>CM051244.1:66061610-66799110 GCA_027917425.1 Gastrophryne carolinensis | reverse complement strand
CCAGGCGCCCACGCAGCTCATCCAGCGCTACAGTTCCTGGGTGCCGCCACCTTGGAGGGAAGACACAGAGCCACATCCACCACACCAGAATTGGGGAGCACTTTAACTTGGAGCCCGGGGATGCAGCGTTGCTTCTTTTCCTGCTGCATCCGTGGAGACCAGGAGGAGTGGCAACCGGGGGGGTTCTTTGTAGCCCCCCATTCTGTCTCAGCACTAGGTTAAGGTGGCAGGATTGGGGGTCAAATTTAACTGAAGTTTCGCTTTAAAATACCCAGATAGGAAGTTTATGTCATCACCTTCTATCCCCAGCCCAGTTTCCCAAAACAGCCAAATATACATATATGTATATACCGGATGCAGTCGGCCATTTTGCTTCCTGACCGAGCAGCTCCGACACTCTGGTGCTTTCCAGCGATGATCTATTCGCTTATAGTATACACAGCTCAGCAATTTGAACATCATACTGCTTCCTGTCAGTGTTTTTAGGAATATTTGGCAAAGGCCTTAGTAAAACAACAAACACAGACGACATGACGTCAGCGGCTCGGAGCGTGCTGATTGGTAGATAGATAGATAGATATGAGATAGATAGATAGATAGATAGATAGCTCCCTATATGTCTTCACCTACCATCAACTGAGAGGAGCATGAGACACAATGGACTGATAAACCCCTATACTGCCCCTATACCCCACCTCAATTTTGCTCCAACAAAAAGGACAATTAGAATCTATGGATTTCAAACCCATATACTGCCCCTAAATCCAGCCCAACCCCTTACTGCCTCTATACCTCTCCAACTCCCAACACCACTGGACCATTGTACACCCAATCCTGCCCCTCTTGCACATTTCTGTGTGAAGTGCATGCACCGTGGGACATAGTTGCATTGTGCACTGTGGCACTTTTAAATGATCAATTTGGAACTGTTTGCTTCTTGCATAATAATTTTTTTTTTTGCTCTGTGTTTGTATTAATAGATACCAAAAAAAGTTCTGAAAATGACTTGTACACATGTGCCGTAGGACCGAGAAGAGATGAGTTGGGCTCGGCGATCTGGGGAGGGCACCCCCAATTGGGATGCCCCAGGGGAAAGGACCAAAACCCAGGATAGTCAAAATCCAACGGTGCATAAGCAAGCAGTGGCCAAATCTCCACTATCACCTTAACAGGGCACATGCCCATGCCAGGCATTTGCGAATGGCCTGTGCGGGCAGACTCCCTTTTAAAGTGGACTAAAACCCAGGACATAGGGGGTGCCCAGCTGTGTGAAACACCCCAGATTGCCGATGCCAATTGACCTCTTCCCGGGCCTACGGCCCATGCGCGGCTGCTCGTCCAATCAGCATGCTCAGAGCTGAGGTCACGTCGTCTAAGCCTTTGTCTAAGGCCAGCGCTCGCATCTCCCGCTTCCCTCTAACAGGGAGCATGCCCACACCAGCTATTCACAAATGCCTGGCGCGGGCACGCACCCAGCTAGAGGGATAGCGGGGATGTGGCCATGGCTCACGCATGCGCCATTGGACCAGAAAGCAAGGTAAGTGTATGGGGCACCCTGGGGGGATTTCACACAGCGGAGCATCCCGATTTTGGATGCCCCAGGGGGAGGGAATCAATCAATGTTGGTTTTGGTGCACTTTAAAGGGTAGCAGGGGATGCGGCTGCCAGTGCGCTCGGATCTGCTTTTATCAGACGGGCTCCTAGACGAGGGGGCTTGTGTGGATCCAAGAGTACTGATTGGATGATCGGCCATGCATGCGTCATAGGACTGGGAAAAGGTGAGTTTGTTCGGGCGACCTGGGTGATTTCACAGAGTGGGGCACAACCGATTGGGGTCAAGGACCAAAACCCAGGATAGTCGAGTTTTGGCAGGGTTTTGGTCCACTTTAAAGACCTCTAAAAGTACAAATTGGCTGTTTAATGGAGGACAGTATACAGCTATACAGTGTAAAGAAGCATCTCTTCTACTGGAAGTGTATAGTATTTATTAATAGCCTAATTTAAAGAGTAATTCCACTTTCAATGGCATTTATAAAAGTTTCTATTATTGTGTGGCAAAATGATGCCCCCCCCCCCAATCTTCAATGTGCTGAGCTTATCTGTTATTTTTATCATTTTCTATTTGTTTGCAACTCTGTGTTTTAAATGAAAACAGTTTTCCATATCAACAATGTGTTTAACTTATCTTGTACACCAAAGTGGGGATTTTGAGTACATATCATAATCTTCCTCGCTCTAGCCTGCTAATCATCTGATTGGCTAAGGCATGGGTGACAGGTTTAACCCATTCTGCTGAAATTCAATTTCTTCAGTATGGAAGGATCACAGTCTTGTGTTCTAGTAGCAAAATGGTTAATGGCCAGGTTCTCAGCTGGATAGGTCATCAGGCTGCTTAGATTTGCCAAAGCTGTTAGATTTGAAGAATTTTGGTAGAGATGAGCGAATCGATTCTGACGAACCCGAATTCGTTACGAATTTCAGGAAATATTTGATTTGTTACGATTCTGAATATTGCTGCAATTTGATCGCTCGAATCGCTTCCTTAAAACTCCATTTACTGCTATACAGCCCATCTAAAATGGTGGATCCACATGTCAGGATATGTCCCATGGGGCAAGGAATCCTGGGTAGGTGTCACATGCTACCTATTAGCAGACAGGATTACCAATGATGTCACAGAACTATATAAGCGGCGGCCATTTTGCGGAAGATCATTCTGACACTGTATTGCGGCCAGGGCAGATCAGGCAGGGAGAGAGCGAGGGACAGATAGACAGACAGGGGCGGGGCCAGCGCCGGCCGAAGAGGATGGTGAGGGCCCTCACAAGCAGTGTGGAAAGCCCAGGGGGGGATCAGCGCCCCCCCTGGTGAAGAGAAGACCCGGGGAGAGCCATCGCGCTGTGAGGTGAGTAAATGTAATTTACTGTTTTTTTTTTTTTTGCAGATGTCGGCGCCGGTGGGGGGGGGGGGGCTATTCCGGGCCCCCTCCTGAAGATCAGAGGCCTGGGGGCGGAAATATAATAGCAGATTCTTGTACAGAATCGCTGGCCCTTTCAAATGAGGGGTAAGGTAAGTCTGTATGTTTTTTACTTTTTGTTTTATGGGCCGCTAAAATCAGCTACGTGACTCTCACGTAGCTGGCACTAGAAGGGTTAAAACAGGATTTGTCGATAACAGCAGCAGGTGTGTAACTATCTATGGCCTTTCACTAAGTAGTAACTAGGCCCTGAAGACTTTAACAGGAACAAAGTGATGAAACTCTCAGATGTGCGTATGTGATGCTCTGATGAGGGCCTAATGCATCAGAGTAGATTGATCATGGTGCCAGACCAGCACTAAAGAAATATGGATAGTGCAAAACAGATTTAAGGAGCTGCTCTCCAGTTACAGACATTCCACCGCATCAGATCACAAGTAATTATTGAGGAAATGCTTTACATTAATCTTAATTTTTATTAATATTCTTAGGATAAGCTATATGTGCCCAAAATCTTTATATGTTCTCTTCATGCTGCTGCCAACTCCAGGGTGTGTCTTTCAGGCAATATATGGGCTCCCTATGCTGCTGCCAACTCCAGGGTGTGCTTTTCAGGCAATATATGGGCTCCTAATGCTGCTGCCAACTCCAGTGTCTCTTTCAGTCAATATATGGGCTCCCTATGCTGCTGCCAACTCATGGGTGTGTCTTTCAGGCAATATATGAGCTCCTAATACTGCTGCCAACTCCTGGGTGTGTCTTCAAGGCAATATATGGGCTCCCTATGCTGCTGCCAACTCCTGGGTGTGTCTTTCAGGCAATATATGAGCTCCTAATACTGCTGCCAACTCCTGGGTGTGTCTTTCAGGCAATATATGAGCTCTCTATGCTGCTGCCAACTATAATGTGTTTTTCAGGCAATATATGGGCTCCCTATGCTGCTGCCAACTCCACTGTGTGTCTTTCAGGCAATATATGGGCTCCTAATGCTGCTGCCAACTCCTGGGTGTGTCTTTCAGGCAATATATGGGCTCCTAATGCTGCTGCCAACTCCAATGTGTTTTTCAGGCAATATATGAGCTCTCTAGGCTGCTGCCAACTCCAATGTGTTTTTCAGGCACTATACGGGCTCCCTACGCTGCTGCCAAGTCCAGAGTGTGTCTTTCAGGCAATATATGGGCTCCTAATGTTGCTGCCAACTCCTGGGTGTGTCTTTCAGGCAATATACTATGGGCTCCCTATGCTGCTGCCAAGTCCAGGGTGTGTCTTTCAGGCAATATATGGGCTCCTAATACTGCTGCCAAGTCCAGAGCGTGTCTTTCAGGCAATATATGGGCTCCTAATGCTGCTGCTGCTGCCAACTCCACTGTGTGTCTTTCGGGCTCCTATGGCTGCTGCCAACTCCTGGGTGTGTCTTTCGGACAATATATGGCCTCCTATGGCTGCTACCAACTCCTGGGTGTGTCTTTCAGGCAATATATGGGCTCCTAATGCTTCTGCCAACTCCAATGTGTTTTTCAGGCAATATATGAGCTCCAAATGCTGCTGCCAACTCCTGGGTGTGTCTTTCAGGCAATATATAAGCTCCTAATGCTGCTGCCAACTCCTGGGTGTGTAATTCAGGCAATGTATGGGCTCCTTATGCTGCTGCCAACTCCACTGTGTGTCTTTCAGGCAATATATGAGCTCCCTATGCTGCTGCCAACTCCTGGGTGTGTCTTTCAGGCAATATATGAGCTCCCTATGCTGCTGCCAACTCCAATGTGTTTTTCAGGCAATATATGGGCTACTAATGCTGCTGCCAACTCCAGGGTGTGTTTTTCAGGCAATATATGGGCTTTTAATGCTGCTTCCAACTCCAATGTGTTTTTCAGGCAATATATGGGCTCATCATGCTGATGCCACCTCAAGGCTCTGTAATTTTGCCGGTCTGCGACAGCGAATCTAATAGCGACGCCTCTGATCTGCATGTCATACTTCTTTACAATATTATTTCAGAAACCCAGCATGCATCCTATGCATGTTACCGCCAAGCAAAATGCTCTGCAACCCTATGGAGGCTCTCGGACGCCCAGAAATAGCCGTTTTTAATAGCGATTCGTCGCGAATAAATTCGTACCGAAGTGATTTTTCCGGAAAATTCTGCGAACCGGCCGAATCGAATTTTTCAAAAGTTCGCTCATCTCTGGGACATGTAGTCCATTTATTTTACTTAAAGTCATGAAAACCATTCCGACTAACAAAACTGAGTCCCAGGAATATGAGAATCATGGAAACAGCATGCTGATAAGTAAATCACAGGTCTGGGCACACAAGCCTAACACAAATGATTATTTTACATTCCAATAAGGCAGAACACCAAAAACCTGTCAAAAAGGGAGTTTTTCTTTAAAGTGGACCAACACCCAGGATTTTGACTATCCTGGGTTTTGGTCCACTTCGGTGGGGCACTCCAAAAACTCACCTGTCCCCGCTCCCACGTGACCGCTGCAGCCAATCCCTGCCGCCGGACAAGCGAAAGGCAGCGCCGGACAAGCAGAGCGTGTCCGCCGCCGCCTCCCGCGCGTCCCTCTTACAGAGAGCGCACCCGCGCCGGCCATTCACAAACGGCCGGCGCGGGAGCGAGCCCTGCTAGAGGGACACGCGGGAGGCGGTGGCGGCGGACGCGCATGCGCCACTGGAACGTGGAAAAGGTAGGATTGTGGGCTTCCTGAGAGGTTTCACCCCGCGGGACATCCCGATTTCGGATGCCTCGCGGGGAGGGATCTGATCGGCCTGGGAATCTTATAGATTCCCGGGCCGATCCCCCCTGGGTGTTGGAGCTCATCTAACGTGAGCGGATGTGAGTGCGCTGGAAGCTGCCACTCTCTGCAGCCAGTATGCGCAGATTCATCATTGATGAATTGGCAGTCTGCTGCAGTTTTTTTCAACTAACTGCCTCAGCGGTGGGCGGAAATTGTGTGGGTCTGCCACATTCGCCCTATAAGATGCATGGTAATTTTCCCCCAGCTTATGGGGGAATATAAGTGTGTCTTATAATATGAAAAATACGGTATACAACATGCATCCAAAAATTCCAGCCAAGCTTGTTTCCTTTTTTTTGATAGGACCAAAACAAATCCAGGGGGAGCTTTTGAACATGCCAAATTGCTTTCACAGGGGTGAACTGCTCAATTTTAATGGCCTTTCTTCTGGGCCAGCCTGTGCCGGAATAATGGCTTATTGCCATCTCAAATCTGATGTGTGTAGATGCCTTTTACCCATAATGCAAACCTTTGGGCAGATATTTAGAATGCTTAATTCTACTGTTTCCCATAGGATGGCTCAGGTGACAGGCTTTGCAATGGAGAAGATCACCCCTGTAAGTGGAATGGTACGATCAAAAACTTGTCACCCCTGGATTTTATTCTTGCCAGAAAACCACAAGCTTGGTGGGAATTTTTGATGGTTGGGGGTTTATAACTGACCCCTCCACTCCCTATATAGCATGTCTATATGGAATTTTAATATTAGGGGATTTTTGCGATACAGCTTTTTTAAGGACATTTCACATTATTGATCAAGAGACAGGTTTCGAGCAATATGGGAAATAAAAATAATCTGTCTGCTACCAAAAGCTACCCAATAGTGCAATACCTTAAAGAAGTTATGAAAACATCAGATTTTCATAAAAACCCAATTGTGATCATCATACTGTGAAGGGGTTTGTGGCTAATTCACAGCACATATGGGTTCATGCAGATAAAGGCATAATGAAAAATATTTCTGCCAGGCAATTCATTAGATCAAGAGAGCAGCTGCTAAAATGCCGCAACAAAACAGCAAACAGGCATTTGAAGCTGCTGATGTCTCTGGAATCTGGAGAACTTGAAGGTTTTGGATACTCCAGTTGCAGTTGTGCATAAACCTATTATTCGGTCTCCCCTAACCAGTGCGCAGAAGCAGTTGTGACGAGTGCTGTGTGACCCTGGATGGTCCAGATGGATGGAGTGGATGGATGGTTGGTGGATGGATGGTTGGTGGATGGCCATCATGTTCCAACAAGGCTGCAACATCAGCATGTAGATGGCAAAGACATGTTTTGGGCCAGAATCATGGGAAGAGAGTTGGTAGACCCCTCTAATGTCCCTGAAGTTGTGAAAATGACCACAGTTTTGGACTGACCACTTTTTTCCATGGTACAAAAAGTAGAATGGTGCCTTCTGTAGCAAAATCGCCATCATGTATGACAATGCCCCATCTCATGCTTAAAAGTGTAATTGGCTGATATGGGCATAAAATGAGAGAAACTTATATTGTGATCATCCTTCTCTGATGATCTCAGCCTTGTTGAGAACCTTTGGAGTATCTTCAAACAAAAAAATCTGGGTGGGACGCAGTTCTCATCAAAACAGCAGCATCATGCTGCAAAGAAATTGAAGCAGAAGCTTTCCAAAAATGCACACGTTCAACAATTGCAAGAATATTGAATGTGATATGAAAGAAGGGCCCCTATGACACTATGATCGGCCGGGTTCAGAGTCTGCCTTTGAATGCTCATTTTTTGGGGGAACTGATCTCGGTAACTGGGGAAATTGTGAACGCTCATATCGTTCACAGCCGCATTCCAAGAAAAGTTTGTTCATGCGTAAGTGGCGTATTAGTTTTGCATACGCATACAGTTTAGCTGAGCATTGATGGTATTTACAGCCAAAGTAGTTTCGGAAGCCAAGTTTTTACCTGTTTTCGGACCTAACTTGCTGTGGAGCCCATTGTTCTGGGTGTGCCGTGTCCTTGCGTGGCTTTCCAGCGTACGGCTTTTTTTGTTATAACCATATCCTAGCACATACTTACCCTTCCTCCCCCTGCTGACATCTATGGCATCCCATGTAGTCTGCATGTTCTTGCACATATTTACCTTGCTTTCCCCTGCTGTAATCTATGACATTTCATGTAGTCTGCATGTCCTAGTACATACTTACCTTTCTTCCCCCTGCTGGCATCTATGACATCCCATATAGTCTGCATGTCCTTCACCATACTTACCTTTCTTCCCCCTGCTGGCATCTATGGCATCCCATGTAGACTGCATGTCCTAGGACATACTTACCTTTCTTCCCTATGCTGGCATCTATGACATCCCATATAGTCTGCATGTCCTTCACCATACTTACCTTTCTTCCCCCTGCTGGCATCTATGGCATCCCATGTAGACTGCATGTCCTAGAACATACTTACCTTTCTTCCCCATGCTGGCATCTATGGCATCCCATGTAGACTGCATGTCCTAGAACATACTTACCTTTCTTCCCCATGCTGGCATCTATGGCATCCCATGTAGACTGCATGTCCTAGAACATACTTACCTTTCTTCCCCATGCTGGCATCTATGGCATCCCATGTAGACTGCATGTCCTAGAACATACTTACCTTTCTTCCCCATGCTGGTATCTATGGCATTCCATGTAGTCTGCATGTCCTACTTACCTTTGTACTTTGATTGCCATGTCAGCTGCTTCTACCCACTGTTACTCACCTTATACTTTGGCCACCTTCAATTTTGATCTTCTGTTTTACGCCTGTTTGTTTGCTTAGCATCTGCTTTATGTAGCCGCATAGAAAACACAACACCATATAACTTTTTTGTTACTTTTTAGTTTTTTTTTTTGCTTATTAGCTTTTATTTTTAAAATAGTTATGTATATTAAAAATATATAAAACATAATCTTTTCTTTTCTGGGACCAGCATGACACCTGCAAAGAGAAAAAAAACATTAGCACTTTTTGGTCTACATGTGTGCCTGTACATGCACGCACATTTTTACATACATACCTAAACTGGTTGATGCATATTTTTAGAGCGCCACCCTCCTCCACAGCGCCATCCCTTCTTCAGGGTCTGTAGAGGGAAAGAACCTGAGTTAATATGTGTTTTGTAATGCTTGGGTATTGTTCTGATTCACTGGCATGACACCCACCTGAGTCTTGCACCACTTCCATCTGGGGTAGCCCCATACTCTAGGGACAGAGAAGCACAACACAACAGCACTTAGCAAACATGTTATCAGACTTTACATGCAGCACAACCTGTGTGTTTTGGGTATTCGCCTCCCGGAGTGTGCAGGAGCTGTGTGCGTCTCCAAGCCCAACACACCCTCCTCTCCAGCGGCCTCCATGGATGGTGGTGGTGCTGCTTCAGAGGAGGAAGCATCCACACTCTGTCTTCTGGGCCCCACTGGTTGGATCCCTCGTCTCTGGGGGGGGGGGGGGGGGGGATCTGCAGCCAGAACTCCCCAGCTACAAGAGAAAATATAATTTAGTAAAACATGTAACACATTACCCTGATAGATCACCTTCTCTGTTGTACATACACTTACCTGGGAACTTCTGGCTCTAGAACCTCCGTACCCAGGGCTACTTTTGCCATTTGAGGTCCGACTAGTGCTACATTATTTGGGTGAAGGGGTAGGGCAACGTCCCCTCTCCACTTACATGGGCTTCCGCTTACTCTGCCAACGTCCTCTTTTCATGTGTGTTGGGCTTGAAGTCGTTCCTTTGATCCATGAAAGTCTGCAAACAACTAACAGATGTGCATTGTTAACTTATGTCATGCACGCCCCTGCACCTTTAAGTAATTTTCAGGGACAGTGTAAGACTGTGTATACACTTGTATAGGCTAGTGTATGCCAATGCTACCTAATACCTAGCCCCAGCCACACCCCTCCCCTAACCTGGCTACCTAGCCAATGACCTGTCACCCCTCCTCTAACCCCGCTTCCCAGCCACTGACCTGCTATCTCTCCCCTAACCAGAGCCGTAGCAGCCATGAGGCGAATGAGGCACTGGCCTCGGGCGCAGCTACAGCTCTGATGCAAGGGGGCGCAGCCACGCAGTCAGGGCCGGATTATGGGGGGACTCCCTGCACCATGGATGTGTGCCCCCACGGTGTCGGGGCAGCAGCGCGCTGTTCGCCGTCTGAATAGATGCTCCATGGCCGGGGAGCAGGGGGCGGAGGTGAAGAGACTTCCGTGCGGGCAGGACGCGCAGGGGGGGGCGGGCGGTGGGCTGGGTGTTAGGAAACTCACATGTCAGAAGATCCTTGCAGGCGGGCTGGAGGAGCTGCTGTCAATCTTCGAGCAGCGGGGCGGGGCAGACGTTCTTATGTGCTGATTTGTGCTGGCAGCAGACCCAGCAAGCTTAGGCCCCGCCCAGAAAGATGTCTGCCCAACCCCCTGCTCTCAGATAGGCTGAGATTTCTAAGAGGGAAGTGCTGGGAGTGATTGCATAGGATGGGGCGGGGCTGGGTGTCATAGTGAGGCTGCAGCCTGGCACTAAGCCCAGATCCTCCTTCCTGCTTCTGGACAACAGGTAAGTAATTCCTTGTTCTGTCTGTTATGTTATATTTCCAATCTACACTCCCCTCCCCAGCTGTCAACCCTCACCTAAATACCCCCTCCCTGCTTCCAATCTGCACTCCCACCTAAACCCCCTCCCTAGCCTACAATCCGCACCCCTTTGCCCCCCTCTCTAACTGCTGACCTACACTCCCACTAACCAAAACCCAGGATTTTGACTTTTCGATCCTGGGTCTTGGTCTTTTCCCCCAGGGCATCCCGAAATCGATTGGCCAAAACCCACACCAATTGGGAATCTTATAGATTCCCAGGCCGATCAATTACCTCCCCCCGGGCATGCAAAATTGGGATGCCCCACTGTGTGAAACCCCCCAGGTTGCCCCATACACTTACCTTTGTTCCTGGCCCAATGGCACATGTGCAAGCCACATCCCCACTATCCCTCTAGTAGGGCGCGTGCCCGCACCAGGCATTTGTGAATGGCCGGCACAGGCACACTTAGAGAGAAGCGGGGGATGCGGCCACCAACACGCTCGGAGCCGCTGGCCTTAGACGAAGGCGCACTAATTGGATGAGCGCCCACACATGTGCTGTAGGACCAGGAAGAGGTGAGTTGGTCTCTGTCTCCTGGGGGGTTTCACACAGCGGGGTGCCCCCAAACGGGGTGCCCCGGGAGAAAGAACCAAAACCCAGGATAGTCAAAATCCTGGGTTTTGATCCACTTAAAAAAATGGAGCACCAAGAGGGAGGAGCAAATGGCACACTAAAGTAGAGCAAAACCTTTTTACTGTGCCCCAGGGGCATCCCGAATACGCCCATACAAACTTGCCTTTCCTGGTCCTATGCTGCATGTGCGTGCTCTGGACCAAAGCAGTTTGCTGTACACCCCCAGCAGCGCACTCTCACCTCCAGCCTCTCTCTATTTTTGGTTGCAAGAGAGTGCGCACATCCCAAAGATGCAGGGATGCGACTGCCAGATATTTACATCACCAAATGAGCCGCCAAACACTGAACTGGGATGCCCCTGGAGTAGGCCAGCAGCCGGCCTTGGAATCTAAAATGCCACCCTTGATTTTGTTCCATTTTAAAGTGAACCATAACCCAGGATTTTGACTATCTGGGGTTTCGGTCCTTGCTCCTGGGGCACCCGATTCAGGATGCCCCGCTGTGTTGCCCGATCTGGCTCTCACTTCCATGGTCCTATGGCACAAGTCTAGCCGAGATCCACCAAGTGCAGGCGAGCACGCCGGAATGGGAGGGGTAATGCCACACTGCCTATATGGGGAATGGAAGAGGGGAATGCCACACTACCTATCTGGGGAATGGGAGGGGGGGATGCCACACTGCCTATATGGGGAATGGGAGGGGGGAATGCTACACTGCCTATATGGGGAATGGGAGGGGGGAATGCCACACTACCTATATGGGGAATGGGAGGGGGAATGCCACACTGCCTATATGGGAATGGGAGAGGGGAATGCCACACTGCCTATATGGGGAATGGGAGGGGGGGATGCCACACTGCCTATATGGGAATGGGAGAGGGGAATGCCACACTGCCTATATGGGGAATGGGAGAGGGGAATGCCACACTGCCTATATGGGGAATGGGAGGGGGGATGCCACACTGCCTATATGGGGAATGGGAGGGGGGGATGCCACACTGCCTATATGGGAATGGGAGAGGGGAATGCCACACTGCCTATATGGGGAATGGGAGAGGGGAATGCCACACTGCCTATATGGGGAATGGGAGGGGGGGATGCCACACTGCCTATATGGGAATGGGAGAGGGGAATGCCACACTGCCTATATGGGGAATGGGAGGGGGGATGCCACACTGCCTATATGGGGAATGGGAGGGGGGATGCCACACTGCCTATATGGGGAATGGGAGAGGGGAATGCCACACTGCCTATATGGGGAATGGGAGAGGGGGACGCCACACTGCCTATATGGGGAATGGGAGGGGGGGATGCCACACTGCCTATATGGGGAATGGGAGAGGGGGATGCCACACTGCCTATATGGGAATGGGAGAGGGGGATGCCACATTGCCTATATGGGAATGGGAGAGGGGGATGCCACACTGCCTATATGGGGAATGGGAGAGGGGAATGCCACACTGCCTATATGGGGAATGGGAGAGGGGGACGTCACACTGCCTATATGGGGAATGGGAGAGGGGGATGCCACACTGCCTATATGGGGAATGGGAGGGGGGGATGCCACACTGCCTATATGGGGAATGGGAGGGGTAATGCCACACTGCCTATATGGGGAATGGGAGGGGTAATGCCACACTGCCTATATGGGGAATGGGAGGGGTAATGCCACACTGCCTATATGGGGAATGGGAGGGGGGAATGCCACACTGCCTATATGGGGAATGGGAGAGGGGAATGCCACACTGCCTATATGGGGAATGGGAGAGGGGGATGCCACACTGCCTATATGGGGAATGGGAGAGGGGAATGCCACACTGCCTATATGGGGAATGGGAGAGGGGGAATGCCACACTGCCTATATGGGGAATGGGAGAGGGGAATGCCACACTGCCTATATGGGGAATGGGAGGGGGGGATGCCACACTACCTATATGGGGAATGGGAGGGGGGGGATGCCACACTGCCTGTATGGGGAATGGGAGAGGGGAATGCCACACTACCTATATGGGGAATGGGAGGGGGGAATGTCACACTGCCTATATGGGGAATGGGAGGGGGGAATGCCACACTACCTATATGGGGAATGGGAGGGGAGAATGCCACACTGCCTATATGGGGAATGGGAGGGGGAATGCCACACTGCCTATATGGGGAATGGGAGGGGGGGATGCCACACTGCCTATATGGGGAATGGGAGGGGGAATGCCACACTGCCTATATGGGGAATGGGAGGGGGGGATGCCATACTACCGCCATACTCCGACTGCGCTGGTGGCCGCATCTCACGCTTCCCTCTAACAGGGAGCGCGCCGGCCATTTACAAATGCCTGATGCGGGCACGCCCCCTGCTAGACAGATGCGTGAGATGCACCGTTGGACTGGGAGTAAGGTAAGGTGAATGGGGCGTCCTGGGGGGTGTCACACAGCGGGGCATCCCGATGTTGGATTGGCCTTAGAATCGCCGGCTGGGTGTTGGTCCACTTTAACTGTTATAATCCATCACCTATCTATCCCTCAATGAGGTGGTGTGGCCTAATTTAACAAATGTCCCTCTTTCCCACCCTGAAAAGTTGGTAGGTATGGTATTTAGTAGTGGAGCGGAGGCCATTTCCTCACCCACATCCCCTTACACTGCCCTCACCAATGTCGCAAATGGGATGCCTGGCTGGTGCTGGTAGTTCTGTGCAAAAATAAAAGTATTTTCTTTTATATTGATGTGTGTTGTGTGTTTTTAAGGGTGTACGGGATGCCCCGCTGTGTGAAACCCCCAGGTCGCCCTCTACACTTGCCTTACATCCCAGTCCAACGGCGCATGTGCAGGCCGCAGCCTCATCGCCGCTATCCCTCTAGCATGATGCTGGTAGTTCTGTGTACAGATAAAAGTATTTTCTTTTATATTGATGTGTATTGTATGTGTGTTTTTAAAGGTGTTTAGGTGTACTTTCTGGCCTAGGGTTAGGGGGTAACCCTAATCCTAATCGATCGATTCCCTCCCCCCAGGGCATCCGAAATCAGGATGCCCCACTGTGTGAAACCCCCCCAGGTCACCCAGTATACTCACCTTCTCCCTCCTATCCCTTTAGCAGGGCATGTATCCGAGCCAGGCAATAGTGAATGGCCGGTGCAGGCATGCACCGTGTCAGAGGTTAGCTGGGATGCATCTGCTGATTGGACGGAGGCTGTGCATGCGCCGTAGGATCGGGGAACCTGGGGGAGGTTTCACATAGTACACAGAATTGGGATGCCCTGGGGGGGGGGGGAACCAAAATCCAGGATAGTGAAAATCCTGGGTTTTTGTCCACTTTAAAGTGTAACAAAACCCACAAGTGGTCAGTCTGGAATCTTAAAGATTCCAGGGTCACCTGCTAGCTTTTTAGCTGGGGCATCCCGAGTGTGAAACCCCTCAGTTCTTCCACTACAACTCACCTTTCCATGCTCCAACAGCAGAACAGAACAGAACAAGCGCGCTGATTGGCTGAGCGTGCTCACTTTCACTCGGCTTCGCTGACGGCTAAGTGCGCCGCTGTATGCATTCCCCACTCACGTCCTAGCTGTCGCATGCCCATACTGCCCATACTGAAAGGCCAGATATAGGTGCGCGCACAGGCTAGAGGCAAGCCAGGATGTGTCCACGGCGCAGAGACGCAGCGAGGGCTCCGGGACAAGGTGAGTGAAACTGGGCTTCTGGGGGGTATTACACAGTGGGGCATCCCACTCCCATCCCAGTCATTCAGATCTATCGAAGTCTATGAGAGCCGGCAGCTGAATTACATAGTCACAGCAAATGGCCCTCACACATGTGCCGTTGAAATGTGGAAAGGTGAGCTGTAGTGGGCAAACTGGGGGGTGTCATGCTGCGGGGCATCCCGATTCTTGCACGGAACAAAACCGTATATATAAAATATATATATAACATTTTCTTTCTTTTTGCGGGGGGGGGGGGCACGATTTTCTGGGATTGCCTCGGGCTCAAAGGAAGCTAGCTACAGCTCTGCCCCTAACCCTGCTCCCCAGCCACCAACCTGTCACCCCTCACCTAACCCCACTTCCCAGCCACTGACCTGTCACCCCTCCTCTAACCCTGCTCCCCAGCAACTGACCTGTCACCCCTCCTCTAACCCTGCTCCCTAGTCAATGACCTGTCACCCCTCCTCTAACCCTGCTCCCCAGCCACTGACCTGTCACCCCTCCTCTAACCCTGCTCCCCAGCCACTGACCTGTCACCCCTCCTCTAACCCTGCTCCCTAGTCAATGACCTGTCACCCCTCCTCTAACCCTGCTCCCCAGCCACTGACCTGTCACCCCTCCTCTAACCCTGCTCCCCAGCAACTGACCTGTCACCCCTCCTCTAACCCTGCTCCCCAGCAACTGACCTGTCACCCCTCCTCTAACCCTGCTCCCCAGCCACTGACCTGTCACCCCTCCTCTAACCCTGCTCCCCAGCAACTGACCTGTCACCCCTCCTCTAACCCCGCTCCCTAGTCAATGACCTGTCACCCCTCCTCTAACCCTGCTCCTCAGCCACTGACCTGTCACCCCTCCTCTAACCCTGCTCCCCAGCCACTGACCTGTCACCCCTCCTCTAACCCTGCTCCCCAGCCACTGACCTGTCACCCCTCCTCTAACCCCGCTCCCCAGCCACTGACCTGTCACCCCTCCTCTAACCCCGCTCCCCAGCCACTGACCTGTCACCCCTCCTCTAACCCTGCTCCCCAGCCATTGACCTGTCACCCCTCCTCTAACCCTGCTCCCCAGCCACTGACCTGTCACCCCTCCTCTAACCCTGCTCCCCAGCAACTGACCTGTCACCCCTCCTCTAACCCTGCTCCCCAGCAACTGACCTGTCACCCCTCCTCTAACCCTGCTCCCCAGCCACTGACCTGTCACCCCTCCTCTAACCCTGCTCCCCAGCCACTGACCTGTCACCCCTCCTCTAACCCTGCTCCCCAGCCACTGACCTGTCACCCCTCCTCTAACCCCGCTCCCCAGCCACTGACCTGTCACCCCTCCTCTAACCCCGCTCCCCAGCCACTGACCTGTCACCCCTCCTCTAACCCTGCTCCCCAGCCACTGACCTGTCACCCCTCCTCTAACCCTGCTCCCCAGCAACTGACCTGTCACCCCTCCTCTAACCCTGCTCCCCAGCAACTGACCTGTCACCCCTCCTCTAACCCTGCTCCCCAGCCACTGACCTGTCACCCCTCCTCTAACCCTGCTCCCCAGCAACTGACCTGTCACCCCTCCTCTAACCCTGCTCCCCAGCAACTGACCTGTCACCCCTCCTCTAACCCTGCTCCCCAGCCACTGACCTGTCACCCCTCCTCTAACCCTGCTCCCCAGCAACTGAGCTGTCACCCCTCCTCTAACCCTGCTCCCCAGCCACTGACCTGTCACCCCTCCTCTAACCCTGCTCCCCAGCCACTGACCTGTCACCCCTCCTCTAACCCTGCTCCCCAGCCACTGACCTGTCACCCCTCCTCTAACCCCGCTCCCCAGCCACTGACCTGTCACCCCTCCTCTAACCCCGCTCCCCAGCCACTGACCTGTCACCCCTCCTCTAACCCTGCTCCCCAGCCACTGATCTGTCACCCCTCCTCTAACCCCACTTCCCAGCCACTGGCCTGTCACCCCTCCTCTAACCCCACTTCCCAGCCACTGACCTGTCACCCCTCCTCTAACCCTGCTCCCCAGCAACTGACCTGTCACCTCTCCTCTAACCCTGCTCCCCAGCAACTGACCTGTCACCCCTCCTCTAACCCTGCTCCCCAGCCAATGGCCTGTCACCCCTCCTCTAACCCTGTTCCCCAGCCACTGACCTGTCACCCCTCCTCTAACCCTGCTCCCCAGCCACTGACCTGTCACCCCTCCTCTAACCCCGCTCCCCAGCCACTGACCTGTCACCCCTCCTTTAACCCCGTTTCCCAGCCACTGACCTGTCACCCCTCCTCTAACCCCACTTCCCAGCCACTGACCTGTCACCCCTCCTCTAACCCTGCTCCCCAGCCACTGACCTGTCACCCCTGCTCTAACCCCACTTCCCAGCCACTGACCTGTCACCCCTCCTCTAACCCTGCTCCCCAGCCACTGACCTGTCACCCCTCCTCTAACCCCGTTTCCCAGCCACTGACCTGTCACCCCTCCTCTAACCCTGCTCCCCAGCCACTGACCTGTCACCCCTCCTCTAACCCTGCTCCCCAGCCACTGACCTGTCACCCCTCCTCTAACCCTGTTCCCCAGCCACTGACCTGTCACCCCTCCTCTAACCCTGCTCCCCAGCCACTGACCTGTCACCCCTCCTCTAACCCTGTTCCCCAGCCACTGACCTGTCACCCCTCCTCTAACCCTGTTCCCCAGCCACTGACCTGTCACCCCTCCTCTAACCCTGCTCCCCAGCCACTGACCTGTCACCCCTCCTCTAACCCTGCTCCTCAGCCACTGACCTGTCACCCCTCCTAACCCTGCTCCCCAGCCACTGACCTGTCACCCCTCCTCTAACCCTGCTCCTCAGCCACTGACCTGTCACCCCTCCTAACCCTGCTCCCTAGTCAATGACCTGTCACCCCTCCTCTAACCCTGCTCCCCAGCCACTGACCTGTCACCCCTCCTCTAACCCTGCTCCCCAGCCACTGACCTGTCACCCCTCCTAACCCTGCTCCCCAGCCACTGACCTGTCACCCCTCCTCTAACCCTGCTCCCCAGCCACTGACCTGTCACCCCTAACCTAACCCCATTTCCCAGCCACTGACCTGTCACCGCTCCTCTAACCCTGCTCCCCAGCCACTGACCTGTCACCCCTCCTCTAACCCTGCTCCCCAGCCACTGACCTGTCACCCCTAACCTAACCCCATTTCCCAGCCACTGACCTGTCACCCCTCCTCTAACCCTGCTCCCCAGCCACTGACCTGTCACCCCTCCTCTAACCCTGCTCCCCAGCCACTGACCTGTCACCCCTCCTCTAACCCTGCTCCCCAGCCACTGACCTGTCACCCCTCCTCTAACCCTGCTCCCCAGCCACTGACCTGTCACCCTTCCTTTAACCCTGCTCCCCAGCCACTGACTGGTCACCCTCCCCTAACCCAGCTGCAACAACGTTGGACAGGGGGACATGGACTCAAATGCGAGACATTCCCTCCAAATCAGGGACATCTGGTCAGTTTAAGGAAGTGGTGAGTGGTGAGCTGGCTTGGTGGGTATATAAGGTGTGTCTGCAAACAGATCCCTCAGAACAGAGGAAGGAAGTTTATTGACAGTTTTCATGCTGCTGTGGTGAAAGTATATGGTGAATGGAGAAATGGAGCCACTGCGAATCAGCAGTGTGGAAACTGTGCGGCACCACATGCCATTGATGTGACAGGTGGAGGTGTGCCCGACATGCTACAGTGGGGAAGCTCACCACAGGAATGAACCAGGGGCTTAGTGAATAGGCCCATGAAGCCGGCAGATGATCACTGCACCTCTCTGCTGGTTGCATTCTCCGATTAGTCACGTTTTCTGCTTAATCAGACAGATAGATATTGAGGCATCAGGTGAGAAATGGAGAATGAGCAGCCATTGCAGGTAGGACACAAGCCGGTGGTGGCAGCATTATAGTCTGGGGAATGTTTTTGTGGCATTCTCTTGGCCACTCATCCATATGAAAAGTGCTCTCACCTGACTCCATCCTTGCACATCACATACATCCATACATGCTTAAAAGGGCCGGATTAAATGTGGTGGGGCCCCTGGGCACAAAATCCTTTAAAATAATAGTCCAGTCAAGTAACTGTGGTTGGCACCCGCCTACTGGAATGTCAGATCGATTCCTATGTGCCACCCTTGTGCGGGTGCGTGCTCCTCAGGAACTCCTGCTTTGCCATTCTGGGGGGGGGGGGGGGGGGGGGGGTAGTTACCCAGTTGGTCCAGCAGTTAACAGTTCCCTGCATTGATCTGGCTTTGCTGATCTAGACTCTCCGTCCTGCCCTGTGGTGGCTCTGGCTGCTGGTTTGCAAAAACAAAAAAAGGCGGGGCCCCATCTGCCGCCGATAGCTTTGTTGCTGGTACCGCAGCCCATTAGACCAAATACTGAAAAGCCCTTCTGGACCAGACCATAACCCAAAGGTTGGTGGAGGCCCTTTTCACAGGGCAAATGGTGGAGGCCCCAGGGTACGTGCCCCTTGCACCCCCCTCATAATCTGGCCCTGATGCCTATTGTCTTTCCTGGGGCAGATGGTATCTACCAGCAAGACAATGCGACATGTCACATGGCTAAAAATGTCCAACATTGGTTTGAAGAGCATGACCAAGACTGCCAAGTTGCAGGGGGTGTGACTGCACGGGGGCACAGAAGATCAGGGGGCCCATCATTGTTGCTCCTCCATTTTTATTTTTAATCATAGTTGTGCTCACTTGGCATAATTTAGAGAACAGAAGCACAATATGTCTTTGCTAATTCAGTCTTTAGCCATCTGGCTGCATCCAATTGAGTTAAAAGACAGAAAAATGTATGAGCCTTGAAAGGGCCCCATTTAATATTGGCACCAGGGCCCATCACATTTAGTTTCACCACTGCCTGGTCCCCTAATTCTCCAGACTTGACCCCAATTGAGCATCTGTGGGGGCATTTCGATGGTCATGTTGGCTCTATGGATCCTCCCCTGTGCACCCTGGAGCAGCCAGCATGGCTCCAGATACTTTTGACCACCTATCAGTACCTTATGGAGTTCTTCCAGTCTGTCTAGCTGCTGCCTGTGCTGCACACGCCAGTTACTCTGGAGAATAGCTGCTGCTCATAATTATGAGACTACATTGTGTATTATAGGCAAAGGTAAACCTGCTGAAAAGTAAGCCTGTTTGGGTGCAATACTGATCCTACATTGATGGCTAACACAGTACATACTGACACTGGGTGCAATACTGCAATCTTACCAGAAGATGGCAGAATAGGTCCACAACACAGCTTATCTCTGCACATGCAGCAGAGTTCCTGTACAGGACCTGGCCTCTTCCCTGCTGCATCTCTTCCCATACTATGTCCTGCAGATAAGACTTGGTGTCTGTTTACCACAATGCTGAGCGCAAGATAATAGAATGGTTGTTGAATATGAATTTATAAAGCTGAAAAACATAAAGGGATTGTGGGATATTTTCTAGTGTTAGTAAGCTGTTAAACTTTGGATTTCCTAGGAAGTTTTCTCTAATCTACAAGAGCAACGGCTTCACCTCGGTGCACCACTGACTTGGAACGGGTGTGTAAAGATGGTATTATAGCGGTGCATTACTCCTAGCATACCTCCCAAGTGTCCCTGATTTGGAGGGACTGTCCCTCTTTTGAGTCTGTGTCCCCCCGTCCCTTGTTTTTCTCCTTTGCCCTCCTTTGAGGTGTAACATGCAGATCTGCAGCAATAAATGATTCAATGATTCATAGTGTTTATATTGTTTTATCTCTTATAACCTTCTATTTTTCACACAATGAGGGGGTGTGGCCTAATTTGACAAATGTCCCCTTTTCCCACTCTGAAAAGTTGGGAGGTATGCACTAGTGGTAAACCAATTCTAAACCTGTGTGGTACTGAATATGCTGTTTAGATAGAATGTCTTTTTATTTTTTTAATTGGTTGGTGCCGATCGCTGGATTTATCTTTTTTTTTTCCTTTTTGCATACGCATTAGTGGTGCAGTGGATGGGGTCCCCGCTGCATGACTGGGCTAGCGTTCCAAATGCCCTGCGTCATACCCCTCCCCCACCAAAATAACAAGTCCGGACCACCATGTTGTTGGAAAGATTAAATTTAATCGGCCCCAGCCCAACATATCTAAACAAAATGTACAAGCAGAAAAGAGTCCCCCCTATTGTTCCGGGTCTGAGAAGCCTAGGATCACCAGAATGAAGGGAAGGGGAGGGAACAAAATTAACACCCCGACCCCCACCAAGCGGAAGCCAACATAAACTCTGCCGCATACCTCCTAGGCCAGGGAGCTTAATCGGGCTAACCGCCAGTGGCCAAAACATCCCCTTCCCTACTTGAACCCTAACCATCCGAAAATCTTAACCAAAATCGTCCTGGCCGGTTTCCACTGGAAACAGCCGCATACCCTACCAATGAAAATGCTACCTCAGACCCGAAACCCGAGAGGAGACCCACCAAAGCCAGGCAGCGCTGAAAACTTAGCGCTGCTTGGCCCGCCCCAACTCCACCGCCATATCGATCCGCTCCTTCAGTGACATGTTAAACAAGTCGTTCCCCATGTCATTCAAGTGGAACCCATCGGATCGATAAAACCCCTTCACCCCCTCCACCCCCTCCACCTCGATGTGGCGCACGCTCAAACCCCCGTTCAGCCTCACAAACCTCGCTATCCTTAACCCAAACCTTCTCGATGGCCACCAAATCTCTAGCATGCTTCCAGGCAAAACGGGGAACAATTTGAGACCACACCAACACCACCCCTGGAAATACTCCCAGAAAAAACAAGTCCCGCGTTATGGACTTGATCAGGTGCCGCATCGGCACCTTCCCTAAATCATTCCCCCCTTCGTGAATGACCAAAACCCCCGGTGCCCCCCCCCCCCTTGCCGCCACACGCATTGTGTGCTCCCGCATGTCCTCCCAGCACAGGCCTCTCACACCGGCCCAGCTCAACCGAGCACGATCTTCCGGTATGCCCAGCTGCCTTCCGTTCCTCCGAACCACCGCTCGCCGAGCTGACGAGTAAATATATGAATGCCCGAAGATCATGACCGAGCACGCCGATTATAAAACAAAAAATAAGGAAAGGAAAGAGGAGGGAGGTAGGAAGATGTTATCAACCGATCCACACATTCACCTGTACAACCGATCAATCCTGTCCGGCCAAATGTACCGCCGAAACCGCGTCGATTCCCACCTCCCCAGCCTCTTTATGATATCATCTGGCAGCCCCTATTCGAAAAAAAGTGGGTACCATACTCGCCGCTTGCCAGCCCCATTTCCCCAAGACACTTCCTAAAAACTGCCAAAAACTGGAACCGCGATAAGAAGGAACTATCCTCGTGCATGAGCAGCGGACCGCTCCCACTCGGCCTGACCTCCTGGAACTCCTCGATGGCGGCAGCTGGGCATGACGTACAGTGCCGCAACCTACCCAAAAAGATACTGACCCCCCGCCCCCTTTGATCCATCTTTGACCTTCTTATGCGTATTCCCACCCCCTCATCTGACAGCACCGTATCATTAAAACCCAATGCCCCGGGCACCCGCTTGTTAGGGCTCACCAGCTCCCCCACCCTCAGGGCTCCAAAAATGACCGCGAGAATGCCGCCCTAAACAACCTCACCTCAAAACCTGACACACAAACCCGGGGCAAAACACTAATTATTCCCCCCAACAAACCCCACGAGACTGGCCGCCTGCTATCAGCCGTCCTGTGCTCTTTCCGCCAACCCTTCAGTGCCTGGCGTACCCAAAAAGCTTTCGTCATATCTGCCCAACCCTCCAGTTGGCACAAGAACGCCAAAGCCGACATCTTTTTATCAACCGAAACCGGGGTCTCGCCTCCTGCCAACAACTCGCTCACGTACCAAATTAACAACCCCTGCCTATCGTCCTCCATTGCAGGAACCCCGAACTCCTCCACCAAGGCCCACCACTGCTGCCACGTCTTTACATAAGACCCCCAAGTAGATGGTGCAACCGACTTTTGAATTAAGCTAAACAGGCGTCTTACAGGATCTCCAGCAGCCAACTGGGGTACGACTCGCCGACCTCCCTTGCCTCGGGTGCCAATTCTCTGAAGCGCTCCCACTGTGAACGAGAAAGAGCATCAGCTATTCTGTTCTCCACCCCGGGCACATGCACCGCCCTGCACCACACGTTGTACCTCAAACAACCCAACACCAGCTGCCTGAGCAGCACCACAACCGGTAACGAAGACGAAGTCTGTGTGTTAACTGCCGCAACCCCCGACATATTGTCTGACCGAAGACACACGGCCTTGTTCCTCAGCACCTCTCCCCATAGGGTCACCGCCACCACCAGTGGTAACAATTCCAGAAAGACCAAATTCCCAATAAGAGCCGATTCCTTCCATCGCCCTGGCAAGGGGCCCGCACACCATCCCCCCCCCCCATGTAGGCCCCAAAACCGACCGAGCCCGCCGCATCTGTAAAGAGCTCAAGCTCGTCATTCGTCCTCATCGGTTCCAGCCAGTACGCTAGCCCGTCAAAGGACTCCAGGAAAGTGAGTCGGCAGCCTACATACCCCTTCCACCGTGTCGATCTCGATCCCCAGGAATTTTATCATGGTGGCCGGACCTTCCGTTTTGTCATGCGCCACAGGCACCCCAAAAGCCCCAAACATGTTTAGCATGGTCGCCAACAATAGATCGCATACCCTAGTGCCTGTCGGCTCTACGCACAAAAAATCATCTAAGTAGTGGGTGACGGACCCCATGCCCGCTCTCTCCTTTGCCACCGACTCCAGGAACGAGCTAAAGGATTCAAAATAGGCGCATGAGATTGAGCACCCCATTGGGAGACACCGATCCACGTAATACCCCCCTCGAAAAAACACCCCAAAAGATACAAGCTATCCGGATGCACTGGCAGCAGCCGGAATGCGGATTTGATATCGGTTTTTGCCATCAATGCCCCGGGGCCCGCCTCCCTTACCATATCCAGAGCAAAGTCAAACGACGCATAAGACACCTATGACAGCTCTTTGTCTATACCGTCATTCACCAACGCACCCCTCGGGAAAGACAGGTGGTGTATGAGCCGAAATGTGCCTCGCTCCTTCTTGGGCACAACCCCCAATGGGGACACCACCAGATCCTCCAAAGGGGGGTCGCTGAATGGGCCAGCCATCCGCCCCAAGGAAACTTCCTTCCCCAACTTTTCCCTAATCAGCGCAGGCAGCTCCGTGCTGATTTCAGGTTTTTAAGGGAGCGCACCTTGGGAGGCGCTGCGCATGGAATCCTAAAACCCAAATCGAAACCGTCTGTCAGTAATCGAGCCACCCCTTGATCAGGGTACTTATTTAACCAGGGGCGCATCTCCGCCCCTCTCACCAGGGATACCCCTTTTTCCAGACCCATCAGCCCCCCTGCGGCCCCCCCCCCTCGCCCCTTTGTAAAACATCTCCCAACTGAGTGACTCCCGCCGCAGCCCGAACATTCGTGCTGAAATTTGCACATGGGCCCCCATCTGCAGAAGGAATCATTGAAGTCCCAGCACAAACCACGTCTGGAAAAATCCGCCCCTCCTGACCCCATTGAAGTGGCGGCCCCTTGAAAGGGGAAGGAACCCCCGGAGGCTGGGGACACTCCCCCCCTCGCATTCATCACCCTCAACCACAATCCGATGTCCCTATGATCCCACCCCAACCCCTCAACTATCGACATCCGTTGCCGGAACTGCCCATTGTACCTAAGCCACGCCGAGTCCCCATACACCCGGTGGGCCTCCCAAATGGTGTCCAAATAGCAGAACAGCAGCGAGCAGTGTTCTGGGTTCTTTTCCCCAATAACGCTTGCAAGTATGGAAAATGCCTGCAGCCAATTCCCGAAAGTTCTCGGGATCAACTGAAAGCGCCTCCTGTCCTCCTCCATCCGATACTCCTTCCCCTGCTCCCAGCCATCAACCCCAAAACCTTCCAAGGGCAGTAACGTGAAGATGTCCACGTACTCCTTTCGCCATATTTTTTTCTTCACCTCCTGTTTTAAGTGCCCCCCCAGCGGACCCTTGAAACACACATAGGTGTGCCCCTTGGCTGAATCCGAAATTGGTAGGGATCTATCGCTCCCCCCCAGCTCACCCAACCCCGCATCCTCCGAATTTTCTCCCTCCCTGCTAGCTGCCCCCGCTGCAGCAACCCCCCGGTACCACTCATTGCCACCTGCACCCTTGGCGCCCACACCGCCTCCGGTCCTTGCGCCGCCCCCTTGGACCCCCCGCTCACCGATAACTCCCACCTGGCTAACCCCTCCCTTACCCCAGCCATAAAACTTGCCACCATCACCCCCAGACGCACCACCCCCAGCTTGCGATGACAATAGTTCGGAGATCAATTGTGGCTCACCCTGCCGAGCGATCACGCCGATTGGTCCTTCTGCGCGCTGTTCCAATCCCTGAGTCGCCGTGCCCGACTGGCCCAGCGACCCACTTCCCGACAGACGTCCTGACGCCACCGCCGTTCCTGGTGCCGTCGCCACGCTGCCAGATGATAATGGACCATCGACCCCGGCCGCCACTAACTGACCTCTAGCCCGATCGCCGTTGTTGTCAATCGTCCATCCTGGTGCTTCGACCGCCACGCCACCCCGAGCCAGACCCTGGTCGACCACCGCCTGCGGAGTAAAAAGGAGAGGCGAGCAGCTGGTACTGGCCGGGAACCCGAGTCCCCGGCCGCAGGTGCGCGCGTCTGTGGTGCTTGGGCCTAGCTGGGAGTGGGCGGAGGAGGACGCCAAGCGCACCAGCTCACCCGGTTGAGGGGCCGCCAGGTCAAAGGGCCACGCGCTCAGAGATGCTGGAACGTGCCATGCCGGGGGGACTGGAGGGGGTGGGGTATCCTGCGGTGCCAGGGGGGCCCCGGGGGAGCGAACGCCGCAGCAAAGGGCCCGTGGGGGATGGGGGATGATACTCCCCTAGGGGGACCCGCGCCACAGGAAGGGCTTTCAAGGGATTCAAAATAGGCGCATGAGATTGAGCACCCCATTGGGAGACACCGATCCACGTAATACCCCCCTCGAAAAAACACCCCAAAAGATACAAGCTATCCGGATGCACTGGCAGCAGCCGGAATGCGGATTTGATATCGGTTTTTGCCATCAATGCCCCGGGGCCCGCCTCCCTTACCATATCCAGAGCAAAGTCAAACGACGCATAAGACACCTATGACAGCTCTTTGTCTATACCGTCATTCACCAACGCACCCCTCGGGAAAGACAGGTGGTGTATGAGCCGAAATGTGCCTCGCTCCTTCTTGGGCACAACCCCCAACGGGGACACCACCAGATCCTCCAAAGGGGGGTCGCTGAATGGGCCAGCCATCCGCCCCAAGGAAACTTCCTTCCCCAACTTTTCCCTAATCACCGCAGGCAGCTCCGTGCTGATTTCAGGTTTTTAAGGGAGCGCACCTTGGGAGGCGCTGCGCATGGAATCCTAAAACCCAAATCGAAACCGTCTGTCAGTAATCGAGCCACCCCTTGATCAGGGTACTTATTTAACCAGGGGCGCATCTCCGCCCCTCTCACCAGGGATACCCCTTTTTCCAGACCCATCAGCCCCCCTGCGGCCCCCCCCCTCGCCCCTTTGTAAAACATCTCCCAACTGAGTGACTCCCGCCGCAGCCCGAACATTCGTGCTGAAATTTGCACATGGGCCCCCATCTGCAGAAGGAGTCATTGAAGTCCCAGCACAAACCACGTCTGGAAAAATCCGCCCCTCCTGACCCCATTGAAGTGGCGGCCCCTTGAAAGGGGAAGGAACCCCCGGAGGCTGGGGACACTCCCCCCCTCGCATTCATCACCCTCAACCACAATCCGATGTCCCTATGATCCCACCCCAACCCCTCAACTATCGACATCCGTTGCCGGAACTGCCCATCGTACCTAAGCCACGCCGAGTCCCCATACACCCGGTGGGCCTCCCAAATGGTGTCCAAATAGCAGAACAGCAGCGAGCAGTGTTCTGGGTTCTTTTCCCCAATAACGCTTGCAAGTATGGAAAATGCCTGCAGCCAATTCCCGAAAGTTCTCGGGATCAACTGAAAGCGCCTCCTGTCCTCCTCCATCCGATACTCCTTCCCCTGCTCCCAACCATCAACCCCAAAACCTTCCAAGGGCAGTAACGTGAAGATGTCCACGTACTCCTTTCGCCATATTTTTTTCTTCACCTCCAGTTTTAAGTGCCCCCCCAGCGGACCCTTGAAACACACATAGGTGTGCCCCTTGGCTGAATCCGAAATTGGTAGGGATCTATCGCTCCCCCCCAGCTCACCCAACCCCGGATCCTCCGAATTTTCTCCCTCCCTGCTAGCTGCCCCCGCTGCAGCAACCCCCCGGTACCACTCATTGCCACCTGCACCCTTGGCGCCCACACCGCCTCCGGTCCTTGCGCCGCCCCCTTGGACCCCCCGCTCACCGATAACTCCCACCTGGCTAACCCCTCCCTTACCCCAGCCATAAAACTTGCCACCATCACCCCCAGACGCACCACCCCCAGCTTGCGATGACAATAGTTCGGAGATCAATTGTGGCTCACCCTGCCGAGCGATCACGCCGATTGGTCCTTCTGCGCGCTGTTCCAATCCCTGAGTCGCCGTGCCCGACTGGCCCAGCGACCCACTTCCCGACAGACGTCCTGACGCCACCGCCGTTCCTGGTGCCGTCGCCACGCTGCCAGATGATAATGGACCATCGACCCCGGCCGCCACTAACTGACCTCCAGCCCGATCGCCGTTGTTGTCAATCGTCCATCCTGGTGCTTCGACCGCCACGCCACCCCGAGCCAGACCCTGGTCGACCACCGCCTGCGGAGTAAAAAGGAGAGGCGAGCAGCTGGTACTGGCCGGGAACCCGAGTCCCCGGCCGCAGGTGCGTGCGTCTGTGGTGCTTGGGCCTAGCTGGGAGTGGGCGGAGGAGGACGCCAAGCGCACCAGCTCACCCGGTTGAGGGGCCGCCAGGTCAAAGGGCCACGCGCTCAGAGACGCTGGAACGTGCCATGCCGGGGGGACTGGAGGGGGTGGGGTATACTGCGGTGCCAGGGGGGCCCCGGGGGAGCGAACGCCGCAGCAAAGGGCCCGTGGGGGATGGGGGATGATACTCCCCTAGGGGGACCCGCGCCACAGGAAGGGGGGGAAGAAGCGGGGGTCCCACCCAGCGAGCGTGAGGGGAGGGTGAGTGTAATGCGCTGCTTGGGGACCCCTGCAGGCGTCGAGAGGGACGTCGGGTGCCCCACTACAGAAACCCGGGACGTTATTTCCGCCCCCAGCTACGCCCTTCGCTCTTTCCAGAGCGGAGCTTTGACTCCCTTGTTGTTGGGAAAAGGCGGCAGGGGAAGACCCCCTCCGCTGGCTTGTACGCGGGGAGGGGGACTGGCCACAAACAAACTGAGGGCGAGCTTGGGGATTGGAGACCTTGCAGCTGCTCCCCGCCCACCAGGATGGAGGGGAGCAGCCGCTGTAACGCGGCCCGAGCTCCGACGCTCGGGCCGTGCCACTTGCAGAGGAAGAGGTGGGGGCGGCAGCGCCCCACAGCCTCGCTCGCGGCCGGTCTCTTGGCCGGGCGCGCCATGCGCGAGGAGAGAGGTGGGGGCGCCCCCCCCCGCGATGACGTAGCTGCCTCTCCCTGCTCAGCCAGGGAGAGGCATGAAGAGGCGCATCGTTTGCGGTCCGAGCACAGCAGAGCCCCGAGGAGCAGGCGGGGCCGGAAGCAGAGACGCGGCAGTCTCTCCCCGCCCGGCCCCCAGGAAACCAGCGGGGTTTCCTGGGGGCCGGGCGGGGAGAGACTGCCGCGTCTCTGCTTCCGGCCCCGCCTGCTCCTCGGCTAGCCTCAACAGGTACTGGCTGCGCTGCGAGTGGAGGGGGAGGGGAAGGGGCACCGCCACCTGTGCGGGGCGGGGAGGACAGGGGCTAAGCCGGGCAATTGCCCGATGTGCACGCCGGGGTCGGGAGGGGGGTGGCGGCGAGGCGGGCTGGGAAGGGATTAGGCTTCTTACCCAGTCCTCGCCTCGCCGCCCTGCCTCCCTGCGCAATTCAGCAAAAAGGGCCTCCATCACTTATCTGAATTGGCTGGACGAGCGTCAGTCAGACTGCTCGTCCATCCACGCCGGGGGTCAAAGAGGAAGAAGAAGGGGACGGACGTCCCCTTTATACTCCCCCTCCCCCCTGAGGTCACTTCCCCCAGTGACCACTTCCTCGTGGCTTGTCTGCCTCCAGACAGGAACGCAGGCCAGTCATGTGGGCTGCCCTCCTTACAGGGACGGCGCTTTCTGGCCGCCAGCTTGCCATGCTGTTTTTATGGTGCATTTATTTGTGGCCGGCAGTTGCCCCCCTTATCCTGCATCAAAGCACATCCTCCATCACACATTGAGCCACCAAGGATGGAGGCGACTGCTGGCCACCAAATAATGCATCATAAAAACAGAATGGCAAGCTGGTGGCCTGCTGCAGGGACCAGATTTTCTGCAGCACCAATGAGACAAGTAAAAAAAAACGTGGCCAGCTATTGAACTCCTCCACTTCTTTTGCACAGAGCTTTAGTGTTTTTTTGGAGAGAACAGGTACTGTGGGGGTAATGGAGTTGGGTGTGTGTGGGGGTTACCTGGGGGGTTATTTGTGCATCATGGGGGTTGAGGTGTGGGGGTGTGCATATGCAGGGGGGTGTTGCAGAGTGTGAGTGCTGGGTGCAGCAGCATCAATTCCAGATAGACATTAAACCAAACGTTCAGCATAATTTAATAAAAAGCCCAAACCCTTAAAAAACGTATATATTTTAAGTTTTTAGGCGCTTACTTTTTATTCTTTCCCCCACTGGGCTTCAACTCTGTTCAGGACTCTTGGATACGGGCGCTGCCATCTTTGCTCAGAAGCATCACATACTGAGGAGAGGAAAGGCGGGAAAAGTACAGGGGGCGGGTTATAGCTGTGCTTTGCACAGACAGAGCAGAGCTGGGGTCAGGAAAAGGTCAGCAATCCCAGAATGCAAAGCGGCATATTCAGAAGACACTTCTTGTTTGCAGGCAGCCTGAGACTTAGATATTAAAATGTTAAAAAAATGCACTAGGTGCAGGTAGGATACTTTTTATTGTGGGCAATCTGTATGTAGGGGGTAGGGGAAACATACACGATAGGCTCTTATTTAGAGTGAAGGTCCTTTTTAATGGTTTAACAGGAACTGGCTTTACTGGAACATGAATGCAGTAAGAGAATGTCACCTTACATGGTGGATAACACAGACAGGAAAAAGAAGGAAGTACCATAGAGCAACTGAACATGGGAAATACAACACAGCAGAAAAAATGCATAGACTCTACAGTTGAGCATTGGTCACAGCACCAACTGGTGTCATAACTTGTCATAGCTGTAGACTGCAGTAAATCAGCAAAAGTCACTAATCACATTTAAATCTGTAAGCTGTTGCAACGTATTGTCCAACAGGGGAGAACTGTGTTTTTAGGTTTATTTTGTGGTTATTGTGGTGGGGGGTAATAGGGGTGTGTGGGGTTAACTGTGCTTTAGGGTTAATGTGTGGGGGGCTCTGTCAGGGCTATGTACGCTCCTGGTTGGTATACTATATACTAGTTTTTAGTATAATTTAGTATTTTAGTATAATCTAAGCAGAGAAAACACAAAGCTGCTTCATATATGTTTTTATGAATATGCAGATGTGAGCAGAGGTGAGGTGGGCAGAAGTGGGCAGAGGTGGAATGGATACACATAAGGTTAAGCAGGAAGAGGTGAGGCGGGAAGAAGTGGGCAGAGGTGAGGTGGGAAGAAGTGGGCAGAGGTGGAATGGATACACATAAAGTTAAGCAGGAAGAGGTGAGGCGGGAAGAAGTGGGCAGAGGTGAGGAGGGAAGAAGTATTGTTGTATTGCTAGACACCCTTTCCTGCCCAGGAAACTCCCCCAAATGGAAACATCGCTTTAGGAGATTTTCAGATAAGATACAACTGCTATGCGCACCCTGCAGTTTTCCAAGAAAGACAACCCTTTACATTTGAAATACCCCCCCTCCCCCACAAACGATATATTCTCTGGAAGTACACACCTCAAGCTTTCTAGGCGTGCCAGGCTTGTTAATATGAACATAGTTTTCTGGAATTAATGAAAGTACACACATTAAGTTTTTTACCAGGGCTGTTGTAGTGGACTCTTCTGGAAGTAATCCCTCGAAGAATTCTTTGGTTGTATGGGGTTTCCTTACAAAAAATGTATAAAAAAGCAGAATAAAAACACATTTTCCTAAAATATCAATATGCAAACAAGAAAAAACAAGCTAAATCTGAAAGCACAAGGTCCCCCGAACAGAACAATGCCCAACATGCATAGCTACTTTTAACCCTTGTAACTGCTAGCCTACTTGTCACCCTCTGTTGACAGGTCATTTTTCACCATTTTGCGTTATGTTTAACTGTGATTTTTGCAGGAATTTCAGGGGTTTACAATAAATGCTGAATGTCCACTGCAGTAATAGCTGTGAATCATTATATACATTTTCATGCAGTGGCGTAACTAAATGTCATGGGGCCCACAACTCAAATAGATGCAGCTAGACAACTAAAGACTGAAATAGCAGAGACAAATGCTGCTTCATTTCGCTAAATGATGCCAAGTGATCATAAATATGATAAATAAGGTGGAGGAGAAACAATGATTGGCCCCTCTGATCTAGGCCCTGGTGTGGTTGCACCTCCTTCACCCCCTCAAGTTATGCCCTGTTTTGATGTATATACAAAGGTGAGCAGAGGTGATGTGGAATATTGTAAGAAGCTTAAGGTGGGCTGATATGAGACTAGAAGGGGTGAGGTGGGAAGAAGTGGGCAGGACTAAGACAGGCAGGGCCGGCTCCAGGTTTATGTGGGCCCTTAGGCGACATGGTCTCAGTGGGCCCATTTGTGGTGAAGGATTGCATCACATCACAGAGGGACGTCCAAAATCTGGATGTCCCCTAAGGAAACCAAAACTCCCTCCCTTTTTGGTCTACTTTGAAGCACACCAAACCCCTTTAAACCTGACCCCGGAGTCTAAACGAATCTAGATTCTACTGATTTTGGATGCCCCTGTGTGTGACCCCCCTTTGTCAAATTGGTGAATGCACTTTGGGATCGCCAGTTCGAGGTAACGGCCAGACCAGGGGGGTTCTTTCAAATCCAAACGTCAAAATTCTAATTTTTCAAAAATTGAGATGCCTCTGTAAAACTGACCAAAACTCAGGGGTTGAATTGCTTGCATAGTGGGTATGCCAGCGATCCCAGGGGGTTTCACACAGTATGGTATCACAGATTGGGATGCTCCAGGGATAGGAAACCAGCTGGGATGGGCAACCTAAAAGCAGAACAAAACCCAGCACTTCCTCCACTGGAATCTAAATAGAGATGCCCCGTTGTGTGGAACTCCGCCATTGAAGGAGATGTGGGCACCAGCTGTGGCGATGCCCTTCCAGTCCACTGCTGGTCAAGTGCCGTCACATACCCCAAAGGCCGGCCCTGTCAGTGGGTCCCCGGCAGCTGCCCCACCTTTCCGGGTGCTGATGCTGGCCCTGAAGAGAGGAAAAGGAGAGGTGAGCTAAGGTGTAGTGGGAAGAGATGAGGTGGAAAGAAGTGGACACTGAGATAGGAAATGGTGAGATGTGCTGAGGTGTGGTGGGAAGAGGTGAGGCAGAAAAAAGGTAAAATATAATAAATTTAGAAGAGAGGGAAATTGCAACTCGTTTTTTTAACAGTGTATCTGATATTTACAGTACCTCCAAATTTGTCTCACATCACTAGCTACTAAACCAGGCTTTACAGTGTACTGCTCATACATCTAGGGCTCCACCTGGTGCTGGTTAGTGGTAAATCAGACAAATGTTTTGGGTGCTGAGCATATTTTTTAAACTTTCACTATGTGGTTTACAGAACCAATATTTGGTCACTTGTAGTAAGTGGTTTCAGTGCATTATACTGCTGTGTGTGTGTGTGTGTGTGTGTGTGTGTGTGTGTGTGTGTGTGTGTACGAGAACTAACTACAAGATTGATTTCATCCTTATTCACCAAAAACGCGCCAACAAAAACCCAATTACCGCGCTCACCGACTGCGCTTGTTTGTAATCTGTCACTCGGCCGTCAGTTTTGCTCTGCATTTTGTGAAAACATGTCTGATATTCTGACACGCGTCGGCTACAGCAATTAAGTCATGCCGCCCCCTCCTCCTGCCAATGTGCCAGGGAAATGATGTTAACCGTCAAGAGTTATTGTGGTCTGTATTCATGTTTGGACAATCCTTTAGTTTTTTGAAGTGAGGATAAAGAAGGAGGAAGAGCTTACAATCTATTAGGGCATTAGGCAGGATGCGGGGGGAGCTTACAATCTATTAGGGTATAAGGGAGCATACAGAAGGAGAAGAGCTTACAATCTATTAAGGAATACGGGAGGATGCAGAAGGAGAAGAGCTTACATTCCATTAGGGTATAAGCAGGGCTGTATTTAGAATTTATGCTGCTCTAGGCACTTTTTCAGACATGCGCCCTCCTCAAAAATAAATGTTTTCCTAATGTAACTGGCAGCAGGGGGGCATATGATTTTTTTAATGCCCTACACAGCAAACTGACCAGGAAAGCCCTTTCCTTGGTGACATTACTCAGCACCTCTGGGAGCCAATTCTGCATCGCAGCCCTACGTGACTGTGACTATCCAGTAATATTTGCTAGAAGGGCAATCCCCACTGGATTCCTGCAGTCATGTGGGAAGTTAATACAGCAGCTGGCAGAAGGGATTATGGAGAATTTCTAGACAGAGATAGATAGATAGATAGATAGATAGATAGATAGATAGATAGATAGATAGATATGGGAAGGATAGATAGATAGATAGACAGACAGACAGATGGGCAGAGGGATAGATAGATAGATATGGGATAGATAGATAGTCAGAGTCAGGGAGAGAGACAGACAGACAGTGAAGCTAGATAAATGGAGAGAGCGCAAAAAAAGAGTCTGTGAAAATAGGCAACCAAAAAAAGTTCTGAAAATGACTTGTACAGGTATTGCAGGCAAATGCTGGCAGCCCACTTCCTCTATCAGTGCACTACATAGATATTTAAAACATTGCTGACACGGGTTAATGTCGCCCCCCACCATGAAAACGGGTCTATGTACATTTGATCGGGACTCGGCTTGGCACATTTGCTGTCTCCTGAGCCTCCCCAGCATCTCCCCGCTTCCTCTGTTACCTTGAATGGAGCTCCGCACAAGCTACTTTGATGATGTGAATGCTGGGAGTGACGTGCCCATTCCCAGCCGCCCCTGCAGAGGCAGTGGGAGGTACAGGGGCCACTCTATTGGGAGGCAGCGCAGAGAGGGGCGGGGCGGCAGCCCGGCAACTTCACATGAGTTGTATTGCTATGTAGTGCTGGGGAGGATTAGCGCGGATGGACAGCAACATTACCCGCGCACATTAACATATGAATAGAGGGGGGGCATCTGGCGGGCGGCATCATTACACATGTATTAACATACGAATTGGCCCCATTGTACTTTAGGGGGAGGGGCAGTATCGGGTGCGGTCGGCCAGAAGCTTTAACAAGTAAAAGGACATTTTATTGTTGAAGAGAGGCCGTCCTATGCAGCTGGCCACCCTAGGCACAGGCCTAGAGTTGCCTAATGTTAAATACGGCCATGGGTATAAGTGAATTTTTATTGGTAAACAAACAAACAAAACTCAGCTAATCAGCATTAATACATAATATAAAGAAAACGTATACTTGTATACAATAAACATAACACAGCAGAATATTACATACTATACATTATCTATCGTGTCTATACTCTTAATGATTACTCAGTGAAGATACATCAGGTTACAGATCAGGGGTTAGGTGCCATCATTATGCAGAGCAGTAACACATTAAACACCATCATAGATCTGAATCATCAGAGTAGTCCTGCCTGCCAGTCACTTCCATATCAGAGTCTATAGGGTCTATAGCTGCTGGGGACTTTTTCTTAGTCGGTGGGTCCTCCTCTGACCCTGAGTCACATTCTCTGGCTATACGCTTTAATTTTTGCTCCAGCTCCATAGTATCGTGCCCAGAAAGATCTGCACCTGACTCAGACAGTATGTTATATCGGTTTGATGTAACTGTCACTGCTGTATCTGTTCTGCCTTTGGGCTTTTTCCCTGGCTTTTGGACTAAGGACCATGCGCCCTCTGGTTTGCGGGTGGACTTGTCTTTTTTTTTCCCTCTCTTATCACCAGGGGCTTTACTATCTGCAGAAGAGGCTGGAGCAGAGCAATGGGCCATAGCAGGCGAAGGGGCTACAGGGGAAGATGAGCTATCAGCTTGCTCCGGTGCTGGCCGTGGGATGGTGGCCACAGGCTGTGGGGTTACATCTGTCTGATCTCTTATCTCAGTTGTCTCAGACCCTGGCCTTGTTACTATCTGCCCAGACATCTGAGCCTCCTCCTCTGTAACCTCACCTGCTGCCTCCAGCTCCTCCGCAGCCTTGGCTATAGAGGTTATGGAAGGCCTCTGAGCAGTCCTTATGGTAATGACCCATCTGACCACACAAGTTACACCAGACATTTGTACACATGGCGCTGGTGTGACCAATCTCCCCGCACAGGTTACACTTCACTACAGTACACACTCCGGCCACATGACCAGCCTTCCCACACTTAAAGCAGCGGGGCTGGCCGGCATAGATGCACACCCCCCTCTCACGGCCGATAAAGAAGGAGTTGGGCAAATGTAAAGTAACATTACTGTGCTGCCTGAGCTTCACCAGCACCCTCCAGCCTCCCGTCCAAATCCCATCATCATCAAGACACTTTGTCAGGTCAGACACCATATCACAATGTCTCCTCAGCCATATCACAATATCCTGCGGGGGGACGGACTCATTCCAGAACAAGATATTAACGCTCACAGTGCCCGGCTTTGATACCGGGATAAGGATAAACTGGTCCCATCCCTCAGCGCCCCTAAACTTTGTCACACCTGCCCAGAACCTGTCCAAGCTGGCCATGAGCTTGAAGCTTATATCGTATCCCTGCCTGTCCGGGAGGTTTATGACGGCCAAAATATCTGCAGGTGTGAACCCCATCTGGTTACACAGGAGCTCCCGGATCACATGTCTCCTGTCTGGCAGATCTTCCTTTGCCACCTTATTCTTAAATCTTACCACGTTCCTCCTCTTAAATGCCTGACCAGTGTAATGTAAGCCGGGGCTAAAAGATGGGGCACCGCGACTCCAGGCATTCTGAGGAGGCGCGTGGCCAGATGCATTGCCAGTATTATCACTGCGGGGTCGGGATTGCGGGGGACCCGATACCTGTGGCTGAACACCTATGGGAGGAAAAACATTATTAGTGCATGCAGATGATTCAGTCCCATTACTATCAGGAACAGCAGGTTGTTCATTGTCCCAAACAGATTGTAATACATTCCGACTTGTTTGCTTGCTTCCTCGATCGATGTCCAACAATGTGGGGGACAGTTCAGAGGTGTCACTATGTCCCGGCTGTGACCCTGGGATTGGAATTTGGGGGATCTCTCCAACTTCCATAGTGTCACTGGTTGCATCACATCCATTCTCAGGCTGGGGAAGGGCGCTTTGTGAAATACAGAATTCATTACTATACAGGGATTGCTCACTGCTGCCCCCTGGGGCTGGTTGGCTTACTTGGCTGGCATCATGAAAAGAAGGGGCAGAATCTTGCAGCACTGGGGTCCTGTACAGCAGCTCCTGTGAGGATATCTCCTGCTCTGATGGTGAGGAGGTGGCTGAGCCGGGTTCAGGTATCTGTCTGTGTTTTAAGAACTTCTGAGACTCCTTAAACCGAACCAAGTTCTTATATCTCTCTGCCATGGGCCCCATTTGTTTCTCAAGTGTCTCAATGTCTCTATCAATTGCAGCAAGCTTTGCGCGGAAAGTCTCTTACAGCACATTATAGAAGGCTGCAGTGCAGGGGTATACTGCCTTTACTGCATTCATTTCCTCTAATTGTCTTTGCAGCTCTGTCCTGGATGCTCTTAAGCTGTTCATGTTGTTGACTAAATCTGGAATTTTGTCTGCAAGCTGCAGTTCTGGTGCGCGCTCTGTCTCTTTAAGACTTGCTTTTCTGCTGGGTCTTTCAATGTCTCTGCTGCCCCAGTCCTGGGAGACTTGTGGCCATTTGCCCCCAGCTCAGATTTAGCAGATTTCCCCCCAGTTATGGGGTCACCGGTGGCCGGCTGGGTCTTGGATCGCAGGGCTCGGGACTCTCGGCTCACACACACATTCTGCTGCAGGTTTTCCTGCATTGTCAGTCTTTCCAAAGATGTCCTCCTCAGCTTGTGCTGCTTCCCACTGCCGACCTGAGCTGGCTGCTGAGTGTCCATCACAACACGTTGTTGGATCTCCCTGCCTGGATCAGCACAGTCACTTTGCTGGGGCTGCCGCCCTCCCTCCATTACATGCTGCACACAGACACTGCTACACGGCCCATCATTATTATCCACCACTTCCATTCCAGCTTCACTTACTTTACTGTAACTTTCTTCCATAAAGACTCTTCCACCTTCATTGTAATCCACCGCGGTCAGCCGGTCAGCAGCATATTCAGTAGCCAGAGGGTCTCTAACATGGACTCCAGATTCAGACCCAGAAGCCTGGAGCTCACCTGGGGAGCGAACCCACCAAAGGCAGCCAGGCCCTGGGCTAGAGCCAGACATTCACAGCACCTGCAGAGAGCTCACTCACACACCTCCTCCCACCTTAACGATCTATTAGGGTATAAGGGAGGATACAGAAGGAGAAGAGTTTACAATCTATTAGGGTATAAGGGAGGATACAGAAGGAGAAGAGCTTACACTCTATTAGGGTATAAGGGAGGATACAGAAGGAGGAAGAGCTTACACTCTATTAGGGTATAAGGGAGGATACAGAAGGAGAAGAGTTTACAATCTATTAGGGTATAAGGGAGGTTACAGAAGGAGAAGAACTTACAATCTATTAGGGTATAAGTGAGGATAAAGAAGGAGAGGAGCTTACAATCTATTAGGGTATAAGGGAGGTTACAGAAGGAGAAGAGCTTACAATCTATTAGGGTATAAGTGAGGATACAGAAGGAGATGAGCTTACAATCTATTAGGGTATAAGGGAGGATACAGAAGGAGAAGAGCTTACAATCTATTAGGGTATAAGTGAGGTTACAGAAGGAGAAAAACTTACAATCTATTAGGGTATAAGTGAGGATAAAGAAGGAGAGGAGCTTACAATCTATTAGGGTATAAGGGAGGTTACAGAAGGAGAAGAGCTTACAATCTATTAGGGTATAAGGGAGGATACAGAAGGAGACAAGCTTACAATCTATTAGGGTATAAGGGAGGATACAGAAGGAGACAAGCTTACAATCTATTAGGGTATAAGGGAGGATACAGAAGGAGACAAGCTTACAATCTATTAGCGTATTAGGGAGGATACAGAAGGAGAGGAGCTTACACTCTATTAGGGTATAAGGGAGGATACAGAAGGAGAGGAGCTTACACTCTATTAGGGTATAAGGGAGGATACAGAAGGAGACAAGCTTATAATCTATTAGCGTGTAAGGGAGGATAAAGAACACTCTATTAGGGTATAAGGGAAGATACAGAAGGAGAGGAGCTTACACTCTATTAGGGTATAAGAGTGGATAAATATAGGTGAAGAGCTTGCAAAACATTAGCTTATAGCTGAGGATACAGAAGGAGGAATAGCTTACAATCTATTAGGGTATAAGGAAGGATACAGATGGAGATCATAGTCTAGAAAGTGATCAGTGGCCTTGGATCATGGTTGAAGAACTGGTTGTGTACAGTATAAAGATATGATCCAGTGCTCCAGATTATAATCCTAAAATTTTGCATTTATTCCGGTTTTATTCCCCATTTGGGGGGGGGGGGGTTAATCTTACCTTAGGTAAGACTAAGGGGGATTTGACCCCCCTCCCCCAAAGCACATCACCTTTTTAAAGTAGACCAACACCCAGGATTTTGACTATCTTGAGTTTTGGTCCAGTTCCCCTGTGTTGGCAGTATAGGGGCAGCCAGTAACCCACTCAGTGCATACAGTATGTTCTAATGGGTATAGATGAGTGGTGAGCTAAGGTCTAGCTAGAAGGGAAACTAAAGCTGTCATCAGTAAAGGAAAATTCGAGTATTGGCTGGGACCACCTTTAGACATTTTCTGGCCGCTGATCATTGGTCACCCAGATCCCACTTTATAGCATATACAGACCTTCCTTAAATCAAGACAGCCCTTTAACATTTAGGGCCCCACATGGATTTATAGACCCCCTGTCAGCAGGTTAGATAATCTCATTTATGTCCCTCATCACTGCAATAGAATGCAATTCAAATCCCCAAGGCCTAAGCCCCTTGGCTCAGCTATAATGGGTACTTATCTATTTGTTAATAGCACTTATACATGATGGAGATGCTCATCTTTATCCTTCATAGAGGCGCACCCTAGTCCAAGACAAGTTGCCATGGAGATGCCTGTCAAACACAAGTGGCCATGGATGGAGATCATTTTGGTGTTCAATTGCAAGCCTGTTGGCCTCTTCAGTAGAGACTGTTCCTAGGACCTATATACAGCTAATGCTCGAATTGATTTGTGTTCAGACTTAGAAGCAGAAGTCTAGAGATCAAAACCAAGCACACACTTGGAGTACACCTCCCTTATCCCATCCGAGCGTTGGACAGAGATTCTCCTCATAGGCTCCTGATACTGAACTATGGTCAACCAGGCAGGTCTGTCAGGGTTCAACTCATGGAATAAAGAATCCTTCAAACTTTGCTTATTTCAAGGGATAAGGCAACTCCGAGATGGTAAAGAATCTGTGAATCTGTTAATCTAACCATTTAGATGCAGTTTCTTTTACAAGGGTCACACAGCTGCTGAGTAGGTTGGATGTGTAATTGGACCAGGTTCTTTACTGAGTTTCCCCAGAGAAGATGTTCAATGTTGATAAAATGTGTTAAAAGTCAAAATTGTATTCCAAGATTCTCCATTAAAATTTGGCATACAAGCTAAAGTACATCCATGAATAGTTACAGTTACAGTTATTGGTAAAAATACAGCGTGGGAAACATCCACGTGTTTCAGACCTGCGGGTTCTTACTCATGATGTCAATATATAACAATATATTTAATATAAAAAAAAAATTGGCTGGTTTTACCTGTGATTCATGCTCTACATACCAATTTGGGGACATTAAAGGGGATCTGTGCAGAATGAGGGGGCAGTGCTGGCTGTACGCTGCATATTTGGGCTGGGGGGGGGTTCAGTTCATGAGCTCACTGAGGATTTCTTTTTTTACTCAGACCATGACCTCAATAAATGAGGGATCAAGCAATAACAGTCCCCAGGGTAGCCTGAATGTCAAATTCAGGCCTGTCTCTACCCTTATATCTGCATGCCAGATATTGCTTGTTCAATGACAATGCCATAAAAAGAAAAAAAATGTATTTGCCCCAGATGTGGAAAGACCTTTTTTCCACCGGATTGTCCCTCTAATGTCACTTTGAATGTGCTGAAGATAACCAGGCTTCTTTCTATATGTGTGATTAGAGGCATTTTTACGCTAATGTGATTTCCGAACTGTTCGGGGTCTGTAGCGCCAAAAGGTCCCGTCTGCCCCCACCCGAGCACAGTAATTAGCAGTACTGAAGATAAGCAGAGGAGAAGTAATTTAGCGTGAAGTAACCGGGCTGAGAATTGTTGGGAGAAGAGCTTTCCCTGGCTAATGACCGCCTGGTTATGTTATTAATACTCTGACTATTAGATTATCGCTCTCATTTCAGGCAACAGATGCCACAGCCATGGACTTCTGGGAAGATAAATCTTATAAGTATCCATCAGGAACTCCTGCTGTATCCAGCTTCCTTCTCGTGCTGCCGGGACATGTATGTGTAAAGAAATGTGACATGCTCCTGTTGCAGATATTAAATAGGGGTCCAAGAGTTGTTTATACATTAAGCTTTTTCTGCCTCATTCAGTCCCCGGTAAAGGGTGATATATGAGTACACAGCAGATAAATAAGGTGGACCAACATTGGTGAGGACCCCCTGACCTCATGGGTCCTGATGCAGTCCCTACCGCAGCACCTCTGGTACAGGCCCCTGCTCAGCCCGGTTCAAGAGCAGTTGAATGTGATTATTCATAAATGTTCAGGATGTAAGCCCCTGAAAACCCAGAATTTTCTTTCACTTGGGTTTTGGTCTGCTTCATAGGCTTATTCTGGTTTGGGGTGCCCCTGTGTGTGGAACCCTCTGTTCCCTCAGTAACTCACAGCGATCCATGCTCTCATGGTGCATACACAACCCTCCTCTAATCAACAGTTATTATAATTCTGGTATGAATTCTGAAAGGATGGATTGCCAGGTGCCTCCACTGGGTCATTCCCTCTAGCCGCAAGCACTCGCCGCCAGTCATTTAGATATTCCTGGCAAAGGTGCTTCCAACAGATATAGATGTCCCGGGGATTCGTATAGGAATGTATGTGCATTAAAGCACCCAATTGATAGAGGGATGATGAGGATCACCAGTGAGGTAAGTATATCTGGCAACCAGGGGGGTTTCACACAGTTTCGCACATGGGGGTTGATTCAGAGCCAGGTGAGAATTCCTACTCCTTTCTTAGGGGAGACAATTTCCATTGTCTTTCATTGTCTACTTTGGGTCTGATTCAGAGCCAGGCGAAAATTTACACCCAGTAGACAATGAAAGTCAGTGGCAGTTTTTTCTCCTAAAAAAAAAGTAAGAATTCTCACCTGGCTCTGAATCAACCCCATTGTGGAAGAGGTAAGAAGACCTGTCGGGGGGGGCAGCAGTTGAAGCAATTTAGGAGCAGAGTAAATGTCCAACATGTCAAAGGGGAGATTCATAAAAGATCAAGCAACAGCGGTTGTGTTTTTTACACTTCTTTTTTGCAAAAATTGTCCCCAGAAGATTTCTTAGGAACAGGTAGGATTCTGGAATCTCTATTAAGCTTTCTTTATGCAGCCTGCCCAGGTGAAGATGCATACCAGCACTCTAGAAAAAGGAGCAGAAACAATGGCTTCATGGGGAAGGAAAGTGGCTCGCTCTCCTGTTACTACAATATGACATCTCGCAGTGTAATCCAGACCAGCTGCCACTGCTAAATGAGGGCCGACAATATGGATGCACTTTAGCCTCCATAAATCGCCACTTTAAGGGCTTCTGTAGAGTGCTTTCATTTATTTCAATTCATTTTGCGTGAGCAGAGAGACTGCTTTAGCTAGCCCATTTTCACGTCTCTCCGCATCGACTTGTTGATAAACGACCCTCTGCAGCTGCTCCTGCTGAATGGGTCCATCGTCTCGGCAAGATGGTGATTGATATGAGAATCCCCCTTCACCACCAATAAATAAATCAGCTGGTAATTAGAATAAGGTAGAGGGTGAGGGGAGGGGGCGTCTCCAGGGAAATTGAAATGGATCATGGATCAAGGAACAGTAAATCTCGTGTTGGATTTGGAAAACACCCAAATGAATGGTCTTTGTTGAACGTATATATGAAGTCACTTTGTTGTGTAGGGAAGATGGGATCATAAAGAGAGGAGCCCTAACTGGTTCACTCTCGTCCTTTTGGCTGCATGGGCCTGAGTGCAAATTGTAGATACTTGTGAGGGTTTGCTCAGCCAGCCAATCTAAAATCTTGAATATGTTCTTCAACAGCATTGTGCTGTCTGCCAGTTGTAGTATGTGTGCACAGCCACTAGGAGGTCATCACTATGTGCTCTGGGGCCAGTGAGCTTTTGGGATTGCTAGTGTCATAGGTGTCACGGGGCCACTGGAAATGTTTAGATGTGCACAACTTTATGCGCAATGCACAGACATTGGCATATGCGTGAAGGTCTTTCGAGCTGAGGTTGGGAGCTGAGATGCCAAGATAGCCCTGGAAGATCTTCTGATGACCCTATCTAGCCATAGCTTCATCCTTGTTCTAGAGAGACTTTTGCCCTTAATCCTGCTTACCCGTTGCCCAACTATGTATGTATTTTTGACTATGATGCTTGTTGCCAGTTTATGACAGTCTGAATTTTTAGATCACGCTTTCTGATGCATGACTGCAACTATTGCTACAGATTTTGACGACATCTTCCTTGTTTGTGGACTTTGACTATACTTTCTGCTGCCTGCTTACAACCCCAGCTATTCCTGATCATGCCCATGTCATCTTGCTACTGCCAGTCTACTTGGGCCAGGAATTTACTGCGTGGGGGGTTTAGTGAAGACTAGGGTTGCCCTTAGGTTCATGGGCTGTCAGTTCGAGTCTTGGGTTCTGGATAGCAGTCTTGGGTGTCTGCCTGGTGCCAATGTCACCCTGGTTCTCCACAGACAGAACTCTGCCTTTATATAGTAGTTGTTGCCAACTCTGACTTATGTGTGATTGCCACCTGGAACAACTCTGTCTGTTTCTGTGCATATTTCACTGAACCACCTCTGCCCCTCTCAAGCCATGTCTTGTCCAATCCATAGATTATGATTTCTCATTGCCTCTTTAGATTTGACACATGGAGAATTGATTTCCTGTTACTCCAGTACTCACCTTGGCTATTTTTAACAATACTGTGCAACCAAAGCCCCTGTTTTACACAGATTGTGCATCAGCATTTGTAATCTCAGATGCCACCCCTTATATGAATACTTTGCTAGGGGCAACCATGTTCAGATAGATGACTTGAGTCTTCCAGGGGGCTTGTTTGTAGGTGAACCCTAGATTGAGGTTGATGCTGGAAGAAAGGCAGCGATCAGCTGGACAATTAAAATACCTCTACTAGGAAAGGGTGCACTCATGTGGGAGTGAACTACTAAATGCCCTCGAACATTTACTACGCTAATGGTTCTACCATCAATGGGTGGGAATGATGTGAACGTATATAGGACAATTCTAAACTTCACTCTCTGTCCCACTGAGAAAGTAGCCCTTATTGCATACTCTCCCCACTCCCCATAATGCACAAGGGACAGTTTCTAATTAGGTCCATAATGGCATTAGGGCTTGGAATTATATATATATATATATATATATATATATATATATATATATATATATTATGTTTTATGCATATTCTGGCATTCCCAGCAGGGCAGCACTGGGGGAACACTCTTCTCCCTTGGGCGAACACTGGAGCACATTTTTTGGCATCTGTGCCCTGCCAACAAGACTACATCAAAAGTTTCAGCCAGAAACCTGATGGTAGACCAAGATCTTTACTTGTATCCAGACTTTTTCTCCAATCTATATTTAGCTGTCAAAACCTCTGATGAACAAGACTTGGGGAATCCAAATGGTATTTGCAGTTATTTTTGGATATTGACTAAACGTAAGAAATTCCCCAAAGTTCAGTGGACATTAGTTCAGGCTGGTAGGACTTCGCTTCTCTAAGTACCTTCTGACTCGTGTGTATAAAATCCTCTAGGCGCTCTCAGGGCTGGATGAGTAAATGGTACGTAACAACTAGAGCACAGGCCTGATATTTTAAGAAAAAGGTGATGGTGACTAGCAAGCTAGGCATCCGAAATAGAAATCACTAGAAGCCATTTTTATCTTATTTAATGAAATATTGATGAGAATTTCCTATTATAATCTGCCAGGTTCTAAACTTGGAAGCCCCAGAGGACCTTACAGATACAGTACATTACGAGGATTGAATTAGTTCTGCTCTTATGCTCTACCTTGAAAGTCGGCTTTCATCATTTTAAAAATTATTTTATTAGTTTGCTGTGCCCAGGGCCGGATTATGAGTGCCCCGGGGCCTCCACCACTTGCTTAGCAAAGGGGGCATCCACCAACCTTTGGGTTATGGTCTGGTCCAGGTGGCTTTTCAGTCTTTGGGGGGGGCCAGCAACAAAGCTTTCGGTGACAGTGGGGGCCCCTCGTGCCTGAGCAACCCATTTTTGTTTTTGCAAACCTGCAGCCAAAGCCACCACAGGGCAGGATGGAGAGTCTAGAGCAGCTCACATAACATAGGCCACCAATCACAGCCGCTGGCAGCTCAATGCAGGGAACTGTTTTCTGCTGGACCAGCTGGGCGACTACACTACCCCCCACCCAGAATAACTAAGCAGGAGTTCCCGAGCAGCACGCACCCGCACAAGGGACTTGACCTGACATTCCAGTAAGTAGGCGGGTGCCAGACAACACATTTGAATACGTCCAACATTTAAAGCACTTTGTGTGTTAATTAGACAAGGAGGCCACTTTTTATCCTTAACAAGTTTGTGTACAATTACACAGGAAGGAAACCAGGGTGTGCTTTAGACAAGGAAAGGAAAGGAAAAAATAGATAACAACTGTATTATGGATATGAAGTATTTGGTTTGTTTAAATGCTGCATTGTTACTAAATAATGTGTTTTTTTCATTAGACAGGAAAGTAATTGTATAAACAAGATGATGTTAAATCTAAATTGGGTTCATTACTCTCTGCTGCCTTGAAGAGAATTGAGTGAAGAGGGGAAAAAGACGAGAAAGGAAGGGAAAAAAATTATGCAGCTGGGATCGGGAGGGGGGGTGCGGGATGCTGAGTCCAAGTGGGTTATTCTCGAATCTCTGTTCAAGTTAAAGATCTATTGCATTATTGCATACGGATCATGTAAATATATATACCTGATTTAATATCAAAGGTACAGGTGGGGCTTGTTCAAGCCCGTGAGGGCAGGGACAGTATTATAAAAAAAACATTAATTTGCAGCAGTGGATTTTGACGAACAGGATTGGAGCAATTTTTCATCAACTGATGCAACCAAAGCCTTCAACAGAGTAAGCCGGAGTTGAAAAGAGCAAGTCCTAAGATTTTTAGGACTTGGACCTGCGATGCTTAATAGGATAACAACGCTATATTCATACACATTGGCACGAATAAGGGCTTCAGAGGTAAGCTCAAAGCGTTTCTCCCTGACTAATGGCACACGCCTAGCGTTTCCTATGTCACCAAAATCTTATAATATTGCATATGCAGATGACATGATGTTTTATAAAACACCATTAAGTACTTCTATCCCGGCACTACTCCATGCACTCAATCAATTTGATAAAATCTCAAACTAAGAGAAAAATTACAGAAAATAAATGCAAATTTATCAGGGGAAAGGGAATTCAGGATTAATCAAAACATTTCAATCTAATTGGCAATCCCGAGTTCGAGCTAGACGTGGAGACCTGGTTCCTATCTGGGTGCAAATAAATATTCCTTGATGGTACATATCTTGAACGCAGCAAAACTATTAATAGCCAGGAGATGGCGTACGGTAGGAACAGCACATATGGGAGATCTAATTCAACAGGTCTCACACATGGCTGAGATGGAGAAGATATCAGCTATAAAAGGTGACAATATAAAGAGATATGCAGAGACTTGGGGGAATTGGCAGGAGTGCCTTATATCTCAGAAGTGAAGGACTCTCTCCTGTAAGCAAAATACGAGATGAATAACTAAGGGGCTTTTTTCTTTCTTTCTGTTAATTTACTATTTGGGGGGGGGGGGGGTGACCAAGCGTTCGCATTGGGATAAGGGGTGGGGCAAAAACAAAAAGGCAATTCTGTGAGTACCCACCTGTGTAGAATTGTTTTTGTTCTTGCATGGCACGGCCTGCTTCGCTATTCATAACAGTTGGGTTATTCCGCCACAAGGTGGTGCAGTGGTACTGCTGAAAGCTGTGGCATCTCCCGGCCCCCTATAAAAACGGGATTAACCATAGAGTTCCCCAGCGTACACAAGCAGTGAGACAAGAAGCCGGGAGAGAATAAAGGTAAAAAATGTAAAAAAGGTAAAAAACCTCAATTAACTTGGAACAATCACCATAAAGAGGCAACCAAGAATAACGATAACGAGGGTGGGGCGAAGCAGGCCGTGCCATGCAAGAACAAAAACTATTCTACAGGTGAGTACTCACAGAATTGCTTTTTTCTTTATTGCATGGCACGGCCCGCTTCGGTATTCATAACAGTTCGGACATCCAAAAGCAGTGTCCAAAAATAGGGTGGGATCCCCAATGAGTAACGGCCAGTAGTTCAAGTCACTACCGCCTGAAGCACCTTGCGGCCAAAAGCAGCATCTGCTGAGGCCTTAACATCAACCTTGTAAAACTTGGAAAAAGTATGAACAGAAGACCAAGTAGCGGCCTTGCAAACTTGTTCAACAGAAGCTTGGTGCTGAAAAGCCCAAGAAGCACCAATAGCATGAGTGGAATGAGCACTAATTCTTATTTCAATATTTTTTATTGAAGTTTTTGAGTTTTCAACAGTACAGACACTTGAAGCTCATGCATTATAATGCCATCCCACGCAGGGGAGGTAAAGGGAGAAGTTAACATTCTATGTTGCATAAGATTATACACAGATCATACTGATGTTTTAACAATCCACAATGTATATAGAGTGAAGAAGAAAATGGCAAAATAAGGGACATTCAACATGTTAGCACGACCAACTTGACCTGTGACATGTTTATGTCTAGTTTTAGGCCATGCAGGTCGCGGGATCCCGGACCCCATGGCCCGCACCGCTATCTGTACGCCCGCCACCCCACGTCCTCCGCGACGGACCCGCAGGACTATCAGGCACGGTCAAGTGCGCAGACAGGAAAAAGGCGCTGAAAACCTATTAGGATCACATTTTAAAGGGAGGAAAAACAAAGAACTGGGAAAGGGGGGGGGGGGAGAAGGTTGGGAAGGAGGGAGAGGAGGGATCTGGGAGAGGGGGGGAAGGGGAACCATGGTACTCCCGCACTCCACCAGCCATCACATATGGTCACTACAGCCTCTGTGGGGGTTCGTCAGGCCAGGCAAACCTTATCCAGGGCTCCTATATTGAGAGGAATTTGTGGGAGTCGGTCAGAATGCTGGATAATCTTTCGTTGATGAGGAACCCGTTCATTCTAGTCGACACCTCTGAGATTGGGGTAAATTGCTTTTTCCAGGCTTTAGCTATGGCCTGTTTAGCCGCTAGGAGGAGGTAGACAAAAAGTGTGTGCTGTTTGCTGGTGAGCCCCTGGGGCTTGCAGTGCAAAAGGGCAACCCAGGGTTTTTTTCTCACGCTGGTTTGGAAAATTCCATTAGCCAGCCTATATACCTGGTTCCAGAAGCGGGAAGATTCCCTCTGCACTGCAGCCCCTGAAGCATGTCCTGGTTTGCCTCGGGAACATCCTGCTCAGGCAGCCCGGCACCAGGTACCGGAGCATTACCTTATAGGCCGTTTCGACCGTCAGGACGTTGATGGAGCATTTAGAGATGCTGGACCATATCTCCGACCATCCCCTCTCTCTCTGGCATAGACCCAGGTCCTTCTCCCAGCTACCAACATACCCATGCGTCTCCGGTCTGGCTACATTTAATGCCGAGTAAAGTAAGGAAATAGTCCCTCTCTGGAAAGGGTTACTAGTGCATAATTCCTCAAAGGGGGTCCTCACCCAGAAGGGGGGTGCAGTTTTGTCAGGATCCAGTGTCTTAGCTGAATATAGCGAAAGTATTCCATGCCGGGGACACCATACTTCTCTTGCAGGTCCTGAAAAGACCCAAAACCCCTCACCGCGAGCAGGTCCGCTATCTTATATATACCCCGATCCTGCCACCACTTGAAGGCGAGTCTATTCTGTTCTGCAGGAGGGAAGTTTGGGTTATCCCATAGATGAACCAGGGGGGTATGAGGGGACATCATAGAGGCTGAATACCTCACTGAGTCCCACACAGCAAAGGAATGCTTCATTAACGGGCTGAGCGTCTTGGGCCTATGTCTCTGATCCATCCAAAGCAAGCTATCAATAGGTATTGGCACACAGTTAGGAAGTTCAAGGAAAATCCACATTGGGGGCCTGAGAGGGGAGTGCATAGGGACCAATTGGGCAATCTGAGCGGCTTTATAGTACTTATGTATGTCAGGCACCCCCAGTCCCCCTTGCGTTTTGTAGGCTAGCATAGTGCGCCTGTACACCCTCGGGCGTCCCGTAGACCATATGAAGGCCAAGATCCTCCTTTGCATCACCCGAAGCATATATATCTGGATCTTTACAGGTAGTACTCTGAAGAAATAGAGCAGTTTCGGGAGTATGGTCATCTTGACCACGTTAATGCGGCCTAACCAAGAGATCGGGTACTTTTTCTATTAGGCGGGTTAAGGATTTGAATAAAGGAGGATAGTTGGCCTCATATAGGTCGGAGTACTTAGCAGAGATGTGCACTCCTAAATACGGAAGCGGCTCAGTCGTCCAGTGAAAAGGTAAACTAGCCTTGATCTGGTCCATCACGTCCACTGGTAGGGAGATGTTCATCGCCCTCGATTTTTCATTATTAATCGTTAGGCCCGAAATTGTAGCGAACTGGTCCAGAATTTTATATAAGTTCGGGAGTGAGGTGGTCGGTTGGGTAATAGCGATCAGGGCATCATCCGCGAAAAACATGGCCTTGTGATGGACACCCGCAACCTCCAATCCCTTTATGCTAATGGAGTTCCTAATTGCTAGACCCAGCGGCTCCATGGCCAGAATTAAGAGAAGAGGGGTAAGGGACATCCCTGCCGGGTCCCCCTGTGGATACCGAATGGTCCAGAGGTGAAGCCCATGTGTCTCACTCGAGCTGCAGGGGCCGTATAGAGGGCTCCTATCCACTCAAGAAACCGTTGCCCAAATCCTCACTTACGGAGCACCACATTAGGTAGTCCCAAGATAGGGAATCGAATGCTTTCTGTATATCAAGTGAAAGAAGAAAGGCCGGGATGCCCCTAGAGTGGGCGTGGTGGACCAGATGTGCGACGCTCCTAACACTGTCCCCGGCCTGTCTAGCTGGAACAAAGCCCACCTGGTCCCCGTGTATGAGGTCAGCCACGAAAGTGTTCAGTCTGGCCGCTAGGACCTTGGCTAATAAATTCACGTCGATGTTTATCAAGGAAATTGGTCTATAGTTGGGGATAAGGAATGAGCAGTAATTCTAAAGGGAGATTCCTTCCCCTTAGCAGAATAGGCTTGAACCACTGCCTGACGGATCCACTTGCTGATAGTGGATTTAGCCGGAGGCAAACCCTTCCTAGGTCCAGAAGTGAGAACAAAAAGAGCATCAGATTTCCTGAAAGGCTCAGTAGCAACCAAATAAAACTTCAGAGCCCTGACCACATCCAGAGAATGCAGTGTCCGCTCCTTGGAATTAGCAGGATTAGGACACAATGAAGGCAAGACAATGTCCTGATTGAGATGAAAGGCAGACACCACCTTAGGCAAGAAATCTGGCTTAAGACGAAACACCACCTTATCCTGATAGCCACCAAAAAGGCTACCTTAAGAGTCAGAATGGGCAAAGCAGCCCCACGGATAGGCTCAAAGGGAGGACCCTGCAGAGCAGACAACACCAGATTCAAGTCCCAGACTGGTAGCATAGGCTTACGAGGTGGACGCACATGAGTAACACCGTGGAAAAAAGTTTTAACCAACCAGTGGCTGGCAAAGGATCTTTGGAAAAAAATTGCCAGAGCTGAAACATGGCCTTTGAGGGTACTTAGTTGAAGGCCAGAAACCAAACCATGTTGCAAAAATTCCAGAATCCTGGGAATAGAAAAAACCCGACAGGGAAGAGACTTGGACTCACACCAGGCAATGTAAGCATGCCAGACCCTGTAATAGATAAAGGACGAGGAATTCTTCCTAGCCCGAATCATGGTATCCACAACAGAGGCAGGCAACCCCTTCTCTGTCAAGATGTAGGTTTCAGCAGCCAAGTCGTTAAAGCCAGCGTTTGTAAATTGGGATGGCGTAGCTGTCCCTGAGTGAGAAGATCTGGATCCCTGGGCAAGACGTACTGGTCTACTGCCAACTGCACGACGTCTGCGAACCACACCCTTCTTGGCCAACAGGGGGCCACCAGGATGGCTGACACCCCCTCCTGGGCAATCTTGTGCATGACCCTGCCCTGTAGAGGGAACGGAGGGAACACATAGGGAAGCCGAAACTCCGTCCAAGGCATTGCCAGTGCATCCGTGGCGAAGGCCAGAGGATCCTGTGACGGAGACAAACCTGGGAAGTTTGTGATTGTGATGGGACGCAAACAGGTCCACATCTGGCTGACCCCAGCGGTGACACAGGGAGAGCAACACCTGGTAGTTGAGGGACCATTCCCCCAGACGAGACGTCCCCCTGCTCAGGGAGTCCGCCACCTGGTTCTCTACCCCCAGAATGTATACCGCTGAGATGCAGGGCCCAAGACAGTATCAGAGACACTTCCTTGAAGGCTTGCTTGCTCCGAGTCCCTCCCTGATGGTTGATGTAGGCAACGGCCATCTGGTTGTCTGAGCGGATCTGAACAGCCCGACCCCAAAGGTGTGTGGTCAGGTGGGACAGAACCAACCTGATCGCCCTCAGTTCCAGGACATTGATAAGAGCATGGACCTCCTGGGGGCCCCAACGACCCTGGAACTGTAGGGACTTCCAAAAGTCCCCCCAGCCCGTCAGACTGGCATCCGTGGTGACAGTCTCCCAGCACGGGGGGCAGGAAGGTCCTGCCCACCAGAAGATTCCTTGAGTCCAGCCACCACGAAAGGGACTGCCTGGCCAGAAGAGACAGAGCAAATTCCTGATCCAGGGACATAGGGTCCCAATCCCAAACTGACAAGAGGTGCAACTGAAGAGGTCTCATGTGAGGCTGAGCAAAGGGGACTGCCCCGAAGCAGGACACCATCAGGCCCACCAACTGCATCCCCAGACGGATGGAAGGATGAGGACACAAGAGCAGAGCCAGTGCCTGCTTCTGAAGGCCCTCCACCTTCTGCTGAGGAAGGAACACCTTGACCTGGAATCAACCGGTCTGAAACGTGGAGCCTCCAGACGTGAGCAAAGAGCTGAAGCCGTCCCCCCACCCGGATGGGTGAGGGCGCCTCCTCATGCCTCAGGGGCCTTAGGAGAGGGTTTGGGCTTGGAACCCCAGAAGAGACCGGGATGTCCACGGGATCTGCTACGGCCCCAAGACTCTCTGCGGCTACCTGAGAAGAGAGAGACGACCTCCTCTGGAAGAACGAAGGGAGGGGAGGGAAATGGAGGTCCCCCGAAAAGGCCGGGGCTGTCTCCTACGCCGAGGCAGCCTGCCATCCTTGGCCAAAACATCAAAATGCTCACCAAAAAGCCGCAGCCCCGCAAAGGGGAGCCCAGTGAGAGCCTTCTTAACAGCAGCATCAGCTGCCCACTGACGTAACCAAACAGAGCGGCGCATGGCCACCAAAAGTGCAGAGGCCCTACCGCCCAGCCTCACAGCATCATCCATAGCAGTAAGGAAAAATACAACAAAATCAGAGCAAAGCAAGAGGGTTCTATAATCCACCCTCCTCCTACCAGCCATAGCGCCATCATAGAGACGCTTGAGCAGTTTCTTAAGGGCAATAGCAGTAATGGCAGCAGCACAGGCCGGGCACAGTCCAGCCCCCACACAAGTAAAAGCATGGCAGGCCAGCTGATCCATGCGCCGGTCCTCGCTGTCCTTCAGAGTGGTAGTGTCAGGGGAAGGCATGACCGAAGTATTAAACAGGCCTAGCACGGGAGCGTCCACCTCAGGGGGACCGGACCAACGCTTTACTAGATCAGCAGGAAAGGGATACCTCTTATCCAATCCCTTGGGCACAGCGGCCAGCCTGTTAGGACGTTCCCACTCCCTAAGCACCATAGAAGTGAAATGGCCCTGCTCAGGGAACTCCAGACGCTGTTTACCAGAACGAAAATGCTCACCCTGCTTTCTCTTAGCCACCTCAGGGGGAGCAATGTGCAAAATTTCAAAAATTTGCGAAAGCAGATTGTCAGTGTCCTCAGGGTACCATGATTCCTCCCAGGACGCAGACCCAGGGTCACTAATGCAACCCTCCTGCTGGTCCCCAGAGGAGTCAGAGTTCTTGAACCGTTCCCCTTCCTCTAGGGAATAAAGTCCCCCAGTGGCATCAAACTCCTCATACTCTTCTGTGGAGCGCGAGGGAGTGGAAGTCAGGTGCCGCTTCTTGCCAGAAGCCTTCCTAGGAATAGGCCCGGCAAGCTGCTTCTCATTGTTGGCCACACGAAGTGCCAGATCAGACTGTGACCCCTTGCTAGCATCCCCCTCACTGGGAGCTAATTGCAGCAGTGGGGGGGTGGGGGGGGTAGGTGATGCCGAAGGGGGCACAGAGTTTGGAAGCGATGCAGGCAAACCAAGCTGGAGCACAAGGACACTTTGAGCACACGGCACGCACACCGTGACACCATTGCTGATAGGGGATACCCCGCACATGGAACACAGCCGGGATTGCCCCGAAGGACCCCCGAGCACGCTATCCCCAGAAGCCTCCATATGGTGATTAACACAGGCGCAATAGGCCAGCGCTGGGTAAAGGCTAATACAAAAGCCATCCGGGATGCCCTCCCACGAGATGCCCCCAGATCAGCAAAAAGGGGGGGGGATGAGGGGGAGGAAGGAGTAGAGCCGGGAGAAACCACAACCCAATGGTGTTCCGCCTGAAAGACACAAGTAAAAATGATACATGAGCATCCCGCAGCACATGCCCCATGAGACCAATAAACCCCCCCCCCAAGGGGGACTCACGGACCAAGCACACTGCAGGGTCACCTAGGCACAGACCGCAGGATGAAGCGACACACCGGAGGAAACAGCGCTGCAGCCCAGAAGGGAGAAATCCAGACCGCAGCTAATCCAAAATGGCGCCGGCAGAGGCACCTCAAGGGGCGTGCCGCGGGGGGGCGACGCTATACGCGCCATCCCCCGGCCCCGCCCCCAGAAGAGTGCGAAATCGGCGCCCACGTGACCCCGCCGGCGCCATGACAAAGCAGAAAACGCCACAGGTTATAGGCGAGTATCCAGGACAGGAGGGGGGGGACCCCTGAAGGAAAAGAAGGGGACACAGTCCCCAAAACACTCACCCCCTCAGAAGCCAGGACAGGAACTCCGCATCCCTAGTAGGCTCACCATAAAGCCTATGGCCAGCTACCCTTTGTGGAACAGGGTCTGCAGCTTGGAGCAGCGCTCCAGGAGCACTTGAACCTAGTGCTCTTCTACCCTCACCCGATCTGTCAGCCAAGGCTGGGAGGCAGCGAGGGTCCAGAAACAGGTGGAAATAGACTTGCAGGGCCGCAGGCTTGGTTGCCCCGCTCACCTGTGCAAGAGAGAGAGCCATCTTCTAACTTTGCAGTTTCACTGCAGAGGAAACACTGGGAACTCTATGGTTAATCCAGTTTTTATAGGGGGCTGGGAGATGCCACAGCTTTCTGCAGTACCTTGTGCCGGAATAACCCAACTGTTATGAATACCGAAGCGGGCCGTGCCATGCAATAAAGAAAAAGAGACCGTACTATATGGAAAGCAGAGCAAATTAGACAGTGTCCCTCTTATATCAAACAGAAGGTCAAAGCCACTATTTTTGATCCATATGAAGGGAACTGGAATGCCACACTTAAAATCACTGGTGACCATACATTTCACGGTTGGTGCATTGACTTGGGAGCAACTAGTCACATGACAAGTAATAGAAGCTTTTTTACAGAACTTGATCTGAATAACAAACAGACTATTTACCTTGCAGATGGGCCTAAATACACGCAGAGGGATGTGGGCATGGAACCTGTGTATGCCCCAATGATGTGGAACACAATTTAACCATACCAGTAAAAGATGTGCTTTATGTTACTGATCTAGAAGGAGAACTCTTATCTGTGAAGTGATGGCAAGCAGACGATAGCAAGTGCCACAGTGAAAGAAAAAGTGAGACTATGCCCCCATAAACACAATGACTGTATACACATGAGGCACAGGCATTTATGTCACAGACACCTATAAAGCATTCAAGGACTACAAAAGAGGAATCTGACAAAGGATCTAACAGTATCCCCTTGTCCAGTTACTGTTAAGTGTCAATGTTGCATCAAATCCAAGTCAGATAGAATAGAGCTTCAAACACCACTTGACCTAGTTTACAGTGATGTATGTGGTCCCCTAAACCCACCTACACCTGGAGGCAACAGGTACATAGTGACTTTCATAGGTGACTATTCAAGATACACAGTCACTAACCTAATGCAACACAAGAGTGAAGTTCTTGACAAATTGCAGGGCTACCTAGTAAAGACAAGTGACAAGTGGTAATGGAGGTGAATTCAATGGACACAAGGTACAAGAGTACTTAAAGCAGACCAACACCATCCGTGAAGCGGGTGTTGGTCACCACTGGCTCAACCGCTAAAAGAATGTCTGGGGGAGGCATCCAGAATGCTGGAGCCCCCCGACACGTAACCCCCAGAACGCCCATAAACCTCACCTTTCCCTCGGTCCAGCGACGAGAATCCTGCACCGTGATTGGCCACCTGGTGCATGCATGGACAGTAACTTTCCTGCCCATGTGAGCGCTGGGCAGGCAATTGTGGAGCTGGATTCTCATGGGCCAATGGAAAGGTGAGATTTTTGGGCATTTTGGGGGGCTATGTGCGAGGGCTCCAGCATTCGGGGTGCCCCTCCAGGCTGTCCTTTAGTGGAGGCGTGGGTGGCAAACAAATCAGACTCAGACCGAAATAATCAGATGTATGCTGACAGTCTCTGGACTACCACAAAAATACTGGGTGAGGCAGCAATGACAGCAACTTATATGCAGAACAGACTCTTTTCTAGAACAGTGGAGAAAACTCCATATGAACTGTGGCACAATGAAAAGCCAAGTTTAAAACACTTACATTCAAGGGGAAAAATGCAACAAACTCCAAAACAGAGCAATTGAAGGAATCTTTGTTGTATACAGTGATAATGTTAAAGATTACAGAATACTAAATCCCAAAACAGACAAGGTTACCATTAGTAACAGTATAACTTCTGTTGAAGATCTGAGAGACAATGTGATTACAACTGAGGAAGTAAGAACAGAAGAGAAAACCGTCACCGATCAGTCATCATCTGTAACTTCTGAACAAACAGTTGATGTGAGCGTAGAACCTACCAGTACTGAAGAGCAGATACAAGCAAGCTCAGACACAGAACCAAGATACTCAACAAGAGAAAACAGAGGTAAACCACCTGTATGTCCCTCATGCAAGGCAAGAACTGCCAGTATTAATGAACCTGCAACTTGGGAAGGCATATCTCAGCTTTCAGAAGGGGAAGTCAGTAAATGAATAAAGTCTGCAAAGAAAAAGATAACATTCATGCATGACACTAAAACCTGGACACTTACAGAACTAGCACCTAGAAGGAAAGCCATAGGCTGTAACTGTGACTTGTGAAGTACAATGCAGATGGCACAGCACAGTGGAGCGATATAAAGCAAGACTCGTAGCCAAGGGATATTCTCAAAAATATGGAGAGGACCATGATGAGACTTTTGCTCCAGTAGTCAAAATGCTACAATAAGAACTTTTGCCACAAAGCAAGTGAAACACTTTGATAAGACAAAAAAAAAAAAAAAACACCCCCTCCGTCTTTCTCTCTGTCTTTTTCACTTTCCTACATTTCTTTCATCTTGTCTTTTTTACGTTCCCTCCTCCTTTCTCTCTTCTCCATGCTTCATCCATTTTTAACAGCGTCCATCTTGTCATCCCATGGCACACATGTGGCTGACAGCAGCATCTCCCTCATCCCTTATGGCTGTGTTTGACCTTACCAGCCATAATTGAATTTGTTAATGTATATAAGTGGCCCAAAAAATCTGATTATTGGAAAGCTGTGTATGCACCTTGGGATTGTCAGTGGGGTATTTATAATGGGCTACTGGCAGGGTTTCACACAGCTGGGCATCCCTGATCCACTGGCTATCTGTCAGTGGGCAGGAAATTGGTATGGCCAGGGCCGTGTACTGATTATCCAAGTGTCCCACTTTTCCATCTTGAAAAGTTGGGAGGTATGCACTCATGTTCTAGTAAGGCCAGTTTTTCTTACACAATAAATGTAATTTTACTCCGCTGCACCCAGCACTCACACTCTGCATCCAAACAGACATCGGCCATACTGTATAATTTATAGTGTTGTATGTTTTATAGATTACTGTAGATTACACACTGATTGGCTGACCTGCACATCACCCAAATGCTGTGTATAACTGACTCTGTATAAACAGACAACAACCAATCTCTTCTATGTGCAAAGCCCATGCTTACGTGCCACAAGGGCTTCTTGGACTACCATTCAACATGCCGGAGCCTCAGGCATATTTCTGGAACACTATTTAGCTAATGGAGAACATGTTTTACAATTTAACCCTCTTGTTCCTGGTCAGATTTCTAAATAGATGCAGGTAGGATGATTTTTAATGTGAGCAATATGTATGTACAGGGTGGGGGAAACATATAAGATAGGCTCTTATTCAGAGTGAAAGACAGCTTTATCTTAAACATCTACATTAAATGAACAATATTTCATTTAGACACTAGGTGGCGTAGTGGTTTAGGCAAATTTAAATCAGGCACGAGGACTAAAAGCAATCCTAGTTCAGTTATCCCTTACTTTAATAAACTGTCCTAACTCTGGGGCTTATAATGAATGTTTGAATAATGTTTAAAGACGAGTCTCGGCCCATCTCTACACCACCCAGGTAAGTAAAATTTGTCTTTGCAGCTTGCTATTCCTTCAATGTCATGGGTGTCACTGGGCGTAAAGGAGCATCACTGGCACAGGGGTCACATCTTGTATGCCGGGAGGCCACTGCGCAGTACTTTATTCTGGTAAATTCTTCTACAAACACATTCTTTACTTACCTTTTATCCCTCGCAGATGATGGCGCCTAGATTATCACTGTGACCAAGCACAATCAACAACCAGTTAGACACTATGTTTTAACCTCATTGAGACTTTTGCTGCATTATGGCTTATGAATGCCCCTATTTTGACCCATTCTGAATTATGTAGGGTCTGTCCCTCCTCGATATTACCATTATTATTATATTAGCAATAGAAAAATTGTATTCTGACATGTGAACATAAAGTCGGCTTTTGCATCTCATTACCCGCCAGGACCTTCCCAAGCTCCTAAGAAGATGTGATGTATCACGTCTGGCGTGCAGAGCTCATCATGTTGGCCTTTTGCAATTGACTGATGTGATTGTCGAAGTTTATTTGTTTTGAAGACAATTTTCAAGCGAATAAAAAAAAAAGTTATTCTCACCTTTTCTTCCACGCAGCCTATCGTACCACCATAATACACAGCTGCAGCTCGTACCTGTAGACTGGATCCAGATCCATGGTTGCCCGGACAATCAAGCGTCTCTTCCTCTTTGACATGGAGACAACCCTCCACCTCATCACTGTGAGTTGGCACGCCCCACTCGATTCACTGCAACGGTAATGTGTTAGGTCTTCAAACAATTGTCTTTAAACTGGACCAACACCCGTTTTTTTCTATAATGGGTGATGGTCCCGCTGGTTGTTTATCACAACAAGCTTGGGGGGCATCCAGAATGCTGGAGCCCCCCTGGCAGATAACCTCCCAGACTTAGACTCATTACAAGCCAGCACCAGGAATGGAGACCTGTGATTGGTCACCAGGCAGTCACATGGGCCATAGTCCCATCCACTGCACTGGCCACCGGCATGATCTGCTCACTTGACCGCCCAGTGGCCATTCGCAGGACTCCTTTCCCAATGCTGGCTTGTAATGAAGGTGAGTATTACGAGCGGTCTGGGAGGTTATCTGCGAGGAGGGCTCCAGCATTCTGGATGACCCCCGAGATTGTTGTGATGAACAGGCAGACAACTGGACCAACACCCGTTAAAGAAAAAACAGGTGTGGATCCGGTTTAAGTGTCGTTCAATGTGTACGAGTACAGCGCGGTGACCACTGGGACCACCACTATGGACTTGATCCTGTGCCTTGCCATCAACTTAAAAAAGCATAAATTAAACTTCCTGTGGACATTCGCCACACTAATACAGCCTTAACCTTCTTCATATAAATGTATATACATTTGTTAAATACATGAGAGTTGCTAATAACATCTTTCATTAAATTTTAAACTGCAAATTAACAGTCATTCCTATGTCATAAAAACCTCAGATCAGAAGCATCAGAAGCATCTATTGTGATGTCACACAATTAATGTTTGCCGGTCTGATTCTCAGTATCGGTAAAAGTTTACAAATTCAATACAAGCCCTTCCAGATCAAAATGACATAAAGGATTTCTAAGTGTAGCTCACTAGGGTCTGGAGAGAAAGAAATAAGGTCAGTTCTCTCAGTAGGTGGATGTGGGTTCCCAACCACCTTGTCATTATACAGTTTGAGATGTAATGCCTATTGTATATGCAAGATCAAAAACTGCAACTCTCATGGTCTTAATGTAATTATAATGTTATCTGAACAAATAAATATAACGACCAATATGTCTTCATGTGTACACGAATACTGGAGAATAAGAGCTGGTATGCAAGGGCCTCCATGTCCAGGCTCCAGGAGGCCTCCGGGGAGTATCACTCGCTCATCGAGGATGCGGTCCAACATCGTGTGATCGATGGGCAGACTGGCGCCTACCTGGAGGCCCCATGCCCAACTGTTGCCACCTTTTATGCCCTACCCAAGGTGCATAAGTCTCTTGCTGCCCCTCCAGGCAGACCTATAATTTTAGGCATGGGGTCTCTAACTGATAGGGCCAGTTGCTTCATCGATCACTATTTACAACCACTGGTACATCAGTTACCTTCTTTTCTGAAAGATACCAGACATTTACTCCGCATCCTCAATGGACTGACTGTGCCCCCCGGGACCCTCTTAGTGGGCCTGGATGTGGAGGCACTCTACTCTAGCATTCCTCATGACAAAGGTTTGCAAGCGGTTCAATACTTTCTCAATGAACTGGATCTGGATCAACACAATCTAAACTTGTTCTTATTGAAACTATTGGAATTTGTCCTCACCCACAATCTCTTTCTCTTCGGCGGCCAGTTGTACCATCAGATACAGGGGACAGCGATGGGGACTACTTGTGCCCCATCCTATGCCAACCTGTATCTTGGCCATTGGGAGAGGGGGATTGTGGAGTGAGGACAACTTCGAGAAGCACCTGTGCCACGTGCTTACGTGGCACAGGTACATCGATGTATTCTTTTTGTGGACCGTCCCTACGTCCCTACTGAAAGAGTTCATTGAGATATTGAACCAGAATGCATTTAATTTTAAGTTTTCCTTTGAATGTAGTGAAACACAGATTAACTTTCTTGATTTAACTGTGTATGTAGATGAACATGGGCAAATACATACAAACTTTTTCCGTAAACCATCAGCTGCCAACACAATCTTATGAGCTTCCAGTCACCATCCCCAACATTTATTTACGTAGCATACCCCATGGTGAATACATCCGGGCGCATAGGAATTGCTCTATGGATGAATTCCAGAAGGCCGTGGATGGTATCAGGGAGAGGCTATCCAAAAGAGGCTATAATTCTAGAACGTTAATTATGGTGTATAGGAAGGCAAAAGCTAGGCCACGGTTAGAAATATTATATAAACCCAAGCCCGAACAAAAAGAACGTTCTTTGGCAATTACCCTGACCCTTACCCATTCCGCACATGAGTACACTCTTAGGAATATTATAAAGTGGAATTGGCATATACTTATGAAGGACCAGCAGCTAGGTTCCATCTTACCAAACAAACCGCAATTTATTTTTCAGATGGACAAGAAACATTCTTGCTAAAATAATCCAGAGCCACTAGAAGGCCAGATGTTGTAAGGTGACTGGCACATATCAATGCCAAAAGAAATGCAGCTCTTGTAAATTTATTAAATCAGGTAAAAGTATAACTGTACCAGGACAAAAAATTATATGCATTAAACACTTTATTAATTGTGAAACTCCCCATGTGATCTACATTCTAATGTGCCCCTGTGAGCACTTTTACATTGGTAAAACCAATAGACCTCTTAAGAAGAGGATTTATGAACCATTTTTTTCGATCTCATAACCAGGATCCTAAGGGCCTAACAGTCCAGGGTTTGGATAGAATTCATCCACATCCTAGGGGAGGGAATATAGAAAAGGTTACAAAGAGAAACTCCAAAGAGAAACCCGCTGGATAAGCAAAACAAAAGCCTATGTTTCACCAGGTCTGAACAAGACTGTAAGTTTTGTTTCTTTTCTGTAATTCTGTAATAGCATGTTATATACAACATAGGTATAAACAAAAGCTTTTTCCCTTTTTTTTTACCAGGGCATAGTTAATTGAATCTGTCCTATGACGGCAGGGGTCACTAATATATGAATTAGATGTTACATACTGTCATTCAATTACACACTGTATATTTGTACTGTATATTTGTACTGTTAGCCATGATGAGGTATTTGTAATGGGTTCTGGTGAAATTGACAGTATTATAGAAGTATAATATCCAAGTTATCTTCCTTTATAGGTTCAGTTTCCCCAATTATCTCCTATGATTATTAGCAGAACAATTTTTGTCGTCCATTGATTGCAATTTGAGTGATATTGATGGTATAAGATTAGAATTGGGACTACAACAAAATGGCGCCCAAAAGAAGACTTCTTTTATTGCATAGTTGTCAGAGAACCAGGACTGTTCCTTCTGTAGTCCAGCAGAGGGCGCCTGTTCGCTTATGTCGGAGAACCAGGACTGTTCCCCCTGTAGTCCAGCAAAGGGCGCCTGTTCGCTTATGTCGGAGAACCAGGACTGTTCCTCCTGTTGACCAGCAGAGGCCGCCTGTGAGTCCTCTCTACTGAGCATGTGCAGGGGCCTATAAAAACAGACAAGGCCTGTCCTCAATTGCCAGTTGGTCTTTTCCCTGCATGCTCCTGAGTTCCTGGGATTCCTTCCTGTGTACCGACCCGGCTTGCTTCTGACTACGATCCTGCTTTCCTGACGACTTCGGCTTTGTTTTGTGACCACGATCCTGTTCTGCCTGCCCACAACCTCTGCTTGTTTCTCGACTTTGATCCTGCCTCTGCCTCACACTCCCAGATCAGCTCTGGTCTGTCTCCTACCTGGAATTCTGCAAAACCCACTCCTAGGTTGCCTGACCTGGGGCCTTCCTGCAGCCCAGCCTATCCTCACCATCAGAGGCTCTAGTGAATACCAGGTTGGTCCTTAGACTCCAGGCTTCCCGGTCGAGAGGTGACTAGAGTTGCAGTCTCCGCAATCAGGGTTCACACCCGGTGTTCTGACAGTACCAACTGGCCACTGAGTGCTTTGGGAGTAATGACATTTTGGGGAACGGACAAAGGGGGGGCTACCAGGGTATCCACAGGGATAATTTATTCCCTGTAGAGTGGGGGTGGTGCCCGGGGGGAGCCGGGGTTTACCCGTTCCGGGTGGTTGGAGCGCAATTGCTCCCTTTACCTCTGGGTCGGGTGACCCTGATGTTTTCCTAATTGTGGATTACATCAGACGCTGCGTGGGGAGGGTTGTTTCCGGTGGCATTTGTCACACTAATGTGTTCGCTGCCCCGAGAACGTCCCCCCCCCGTGATGCTGAGCTCCCCTGGGACCTTTTTCCTTCCCACGTTTAACATCTGGATTCCCCAGGTTTCCCCCCCCCCCGAGTGACTGGCTGTGCTTCCGGGTATATGGAACACTAGTGTACTCCATGTACTCGGGAAGTTATCGTCACTTCCTGGGTCAAAGGGGCACCCAATAAGAGCGTCCCTTACAGACCCTTCACGTTCGGGTCATCTCTAGGTCAGGCGGAAGACAGCAGCCATGTGCTTGCTGTAATCTCCCTCCTTCAGCCTTAAGATCTTGGCAACAGGGAGCCTCTCTGCTATTGTTCCTAGATGCATTGGCCACTGAACCAAATTTGAGTACACTTTCCATATAGTAATTAATATACACTGCTAATTTCACCAGGGCTCAAAAAATTAACTGTGACTTTGTACGTTGTGTATTTTTTTACATCATAGATATGCGATGATTTATTGTGATCTGTACAATTTGCACTTTTTTATACCTTACTGATTTACTGTCACCGATTTATGGAAACACCTGCATTGATCAGGTATTTGAATGTGTTGTGGTTATCTGACATAATATAGTCCATAATGTGTGAGTTTTTAACACCCAAATCTGACCATATTGGATGCGTTTTTGTCCCTCTTTTTTTTTCTCTTTGCATTAGGAATGGTTGTGAAATGTTTGATATAAGGTATCACCTATTTTGATTAGAAAACAAAAGGCGGAAAGTGGTGCAGAAGAAGCCCATAGTGACGAAACTAGTTCACCTTCACCTATACCACAGCTGCAACTGCTAAGCTAGCCATTATATGCTGACTATGGAAATTATCCCTCTTTTTTTTTGTTTTTTAGGAGTTAGTGGAAAACTATGTGATGACATTTATTGTACATTGTATTGAATCTATATGTAAGATGGATTGAAGGAATCTTAACTAGGTGGTAGTTTTTCCACAATTGTTAAAATATGGATGTTCCTCATCCTTAAATTTTATTGATGAATTAATAAATATGTGAATAATTTTAACATATTTATGTAGTAAGATATTTGTTGGCGAGGTCAAACTCCAAGGTCTATAGGTTGAGGTTTACCTATACCCCAACATTTTGAGTTTTTTTTTGTTATCTGAACAAGGTTGAACTTGAATTAGAGGTGCAAATATCCTCCTGGGGTTTCATCTGAAGTTTTGTAGATTTTTTGAAAGGGATCACCAACGGCACAATGATGGTTGAGATATCTTCAAAGTAAACCAATAGATGACTGTTGATGGCTGTCCCCGAATAGTATGATGTTGACAAGCCACAACTTTTTTCTAGACAATGATGATGATGTTCAGGGGTAATACATTTCAGCACTTTACATGTTTTGCATTCCAATGCCAATAATGTGGTATTGGTTTTCAAACACTTTTTGAGTGTTTTATGATCCCACCAGGTCTGTGCTGTAGGTAGATGGTAGTTTAGGCAAACTCTTATGATATTTATTATGATATAGATCAAAATATTAACAAAAAACACTGAACCAGTGTTTGGGTACCATGCTTAGCAGTTGCCCAATTATCTATCCCTAGGGCATCCCGACGAGAGCCTATGCATGCATGGTGGGATCCCAGGGGTTTTACACAGTGGATTGGATGGCCAATGTCCTCGGTTTTGTGCATTTTAAAGAACACCTTTATCCACAGAAGTGATTAGAGGAACATGTATTTTCTCAGTTCAATTGCAATTCAGCCAATCTTTTTAAAATATTTAGGATTCAGGTGCTCTGAAACAAAACCCTGACTCCAAATATTTACCTAATCCAGGACTGCTTCCATCGGTTCAGAGTCTTCGACCCATGCTATCAGAGGGGTAGCTAGACTTTCTGGTACCCAGGGCGAAGATTCCAAATGTCGCCCCCCTACCTGTGTTCAGGCCCCTCTTTGGCACTCCCTGACCTGCTGCACCTGGGGCACGTGCCTCGCTGCCCCCCCCAGCTACGCCCCAGCATGCTATGGCCCACCAGGGACAGCAATTGGCTGCCAGCTGTCACGTGGGTCCGGGTACCCCCAAAGGAGTACTAAAAAGTGGTGCTGTTTATCCACTGGGTGCGGGACCACTTCAGAAAGAAGTGTTAAAATGTGATGGATCAATTGCCTCTGAAATGGCGATTACGATGGCTTGGATTACACAGTTTATCTACAGTTGGCTGAAGGCAGCCCAGTGCGGCAGCAGGTCACAAATCACTGATAATTCCCACTTTCAAACAATGTCCAGTTCACATTGCTGGCAATCCCAATGCTGCATTTGCTTCATCGATGGGCTTATAATGAGCCGGGGATTTAAAGGGTGGGTTATTTGCTGTCACCTTTACGAAAGTGGAAATTTAGAATCCAAGCTTAAGGTGGAATGAACTGTTTATTTCTCATTTATTGCCAAGTTTATTTATGTCTTATCTCATTGCACCATTGTAAAGTTTCAACAGGAGGATATTGGGAGGCAGCCGGTAATCCCCTACATCTGATGTGCCCGTCTGCTGTGGCCAAAACAGCCAGACAGGCAGGATGGAGGGGGGGATCCAGCAAGGATTAGGCTCTGAGCTGAAGATGACAGCAAATTATTCTGGAAAGCTAATCCCCCCTCTCTCGTCCAGCCAAATATCCTTGGAGTGATGAAGGAGACCTGTTTTCTGAAGGCGCATCAAAGGAACTATTTATTTGAATAAAACATTCAGCCAAAGGTGTAATTAATGAGTATGGGGACCCTGGTGCATCCATTGACATTTGTAATCCAAGAGCTGTACTTGCAGGGTTATATAGCCACAGTCACCCATAGAGCTGCCATGGGGTCAGGGGCAATAGGCAGCCGCTGGAGCTTCTCTGCCTCCTGTATCTCCTTAATTGTCTACTAGACTATTATACCTTAATAGATTGTAAGCTCTTTATCCTTCTGTATTCTCTCTCATGCCCAAATGGTTTGTAACCTTGACCCAGACTGTAAGCTCTACCACCTTTCGCCCCCCCCCCCATATTCTAATGGAATGTATTTCTGCCCCCCCTTCTAATGCTATTGCTCTTTCCAATTAATCATGAGCTCTTGCCTCTCCTTTATTCTTTCTCATCCATCAGTACTTTTGTATCCCTTATACCCTAAAGCTCTTTTACATATGCTATAGGAATAGGAACTTCTGTGTACGGTGGTTTTCATTGTACGGTGGTTTTCATTGTTTTCAGTGGCAGACAGCAGTACACAGGCCAGGCCAACTGCCAGCCGGAATCTGGCTTCAGCTGTGACTGAGGGAGACTGGTGGTAAGGTAAGCTGATCAGCTGGACCAGCTCCAGGTTTAGGTGGGCCCTTGGGCGGCATGGTCTCAGTGGGACCCTTTGTGGTGAAGAGTCGCGTCACATCACCGAGGGACGTCCCAAATCTGGATGCCCCCTAAGGATCATGCTAATTGGACCAATAGCTAAACAAATCTAGATTCTTCTGATTTTGGATGCCCGTGTGTGACCCCCCCTCTTTGTTCAGAACTTTCCTAGAACTGGTGATCGCCAGTTTGAGTTAACGGCCAAACCAGGGGGTTCTTTCACAAACAGGAGCATCCCAAATTGAGATGCCCCTGTAAAGCAGTCTAAAACTCAGGGGTGGAATTGCTTGCATAGTGGGTATGCCAGCGGTTCCAGGGACTTTCACACAGTAGGGTATCACAGATTGGGATGCTTAAGGAATAGGAAATCAGCTAGGGTGGGCAACTTAAAAGCAGAACAAACCCCAGCACTTCCTCCCCTGGAAAAAACAGCTTTTCATCATACACTTATACTTACACAATTTCAATTTTATATTTATTTATATTCATATGTTCATTCTAATATATATATATATATATATATTTTTTTTTTTTTGTTTATCTTTTAACCCATCTATCCATGCACCTACCATAGTGGTGTTTCCTTGGCACATATATTAATCTCTGGTGGTTTCCGTATAGATCCATGGTGCTTTCTATTAATATCATGTCATTTGTTTGAATTATTGCACTGGAAAATCATCCTCCCAAGCATTGATTTTTTTACACCAGTAACTGAATTTCTAAAAGCCAAAGGAAAGGAAATAATTTTTGCAGGCGCATAAAGCAGCTTGACAAATCATGACTGTGGCCACAACGCCCAGCAAATTGAATTAGTCTTAATTTGCACTAATTGATGGACTTATGTGAGTGTCACCACCGATCCTGCTGGTGGTTAAGCGTCGGGCTAGAAAGGCTTTTCCATCTCAGAACTCATCTTTGGAAAGAGAACACATTGTAGAGACAGGCCTGGAAGCTTCTAGAGAGCTGAGCCGCAAAACAAAAGAACCCAATAACCTCGCTGCCAGGTGAGTAAAAACTCTTTTTTTGTGAACATTACTTGTGTGGCCTCTGCTCTGGATGCTTTTAATGTATACAATTAGGACAGTCCTCCAGCGTTTTGACCCCCCCCTCCCTGGACCCTTATGACATTGCAAAAATGTAGATATTCTTTAAATTATTTGAAGATCATAATAGTCCTAAACCACAGAGGATGACTGGCCATCTTGAGAACCAGCAGTGCACCTATATTGGTGCAATGGGCATTCCTGAGCATTGGTTCCAATGGTTCCAATCCAATGCATGAATGTGTATGTGCGAAGGCCTAAAAATAGGAAGTTGAGGTGTCAAGATGGCCATATTTCTGAGAACCTTTGTGGACCTTTGGACCTTATACCTACCTATAAATGGGCTATGAACCTTGGCTGCCTGCCTGTCTTACTTTTTCACCTGCACAAATCTTTGCTGACCACCTCTTGGTCTTTGCCTGAACTTTTGGCCACAAATCTTTGGTGCCTGCCTCTGACCACGGCTTGTTAATCAACCAAGAGTTGTATCTGTCCCTAGCCAGCCTTGCCCTTCTGGACTGTCTAGTCCTTCCCTATCAGTTTGGTTTCACATTACCTGATTGCATGACCCGCTGCAGTCCAGCCGGTGATCTCTTGAAGGGGATTGGTCTTACATACCGCCCTCCAGATTGATTGTGGTCCTGAATCTGCTATACTTGCTGGGCATTGCATACAAGTCTATCATGAGCCATCACATTTGTTCTCAGCCGCAAGATGACAGGTAGACAGAATGCCACTATGCAGTATTTTGTCCATATTAACAGCCCTGCCTGACCCATCACATTAGTAGACTTCCTAGGAGATCCCTTTGGCTTTTTACAGGATGGTTTTATGCCCTGGTCTGGTCTGGCAAACTAAAGAATCAGTACATTTTATGACACCAGGGCTAGATAGAAAGGCTCTAGGAGACAGGTGTTTTTTATGGGCAACCCTCTTCTTAAGTCTCACAAATGGGTAATGTTCTGTGGCTCTATAGCTCTGTTTTAGCACTGATTACTACACCTGTGCATCTGTGTGATTATGATCTATTAGTGGGCCGTGAGGAAAGGGTGGGAGACCCCTAAATCCTAAAAGAAATACAATTTGCATGCCATAAGGTGTCCATCCCCCCCCCCCCCCCCCCCAAATTCGGAGGTACGCTGTTTAATAACAGCAAGGCCCTCTCCCCTTAAATAGGCTCACTGGGCCTTTAAATACAAGCCAGTGGTTTTATGGCAAGAGAATATGAAGCTCCACAGTTTTATACTGGGGATTTTATATAGCAAAATAATGACTGTTATGATTTAATAACTGGAAGAGGAATCCCAGTTGCCTGGCACACATGGTGCATATTGATGAGGCTAATGAAACCTCTGGTAAGTGCAGACCCTTTGATATAAAGTCATTGTATCTTCAGCATAGAACAACTGACTGCAATCTTCCAGCATGCTGAGCCCTCCAGTCATGTTCTTTCATCTGCAGCCACGTATGTAGATGGCCAAGCCTATTATGGCTCGGTGTTATGCTCAAGTGCTGAAATCGCTTCAGGAAGCGAAAAGTGAAAGTGCTGGAAAGCTATAGAAGCCCAGCCATCCAAAAAATTCCTGGAGACACTAAAGGGGGTTTGAGCTTCAGATTTGTGTCATACAAATAGCCTATATAAGAAGACCATGGAAAAAAATAGAGCTGGCTTGGCCGATATCTGGGTCTGGTTTCGAACGAAATGTTCAGGATCCTCTAATAATCCAGGAATAAAGTTTTCTGGAAAAGATGTACTAAAATATTTTTGGGAAGTTGCCCATGACCTGGTCAATAGGAACCTGCAGCAACTACAAGAGGAGTCCCTCACATACATATCTTATCTAAGTTATAAGAAGGTCCTTTCAATTGAATACATTTGGTGAGAAGACATGTCCTTTGCCCTAAAAGTCATTTCCTTGTAAAAGTTCCAGAATCTGGACAGGCTGGACCAAGCTGCTAAGGGAAAAGTACTCCATCAGAGCTCACGCTACTAAAGAAGAAACAATGAGGTAAGTGTTTACTATGTGCCTCTCTCTAAAGGAGCTCATTAAGATTTTGTAGCACCGGCCACTTTACATTAAAGATGTTGCAGACATTAGAAAAATGAAAGGATTTAGTAAACCAAACAGAGGGCACAAAATGGTTTTAGTAGTTCAGGCATGAGGATGTAGCGGAAGGCAACAAATGCTGTAATAAATGAGAGGCTCAAAGGATGCTGGGTTGATATTTGGTGTGGACTGACTGATGTGTAGGCAGGAAATAATTCCCTGGTCAAGCATAAATTGGGCAGTATTTGGCTTGGATTGACCATTGACAGTGGGGGGCAAGTTCTTCCCTGGTCACGCATAAATTAGTCAGTATTTGGATTGACCATTGGGGGAGGGGGCAAGTCCTAAATTTAGCAAAATAAAGATAAAACTGTGCCAATTTAACAGACTTGTATTAAGCCACTGTTTCACTAGGTCTATGCCAAGGAAGAGGTAAGAAAACTGCCAGTTAGGTTGACTGTGTGATGGGGAGTGAGCTAGTAGAGGCAACACAATCAAAGTGAGGGACCAGCTTTAACTATATATACTTATTTAAGTATTTTGACTTGGACAGTATGGGTGTTGACTGGATGCTGACCTCATTAGATACAACTAACCTCATCGGCCAAACGAGAGAGAAATTCCATTAGTCCAAAGAGCCTTGGGTCCCCAGGACCAAAAGGTGAGAAGCAGGACAATATATGGGATTCCTGTACCAGTGACATCTTCCTTGGCCCAGTGATAAATGTAATTGCTTAACAGCAAACAGCAGAGGGGAGCATGAGAAATAAGGTGGACTTGGTGTGGCAGATATTTAGAAGAAATGAGGTTAGCAGATGAAAAGAAGGGAAGTGGAAACAGAAAAATTGGAAAATGAAAGTAAAGGGAGGCAGAGAGAAGAATACAGTATGAAGGCTGGAGAAAGGTAAATACAGGTCCTTCTCAAAAAAATAGCATATAGTGCTAAAGTTCATTATTTTCCATAATGAAATGATAAAAATTAAACTTTCATATATTTGAGATTCATTGCACACCAACTGAAATTTTTCAGGTCTATTTTTGTTTTAATACTGATGATTTTGCCATACAGCTCATGAAAACCCCAAAATCCTATCTCAAAAAAAATAGCATATTTCATCTGACCAATAAAAGAAAAGTGTTTTTAATAAAAAAAAAGTCAATCTTCAAATAATTATGTTCAGTTATGCACTCAATACTTGGTCGGGAATCCTTTTGCAGAAATGACTGCTTCAATGCGGCGTGGCATGGAAGCAATCAGCCTGTGGCACTGCTGAGGTGTTATGGAGGCCCATGATGCTTCGATAGCGGCCTTAAGCTCATCCAGAGTGTTGGGTCTTGCGTCTCTCAACTTTCTCTTCACAATATTCCACAGATTCTCTATGGGGTTCAGGTCAGGAGAGTTGGCAGGCCAATTGAGCACAGTAATACCATGGTCAGTAAACCATTTACCAGTGGTTTTGGCACTGTGACCAGGTGCCAGGTCGTGCTGAAAAATGCAAACTTCATCTCCATAAAGCTTTTCAGCCGATGGAAGCATGAAGTGCTCCAAAATCTCCTGATAGCTAGCTGCATTGACCCTGCCCTTTATAAAACACAGTCAACCAACACCAGCAGCTGACATGGCACCCCAGACCATCACTGACTGTGGGTACTTGACACTGGACTTCAGGCATTTTGGCAGTTCCTTCTCCCCAGTCTTCCTCCAGACTCTGGCACCTTGATTTCCGAATGACATGCAAAATTTGCTTTCATCAGAAAAAAGTACTTGGGACCACTGAGCAACAGTCCAGTGCTGCTTCTCTGTAGCCCAGGTCAGGCACTTCTGCCGCTGTTTCTGGTTCAAAAGTGGCTTGACCTGGGGAATGCTGCACCTGTAGCCCATTTCCTGCACACGCCTGTGCACGGTGGTCCTGGATGTTTCTACTCCAGACTCAGTCCACTGCTTCCGCAGGTCCCCCAAGGTATGGAATCGGTCCTTCTCCACAATCTTCCTCAGGGTCCGGTCACCTCTTCTCGTTGTGCAGCGTTTTCTGCCACATTTTTTCCTTCCCACAGACTTCCCATTGCGGTGCCTTGATACAGCACTCTGGGAACAGCCTATTTGTTCAGAAATTTCTTTCTGGGTCTTACCCTCTTGCTTGAGGGTGTCAATGATGGCCTTCTGGACAGCAGTCAGGTCGGCAGTCTTACCCATGATGGCGGTTGGAGTAATGAACCAGGCTGGGCTTTTTTAAAAGCCTCAGGAATCTTTTGCAGGTGTTTAGAGTTAATTAGTTGAATCAGATGATTAGGTTAATAGCTCGTTTAGAGAACCTTTTCATGATATGCTAATTTTTTGAGATAGGATTTTGGGGTTTTCATGAGCTGTATGGCAAAATCATCAGTATTAAAACAAAAAAAGACCTGAAAAATTTCAGTTGGTGTGCAATGAATCTCAAATATATGAAAGTTTAATTTTTATCATTTCATTATGGAAAATAATGAACTTTAGCACTATATGCTAATTTTTTGAGAAGGACCTGTATAGAAAATTATGGGGGTAAAACCAAGAAGGAAGGTAATTGTGGGAGGCAGATAGCGATCATAAATCATGAAGTAGAAAGAAGATGGGGAGATGGAGAGTAAGAGGTTGGGGGAGTGGTTAGGCAGCCTTTTTGCAGCATAAAATGCTCCATCCATTTGTAGATAGCTGAGCTGCCAAAACAGTTCCTTGTACCTTATCTCACTGCTCAGTTTTCACTTTGCTTCAGCTAAAAACAATACTTTTCCAAGAACAGTGCCAGTGGAACCTTCCAGGAAACACAACAAGTCAATCTTTCCACAGCGATGATCCCGAACAGTCGTCCACACTACAGAGGTCATGTTTATTGGGTGGGAAATAGGCATCCAATCTTGAGACCTTGTTGCACCAAGGCCATAGGGTCTATGGAACTACAATCAAGCTGTTATTTATGATTAACTGTGAAGAAATGAAGCACAATAAAGGCCAAAATGATACAATTCTTTTAAAGCTTATATTGATCCAGATGTTGCCTTTCACAATCCTTTTATTGTTGAGCTATCATCAGGTTTTCCAACAAATGAAGTGTAGCCTAGCTTTCCCGTACTTGGCTTCAGCTAGGAAACATGCATTTTTCAAGTGGGAAAATTACAAGAACCACAGATGTATCAGGTCAAACTATCTGCTGCACAGACATGAACCTGAAAAGACAAGTTGCAGAAGCCATATTCTAACCTTTTGTGGGAATTGGGGCTGCCTCCTATCTTGATCTTTTATTGCAACAAGGCCATAGTGTCCATGGAATTCAGCTCTTATTCATGATTTCGTGGAATACCTGTGTGCCATTATGGGGCCCCACATCCATGCCTATCTGAATGACTGGGGATGGGAGCCCACCCACACTGCCCAAAGGCGCTGGGGAAGCAGCCACCAATATTTACCGGTGAGGGAGCCAGGAAGAAGGTGAGTTTTACTGAGACCTGGGAGGTTTCACACAGCGAGAAACCCCGATTACGGATGCTCCAGGTGAAGGCTAGTGGCCAACCCTGGAATGTTTTAGATTCCAGGTTGGCCCTCTTGGGTTCCTCTTTAACATTCAACTTCATGAAGTCTCATAAACTAAGATAAAATGATGGGGGCCCAATCAAGTGCGCGAAAATGGGGCCCCACCCATGTGTCATTAAGCGGGCCCCCCATCTATGTGCCATTACGCAGGCCCCTATCCATGTGTCATTACTGGGACCACTATCCATGGGCCATTAGGGGCCCCTATTCATGTGCCATTATGGGACCCTCCTACCCAGTAAACAGCAGACAATATTATGGGTCCCCCATACATGTGCCATTATTGGGTCTATGTGCCATTACAGGGGCCCTGTGTGCGCAAATGGGGCCCCCACATCCATGTGCCCTTACAGGGCCCCCCACATCTATGTGCCATTATGGGCCCCCCCCATCCATATACCATTAGGGGGCCCACTAACCCAGTAAACAATGCAGACAGTAGATTAAAGTAACATTACCTACAGATGCTGATTCCCGTACTGCTGCTCCAGTCTTCCTCCTGTACCCATGTGGCTTCTTCAAACTGCACTGGTGAAAAGGCAACTTCAAAGGTATTCGGGAGTCTGGATGAGGAGCGTGGCAAACGGGGCACCAGTGTGTCACGGGGACAGGGGGGGGAGCCCGATGATCGGGGGGGGGGTGCTAGCAACCACTGGAAGGAGATCTTCTTTTACTATACAGGCTGACTTTCTTTGTACAAGGTCATAGTGTTGACTATTTTGTGTTGCTCATGCCCAGCTCTTTTGATCAAGCAACACAAATAAAACCAATGTACAAGAATCTCAAGCAAGACTATAATTGTGAAGACCATTCATCAACACTGCTAAAAGGATCGGATTCTTGCGTAAATTTAACCAAAAGTTGCCTTTTGCTGTCCTGTAGTCCATGACAAGTTTTTGCATTGAGAAGGTTCTCATGGTGTGGGGGGAGGGTGTCCGGGCAGGGCATACTGTATGCTCTTGGTTTCTATTTGGCCTTGTTTGGACATATTTTTTGTATTGCTTGTATCCAGCTATTTATACCCATTACTCCCTAATAAAATCACTTCTGAGATAATGGCAGCCGTTAATATTTTTGCTGCATTAATACTCTCTCCAAAACTCTAGTCAGCGTTCCGGAGGTAATTGCAACAAAGTGTTACTAATGTGCTCTGTTTGTTTCTGTATTTAAGGCATGAACAAAACCACAACTGGTCTAGTCCTGTGCTGTATGTTTCTAGTGATGTCTTTGTGCCCTAAGGTCAATGAGGCATTTGTGCTTAACCCTTTCTGTGCTGCTCTGTTTTATTATTAGGGTGGGCGCTGATCCTGCATGTAATCTGGATGCATCTGGTTGAATAGCTGCACCTCTTAAAATGGGACCAATGCCCTTATTCATCAAGCGATAGCGCCAGGTAGTGTCTGACGAGCGCCAGGTCCCGCCAGCTAACGGCGGCTACCGACTCAAGTACGCCCCGGCGTCGGCCACAATGACGCATTTATCACGCTAAATGAGGCTAGCGCCGGCGAGAGCTACAGCTAGCGCGGGATTCATCATGTAGCCGACTGCAACGAACAGCGCCGCTGCTAATCCCATCACAGCGCCAGGTATGACCTGTCGCTCCCTGGCGATGTCCAATGCATTTCAATACTTGCTATTAATGTGTTTTTTTTTTTTTTTTAAATGTCAAAAATTCTGTGACCACTTCTGCAATGTTAGGATTTTTTTTTAAGCTAAAAAAAAAAAAAATTTGTGCAGAATTGATATTACAGGTCTGATATTAATGTATTCATATTACAAAATGTTTATAAAAACTTGTATAATTTTACAATCAAAAAATATGGTTGTTTGGGGGTTAAAAACTATTTTAAATCCATCGCCGCCAGCGCTCTGGGGTTTAAACAAGGAATTCACAGCGCGGAAAAATTCGGAGCGTGATTTGTTAATGAATCTGCAGCAAGCCGTTCGCTCTGGCCATTCGTTGTCAGGCGCACCCATACAACGCTGAACCTGTGAAACAGCGACCCCTAAGCCCGTATTCAACATTACCGCACACCGACTGAGTCGCTGTCAACAAGCAAACCCCGGCCAAGCACAGCGAATACTAGCTGGCGCTATGAAAATCACGCTACTGGCGCTCATCTGTCGCTACCTGGCGCTATTAATGAATCGGCCTCCCCGTCATATCTAAGTGGGTTTCAATGCGTGTTGTTATAATGTCCACTTCAAACATGGCCTAGACCTAAAAACCCTTGAATTGAAGAGAAACGTGTATTGAAAATAAGTTGTGGATGGATCCCGACCGATATATGTAGGGGCCATGCTGTCCTATAATTCCATGCCCAATGGCTTAGCTGATGGCCACCCACCCTGCTGTTAAGATGAATAAATATTAAGTAGGATAAGGGGGGTGAAGGTATGAAAAGGAACAGTAAAATTACCCCAATGTGGTCCAAACACCTAATGGTAAATACAGCCTGGATTCCCAACCAGAGTTATGTATTTCTGATGGATCCAGTTATGATTCTGGTTTCTGATCAGGTTGATGAGGAACTGGTGGATCCAAGCAAGCTTTCTTTAGCCGATGCTAGGTTTGTTCTAGGCACTCGGCAATGGAAACTCCGTGGCTAAACTGATGGAAACCTACCTCTATTGCACATTGCCCTTGTGACAAGAATATAAAAAGAATGGGCAAATGCCACTAATGAGCTCCTTGTGTCTGCTATATTTTACGTTGCTAACCTGGATCTGGATAACGGGGGACCTCCATTGCCACATGCAATGGTGAGCTGTGGCTTTTATTACCACCTTCCTCCACTCCAGCTCTGAAGCTGGATTCACAAGCAAATGATTGCTAGGGTAAGAGAATGTGAGTAAGGTAATGAAAAAGTAATGAATATGACCCCAAGGTGCTGTCACCTTAAAGTGGACCAACACCAATTTTTCGAAACATGGGTGTTGGTCCGCTGTTGGGAGGCACCCCGATTGACATGGTCTCCCCTCTCGATCGATAGCTGTAAAGCCGGCTAACCTTAACTGATAACTCGCTCCCTCTGGGAAATGCAGTACTCGGCAATGATGCCTTCATGCTCAATGACTCACCTTCCCCTACCCTTGAGTTGAGTAGGCTTCTATCCTGTAAATGCAAATACACGTATGTGGGAGGTTTTCTTTTCCTGCAGGACGCTAGATATAAAGGATAGATTTTCTTTAAACCCTAACCTGTGCAATAAGCAAGCCGTTCACCTAACTTCGGCCCATTCTGAAAGGCTGGGCGCTGAATCGCACACTCCCGAACAGCGTGCCAAACAGCGTGAACGTCCAGCTTGCACCTCATCACGGCGGCACTTTTAAGAGAGCCGAGCCAACTGCAGCGCCCGGCTGCTTAGGCGGGAGGCCTAGATAGATAAGCGGTGGACCCAAAAATGGGTTTCCATCCCCTTTAAGTATTATTTTCAAAGGCTTCTCAGTCCTATTATAGAGGACTATTGTATACAGTGGAGGTTGCCCACCAGTGGTACATGATTAATATATTACCCAGCATAACCTATCTAGACTAAGCCTGATCTTCCCCATAGATACATAGGTGGTAAGGTATACCATATGTATCACTAAAGTGGCTCTTGTGATAATTAAAAATGGAAAGTGGCACTTAATGAAAAGAGGTTTGCGACCCCTTGTTCTGTAGTGAGCTAGTGCTAGGGAAGTTAGATTGTTAGCTTCTAGGAGGTACTGGGATCAATATGGATGGTTTATGTACGGCAGAATACATAATGGTGCTGGTCTTTACCACCATAAGGCTGAGTGCTGGGCCAGGGGTCATTCTCCTATGGGACAGCTACACCATTAGTGGGGCATTTGGGTGAGGTAGTCTCTGCAGGCATGAAATTGTCCATCTGTGATGATGAGATTGACCTTCGCTTACAATCATCTCTCATCGCCGCCAGGCAAGCTTTGCCTTTAAAGCGAATCTGTTGTGTAAAGCGATGTTAGTTTGACTCTGGCGTCCTTCTCTCCAGCGCTGGGAGCGCTGGAATGAAGCCAGGATGAGGATCTCCCTCCCCTCCTCCAGCCTCCAGGAATCCACCACATCAGCTCTCACCTCTCTGGCAGGTAGCAGGGCTTCCCCCCTTCCCATTCAGCAGGCATGCCTCCCCCTCTCCCCTCCTTCCTCCCTCCACCTATCCAGCATCATGTGGCTCCAGAGAAAAGGAACAATCCCAGCTCACCGAGTGCCAATCGCACAATGGACTCGCTGGATGTGGATGAGGAATCACTGCAGTAGGCTGAGGAGGACCCATTGCAGTCAGCTCGCCTGTAGTCCAGCATCCCCTAGCATCTGCCTCTGCTGCTGCTGCTGCTACTGGAGATGTGACTTGTAGTTTGTGCTCTCTGCAGGGACACTTTGGAAGGGATGGGAGATGTTACCCTGCTGGGATCTGGGAATTCTTGACTCTCCCGGACTGGGACTGTGCTGAATCCTCCCCCATTGCACTGGCTGTCCTGAGACTGAAGGAAGATGCAGCTAGGGGAGGCTGAGACATGGGAGATCTAACCAGGACCTGGACCAGGGGGCTCCCACAGAGACTCCCCAACACCTGCTGTCAACTTTGCCGACAAGCCGGGACCAGCTGAGGGCATACAGGACCCAGCACCCCAGAGGTAGGTGAGGCTAGGTGGGCATTGATAAGTAAGGGGGTGCTGCTCCTCCAGCATGGGTCTGTTCATTGCTTGTGCTTTATATGCTTCATACATTTCGTGGTTTTAAGAATTAAGAAGCGATATGTAATTAAAAATACATATTTGTGTGTATAACATATCTATTTAGGGTATAAGGGATGATACAGAAGGAGGAAGACCTTATAATCTATTAGGGTCAAAGGGAGCATACAGAAGGAGAAGAGCTTACAATCTATTAGGGTAAAAGGAAAGATACAGAAGGAAGAAGAGCTTACAATCTATTAGGGTATAAGAGTGGATACAGAAGGAGAGGAGCTTACAATATATTAGGGTATAAGGGAGGATACAGAAGGAGAAGAGCTTACAATCTATTAGGGTATAAGGGAGGATACAGAAGGAAGAAGAGCTTACAATCTATTAGGGCATAAGGGAGGATACAGAAGCAGAAGAGCTTACAATCTATTAGGGTATAAGGGAGGATACAGGAGGAAGAAGAGCTTACAATCTATTAGCGTATAAGGGAGGATACAGAAGGAAGAAGAGCTTACAATCTATTAGGGCATAAGGGAGGATACAGAAGCAGAAGAGCTTACAATCTATTAGGGTATAAGGGAGGATACAGAAGGAAGAAGAGCTTACAATCTATTAGGGCATAAGGGAGGATACAGAAGCAGAAAGAGCTTACAATCTATTAGGGCATACGAGAGGATACATGGGGAGAAGCATCTACGATCTACTAGGGTTATTAGGGTGTACAAGATGATACAGAGGAGGAAAGATTACAATCATTTAGGGTATAAGGGGGTAAATAGCTTACATGATAGGATACAGAAGGAGGAAGAGTTTCCAGTCAGTTTGAATATAGGAGGGTATACAGAAAGAGAGGAGCTTAAAATGTATTAGGGAATAAGGGAGAATATAGGAGAAGGAGCTTACACTCTATTAGGGTATAAGGGAGGATACAGAAGGGGGAAAAACTTACAATCTATTAGGGTATAAGAAAGAATACAGAAGGGGGAAGAACTTAGAAACTATTAGGGAATAAGATATACAGAAGGAGAAGAGCTTACACTCTATTAGTGTATAAGAGTGGATGCAGAAGAAGAACTTACAGTCAGTTGGGGAGGGGTAAACGAGAAAGAGCTATATACATACGTTTGTGTGCATAAGGAAGCAATCCTTCACTTGACTTGCATAACTTATTAAAGAGGAACAACACACCTAATTTTGACTCTTTGGGGTGTTGTTCCTCCATGCTGCGGCATCCTTAATTGGGATGCCCTGCTGTGTGTCTCCTCCCCCCCGGGTCACCCCATACACCCACCTTCCTGACGCTCCCACGACGCAGACTCAGGCGAGAATGAGCGTGCTGATTGGCTGAGCACTCGCTTTCACTTGGCTCCCTTCGGCTCTGGAGCTGAGTGTGCCGCCAGTCTTATTCTCCACTCACCTTCTAGTTGTGGCGTGCCCATTCAGAAAGGCCAGACGTGGGTGCAAGCAGGGATGCGGCGCAGAGACGCGGCGAGGACTCTGGGAGAAGGTGAGTGTATCAGGTGTTCAGGGGGTTTTACACAGTGGGGCATCCCAAATGGGACTTGAACAGTCCTGGAGTCTTTTACTGAAAGACATTTAAGATAATCTCCCATACCATTGGGACACATTAGTGCCAGTGCAGTGTAAAGTTTGCTATCTCTATACAAGAACTTACAATGTTTTGGGGAGGGCAGAAATACAAAGCACCTGCCGTGTATGGGGGTATAAATGTGTAAAGCAGAAGAGCCATTACGGTGTAAAGGAGAATACAGAGGGTGAAAGGATTTACAACCTATTGGGATATAGACAGAGAAAGAGTTTACAATCTGTTACAGAGGAAAGAAAAGTTTACACTATATTAGGGTCCAAGGGAGGATAAAGACAGATGAAACTTTACAATCTATTAGAGTATAAAAGAGGATACAGAAGAGGGAAGAGCTTACAATGTTTTTTTTTAAATGTAATGAGATGGAAGAGGTCACAATATATTGGGGTAATTGGTATAAAGAAGCTTATGCTCTATTGCACGGGGTTCCCAAGTACCACTTTTCATTTTCTACTTATCTCAAGTACCGCCTGGTACTCAAGGGTTGTGTCAGCCAAATAAACTGTTTTCGAAATACACAAACCAAATAATTAAAGTGAATGTCATTTACAAGATGCACATAAAAAATTAGCATCACCTATTGGAGCAGTTTTGTATTGATTGATCAAATCAGACTTGGGTAAGGTATAGATGACAGTATATCAGGTTGGCATAGCCTGACCAAGTACCACCTGAGAGGGCTTTGATTACCACCAGTGGTACCCGTACCACTGGTTGGGAGCCCATGCTTATAGCTACATAGTTAATTCGGTTGAAATAAGACATATGTCCATCAAGTTCAAGTTCAAGGGTGTTGGCGTAGGGAAAGATATTTTTTAATTTTCTCTGTTGGGGTATATTCTCCAGTGCTAAGTTTGATGCATATTTAAATCCCTTGTTCCATCAACATTCTCGAACAAACCTGTCCCTTTAAATAGTGTCTCTCCTGGGTCCCATAGCAGGTGCATGGGCTCAAGTCTCTCATGTTCATATGCATTGCGCCCCAAACTTGAATCCCAAAGAGGTCAGTTTTTGCTCCGGGGTCGCTGCTACCAGCCCAACCAGGGCAGCCTCTTCTGTTTTTACAGTAATAGTTTGACTCCCTAATGTAAGGGGCAGCATGGTGCCTCTTCAGAAGTGGGCAACTACAAATGAAACCCTAAATAAAAGGGCAACACACAAGTGAGGTGGTCCCACTGCGTGCTTTATACCAAAAAGAGGCTGAATGTTTTCCTATGGGATATGTCAATGCTCCCATCAGATGCCCCAACAAGCCACTCCAGGGCTTTTGTCAGGAGGGTATTTGTTGTTTGGTTATATGGTTATGTTATTCCAGACATCTGTTTTAATTCACACCACAACTGTGGGTGAGCACGTATGTTATAAAGGACACTACCATCCAAATCCAATCACGTTTGTGTCAAAGTCGAACATGATTTGTGAAAGTTTTTTTTGTGTTCTTCGATTTTGAGAGCTTGTCGTTTTTCCGCCATCCAATTCTGCTCCTGTCTCCTCACAACAAAACTATTTCTATCACAACAGCCTCTCAAGCCCGATGTCTTGGTGATCTTGGGAGTTGGGGAGAGGATTTTGTTCCACTTCAAGGCTGACCTCTAGCTTTGCTGTACATACAGATGTTATTCCTTCTCTGTTAAAGTACATTAGGCTGTTAAATGGGAGCCTGGCATTCTACACAGATGTTTTAAAGGGGAATTATTCTTCTACTATCAAAGAGATTATTCTGTTAAGGAGGACCTCTAACTTCACACAGATATTATTAAAGGAGGATTCTTCTTCCATTCCTTTTTGTTTACTTAAAAACAGCATCATCTTCCATGGTGCTGTACAATGTTAAAGTAGACCTACAATCTACTATGTACCTATGCAAATATGTACCAGGGTGGGTCCAGGTTCACAGTGATGCTAAAATAACCTAACCTACCAACTCGCACCATCACTGCACCATGCATTAGAGGGATATTGTTGTTTACCTATCAGAACTGCATCTGTTGGAGGACAAGTACATGTGTGGAATCTGCAGCTCATCACATAGGAGACATGCTTTGTTGACATGTGCATCTCCTCCCTGACCCCCATCATAAAAGGTTCCATGTATTTTGTAACATTTCAATAACATAAGAAACAACTTACTGGGTGAGGGGCAATCTGCATGGAAGCTGAAGTAGGGACCTTGAGTGACAGGTCAGTCACCAAATCCCCTGTAGGTCTGGCAATCAAGTCCAACTCTCATCAAGTCTACAGCTGTCATGCAGAGCCCCCCATCCAGCAAGGTGATTGCGTAAATTAGTTTATTATTTTAATGCCCAAAAAGAGCTTAGCATAGGAAGAGGGAGAGGTGGCTGGGTGGGTACAAAAAGCTTGGGCTTCCTGTTTACCGAGGAGGTATCCCAAACTAGGATAACCCAGGGGAGATTGATAATGGGACATGAAGCCATTTTTGGTGTGCTTTAAGGGTTCCACTTGTGTCTGGCTGTGACTCTTCCTCCTTCTGTACCTTATAACTTAATGGATTGCAAGCTCTTCCTCATTCAGAATAGTTATTCTGAATTGTTTAAAGTGTATGTTCACAAATGGCAGAAGTCTGGCAAGTAAAGTGAAGGAGCTGCGGCTCTGGTACTGTAAGAAAATATTGATGTTATTGGTGTGGCTGAGACATGGCTGGAATCCACATGGCTGGACTGTCAATCTTAAAGGTTTTGCAAATAGAAAAGTGGGAGGATTGTGTCTCTATGTAAATCAAGAATTCAAAGCATATATTAATGAGGAGATACTAACAGAAGATTGTGAGGATGTAGAATCCTTGTGGGTAGAAATACAATTTGGTGTAATTTTTAGATACCCTAACATAACTGAGGAAATGGAGGGTCAGCTGCATAAACAGATAGAGCGGGTGTCACAGGCTGGTACGTTTTTTTTTAAATATATAAATTCAAAGAAAACTAAATCAGAACAGGTAGGTGCCCTAATTTATGATAATGGGGAAATGGTTGCTAGGGATGAAGAGAAGGCAGAGCTGTTAAATGGGTTCTTTGGCTCTGTGTACACAAGAGAGGAGCAAGGAGCCAACACAGGAGTTGCCACTGATAGCAAAACCCAAGTATAATACTCAACAAGCTAAACATGGATATCATCCAAGTAATACTAAATAATTTAAATGTCAATACGACTGCAGGACCAGATGGACTTCACCCAAGAGTTCTTAAAGAACTCAGCTCAGTTATCTCATCACCCCTGTTCCTGATCTTTAAAGACTCAATAACAACTGGTATAGTGCCAAGGGACTGGCGAAAGGCAAACGTGGTGGCCATTTTTAAAAAGGGCTCTAGAGCTTATCCAGGCAATTGCACACCTGTAAGTTTAACATCTATTGTTGGAAAATTGCTTGAGGGGCTATTAAGGGACTACATACACAAATATGTAACTATGCATAATATTGTAAGTGACAACCAGGTTTTACTAGGAACAGAAGCTGCCAGACTAACCTGATTGGCTTCTATGAAAAGGTGAATAGAAGCCTGAGCAGAGGGGCTGCTGTAGGTATAGTTTTTCTGGGTTTTGCTCTGAATGGTTATCAGTTGTAAGCGGTGTACCCCAAGGTTCATTGCTGGGCCCACTTTTATTCAACTTGTTTATAAACGACATAGAAGATTTTTGCAGATGACACAAAAATATGTAGCACAGTGCACTCTATTGAAGGTTGAAGTTGTGCACTTGAGGTCTAATAACCTGAAGGCCACCTATGTCCTCGGGGGAGTAAAATTGTGAGAATAATCTGTTGAGAAGTATCTGGGGGTACTGGTAGACCACAGGGTAAATAACATGATGCAATGCCAAGCAACTGCTTCCAAGGCACTCCCTTCGATAGGAAAAAAAGAAATTCAATCTCAATTCAATCTTTATACTATAAATCTGTGGAATAGCCTCCCACAGAAGCTTGCTACAGCATCAACCGCGTCAAAAAAGGATTAGATGCTTATTTAGAAGAAAATAACATTAACAGTTACTATTAGCTGTTATCAGTACAAAAAACAGCAAAAATTAAAAAAAAAATAACTTCCCCTACCCCAACACCCTTGGTTGATTAATGGACATATGTTTTCTTTCAACCATATTAGCTATGTAACTATGTTATACACTAGTAGTTTGTAACTCTTCTCCTTCTGTATCCTCCTGTATACCCTATTAGATTGTAAGCTCTTCCCCTTCAGTATATTCCCTTATACCCCAATAGATTATACATTCTGTATCCTCCCTTTTACCCTAAAATATTGTAAACTTCCCTCCTATAAGATTGCAATCCCTTTCCTCATTCGGTATCTCTCTTATACCATAATGGATAAAAAGCTTTTTCTTCTTCTTCTATCCCCCTGTATAATCTACTAGATTGTAAGCTCTTCCTCCATTATCATCTCTTATACCCAAGTAAATCGCAAGCTTCATATCCTCATACCATAATTTATTGTAAGCACTTCCTCCAACTGTATCTTTATTATACCCTAATATAGTGTATGTCTGTATCCTCTGTTTTATCCTTATAGACTATGAGCTCTTGCACTTCTGTATTCTCCCATGTATCCTAATTAATTGGAAGCTCCTCATTCAGAATTGTTATACACTAATATATTGTAACTCTTCCACCTTCTGTATCCTCTACTATAACCTAATAGATTGTAACTCTTCCACCTTCTGTATCCTCTACTTTAACCTAATAGATTGTAAGATCTTCTCCCTTCTGTATCCTCACTTATACCCTAATAAATTTTAATCCCATCTCATTCTGTATCCTCCCTTATACCCTAATACATTGTAGGCTCTTCCCCTTCTGTATCATCCCTTATACCCTAATGCATTGTATGCTCTTCCCCTTCTGTATACTCCCTTATACCCTAATAGACTATGAACTCTTCCTCCTTCTGTATCCTCTCTTATACCCTAATAGATTGTAAGCTCTTCTCCTTCTGTATCAGCCATTATACCCCAATGTTTTGCAAGCTCTTCTCCTTCTGTATCCTCCCTTATACCCTAATAGATTGTAAGCTCTTCTCCTTCTGTATCCTCTCTTATAACCTAATAGATTGTAAGCTCTTCATCCTGTGATATGTGGTTCCGCCACTGTAAGGTTCACAGTACAATTCCAGGCTAGGGGAAGATTTCTGTATCCCCCATCCTGGTATTTGGCCATAATGAACCATTTGCGGAGGATGAAATATTCATCTGGGATAATATATCTGCCTAATAATTTAAAGTGGACCAACACCCAGGATTTTGACTATCCTGGGTCTTGGTCCACTTCGATGGGGCACCCCCGATCGGGGTGCCCCGCTGTGTGAAACCCCCCCCAACCCCCCGAAAAACTCACCTCTCCGCGCTCCCAGCGCCAACGTACAAGGACGTCTAAGCGGCTGCCGCCGCCGCCGCCTCCCGCGCGTCCCTTTTGACGCGCGCGCGCCCGCGCCGGCCATTCGCAGACGGCCGGCGCGGGCGCGCGCACGCCTGCAGGGGCGCGAGGGAGGCGGCGGCGGCCGGCCGCCGCCGAAGATCAGGTAGGGTTTTTCGGGGGTTTTGGGGGGGTTACACCCCGCGGGACATCCCGATCTCGGATGTCCCGCGGGGTGGGGGGTGATCGGCCCGGGAATCTTATAGATTCCCGGGCCGATCACCCGTGGGTGTTGGTCCACTTTAATAAGGTCAAGCTTGTAATTAATTCATCTGCATCTTTGGAGTCAGCAGGGGGTGGAGGGTACACCATGCTGCGTATAAATAATGCAGAAACTATAAAGATGGGCGCAGACAGCTTAGGAAAGCCATAGAGCCTGCCACACACAAATCAATATTGGTTCAATGCATCAATCGATTGAATATTTGCTATTGATTGACCGCTGATATTTTCTTTCGCCATCACATGCGCTTGTGTCACATCTGATCTGCATTTATACTAACAGGCTGATTCATCACTAACGCCAGGTAGCGACAGATGAGCGTCTGTAGCAGGCATTTTCATAGCGCCCGCTAGTAGTCACTGTGCTTGCCCGTAGGTCGCTAGTTCTTAGCAACTCAGTCGCTGTGCAGCAATGATGAATACATTGTTATGAGTCGCCATTTGACCAGTACAGCTCTGTATGGGAACGCATGTTAGCGACTAGTCAGTGTGACCGACTCACAACATATTCATTAAAAAAGCAGCCTCACAAAACTCCAGCGCTGAAAAATGCTTCTCTGAAGCCCAGAGCGCCTGAGGCTGTGTTTTTCAGCATGTATCCACTAGTAACAAAGCGAAAACATATGGAATAACATTGTAATAACATTGTAACATGAACACTTTAATGCCAGACCTGTAATGTCATTTCTGCAGAAATATATAAAACATGAAAACATTTTGAAAAAACTGCTTTTTCAATGCCAGAAGAGGTCACAACATTATTTGAGATTTTTTGAAAAAATTAAAAAAAACAAAAACCCAGTTAAAAGAGAAGAAAAGGTCCATTGAAATGTATGGGAGAGCGACAGGTACCGAGAGGTAATACCTGGCGCTGTGCAAGGCTGAACGCCGGCGCTGTTCGCTGAGGCTGGGATAATGATGAATCGGACGCTACATGGCGTTATCCCAGTCGCTCAACAGATTCTGCTTGATAAATGTGTAATTGCGTGCCGTGTCCGGCGGTCACCTGTCGCTACCTAACAAACCAGGTGAAGCCTGGGGTATACTAATCTCCCAGGGACCACTAATAAGGGAGTACAACCAATTGCAAATCTACCAATAGTTTATTCAAAACACATAAAAAACAAACACTTAAAACCAACAATTAAGACAATTAAAAAAAAACCCTCTTTCCTCAAAAATGACCCATATAATACAAGGCCGCAGCTTATTTTGAATATAATGTTAATCCATCTCCCTATCTATTCTATCACAATACTAAATCAATGGCCCAATACATAAAATATATAAAAACAATAAATCAATATATTAAATCATCCAATAATTAATTTTCTTTGTGCCGGCACAAAAAACCTATCACATAATAAATAATCAACAACACTGTGCAAAGTATGGATGCTATATCCAAAAAACGATATACATACAATCCATAGTATAAAAAATCTAAACTAGTAGCATATTGTACAGAATAATTTAGAACCATTTTTTGTGTTATACACATGAAGAAAAATATATAATTATACTAAAGTGCAAATTGCCAAAGCAAAAAATGCCTGAGTAAGGTACAAATGGACCAATGAGTAAACAAAATGCAGAACACAAAGAGAGATTACTTAGTTGATAAAAGTAATACGTGAGCGGCAGCCGGGGAGGAAAGCCAGGGGCAGCGGGGGTCAACCACCTGCGCTTCGCGGTCCGTACGACCGCTTCTTGCTTGGGTGAGAGAGCAACAGGGAATGGGAGTGGAAATTGCCCTGTCGCTAAAGGTTTCAGGATGACTTTTCTTTCCTTTTGGAGAACTTCTCCACCTGACTTGTAGGGTTGGGGGAGTCTCGATCCCAGGGTGCATGTGTAGGTTCTAGTCCATGCATATTAATGCACAACATAAAGCTCTGGTTGGAAACAGAGCCCATCATAGGCTGCACCTGCATCCCCAGTTTTCCTGCGATCTGAATTGCTGGGCGCTGTAGTGAGCAATGGCCGCAAGACACCAAATGCTGTGACGTCATGCAATATAAGATTGCTGGCTATATGAGTATAATCAGCAATCCATGCTGTACCATAGAGGGATTTGACCCTTTTTAATGTTACAGGAGGGTGTAGAAAGCGGAGCTGCTTACAACTTATTGGAATTTAGGGGGGATACGGAAAGATCAAGAGCTTATTATTTATTAGGATTTAAAGCAGACCAACCCTTTACCTGCTGGGATAGGTAAGGGTTTGCTCCCCTTTAAAGGGAAACAGAGAAGGATCAAGGGTTTACAATTGATTAGAGTAAAAGGGACGATACAGAAGGAGGAAGAGCTTACAATCAATTAGTGTATAGGGGAGGATGCAGAAGAAGGAAGAGCTTACAATCTATTAGGGTATAAGGGAGGATACAGAAGGATAAGATCTTACAATCTATTAGGGTATAAGGGAGGATACAGAAGAAGGAAGAGCTTACAATCTATTTGGGTATAAGGGAGGATACAGAAGGAGAAGAGCTTACAATCTATTAGGGTATAAGGGATGATACAGAAGGAGAAGATCTTACAATCTATTAGTGTATAAGGGAGGATACAGAAGGATAAGATCTTACAATCTATTAGGGTATAAGGGAGGATACAGAAGGATAAGATCTTACAATCTATTAGAGTATAAGGGAGGATACAGAAGGAGAAGAGCTTACAATCTATTAGGGTATAAGGGAGGATACAGAAGGAGAAGAGCTTACACTCTATTAGGGTATAAGGGAGGATACAGAAGGAGAAGAGCTTACAATCTATTAGGGTATAAGGGAGGATACAGAAGGGAGAAGAGCTTACACTCTATTAGTGTATAAGGGAGGATACAGAAGGAGGAAGAGCTTACAATCAATTAGTGTATAAGGGAGGATACAGAAGAAGGAAGAGCTTACAATCTATTAGGGTATAAGGGAGGATACAGAAGAAGGAAGAGCTTACAATCTATTAGTGTATAAGGGAGGATACAGAAGGATAAGATCTTACAATCTATTAGGGTATAAGGGATGATACAGAAGGAGAAGATCTTACAATCTATTAGGGTATAAGGGAGGATACAGAAGGGAGAAGAGCTTACACTCTATTAGGGTATAAGGGAGGATACAGAAGAAGGAAGAGCTTACAATCTATTAGTGTATAAGGGAGGATACAGAAGGATAAGATCTTACAATCTATTAGGGTATAAGGGAGGATACAGAAGGATAAGATCTTACAATCTATTAGGGTATAAGGGAGGATACAGAAGGATAAGATCTTACAATCTATTAGGGTATAAGGGAGGATACAGAAGAAGGAAGAGCTTACACTCTATTAGGGTATAAGGGAGGATACAGAAGAAGGAAGAGCTTACAATCTATTAGGGTATAAGGGAGGATACAGAAGAAGGAAGAGCTTACAATCTATTAGTGTATAAGGGAGGATACAGAAGGATAAGATCTTACAATCTATTAGTGTATAAGGGAGGATACAGAAGGATAAGATCTTACAATCTATTAGGGTATAAGGGAGGATACAGAAGAAGGAAGAGCTTACACTCTATTAGGGTATAAGGGAGGATACAGAAGAAGGAAGAGCTTACAATCTATTAGTGTATAAGGGAGGATACAGAAGGATAAGATCTTACAATCTATTAGGGTATAAGGGAAGACACAGAAAGGGAAGAGTTTACAATCTTTTGAGGCATAAAGAAGGATACAATAGGAGGACGAGTTTACAGTCTATTGGGGTATAAATCTATCTAAAGGATTTTAAATCCATTTTATTGTAAGCTCTTCCTTCTTCTTTATCCCATCTTTGGCCAAAATACCTAACAAGGTATAAAGGAGATACAGAAGGTTTAAGAGCTTACAATCTAATGGAATAGAAATAGTAGAAGAGCTTAAAATCTTTTGGCTTACAGGCTCTTCCCATATCTTCATCTCATCCCACCCCTAACAGGGTGTAAGGGACGATACAGAAGGTAGAAGAGCTCACAATCAGATGTTATAATACTCCAGCCAGGCCTCTTAGTCATGCTGCTGCCAGATTCTGGTAGGCTGTCAGGAAAAGGTTAAGGAATCCCAGCCGGCAGCGCACAATGGAGAGAGCGCGCACATGCACGGTCAGCATTATGCAGCTTCTCAGGCAAGGAGATTGAGTTAATATGTGGCACAAACGTTCCCAAGAGCAATGCCCGCTCTCCCTATACAAGCCACAACAGCAGCCACGTGTTTTAGAAAATTACGTTTACAACCTACTGGGCTTGGCGCCCCATGGATGTGGGCTCAGTTTTCACAGTGATGTTGTCGCGGTTGGCGCTGCATGTGATTGGACAAATGCTAAATGTTGGGCATGGTGCTACATGTTTTTGTACTGCAAACCTATATGCAGCTAGTCAGCCATCCTGAGAAAGACTATATTAAAAATGACTAACAGTTTGAAGAAATCTGAAATATATATATATATTATATATAATATATTATCCTCTTATTAATGTAATTTGCATTTGTTAACCTAGGGCAGGTTTTAGACAAAATGTGGCACTGGAAGGGTGCTAAATATTGTACCAACAACACAGGTCAGTCCCTGCTATCCTTGCTCCCCAACGTGTTTTGAGTCAATGACAACCTTTCCTATGTGCTCAGCTCCTGACATCCTTCGCTATGTATATGGACCTTTTTTTCAGGTTCCCAGCATCTGATGTTCTCAAGCAGTCTGGGCCTCAGCATCAGAGTGGCTGTGTAATCAGGTAGTGCACAGGCCGGGGAGTGTGAAAACGGATTCTGTAAGGTGACAGGTAATGGAATATGTGTAGATGGTCATTGATACCCATTAAAAGATGGTGCTGAAGCTAGTGCAATTGCTACAGCAGACATATTTTGTATTGACATCAGTGAGCTTTATGCAGAATGTGAGTTCTGGGTGCAGCTGAGTCAAATTCAGATAGCAGTCTGGCTTTACTAGAATGTGAGTACAGTTAGAGAAAGTCACCTTACATGGCGGATAACATAGACAGGAAAAAGTCATAGAGATCACCTTGATGTACAGGAAACACAAAATGCAGTAGAAAATGTACAACAGAGACTACACACAGACATATGTAACAGTCACTGTTATAAATGTAAACTGCATTAACCTAGCAATATAGATGCATATCACATACAGAGACAAGCTGTAAGTTGTTGCACAGTATCTCTGACACCCCTTCTCAACCGCTGAAGCTTAGCCTGTTAAATCCATCTTTTTTTTTTCAGTGGTCAGGGGCTTGGTAAGGATATCTGCTGTCATATCCTCAGTAGAGCAATAAAGTATCTCAGTAAGTCCCTGCTCTTGAAAATCCCTCAAAAAGTGAAACTTCACATTAATGTGCTTGGTTTTCGAGCTAACTATTTCCATCTGTGCAAGTGCAAGGCATCCTTGATTGTCCTCAAAGATTTTAGCTGGTTCCGAGTGTAGCCGGTGCGTACCTGGCCGGGGGCACGCACCTGGGGAGCGAGGGGGATTCTTGGACCTAGGGTAGGGTATCCCATGTTGGTGCAGGCATGTGTGGGTGGAGGTGCACTTACTTCTGTAATTGCTGCTTGCATCCATACACGACACTCTTTGGTGAATTGACGTTTATTTGATGCATTCATCCTTGGTATAATACAGCAAAGTCCATTAGTACAATCCAGCAAGTTACAGCAGCATTCCCTCTTCGCACCTCACTACATGAATAGAACTCAGAACTAGAAGAACAACCTTCTAGAAGGGTTGGTCTCCCCTTTATATAACCTCTGTAAGGTTTCCACTTACACCAGCAGTTGCAAAGCTCGGCCAATGGCAGGACAGCTAATGTTGCCAATGCCATCTGGTCAAGGCTTTGTTTACTTAACCTAAAGAAGTACACCACACTACTTTAATCTAAGAGACCCATTTCTTAGGCAACACTGCCATCATGTGGTTTCATGATGTAATGGGCCCAAGAACTGCATCTAACAGATTTCTATCACCATCAGAGCTATTCCTCTGACAGGGTTCTAATTCTTCCTACTTGTAGTGTTGCAACAGGTTTCTGCCCATTACACGAGTGTGGTTGACCCAAGTTTGTTAACAGTTGTCTTAGCCATATAGCTTTTTGGCTTGCCTGCGCTGCTGCAACATACGATGATGTACCGGAGAGCTGCTTTCTGCTAGTCCAACCGATATCCTCTCCTGATAGAAGAAACAAGTAGCCACTGGTAGATTTTCTGTCACTGGTGTCTCTGGCCCAGTCGGCATCCACATATCCTGTCAGGATGCTTTCATTACTTGCTGTTAACCTTAGCTTGTAATGTAAAGTCCCTTTTAGATAGCAAATTACTCACTTTACAGCATCCCAGTCCATCTGACTTGGCATCAAAATCTTTCTGCATAGGATTCCAGTAGCTGCTGTAATGTCAGGCCTTGTAGCAGTGGTGATATACAGCAATTGTCCGATTGCTCTCCTGTACAGAGTGTTCTTGGCTTCTTATCTCCTTCAGGTTGTTGGTTTACATAGGAGAGTTTACTGGTTTGGCATCTTCCATTCCAAAGCTTTCAATTTTTTATTGTATTTTGTGCTTTTGGTTCAGAAGAAAGCTGCCACCTTCCTCTCGCTCTCTCACTCTGCATACTGAGGTAATGCTTTATGTTTCCAAGATCCTAGGTTTCAAAACACATAGATCCATCTGTCTTCCGATTTATTTATGTATAAGCAGGAGTTTGCCTTACTCCTCTGAAAGTCCTCATGTGTAAGCACATTTATTTTGATATTCCATGTCCTGGTGGCTTGCTTTAGACCATTTATACTCCTCTGAAGTCTGCATACTAAGTCTGGCCTTTGTTCATCTTTGAATCATGGTGGTTGTTCCATGTAGATCCTTGTGGTCACTACTGTCAACAAAGTCCTTATTGTAGCATGTTTGACTACTGGAGAAAAAGTCTCATCATAGTACTCTCCGTATTTTAATAATATCCCTTGGCTTTGAGTCTTGCTTTGTATCGCTCCATTGTGCCATCTGCATTGTGCTTCACTTTAAAAGTCCAGCCTATGGCATTCCTTCCAGGTGGTAGTTCTGTAAGTGTCCATGTTTTGGTGGCATGGATTTTATCTCTCTCTTTGCAGAGTTTATCCATTGTCTGGCATCCCCTTCTGAAAGCTATATATGCTTTCCCAGGTTGCCGGTTCATTAGTGCTAGCAGTGCTTGCCTTGTATGAGAGATGTACATGTGGTTTACCTTTTTTCTCTCCTGTTAAGCATCTTGGTTCTGTGTCTGAGCTTGCTTGTGTCTGCTCTTCAGTACTGGTAAGTTCTGAGCTCACTCCAACTGTTTGGGCAGAAGTTACATATGACGACTGGTCAGTGTCAGTTTTGTCTTTTCTTACTTCCTCTGTTGTCATCACAATGTTTTTCAGATTTAAAACAAAGGTTATTCTGTTGCTAATGGTAACCTTGTCTGTTTTGGAATTTAGGATTCTGTAGCCCTTAATGTTGTCACTGTATCCAACAAAGATTCCTTCAAATGCTCTGTTTTGGCATTTGGTGAATTTTTCCTTTGGAATGAAGATGAATGTTTTGCATCCCAAAACTCTGGCTTCTCATTGTGCCACAGTTCATATGGAGTTTTCTCCACTGTTCTAGAAAAAAGTCTGTCCTGCAAATAAGTGGCTGTCATTGCTGCCTCATCCCAGTATTTTTGTGGTAGTCCAGAGTCTGTCAGCATACATCTTATCATTTTAGTCAGAGTTTTGTTCTTTCTCTCGGCTTTTCTTTTGATGATCTATTCAATTCTACTTTAAGTACTCTTGTACTTTGTTTCCTGTGAATACACCTCCATTATTACTCTGAAGTATGAGAGGTTTCCTCTGAAACTTGTTGCTTGTCTTTTCTACTTAGCCCTGAAATTTGTCAAGAACTTCACTGTTGTGTTGCATTAGGTAAGTGACTGTGTATCTTGAATAGTCATTTATCAAAGTCACTATGTATCTGTTGCCTCTAGGTGTAGGTGGGTTTAGGGAACCACATACATCACTGTGAACTAGCTCAAGTGATCTTGAAGCGCTATTCTGTTGGACTTGTATCTTTGGATTTGATGCAACATTGACACTTAACACCAACTGGATAAGAGGATACTGTTAGATCCTTTGTCAGATTCCTCTTTTGTAGTTCTTGTATGCATTCTTGGTGTGACCTAAACACCTGTGTCTGTTTATGAGTGCATAGTTTCACATTTTTTTTCACTGTGTGGAGGTGATACAGATGATCATGAAGCTTGGCATTTGCTATCATCTGCTTGCTGTCCAGGATAGAACACTTGTCACCTTGGAATTTTCAGTGAGTCCTTTGGCTGTTCACATATAAGAGTCCTCGTTCTAGATCAGGAACATAAAACACATCTTTTACTAAATGTATGGCTAAACTGTGTCCCGCATCGTTGGGGTTCCATGCACATATCCCTCTGCATGTATTTTATTTCCATCTGCAAGGTAAATATTCTCTTATTCAGATCAAGTTTTGTGAAAATCACATGTCATGTGACTGGTTGACCCTGAGTCAATGCACCAGCCTTGAAATGTATGGTTGTCTGTCAGATGGAGAGGCTGATTCATCATTAGCGGCAGGTAGCGACAGATGAGCGTCTGTAGCATGCATTTTCAGAGCGCCCGCTAGTAGTCGAAGTGCTCGGCCGTGGGTCGCTACTTTATAGCGACTCAGTCGCTGTTCAGTAATGTTGAATACATTGTGAGGAGTCGCTATTTGACCAGTACAGTGCTGTATGGGAGCGCATGTTAGCGACTGCTCATAGCGACCGACTCACACCATATTCAGCAAAAAAACAGCCTCACAAATCTCTGGCGCTGAAAAATACTTGTTTGAAGCCCAGAGCGCAGGAGGCGGTGTGTTTTCAAGCATCTATCAACTAGTAACAAAGCGAAAACATATGGAATTACATTGTAGCAACATTGTAACATGAACACTTTAATGCCAGACCTGTAATGTCATTTCTGAGGAAATATATAAAAAATTAAAAAATTATGAAAAAACTGCTATTTCAATGCCAGAAGAGGTCAAAAAATTATTTGTGAATTTTTGAAAAAAAAAACCTGTTTAAAGAGAAGAAAAGGATCGTCCATTGAAATGTATGGGAGAGCGACAGGTAGCGAGAGGTCATACCTGGCGCTGTGCAAGGCTGAATGCTGGCGCTGTTCGCTGAGGCTGTGAAAATGATCAGATGCTACATGGCATAAATGTGTAATTGAGTGCCGTGTCCGGCGTTCATCAGCCGCTACCTGTCGCTACCTGCCATTAACCAGCCACTACCAGCATTCCAGTTCAGTTCACATGAATCAGAAATTGTGGCTTTGACCTTCTGTTTTGTATAAGAGGAATGCGGTCTCACTGGCTCTGCTTTCCAAATTGTACAGTCTCCCTTTATGTGTCCTGGCATCTAAAGCACACCCTGGTTTCCTTCTTGTGTAATCATGTGACTGTAGCTTTAAGGAGCTGTTCTGATGAGGGTTTCTATGGAGTCATGCGAAAGCCTCTTTTATTCACTGATACTCATCTATGAGCCTGATCTTTACAACTGCTAGTGTTAGATCTGTCTCAAAGTACATGCATCCACGCCCAAAGTGCACAAGCGCACTCCCAAAGCCCATGCATGTGTGCACTCTGAAAGTGCATGGGTGCACTCCCAGAGGGCATGTGTGCCTGCCCAAAGCACATGATCGCACTTTCAAGCACATGATTGCACTGTCAAAGTGCATGATCACACTCCCAAAGTGCATGTGTGCACTCCTAAATGCACATGGATGCACTCCCATACAGGGTAAGTGTGCAGACATATCGGATGGCAGGGTTCTTGTCCACTGGCTCTGGTGGGACTCCTCCAGCAGCAGACGGCAGTGGCGGGCGACATCTCGGGCAGCCGGGTTCTGGCGGGGGTCCTTCAGCAGCAGGCAGCAGTGGGGATCATTCCACCCGGCTCCGGCTGGGCTCCTCCAGCAGCGGGTGGTGGGTGGCTTTTTGCCACTGGGAGTTGGGGGTCTTCTGCCCGCACCTCCCGAGGTAAGCTGTCAGCACTGAGCGAGAGAGCACTGCTAGAGGGAGCTGGGGCAGGGAGCCGGGAGGAAGAGTTAGCTGGCCTTGATGGCAGAGAGACATTCAAGCTGGGGGGGCATGGTTACGTTATGGAACCTGAAAGTCGATTGGTGGACCGGATCGTTGCAGAGCCCCGAGTGAAGAAGGGGATTTCCTCATTTAGGGCGCTGACCAGAGAAGAATGGCATTGCTGGAGGAGCGTTTGGCAAGGTAAGCTGCTGTTTATTTTATTTGTTTTACCTTTACAATCACTTTAATCTCTGAGTTGCTGGCCATTCGCCCTCCTTTATATTTAAATACAGTCTTACTTGTACACAGGAGATATCTTTGGAAAGCTTCTTTTATGTTGGTCTCCACATTGGTCTCACTGTCTCCTGTTCTGGGCTTTGTTCTGCCTGTCAGATAGACATTTATGGTGTAACAGGAACTGGCTTTAATTGAACTGCAAGCTTCTGGTGCTGAAGTCAAGGGTCCCCTTTGGTGATGGGGCCCTGGGCAATTGCAAAGTTTGTGACCTCATAGCTCTAATCACACAAGTAACCCCTTACCTTTTTTGAAGCCCTTGACCACATGGTAATTATTATGATTATACTTATTGAAGCAACACTCAACAGTATCTACCAAGATAAAAAGAGAAAGCCCACATACTTCAACTAAGGACTATAGAAATACATTAATGTTTGTTTTCTTTTAGAGGCCGGGACTGAAATAAATGTTGTGTACTCTGGAATATTGGATGTGAAGAATGTTTGATTTTCCAATATTGGCAGCTAGTAACTCTTGTGCTTCTCTCCAGTTCTGCAGGTTGTGAGTGGCATCGTGGGACGTGATGCAGAACAGAAGGCATTGGCTGTGCTGTCCTTTCTCTTCCTCTCTTCTGATTCGCTGTCTGACTCTCCCCCTTGCTGGATTCATCCAGGTAATCCACCTCCAGAAATCAAGCATTTTGGTGATGACTGCTCAAGGTCTCGACCCAATGCCCAATTGCTCTACCTCCTGCCCAACTTTTGCAACAAAACTCCTGACCCTGATATTGTTCAAATGCTCCTTCTCAGACATTCAATGTTAGGAAACAGTCCTTGAATTTTAAAAGAACTACTACTTCATTTCTACCCTGATGGACCTTCAGGTTGGAGGGTGGAAAAAGATGGTGCAAGAAATTCCATATGATGGCACTTCCACTTAGCATCTGCATTCCTGGAGGAAGATGAGCAGGTAGACTAAAGGTCAGGCTCTTGAGCATTATATTTTAAGACTGTGGGTCATGAAGAGGTTCAGAAGCTTGACTAGGGGTCATGGTTAGGTTTGGGTTAGATTGCACAGTAGGTTTTTATTGCCAGCTGTCTTGTAGGATGTAGGTCCACCAAGTTGGACAGGTCAGAGTACCTATGCTAGATGGACAAGCTTTCAAGATGCAACCGTTATATGCAACCAAACATTTATTTCTTCCAAAAAGCAAGATGATAAATGTAAGATGATAAAAAGGTTTAAACCAAAGGCTTCCATTATCTAGGACAGCTTCCATACCTGGATATGGCGCCTAGCTAAGCTCCTGCACCTACTTGTGGTGCCTTGCCAAGCTTCCGCACCTAGTAGTGCTACCTAGCCTAGTTTCTGCACCTGGTTGTGTACTCCAGCCAAGCTTCTGCACCTAGTTGTAGCACCTAGTCAAGCTTCCGCACCTAGTTGCGGTGCCTTGCCAAGCTTCTGCTCCTGGTTGTGGTGCCTAGCCAAGTTTCTGCACCCGAGTGTGGAGCCTAGCCAAGCTTCCACACCTGGTTGTGGTGCCTAGCCAAGCTCCTGCACCTGGTTGTTGTGCCTTGCCAAGCTTCCGCACCTAAATATGGTACTTATGGAACCTTGTTGTGGTGCCTTGCCAAGCTTCTGCACCTGGTTTTGGTGCCTAGCCAAGCTCCCACACCTAGTTGTAGTGCCTAGCCAAGCTCCCACACCTGCTTGTGGAGCCTTGCCAAGCTTCTGCACCTGGTTGTGGTGCCTAGTCTAGCTCCCGCATTGGTTGTGGTTCCTAGCCAAGCTCTGGCACCTAGTTTTAGTGCCTAACCAAGCTTCTGCACCTGGTTGTGGTGCCTTGCCAGGAACCTGCAACTGGTTGTGGTGCCTAGCCAAGCTCCCACACTTAGTTGTGGTGCCCAGCCAAGATTCTGCACCTGGTTTTGGTGCCTAGCCAGGCTCCTACACCTAGTTATAGTGCCTAGCCAAGACTCTGCACCTGGTTTTGATGCCTAGCCAAGCTCCTGCACCTAGTTATGGTGCCTAGCCAAGTTTCTGAACCTGCTTGTGGTGCCTAGCCAAGCTCCCCTACCTAGTTGTGGTGCCTAGCCAAGATTCTGCACCTGGTTCTGGTGCCTAGCCAAGCTCCTGCACCTACTCTAGCCATATAATCTGACCTCTTCTTTAAAATGGTATGCAGATGCAAGAGGGTCCCTATTGAGTATTTGGTGTCATGATGTAATCATGGTATCCATTTTAAAAACATCACTTGATCACTTTTTAATATTCAGAAAACAAAGTGGAACAAAACCCAACAGGGCTCACCCCTGTCTGTGCACATAGACAAAGAATGCGAGTGATGCTGAGCCACTCATGTGTGTGGCTGGTATTCCCTTCAGCTTGTCCAGCAGCTCATTAATGTACTGCTTGGATGAAAACCGCACCTATGCCGTGTGCTTGGAGAAAGTTAAGAACAATAGGTGATCCAGGGCATTTCTTACAGAATGTTATCCCAAACTGGGGTGCCCTAGCAGGATGGACCAATGCCCGGGATAGTAAAGATCCCCAGTTTTGGTCCACTTTAAGCTGTTATCATTCATAGTTGGAAGGTCCCCTTTCTAAGCACCCAGTTAAACTGTTTTTATTCTTCCCTCATTCAGACAATTTTGTTTCTGATTCAGTAACTTGCTGCTGTCCCCAATCTTTCGTGGTTTATATTTAACAAGGGCAAGTCAATCTGTATTTATGTATTTTAACACGCTTCGATGAAAGGGGCTATTTTTATCCATGTCATTATTGTGCCTGCTCCATAAATGGTATAATCCCAAACCGACCATTACACACGAATAATTGGCCCGCGACCTCAGCCTGCGTATACAAGCCAAATTCCCAGTAAAGTTCAGTCTGTGCACTTATATAAATTGTTCTCTAATATTATTGTTTTTTTGATAATTTAAGGAAGTTTGATGATCTTCTTTCCCCAGTCTGGGCTCTCCTTAGCAAACTCAGAGATCCCATCTTTCCTTTGACCAATATTTTTGCTCAAATAAGTTGTACATACTTTAGCTCGACATACTGTAAACACTATACTCTCAAGTTAAAACACAAATACTCAAGTTAAATTGTGATGAGACTAGAGAGGCTATACAGCAAAGTGAGCTAGTCAGAGATCAGAGAAGCAAATTCTCTAACTGAAACAATTTTACACCTATACACCATCCAGAACACCCATACACACCCTTACACCATCCAGATCTCACATATACAGCCTAACACCATCTGGATCTCCCATACACACCCTTACACCATCCAGATCTCACATATACAGCCTAACACCATCTAGATCTCCCATATACACCCTTACACCATCCAGATCTCCCATATACACAATTACACCATCCAGATCCCCCATATACACACACCATCCAGATCTCCCTTATACTTGTACACCCTTACACCATCCAGATCTCCCATATACACCCTTACACCATCCCGATCTCCCATATACAAACTTACATAATCCGGGTCTCTCATATACACTCTTACACCATCCAGATCTCTCATACACACCCTTACAAGAACAGAACATCCATCACTCAACCTTACAGCATCCAGATAACTCATGCACACCCTTAAACCATCCAGATCTCCCATATACACCCTTACACCATCTAGTTCTCCCATACACACCAGTGCACCATCTAGTTCTCCTATACACACCCTTATACCATCCAGATCTCCCATACACACCCTTATAACATCTAGATCTCCCATACACACCTTATACCATCCAGATCTTGCATACACACCCTTACACCATCCAGATCTTGCATACACACCTTATACCATCCAGATCTTGCATACACACCCTTACACCATCCAGATCTCCCATACACACCTAATACCATCCAGATCTCCCATACACACCTTACACCATCCAGATCTCGCATACACACCCTTATACCATCTAGATCTCCAATACACACCCTTACACCACCCAGATTTCTTGCCACACCATTTCATCATCTGGATCTTTCACATGGCATTCAAATACGATTTAGAACTCTATTCCTTCTACAGGCTCCTGTCTGACACTTTCATTAGACATTTCAATGCCATTGGGATTATCTGCTCATCAGTTTTTCCGACCAGAGCAACATCTTGCGGCCACCGAACGCACAGGAGCCCCCGTTATCAGCTATAACTTTTTGTCTAAATAAAAAAGTTAAGGGTTTTTTTGTGCAGCAATCTGTATAGCATGTGACTTTTAATGTGGTATTCCAGTTTAATATACAAAGCGCCAGAGGATCCTGTTACCTGACTCAAACATTATTATATAAAGCACCAGTGGATCCTGTCCCTTGACATAAACATTAATATGCAAAGTGCCAGCCAATCCTGTCCCCTAACATAAACATTAACACGAAGAGCACCAGCAGATTCTGCCCCCTGCCACAAACATTAATATGCAGAGCACCAGTGGACCAAACCCAAAGTTAATATACAGCATTCAAGAGTAGACTTCCCCAGGACCAAATATCCAAAGCCTCGGAAGAACCCCTCCATCCAAAATTCATGGGGTCAGCAGATTCTCCTGAGCTGGAGGGGCGGTGATCCAAGATAAACATTTGGTCTGGAGGATCTACTCTGAGATTTTCAATATTCCAAGATTTGGTTCTTATCCGGATGCTCCACTGTGTGATACCACCCAGATTGTCCCTAAAACTTACCTTGTGCTCTTATTTAATCAGAGCTGTTTGTGAGAGAGCCAAGCAGCTGCATCTCCAGCCTCCCCTCACATCTTCCTAGTTATCACGTGGGTTACTCAGCCAATCAGCGGTGCTCATTCCTTCTAGATTTCCTTTACAGCACTGAGTTGTATGACAAAGGAAATCTGATTGCAATAAGCGCTGTCAGCTGTATCCTCACCTTCACCTCTACCTGCATTCAGAAAAGCCTGGTGTGGGCCTGCCTACAGATAGAGGTATGCTGGGGATGCACACCTGGTCCAGAGATCTAGGTAAATCAGGTGATCCAGGGGTTTCACACAGTGGGGCATCCCATTACATCCCCTTATAGACTCAAGGGAGTGGTTGCTCAGGAACAAAAGCCAAGTGTTTAGACTTTTTTTTGGTTTTGTTCCTCCTGGTGGAGAGATTCCAGTTTGGGATGCCCTGTGTGCATCTTCCAGGATCACCCGTAAACTCATCTCTTCCGTGTTCTCATGGAAGGTGCACGGGTCACTCAGCCAATCAGTGGCCCGAATTCCATTCAGATTTCCTTTGTCGCACTTAGCGCTTGCTTGTAGCTGTGCACATGCCTGAGTTTGGCCTGGGTACACGCCCCAGCTAAAGGCATAGTAGAGATGCAGCCTGTACATTTAGACATAGAATGCTCTCAGGGGAAAAGAGTGTGCTAGCTGATCTTGGAGGCTTCACACAGTGGAGCATCCCAATTTGGGATGTCCCATAAAGAGGGAGGCCACTGGCCTAAGAGTCGTAAGGGATGGTTGTTCCTCTTTAAAATAATTGTTTTTAGCTCACAATAAAAAGTTTTACATTTTCTTTAATTATAAAAAGCTTTTACTACTGCTCAGATCAGATGCAATACAGGGTTCTTTAAATGGTGAATGTCATGTGATGGGGGGACGAGACTTGAGGAAAAGCTGGCACACTGCATTGACAGCCAAGCAGAACCAATCTGCTTGACACTTGGATTGCCGGCCTGCTTTGTCTCTGCTCTTGGAACTAGTCTTGCCTGAGCGCTGATCAGTAAGACGTTCACAATTAGCAACACTCATAAGGCAGTGCACTTGCAGGGGCACTAGCAGAGGTTGGCGTGTGTTGCTAGTGGTGGTGTTGAGTGGTTGGCACTAGCAGCAGGGGGTGGCTGGCGGCACCAGGCGGTCACAGGTGGCTACCAATTGGACCACTGGCTGTGCCCCTGCCTTCATGACATCCATTCCTTTTGCACCTCTGCCCACAAGCTTTATATCATCTCCAATCTGGAAGCCATACAACATTCAGGCACCCTACTACTTCTACTATACAGTGATTGCCTCCATTTCTTAACCATGTTATCTAATACCTCTACAGTATATCACCTCTGAGATGATAATCTATGAAGAGCGGTAACTGTTTCTTCTCTCTTCCAGGTTGCTCAGGCTGAACTCCAGAAAACATGTTCCAGATCAGTGGAAAGTCTACCAAGTGGGTGCCAGCAGATGTGTCAGTGTAGGCCACCACCATTACTGCCTCCACCACCCCCTCCCCCACCACCGCCGAGACTCCCAGCTCCTAGTAAGTGTGCTCTACCATTTTTTTAATTTTTTAAATTGGTTATTCTAAACTGCTCTAAATCCAATTCAGCCCTACTATTTATCCAGTGCTAAGATTCCCAGAGCTCCTCCTGAGGTGTATTGAGAATGTCTGCTGCATCAAGCGTGTCTGACATTTAGCTGTTTTCAAATCTGGTGTTATATATAATTTACACCTTTGTTAATCCAGTTTTCCAGGGACAGATGCTTACACTTAGGGTGGCTGAAACCTAACTGGCAGAAGTGAAACATGAGTGCAAACTCATGGTGGTGATGGTTCCAATCATCAAAAGATTGGATGTGGCTATTGTTGCAAAGTGTGAGTGCAGGGTGCAGCGGAGTCAAATCCAAGCGACATTTGTGGTGTATCAGGAACTGACTTTATGGGAACATGAACTAAGTCAGAGAATGTCACCTTAACATGGTGGCTAACACAGAAAGGAAAAAGAAGTGACATGGCACAGCTGAACAGCTGAATATACAGGAAACACAACACAACAGAAAAATGCTTAGTCTTTTAAACCCATCTTCTTTGTAAGCTTCGAGTGTCTCTTAGTGGTCAGGGGCATAGTAAGGATCTTCTTTCATATCCTCAGTAGGGCAGTAAAGTAACTCAAGTCCTTGTTCTGGAAGTTCTTCGGTCTCAAAGAGCTGACTTAGGGTTTGTAGTATTTCTGCTTCATCCCCTTCTTGCTTAAAGCAAATCAGGATATTGTCCTCATACATAAGCACATAGATTCATCTGTCTGCCAATTTCTTTGTGTATAAGCAGGGGTCACCTCTGAAAGTCCTCATGTGTAAACTCTTCATTTATTTTCATATTTCATGCTCTGGCTTTAGACCATATATACTCCTCTGAAGTTTGCATACTAGGTCTGGCCTTTGGTCATCTTTGAACCCTGGTGGTTGTTCCATGTAGATGTCTTTTGTTAACTTGCCATGTAGAAACACTGTTTTCATGTCAAAGTGCTTCACTTGCTTTTTCCTGTGGCGGCTACTGTCAGTCGTTAATTTTTTTTTAGCATCAAATTGAACACTTAATTGAATAATGAGTAATTGTTTTGGTAAAATTACAGATATTAAGTGGTTTTGAAGCATAATTTTGACATTTGACAAGAACAATTATATAACACCATAGGTATTAATTCAGCTTACAATAAAAGCATTATTCCATGATTCCAAGATAATCAAAGATAGAGTACTCACTTCATAAATAATTTATATACAACGCTGGCACTTCCATCACAAAGTATCGCCACAATGCTGGCACTTGTCATCCTCACCACAGCGCTGGCACATGACCCATCTGAACCTATCATCATATCGCTAGCGCAGCGGAAAAGAAGGTGTATCAGCCTCACCTTTTTGTGGGAACTCCGTCCGTCAGCATCCCATCAGGTCATACACGAAGAAGCTCACTTAATCTGTCCCTGCGCTTGGTAACATACATTTTTCTACAGTAGCATGATTGAATACTGGAGCAATAGTCTCATCATAGTCCTCTCCATATTCTGAGAATATCTCTTATATCTATTGGCTACAAACTTGCTTTGTATTGCTTCACTGTGCCATCTGCATTGTACTTTACTATAAAAGTCCATTTACAACCTATGACTTTTCTTCCAAGTGGTAGTTCTGCAAATGTCCATGTTTTGGTGTTATGCATGGATTTTATCTCTTCCTTTGCAGCCTTTATCATTTGACTGACTTCCCCTTTCTGAAAAGCTGGGATATGTTGCAGGTTCATTGAAACTAGCAGTGCTTGCCTTGTATGTGAGAAGCACAGGTGGTTTACCTCTGTTTTCCCTCGGTCTGAGCTTGCTTGTGTCTGCTATTCAGTACTTCTGCGGTTCAGTGGTTCTACGCTCACTTCAGCTGTTCAGAAGTTATAGATGATGGCTGATCATTGTCAGTTCTCTCTTCTGTTCTTACGTCCTCTGTTGTCATCACATTGTCTCTCAGATCTTCAATGAATGTTATGCTGTTGCCAATGGCAACCCTGTCTGTTTTGGGATTCAGGATTCTGCAACCCTTAACATTGTCATTGTATCCAGCAAAGATTCCCTCAAATGCTCTGCTTTGGAGTTTGGTGCATTTTTCCTCTAGAATGTAGATGAATGCTTTGCATCCCAAAACTCTTAGGTGTTTTACAGTTGTTTTCTTGTTGTGCCACAGTTCATATGGAGTTTTCTCCACTGTTCTAGAAAAGAATCTGTTCTACAAATACGTGCCTGTCATTACTGCCTCACCCCAATATTTTTGTGGTAGACCAGAGTCTGTCAGCATACATCTGATCATTTCAGTCAGAGTTCTGTTTTTTTCTTTCAGCTACCCCATTTTGATCTGGTGAGTATGGCACTTTTGATGCTCTGTTCCATTCAGCTTTTTACAGTCTTCTTGTACTTTGTGTCCTGTGAATTTACCTCCATTGTCACTTGATGTATGAGAGGCTTCCTCTGAAACTTGATACTTGTCTTTACTGCCTAGACCTGTAATTTGTCAAGAACTTCACTCTTGTGTTGTATTTGGTAAGTGAGTGCGTACCTTGAATAGTCATCTATGAAAGTCAATATGTATCTGTTGCTTCCAGGTGTGGGTGGGTTTAGGGGACCACATACATCACTGTAAATTTGGTCAAGTGGTCCTTTGTCAGATTCCTCTTATTTAGGTCCTGTATGCATTCTGGGTGTCTGTTACCTAAATGCCTGTGCCACATGGGTATACAGTCCATGTGTATATGGGTGTATAGTCTCACCTTTTCCTTCACTGTGTTGAGGTGATATAGATGGTCATCCATCTTGGAGCTCACTATGGTCTGCTTGCCATCCAAGGTAGAAAACTTGTCTCCTGAAATTTTGCAGTTAGTCCTTTGGTCAGGCGCTTCACAGATAGTCCTCCTTCTAAATCAAGAACATAAAACACATCCTTCACTGGTATAGCTAAATTGTGTCCTGCATCATTGGAGCATACAAGGGTACCATGTCCATATCCCTCTGCATGTATTTTAATTTTACAATCACAAGGTAAATAGCCTCATTGTTATTTAGATCAAGTTCTGTGAAAATGCTTCTATCACTTGTCATGTGATTGGCTGCTCCCGAGTCATGCACCAGCCTTGAAATGTATGGTTGTCTGTCACTTTAAATGTGGCATTCCATTTCCTTTCACATGGATCAGAGATTGTGGCTTTGCCTTTCTGTTTAGTATAAGAGGGATGCTGTATCATTTGCTCTGCTTTCCATATAGTACAGTCTCTCTTTATGTGTCCATGTTTGTGGCACCTAAAGCACATCCTGGTTTCCTTCCTTTGTAACTTTGTGTCTGTAGCTTTAAGAGCTGTTGCTCATTTCTTTGCTGATACACAACCTATGGTCTGTGGGCAGGCAGGTGTTATATATTTTATTAAAATCCACGTTTACTGTCCCTTTAATAAGTGGGGCACACAAATTGGGATGTGCCAAGGAAGTACCTTTAAAAAAAGTTTATCAGATAATTACTCAATTTTCTTCTAGTTCATAATTTTAGTTCACATTTCAGCAATAGACTGAATGCTAAAATTGATAATACAGGTGGCTAAAATATGGAGTCTGCTGTGCCACTTTTTAAGCGATTCTCGGAGCTGATGGGTTATCGGCGTGCCCGTGAAAAAGTCGGTTCCCTCCAAAAGGCTTTCAGATGTAGTGCGGATTACTGTAACAAATGGCGCACTTTCCTTTCAAATGAAGGAATGAGGCCGCATGTATTAGAAGCAATTTCTTCAATCCCACGTGCCAGACTTTGTGAAAAGGACAAATTGGCCCTACGATCAAAAAAGCTTCTCGCCAGCACGTCTACAGGGGCCGCTTGTTTGAACGGGAGGATTAGATGTAGCTACAACAAACTCCTGGGGAAAAAGAAAGCTTTTGAACACATTTTAAATGTTTGACCTGAAGAAAGGGGCTATCTTTTCACATGGCGCTTCTTGTTCAGCCACATGGGATGCTGTGTAGTTAATCAAAAAAGCTTCATGCCAGCACATCTACAGGGGCCACTTGTTTGAACGGGAGGATTAGATGCAGCTATAGCATATTCCTGGGGCAAACGGGGGCTTTTGAACACGTCTTAAATGTTTGACCTGCAGAAATGGCCGATCTTTTCACATGGCGTGTCTCCTTGAACCACATGGGATGCTGTGTAGTTGAGCTGAGTAATTGTGACATCAATGATGTGAGTAGTGTTGCTGTTAAGATTCACTTTATAGCCAACCAATTATCTTCTTAGGTTTTCTTTAAAGTGTCCATGCCTTGATGCAATCTGGTAAGTTTATCAGCATTGGACTAGCAGCAATAGCCTGCGGGGAATGAAGTGAGTATAGCGTTTCTTTTCGTTTGACTGAAGTATGACTTAAATGCCATTAGCTCAGCAATATATTTTTTGGATCAAAGGCACACCAATACACAAAGTTTAGTTTGCAAATAAAAGTTGTATTAAAGATAGATATATACACGAGTACTGGTAAATAGCTAATGTACAACACGTTTATCAAAAAGGATACAATGAGATTGCTCTGTGTGAGCGAAGGTCAAGCTGTCATCAGGAACGTTTAAACACCTCATGCAAAGAAAGCATAATAAGCATAAGCACTAACATGTAATATATCTTCTGGCAGCTATAGCTATGAAGTGGTAAACAAGAATTACCATGCGACTATGAGGTGCTTCTATCATGAACCTGATGAATGGTATATAGGATGCAGGCTGAATATAGTCAGTCAAGGAAAATAATAAGTGGCATACATAGGATACATGCTTGCAATGTTATTCTGGTCAGTACATACATTCCATGCCCTGCATCATACCAGAATGATACCTTCCATATATATATATACCGTTAAATCATGACGTCAACAATATGATCATAATGCATAATACATGAATAATACATGAATAAGTATATTACCAAGTGGCAGTACAAAAGAGCAATGATTGCGAAAACACGCGCCCACGTTCCGGAGCTCACGGCTCCTTTCTCAAGGCAAGCGATACCCCTGTTACCTGTTAGGTGCCTCTTATTCTGTCCCCCCTGGCCGGCCAGTGTGGCGTTTCCGGGCGCGCTCTGAGAGCGCTGCCCGTAACGTCACTTCCGGTTCCGGGGTCCCGGCTGACGTCACATCCGGAACTGGCTGGCCGGAGAAAGTGTTGCCAGCCAGCAGCGGAAGCAGCGTCAGTGCTCGGGGCCTCCAGTCCCGGAGTCTGCGCATCGCTGGAACTAGGTTAAGTATACAAGTGAATTTCAGTATACGGAAAATAAAGAAAAAAGGCTGTCAGCGATGTCAGCGAGGACGTCTTGCTTCTTAAGGCGGGGGAGGGAGTCGTAAGAATGCGCAGGCATGGCACCATGTGAAAAGTCTGAAAGAGACAGAAAAATAAAAAAACTGTTAAAAATGTTTTAAAATCAAACGCAATCATTGCCATTAACCCCTAACATGCACAGTGTCTGCCTCTAACACAAAGGAGTAAGGCTCAGTCTGGCTTGCATATTGGGAGTCTCTAATAGGTGGAATGCTGGCCCGGGTATTCCCAGTGTGGGATGCCCTACTCGATGCTATTAGAGAAGTGTGAAAGGCATTGTAAATCCATATTGTAAGTATGATGGGCTTAAGGATCCCTATATGGGATGCCCTCTGTCAGTAGCCTTATTGGTGATTATTATATAAGTCCCACAAACCCCAGACCCTTATTAAGTACCTTAAGTTCCGCTGGAGTGGAACTTGGAACTTAGACTGGAGTGGAACTTAGACGTTTCAGACTTTTCACATGGTGCCATGCCTGCGCATTCTTACGACTCCCTCCCCCGCCTTAAGAAGCAAAACGTCCTCGCTGACATCGCTGACAGCCTTTTTTCTTTATTTTCCGTATACTGAAATTCACTTGTATACTTAACCTAGTTCCAGCGATGCGCAGACTCCGGGACTGGAGGCCCCGAGCGCTGACGCTGCTTCCGCTGCTGGCTGGCAACACTTTCTCCAGCCAGCCAGTTCCGGATGTGACGTCAGCCGGGACCCCGGAACCGGAAGTGACGTTACGGGCAGCGCTCTCAGAGCGCGCCCGGAAACGCCACACTGGCCGGCCAGGGGGGACAGAATAAGAGGCACCTAACAGGTAACAGGGGTATCGCTTGCCTTGAGAAAGGAGCCGTGAGCTCCGGAACGTGGGCGAACGTGGGCGTGTGTTTTCGCGATCATTGCTCTTTTGTACTGCCACTTGGTAATATACTTATTCATGTATTATTCATGTATTATGCATTATGATCATATTGTTGACGTCATGATTTAACGGTATATATATATATATGGAAGGTATCATTCTGGTATGATGCAGGGCATGGAATGTATGTACTGACCAGAATAACATTGCAAGCATGTATCCTATGTATGCCACTTATTATTTTCCTTGACTGACTATATTCAGCCTGCATCCTATATACCATTCATCAGGTTCGTGATAGAAGCACCTCATAGTCGCATGGTAATTCTTGTTTACCACTTCATAGCTATAGCTGCCAGAAGATATACTACATGTTAGTGCTTATGCTTATTATGCTTTCTTTGCATGAGGTGTTTAAACGTTCCTGATGACAGCTTGACCTTCGCTCACACAGAGCAATCTCATTGTATCCTTTTTGATAAACGTGTTGTACATTAGCTATTTACCAGTACTCGTGTATATATCTATCTTTAATACAACTTTTATTTGCTAACTAAACTTTGTGTTTTGGTGTGCCTTTGATCCAAAAAATATATTGCTGAGTCTATTTGGTTGGGGGCAGGTGTGGCGATGCCCCCAGGATCTTATGAGCACCCCCACTAATTGTCTATACTTTTCTCACCTTATATGGTGTGCCAACTACCAACCACTAACCTTGCTTAAATGCCATTAACCAAAAACTTAATTTTTTCAGGTTTTTGGTGTTTTCTGCCTTATTATTTTCCTGTAAAATAAACGCATGTGTAAGTATTGTGATTTACTCAGCATGCTGTTTCCAAGTTTCTTACATTCCTGTTGCTCTTTGTTGCTAATATATGAGCGGCTTTTCCTAGATTTGAATAAAGCTCTTAGAACAGTTACTGACTACAAATCCTGGAACCCTTCCACTGTAACAGGTAAACTTATCAGCAGCTTTGGCAAAATCAAGCATCAGTAACAACCTCCTCTGGTGAGAACAGAGCCAGTAACACCTTAGCTACTGGGACACAAGATTGTGAGCTTGCATCTGAAAAGGTTCGATTAGAACAGTTAGTCCTCTTTTAGTCTATACCAGGGGTTCCCAACATACATGATATGCTGGTGCGTTAGATGCTATTGGGTGCTACACGATGAGACTGCAGACTGACCTGTACCATTTATACTTCACCCAAACCTGATTTACCTGAAGTACAAAACAGCTCCAAAAGGTCATGAAAATGATTTTTTGCACATATGAATATATTTTTGTGCTTTATAAATTGTGATTTTGATTTTTGGGTGACTGACAACGCATAAGTACCATCCAGTTAGGCAAGGACTGGCCATAGGGAGCAAAGGAAGAATTCCTGGTGTGCTATTCTGCTTTTGGGACATCTGCCCTGGGTGAAGTTCAGCACAAAACCCACCTAACCCAGAGCCTGTGCCAAAAATCACTTATTCCTTATATCGCCTTCTGCACTTTTGGTCCCGCAAGTCTTTCCTCCAAACCTTTCACCCTGTATCTGGCCCCACTATCACACCCAGCCAGGACACCTCAACTATGTACTGCTCAGGCAATGCTTTAGCCTCAGCATCATAGCTGTAGATGGCCATACGCACAGCCCTACCACATTACCACATTATCTGCCCCTACAATAGTGAATATTAAGTACCTATAGCTTTAAGAGTGGCAATATTCACAATTTGGGGATGGGGGTAGGTCCCTATCACACTGACTGTGACTGACCACTGGCCATGATCAGTATAGCAGCTTGGATAGCAGAAGCAGGCCTACTGTATACAGAGCTACTCCTAGCAAGGATCGTCACCCAGAATTACCCAAACTGGATTTAAGGCTAGAAGGGCCAGATTATGAGAGGGGGGACAAGGGGAACGCGCCCCAGGGCCTCCACCACTTGCCCTTCAAAGGGAGCCTCCACCAATCTCTGGGTTATGGTCTGGTCCAGGAGGCTTTTCATTCTTTGGTCTGGCATGGAGGTGTTATTCAGCATGAAGCATTCCTTAAAAAAATATGCTGATTTCATTAAAGGGTGCTTAGGGTGACATTAAACCTAAATACAGCCCTGCATATTATGATCATACATTTGGGGCATTGGAGGAGGCCAAGGGTGGTGGGATATTTTTTTTTTCACTTTTAGACTCGCAGACCATGGAGTCTGCCAACTGGGTCAGCAGTAGGGGGCGTTAGCTCTAAAAGTGCATAGGGCAACATGAACACTAAATATGGCCCTAGTTATCCTGTGTATTTTCATTACAAAAAAGAGGTAAACGTTTTTAGCAGTACATAACTTAACAATAGAAGCTGTTTAGAGTAAAAATGGCTAAAAAAATTATTTCAAATGCAACTGAACCATCAACCTAAATCTGAACAGCAACACGAGTCACGCACAAGTTAAGGTCAAATGGTATCTAATCTCCATCTATGGCCAACTCTTGTGTTCCTGCTTTCCTACCCTATTACCCATGCTCCCTATTGTCTACTCTTTTTGGTCCTTATTACCTGGTCTTTTGGCTCTTCACCTATCTCCCTTTCTTTTCTGATCTTTTGTCCTTTTTTTCCTGCTCTCTTTTTTTGTCTGCTGTTTGGTCTCTTACTTTACTTACTTGCTTATTGCTCTTTGCAGTCTTTTAGCCCCTCACCTATTCCCATCTGTTGACGACTTGTCCATTGTTTTCCCCCCTGTTGTTGCTTCCTTTGCCCCCTCACCTATGCTTGCCTATTTCCCTTTACTGTTTGCTCTTTTACAACTTTTAACCCATTGTCTATCCCTCTTTGCCTATTCATCTCTTGCCCTTTTATTGATCCTTGCCTATTTCTTGCTGTTGTCTGCTAACTTGGTGCTCTTGCTTATCCTGCTTTGATGTTTGTTTTTTTGGCCCCCTCACCTCTTTCCCTCTGCTGTCTGCTTTTTTGACCTCTCCCCTACTCACTTCTCTGCGTCATTAGCCTATTTCTATTTATTGTTTGCCCGTTTACTACCTTGCCTATTCCCCCCGTTGTCTGTCCTCTAGACACGTCCTCTTTTCTCCTTTACGGTCTGCTAACCGCAAACGTACCCCCTTTTTTCCAGCTGTTTGTCTGCTCTTTTTGCTGGTCACTCTGTCTGGCCATTTGGTTCCTCTTCTCTTCTATACTCCTTTCTTGTCTGCCCTTTTGTCCCTTTACCTGTTTCTCTTGTCTGCGGTCTGGTCTCTTACTCCCTTGCATATTCCCCTTTACAGAGTGCTCATCTAATTTTGCTGTCTACTCTCTTGCCATCATACTTATAACCAGGGGCAGTACTATAGGGGGTGCAGGGGGTGTGACCACACCTTGCCCAGAAGGTCAGGGGCCCCATCATTGTTTCTCCGCCACCCTATATATGATATATGTGCATCATTTAGAGAAAGGAATGATCAGTCGCCCCTTCTTTTTTCAATCTTAATTGTCTAGACGCATTCAAAAAAGTTTACATATGAGCCTTGAAAATGCCCTGTTTAATGTGTGTTACCTGTCAGCTGTACTGTTACCCCACCTTCACTTTTTCCTCTTTGCTGTCTGCTTATTTGGAGCCTCACCTATGCTCCCATGTAGTTACCGTGTCTACCATAAAAAATAACACAAAAGTATTTAAAATTAAACCATAATATATTTAGGCACATTCACGTCCCTATAGGCTGCATAACAAAGACATAGCCACTTGCTTTGGGTATTGTTGTTTCTTCTCTTGCTCTTGGGTCATTCTTTCCAAAACTTATTCTGGTCTAGTCCACAATGCCCTTTCAAATATGTGGCCTGTTGTGGGGAGGGGGGCTTCTCTTAAGAACTTAACAACTATTACATCAACTTTTTTAGCTCTTTGTATTCCACAGCAGGGAACAAATTTTCCCGAAATAACGAGGTTCTATTTTTACAGCAGCACAAACCAGTCCGGTTGAGTCCATCTATCAGACGGGTAATTGTAGAGGAAGGATTCTGTTGTTGCTTTTGAAGATGTACAATCTCCTTATTTAAGGCATTTATTTAATAAAGTGAAAATTGGTTTCATCTGGGCTATAAATAGCGTGCTTTAACAATACCACATTTGGCCCATTTCTCCAATCAAATCCGCCAGGCTCGCAGTATTAATGCCGAGCCGTGACAAAAGTCAACCTGATTATGCCGATGCTGTAATTAATTCCAACTCCCGACTCGCGCAGTCCTGAAGCTCGTTAGAGGCTGCTGGATCCTGATCATTATTCAATTGTGCTGCATTTAAGCTTCTTAATAAATCGGTAATTGTGTGAAAGGAGAGAGCAAGCTGATTACTGAGTTGGATTAGGAGTGATCAGGGACAGATATCTGTCCATATTTAGGATGCCCTATAAAACAGAATGGGGGCTTTTTCCATACTTGAGAACAAAAAAATATTCAACTTTTGTTGGGCTTTTCTTCTCTAGGATGTGTTAACATTTCTTTTTTTTAGTAGCAAAACCCAAAAAAGTCACTTGTGTCTAGATGTTAGGCAGATGTAGAGGAGCAAACTGGGTGCTTGCTTATTTTTTGTTTCTTTATTGTCAAAAATGTCAAAATGTCCTACCATTGCATTTTTGGAGGAGTGCGCTCCATCTAGTGTTTTGTGTGTGGTATTACACTAGCACTCTGAGGGAGCAGTATTACTACTCTAACAGAGGAGGAACCACTGGATTCATAGTATCCACCAGGGGTTGTACAGAATCTAAATTTCCATAGTACCCCAGGGCAGAAGGACCAGCCTGGAAGACTATAAGCTACGCAAGTGATTCTAATGGCTGCCTAGCAGAGCCTTCCTCACATCAAGCTGGAGTATGATCATGTATTATTTTTATTACTGCTTGCCTTACCACAGGTAATTTTTAAAAAAATGTTTATTACTTTTAATCATTTTTTTAAAATTACATCAAGAGAGAGTGCTCTGGCTTTGACATGATGTTTACCAAGACCTTGCTTTCTGAGGGATCCCAGCTGTCACTTCAGTAGTGGAGGTGACCAATACTTTCTGGCACCATCAAATTATCCATCTATAAGTGTAGAATGGAGAGAATGGACAGGGTTTATGAAGCAAGAAGCAGAGAGGGCTTGGTTTGAGATTGCATTAACTGACCCTTACAGGTTTCTAGCTAAATTCTAGTTACTGAACTGAAGCATTAGTACATACCTTTGGGTATAACATGGTTAATTACCTTTACACCGAAGGCTGGGGGTACAAATCATACCCCCATTACAACAAGGGTTTGAGCGGGTCAATAAACCCCTACTTTATTTACTTCATTTGGCTGGTCCTTTTTCTGTTACACCGTTGACAGCGGGTATGCAAATATCCATACTCCTGCTGCACCTAGATGGGCAAGATGGGGCAAGATAGTTCCTTTAAACCAGAAGCAAAAGGTGGTCAATAAATCCCTACTCCTGTTTCACCAAAAGCAAGAGGGGTTAAAAAAAACCTAGGTAAATGGTTGTCAATAAAATCTTACATCTGATTGACCAAAGGGAAGAGGTGGTCAAGAATTCCCTACTTTTGTTGCACCAAAGGCATGTGGTGGTCACACTGTGGAAATAAAACCAACCTTTGGGGCTGAACTGTCAGAGCTGCTGGGTAGGGCATGGGTATCCGGTGTGGTAAAGTGTATGGGAAAGTGCTGGATGGTGTCTATTTCTCCCTTGCTTTTCTCAATCAGACACAATCCATGCCGGGTTTACAGGACCCCAGTCTACGTTTCCAGTCCTCTACGGGTTTTTCCCCTACTCCCAGTTCTCACGCAGGTGATGAGGCTAATTGCAAGGAAGCCTAATAAAAGGAGCCGCTGAGGTTTACAGTTGGCTGTTGGACAGCCTGGGATGAGGAGCTCAGGCCTTGCTGCTCCCAATACTGAATTGCAGCCGAAGAACTTTTTGTGTCAACCGATCTTGGAACTTGTGGATTAACAGCCGGGACTTGTATGCCCTGAAAGAGGACCTGTTACAACAAGGACTTGCAGTGCACTGTATTATCCTACCCTGGATATTGCTAGAGCTGGTGAGGTAACCGCTTGCTGTACTGCATTGTATGCTGCCACCTTCTCTGAAGTTAAGAGATATTGGCTGTTGGAATTTTATTTTCAATAAAATGCTTATCATTTGAATAAGAACTGTCATCCGAGTCATTGCCGTTGGCCCCAGATCCTGACACCGGGTAAGGAAGGTCTACACATTTCTCATCTGAAGCCAGTTAAGGGACATGTCACGATCCCCTCACCTGATCCTCGTTCCCCCGCTGTCTCCGATCCTTCGCAGCCGGCGGCGGGCCGGCGTCGCTCCTGCCCGCCCGCCGCTCGGCTGTCACGAGCAGCCGCTCGGGCGGCTTCCGTCCTAGCCGCGCCGGGAGCGGGCGCGCCGCTCTCTGTGCGGCGCGCTCCCGGCGCGTGGCCCCGTACGCGCGCACGCGCGCGCCTGTCACATTCATATGCCCTCCGGCGGCGCTACACACAGCGCGCCCGCCGGAGGTAATCTACATGGGCCAATGAGCCCTTTGCTTGCATGGGCCAATGAGCCCTCTTCCTTAGGATCCATTAGCCCAAAGTACTAGGCACGCCCCCTGATTCAACTGGGCAATCAGCCCAAAGTTCCTGTAGCACCAAATCATCACATTCCCCTTCCAGCCAATCCTGTTAGCCCCCATCATTTAAAGGTTTCCACCCTGCGGTCAGTCCTTGCCCGTTATAGCGTGCTACTGGGTGTGATTTGGATTGCTCTTCTCATTGTGATTTTGCCTCGTTTTTGACCATCCCTGATTGCCGCCTGGACCGACCTTGCTTGCCCTTTGACTACGATTCTGCCTGCTCCTTTGTACCGCGAACTTCTGACCTCCCGTTGTGACCCTTGGCTTGCCCCTGACCATTCTTCCGTCTAACCCTTCTGTACCGTGCCACCTCGGATTGACCACCCGTGTATGACCCCTGTCCGTTTTCGCTACTCAGTCTTGTCCTTGGATTCATCTACCTTCCCCTGCATAAATCAGCATCCTTTGTGCTAATAAGACCTGGGGGCAACCGTGTCCGGTGAGGCGTGTCTAGCGTCCCGGCAAACGGGGGCTTACTATAGGTGAAGAAAGCAGCGGAGATTGGGGGTTGCTGGTTTATTGGAAGGTGGGTGTCTCCGGGACCTGACATTATAACGGGCCAACAAAAAGAAGAATATCTTCTAGATGGAAGAATTGATCCAACAGGTTCAAGCTATGGCCACTGCCATTAATCAGCTGGCTCAACGAGTGGCCGCGCAAGAGAATCGTCAGATGCCTGCGCCAACGGATCCTTCTCCGACCGTCGAGCCCAAGATCCCTCTCCCCGAGAAATTTTTGGGGGATCGGGCGAAGTTTTCTAACTTTAAGAATTCTTGCGAACTCTACTTCCGCCTTCGACCCCACGCATCTGGATCCGAAGCGCAACGCGTTGGGCTAGTCATTTCACTCCTCCAGGGCGACCCACAGACCTGGGCGTTTGGTCTAGCTCCGTCTGATGAAGCCTTGCAGTCGGTCTCTTCTTTTTTTTCGGCCATGGAACTACTGTATGCTGACCCAGATCGGGCCGCGACGGCGGATTCTAAATTGCGGAACCTGAGACAGGCCAAACGTTCTGCTGAAGAATATAGCGCAGAATTTCGGCGGTGGGCTATAGATTCCCAGTGGAACGATCCGGCTTTATGTAGCCAATTTAGAATTGGGCTCTCCGATAACATCAAGGACATCCTGGTGAACTATCCTTTGCCTAAAAACCTAGATGAATATATGCAGCTGGCCATCAGGGTGGATCGACGTCTTCGAGAAAGGCGCCAGGAAAGAGGCAAGGACCAACCTTGGGGGTCCTCGCGTCAAGAGTCAAGCTTTAAGGGGGCAGCCGTTTCCTCTCCTTCCGTGTCGCATGAGGAACCGATGCAGCTTGGCGTTACCCACCTCTCTCAGGCGGAGAAGGTTCGGCGCAGATCCCAAGGCCTCTGCCTCTATTGTGGTAATCCGGGTCATTTCGCCAAGACCTGCCCAAACAAGGCTCCGGTGGCGGGAAACTTCAGCGCCTAGATCTTGCAGAGGGACCTCTTCTAGGCGATCAGGTATCGTTCCCTCCAGACAATCGTGTACTCTTACCTGTTACACTCTCTTGGGGTCCGTCCCGGACTATTGCCTCCGCCTTCATCGATAGTGGAGCGGCTGGCAATTTCCTGGATAGATCCTTAGCCATCACTCTAGGGATCCCGTTAATCCCATTAGAAAATTCCCTCCGGGTCCTGGCGGTCAACAATAAACCCATTGAGGGGGGGTTGGTCTCCCACAAGACCCCTTGGGTAAATTTAGTCGTAGGATCTGCCCACTCGTAAGAAATAGAATTTTTGATTATTGAAAGTCCCGTCTCCCCTATCGTTTTAGGATTTCCCTGGTTAAAAGTCCATAACCCCGTGATAGATTGGAGATCGGGGGATCTGGTTAAGTGGAGTCCTTCATGTCAAAGTCGTTGTTTTTCTATATCCCTTAGGACCACACCTATTGTCCTCGATGGGTTACCTCCAGTCTATGCAGATTGGGCAGACGTATTTTCGGAGAAATCCGCCGACATTCTTCCACCCCATAGGGCCTACGACTGTCCTATTGACTTACTCCCAGGTACTATGCCCCCTAGGGGGAAACTATATAATCTCACTAGATCCGAAGAGCAGGCCATGAAAGATTATATCACCGAAAATCTCCAGAAAGGTTTTATCCGTCCTTCCACCTCTCCTGCCGGTGCTGGGTTCTTCTTCGTCGAGAAGAAGGACGGCGGCTTACGCCCCTGTATAGATTATCGTGGGTTAAATAAGATTACTGTAAAAAATAGATATCCTCTACCATTAATCAATGACCTTTTTAATCAGGTCTCTGGGGCCCAGGTCTTCACTAAGTTAGACCTTCGAGGAGCATATAACCTTATTCGCATACGGCAGGGGGATGAATGGAAAACGGCCTTCAATGTAAAGGATGGGCATTATGAATACTTAGTGATGCCATTCGGGTTATGCAATGCTCCTGCAGTGTTTCAAGATTTTGTCAATGACATATTCCGTGATTTTTTGGGTCAGTTTCTCGTGGTCTATTTGGACGACATACTGATTTTTTCCCGCTCTCTGGTGGAGCACCGTCAACATGTCAAAGCGGTGTTGCAGAGATTGCGGGAAAATCGTCTGTATGCTAAAATCTCCAAATGTGTTTTTGAAATGTCTGAAATCCCGTTCCTAGGATTTATAATCTCCAAACGGGGATTGGTGATGGATCCTTCCAAGGTTTCTGCTATTTTGGAGTGGGAACAACCTAGAACCCTAAAGGCGCTTCAGAGATTTTTAGGATTTGCGAATTTTTACAGGCAGTTTATAAAGGGTTTCTCGTCCATTGTGAGTCCTTTAACAGATCTCACTCGTAAGGGCGCTTTTGTTGAGGAGTGGCCTCCCTCAGCTAAAAACGCCTTTCAAGTGTTAAAGGAGACTTTCACCTCCGCTCCCATTTTGATACATCCCGACACCCGGCTTCCATTTCTATTAGAGGTTGACGCCTCGGAACTGGGAGTAGGAGCTGTTCTTTCTCAGTATGCGGGAAATCCTGAGAAACTACATCCCTGTGCATTCTTCTCTCGGAAGTTTTTACCTGCTGAACGCAATTACGATGTTGGGAATAGGGAACTATTGGGTATTAAACTGGCCTTTGAAGAATGGCGCCACTGGCTAGAAGGTTCCCTACACCCCATCACGGTGTATACTGATCACAAGAATCTGGAGTATTTAGAGTCTGCCAAGAGACTCAACTCCCGTCAGGCGCGATGGGCACTCTTCTTTTCTCGATTTAATTTTATTATCACCTATAAGCCGGGGAAGAAGAATGCCAAAGCAGATGCCCTATCCTGTAATTTCGGGGATTGTAAGGACCAGAGTGGTCCTCCAGAATCGATTTTGCCTTTGGGTTGTGTTGTGGCTGCTCTTCTCCCTGACCTGTCTAGCTCGTTGGTACCATTTCAGGTTGATTCTCCTCCGGGTAAACCCTCTGATTGTTTATTTGTTCCGCCTCATTTGCGTCTGGCCGTTTTACAGGAACTACATGATGCCAAGTCGGCTGGTCACTTAGGTGTTCGTAAGACTTTAGCTATCGCCAAACGTCATGTCTGGTGGCCCACCATCCGACGCGATACTTCCGCCTTTGTCGAAGCATGTCCGGTATGTGCTCGAAGTAAGACCACTCATGGGTCCCCTGCGGGATTATTAGTTCCCTTAGAAATCCCCGCTGAACCATGGTCGCACATATCCATGGATTTTATTGTTGATCTTCCTCCATCACAGGGGAATTCTGTAATTTGGGTGGTGGTGGATCGCTTCAGTAAAATGGCACACTTTATTCCATTGATAAAACTTCCGTCGGCACCAGATTTAGTACAACTATTCATTAAGCATGTTTTTCGCCTCCATGGTTTACCTCAGAATATTGTTTCGGATCGAGGAGTTCAGTTTGTATCTCGTTTTTGGAAAGCTTTCTGCAATCGTTTAGGTATTAAAGTGTCGCTCTCTACCGCCTATCACCCGCAGTCTAATGGACAGACCGAACGGGTAAATCAATGTTTAGAACAATATCTACGCTGTTTCGTCTCCGATCGCCAAGAACAATGGGCGGAATTCATCGAATTTGCAGAATTCGCCTTTAACAATGCGCCGAGTGAATCTACTAGGTTTTCGCCTTTTTTTTGTAATTACGGTAGAAATCCAAAGGCATCATCTTTTTCTGGTCCTTCCTCCAACTTGCCGGCCTTGGAGGAATGGCTACGAGAAAGGACTAAAGTATGGTCTGAAATACAGACTAACTTAAAGAAAGCCTCTGGAACTTACAAAATCTTTGCGGACCGACATAGGTCACTTGAACCACCATTTCAGGTGGGTGATTGGGTCTGGGTCTCTACTAAAAATATTGCCCTTCGACAGCCCTCGTCTAAGCTAGGACCTAAATTTATCGGTCCGTTTCCTATCACAGATAAACTAAGCGACGTTACCTTTAAGGTCCAGTTACCTTCATCCATGAGAATTCCGTCGTCCTTTCATGTCTCTTTGTTAAAGTCTGCCAGGAATGTTCAGGTGTCGTCTCCTCCTCCGGTCATAGTGGAAGATGAGCCTGAATATGAGATTAATAGAATACTCGACGCTCGGGTGTTGCATAACTCTCTACAGTATTTAATTGATTGGAAGGGTTTTGGTCCTGAGGAAAGGTGTTGGGTACCAGCCAAGGATGTCCATGCTAAAACCCTTATCAATAGGTTTCATCGTGAGAACCCGGATAAGCCTGGTAAGGGTCCTGAGGCCCCTCGTGAAGGGGGGGGGTAGTGTCACGATCCCCTCACCTGATCCTCGTTCCCCCGCTGTCTCCGATCCTTCGCAGCCGGCGACGGGCCGGCGTCGCTCCTGCCCGCCCGCCGCTCGGCTGTCACGAGCAGCCGCTCGGGCGGCTTCCGTCCTAGCCGCGCCGGGAGCGGGCGCGCCGCTCTCTGTGCGGCGCGCTCCCGGCGCGTGGCCCCGTACGCGCGCACGCGCGCGCCTGTCACATTCATATGCCCTCCGGCGGCGCTACACACAGCGCGCCCGCCGGAGGTAATCTACATGGGCCAATGAGCCCTTTGCTTGCATGGGCCAATGAGCCCTCTTCCTTAGGATCCATTAGCCCAAAGTACTGGGCACGCCCCCTGATTCAACTGGGCAATCAGCCCAAAGTTCCTGTAGCACCAAATCATCACATTCCCCTTCCAGCCAATCCTGTTAGCCCCCATCATTTAAAGGTTTCCACCCTGCGGTCAGTCCTTGCCCGTTATAGCGTGCTACTGGGTGTGATTTGGATTGCTCTTCTCATTGTGATTTTGCCTCGTTTTTGACCATCCCTGATTGCCGCCTGGACCGACCTTGCTTGCCCTTTGACTACGATTCTGCCTGCTCCTTTGTACCGCGAACTTCTGACCTCCCGTTGTGACCCTTGGCTTGCCCCTGACCATTCTTCCATCTAACCCTTCTGTACCGTGCCACCTCGGATTGACCACCCGTGTATGACCCCTGTCCGTTTTCGCTACTCAGTCTTGTCCTTGGATTCATCTACCTTCCCCTGCATAAATCAGCATCCTTTGTGCTAATAAGACCTGGGGGCAACCGTGTCCGGTGAGGCGTGTCTAGCGTCCCGGCAAACGGGGGCTTACTATAGGTGAAGAAAGCAGCGGAGATTGGGGGTTGCTGGTTTATTGGAAGGTGGGTGTCTCCGGGACCTGACAGGACACACATAGCAAGGGCCAGGCAGTGGTGAAAAGTTTCAGAAATCTCCTACAAGGCCAAATCAGAAGCAAACCAAGTGAAGCCGGTCACCTTCCCGTCCATAAGGGTTACGTGAAGCATTATAGCAGCAAGCAGTAATAAAAGTGATGCGATCACAGACTTTCTACATCAGATAAGGAATAAATGACAGCTGCCGATCAGTTTCAGATATCGTGGTAATTAAGTCATTGATGCCGCTATCTGCAGTCCCCGCGGCTGTGTCTGTACTTTGTTTCAAAGGAAGATTGCTTCCTTTATCTCCAGCGCGTAGAGGGCACTGAGGCGCATGTACGGAGAAATATTTCAAAATGTAATCAATGCGGGAAAACAGAACACTTTTACTTTGAGTAATTCTATTATGGGCTAAAAACAAACCAGTAATTGTGCAATCATTAAAAAATGTAATAATACATGTAATTTATTATTAATGAGCAAATATTCCAAGATTAGAATCAAGTTAATTGCGGACGTAAGATGCATCTTAGTCAAACCAAATCAGTTCACAATCAAAAATGCAACAATCGGTCAAAAAAGTTATAAAAGAAGAATTAATGTCCAAAATCGAGTCCCAAGGAGTTTGGTTACAGTCCTGAATTGAAAGAGAATCAGTAAAGTTTTGATTTGTTTCAAATCAATTCACTTATCTCTAATAGAATTGCTTGGATTGAGTTTAGAGGATTTTGCTTTGCTTTATGATATGAAATAGAGACTTCTCCACTCTAAAATTACATTGTTCTTTTAAAGAAGACTTCTAGCTTTACATACAGACATTTTAAGGGGTTTAAGAGGGATTCCTCTTGCACTGTAAAAATGCATTAACCCTCGGGTGCTGGTCTGGCCTGTGTTCAGCGCAGCTCGGCAACCCAATTGTGGTGTGGAGGATGTTATGTTTGTGGAGGCCTGTCCACATAAAATAACTTTTCTGTACCATGGACACCCTTATTTTGTCACTACTAGCATAATATACAGATACGTTCTTATTAGGGATGAGCGAATCGATCCGGACGAACCCGGATTCGTTCCGAATTTCATGGAAAATTTGATTCTGAACGAATCCGAATTCATTTCAATGACAGGCATTCTAAGATGGTGGATGCACATGTCCAAACATGTACCCTGGGGCAAGGTATGATGGGACAGTCACATGCAGCCTATCAGCAGCCAGGAAGCCCGGTGACGTCACCGTGCTATATAAAGCGGCGGCCATCTTGCTTGTGCGCATTTCAGACTTGCATTTGTGAGACAGCGGTGGTTGCTGCAGACAGGGAGAGACAGTTAGCGATAGGTAGGGAGAGTTACAGATAGGTAGGGAGATTTACAGATAGGTAGGGAGATTTAGAGAGGCAGACAGAGCCAGGGAAAGATAGTGGAAAACCGGAACAATCCAGGGACAGCATAAAAGTGACAATGACAGGGTGATTTGCCTGATCAGTTTTCAATTCAATTTGATTTCTTTGTGCTGTAAACCGTAATCTGCCTTGCCACTGTGCATGCCATCTATGCAGTGCCTTATGTAACCCTATCTGTTACACACAAGCATTTAAATAACTGGATTAGTGTTAATATTTTTGGGTCTGCTTTAAATACACCAGGCCACTGTGCTTGCCATCTATGCAGTGCCTTATGTAACCCTATCTGTTACACACAAGCATTTAAATAACTGGATTAGTGTTAATATTTTTGGGTCTGCTTTAAATACACCAGGCCACTGTGCTTGCCATCTATGCAGTGCGTTATGTAACCCTATCTGTTACACACAAGCATTTAAATAACTGGATTAGTGTTAATATTTTTGGGTCTGCTTTAAATACACCAGGCCACATGGGCATCCCAAACCTGCACTTAGCAGCCTATCGGTTATACTAAATAAGCGTTGTTCAGCCTCAGCTTTATTAAGTTATTGCATTTTGAATTGGTTTTTGTCTGCTTTAAATACACCAGGCCGCAGGGTATCCCAAACCACCACGTGGCACCCTATCTGTTATACTAAATAAGCATCTACAGCCTTAGCTTTATTAAGTTATTGCATTTTGAATTGGTTTTGGTCTTCTTTAAATACACCAGGCCCCAGGGTATCCCAAACCACCACGTTGCACCCTATCTGTTATACTAAATAAGCGTTGTTCAGCATCAGCTTTATTAAGCTATTGCATTTTGCATTGGTTTTTGTCCTGCTGTCAATACACCAGGCCGCAGGGTATCCCAAACCACCACGTTGCACCCTATCTGTTATACTAAATAAGCATCTACAGCCTCAGCTTTATTAAGTTATTGCATTTTGAATTGGTTTTTGTCCTGCTGTCAATACACCAGGCCGCACGGTATCCCAAACCTGCACGTTGCACCCTATCTGTTATACTAAATAAGCGTTGTTCAGCATCAGCTTTATTTAGCTGTTGCATTTTGAATTGGTTTTTGTCCTGCTGTCAATACACCAGGCCGCAGGGTATCCCAAACCACCACGTTGCACCCTGTTATACTAAATAAGCGTCTACAGTCTCAGCTTTATTAAGCTATTGCATTTTGAATTGGTTTTTGTCCTGCTGTCAATACACCAGGCCGCAGGGTATGCCAAACCACCACGTTGCACCCTATCTGTTATACTAAATAAGCATTGTTCAGCATCAGCTTTATTAAGCTATTGCATTTTGAATTGTTTTTTGTCCTGCTGTCAATACACCAGGCCACAGGGTATCCCAAACCACCACGTTGCACCCTATCTGTTATACTAAATAAGCGTCTACAGCCTCAGCTTTATTAAGTTATTGCAATTTGAATTGGTTTTGGTCTGCTTTAAATACACCAGGCCGCAGGGTATGCCAAACCACCACGTTGCACCCTATCTGTTATACTAAATTAGTGTTGTTCAGCATCAGCTTTATTAAGCTATTGCATTTTGACTTGGTTTTTGTCCTGCTGCCAAAACACTAGGCCGCAGGGCATCCCAAACCACCACGTGGCACCCTATCTGTTATACTAAATAAGCATCTACAGCCTTAGCTTTATTAAGTTATTGCATTTTGAATTGGTTTTGGTCTTCTTTAAATACACCAGGCCCCAGGGTATCCCAAACCACCACGTTGCACCCTATCTGTTATACTAAATAAGCGTTGTTCAGCATCAGCTTTATTAAGCTATTGCATTTTGCATTGGTTTTTGTCCTGCTGTCAATACACCAGGCCGCAGGGTATCCCAAACCACCACGTTGCACCCTATCTGTTATACTAAATAAGCATCTACAGCCTCAGCTTTATTAAGTTATTGCATTTTGAATTGGTTTTTGTCCTGCTGTCAATACACCAGGCCGCACGGTATCCCAAACCTGCACGTTGCACCCTATCTGTTATACTAAATAAGCGTTGTTCAGCATCAGCTTTATTTAGCTGTTGCATTTTGAATTGGTTTTTGTCCTGCTGTCAATACACCAGGCCGCAGGGTATCCCAAACCACCACGTTGCACCCTGTTATACTAAATAAGCGTCTACAGTCTCAGCTTTATTAAGCTATTGCATTTTGAATTGGTTTTTGTCCTGCTGTCAATACACCAGGCCGCAGGGTATGCCAAACCACCACGTTGCACCCTATCTGTTATACTAAATAAGCATTGTTCAGCATCAGCTTTATTAAGCTATTGCATTTTGAATTGTTTTTTGTCCTGCTGTCAATACACCAGGCCACAGGGTATCCCAAACCACCACGTTGCACCCTATCTGTTATACTAAATAAGCGTCTACAGCCTCAGCTTTATTAAGTTATTGCAATTTGAATTGGTTTTGGTCTGCTTTAAATACACCAGGCCGCAGGGTATGCCAAACCACCACGTTGCACCCTATCTGTTATACTAAATTAGTGTTGTTCAGCATCAGCTTTATTAAGCTATTGCATTTTGACTTGGTTTTTGTCCTGCTGCCAAAACACTAGGCCGCAGGGCATCCCAAACCTGCACTTAGCAGCCTATCTGTTATACTAAATACGCTTGTTGATCCTTCCGCAGCTTAAGCAAACTATTGCATTTTGAATTGTTTTTTGTCCTGCTGCCAAAACACTAGGCCGCAGGGTATCCCAAACCTGCACTTAGCAGCCTATCTGTTATACTAAATATGCTTGTTCATCCTTCCTCAGCTTAATCAAACTATTGCATTTTGAATTGGTTTTTGGTCTGCTGCCAAAACACTAGGCCACAGGGTATCTCATATTGCCAATTGGTGCAGAGAAGCAGTTCCTCACTTTATTTAGCTTCTTCTTTTTAAAGTAAACACATTTTTTATCGTACCTATTGTGCATTTCAAATACATAAAAATGTCAGGCAGACAAGTGCAAGGATGTTCAAAGAGGAGTGGCAGAGGCCAAGATTCAGCAGGCAGAGGTCGCAGCAGACTAGGAGCGAGTGGCAGCAGGAGTCACGGTGAGAGACCTGATCTGCCAGTATCTGCTAGCGGTCATGTCTCCACCAGTAACGCATCTGCCGTGGTAGATTGGTTAACGCGCTCATCAACATCATCACAAGTTACATCTGAGACCCCCAGTCTAGGGCCGGTAGGTTCCTCTGACACAACCCTGAGTTGGCGTGCCCCGAGAGCAGTCCCTGTCCTCCCATTGCCTCTGTCCTACGCCGTTCTTTCCCCCAGCGACGTATCCTATGCTTTGGGTTCAGCTCCACTCTTTAGTGAGGAAGACGATCAGATAGAGGACAGTCAGCAACTACTGCCCAGCCAAGAAATGGAGGTGGCTTCTTTAGCTAGGCAGACAAATAGTGATGTGGACAGTGTCGTGGGTGTTGCGAGCGTTCCAGCTCCTGCGCCAGACACTGTTGAGGAAACCGAGAACATCAGTGACGTGCAGCCACAACTCGGTGATGATGATGATGAAGCCGATCGCACTTGGGAGCCGGGTGATGAAGGGGCTTCATCGTCATCATCAGGAGAAGAGGGGCGCAGGTTGCCCCGGAGTCAGCAGCTGAGGCAGCAAGGTGTTAGCAGCATGATTGACAGTCAGCATGGGGGCACAATTCTAAAGCCTGGAGCCAAACGGGGACGGGGCCGGGGTAAAGCACCTGCTGCGCGGCAGGCTACCTTATCGGGAGGTAGTGGAGCAGGGGTTCCTGGAGTTGGCGACAGTAGCAGTGAATCAGTGAGGCCTGTTGGTGGGAAAAGTAGCTACTCGATAGTGTGGCAGTTTTTCCTGAAGCATCCGCAGGAGGGTAACATGGCCACATGCAAGATATGTAGGCAGAAGGTGAAGCATGGCCAGGGCCCAAATGTTGGCACCACGGCCCTGTGTCAACATATGATGCGTCACCATAAAGCGGCCTGGGAGAACCAAGGCTCCGAAGAGGTGGTCCAGCCTGCTTCCTCATCAAGTGGCACACCGCTCCCAATTTCTGCCAGCCAAGGCTCCAGCACCTCAGCCAAAGGCAGCTGTGCGTCATACCCATCCTCTGTCGCTCCTGCTCCTCCTCCTCCAAGTCATGCATCCCGCCAGCAATCCATCAGCGAAGCCATGTCCAAGAGACAGCAGTATGCGCCCACTCATCCTACGGCGCAGAAGCTGAATGTGCTCCTGTCCAAGTTGCTGGTGCTGCAGTCGCTCCCTTTTCAGGTGGTGGACTCTGCACCTTTCAAAGAACTGATGGCTTGTGCCGAGCCGAGGTGGAGAGTCCCAAGACGTCATTTCTTTGCCAAGAAGGCAGTACCAGCGCTGCACACTTTTGTTGAACAGAAGGTGGGCCAGTCCTTGAACCTGTCGGTGTGTAGCAAAGTGCATGGCAGCGCCGACGTCTGGAGCTGTAACTACGGTCAGGGACAGTACATGTCGTTTACGGCCCACTGGGTAAATGTGGTCCCTTTGCAGCAGCAGCAGCAACTTGGACAGGTCACGCCGCTTCGGCCTCCGCGCTCCCTGCCCGTTGGGCCTGTGACACCCTGCGACTTGGCCTCCTCGTCCTCCACCATCTCCTCACCCTCCACTGTAGGCTCAAGTCTCAGTGCCCCTCCAGTCTACCATGTGTGCAGGGCACGGAGGTGTCACGCTGTGCTTCACATGGTTTGTCTTGGCGAACGGAGTCACACAGGGGAGGAACTGCTTAAATTCATTCATCAGGAAATCCAAACATGGCTTACTCCAAGGAAACTTAAAATGGGAATCATGGTTACTGACAATGGGAAGAACATTTTGTCTGCGCTGCGCCAAGGAAGCCTGACCCATGCCCCCTGCATGGCTCACGTCTTCAATCTGGTTGTCAAGCAGTTTCTGAAGTTTTCCCCCCATCTGCAAGACATTCTAACAACTTCAAGGAAACTTTGCATGCACTTCAGCCACTCATACACCGCCAAACACACCCTTCTTGAGCTACAGCATCAGAACGGTAGCCCCCAACATAGTCTGATTTGCGATGTTTCCACCCGTTGGAATTCCACCCTTCACATGTTAGACCGATTATACGAACAGAGACAAGCCATCACGGATTTCCTGATGATCCAAGCGGACTCCCCTGTGTAACTTCAATGTCAACCAGTGGCAGCTCATACGTGACACCTGCCGTTTGCTCAGGCCCTTTGAGGAAGCCACTTTATTTGTCAGTCGGCAGGATTACGGGATGAACGACGTGATTCCACTGCTTCATGTACTACAGCACATGTTGGAAACCATGGCTGGTCAGGGCACTGGAGACATGGCGTTTACATCTTACGGCCACATGAACCCCGTTGGAGCTGAACTGGAGAAGGAGGAGGAAGAGGAGGAGGAGGGGCACAATGAAGCACAGTTTAGGCTTGGCGAAATGGCTGGTTTAGGAGGAGCAGGAGCAGCCAGAGGAGCTAGAGGGTTTTGAGGAAGGCGAGACAGAGGAGCCGGACACACCGTGGCAGTATGCAGTGAAGATGGAGACAGGTAGTCCCTCCGAGTCACTTGCGCAAATGGCAGGAAGCATGCTCACTTGCTTGCGTAGTGACCACAGAATTGTTTCCATTTGTCGGCAGGATGACTTCTGGCTGTCCACCTTATTAGACCCTCTCTTCCGGCGCAAAATGGGGGCATTTTTTAAACCCGCCGAGAGGGAGGATAAACTGAACTACTACAAAGACATTCTGCGTAGTCAGTTGGCCAATGCCTATCTGCGCCATGGTCCATACTCTTGCAGGTCTGACTCGGGGGGACCTCTGCGCTCACCGTCCACTGCCATGCCTGCTGGGGGGGTTGGCAGGAGCAGCAGCAGCAGCTCCATCAGCAGCAGCCTCAGTCTTCAGTTGCTAATGAGTAGCTTTCTACACCCACATAGTGAGGCTACTCATGAGCAGCAGGAAGACCTGGAGCAGGACCTCAACCAGCAGGTCATGTCATACCTTGACATGACCATACCAACACACCTTGAGGATCCGCTGGACTTCTGGGCAGCCAAACTTGGCTTGTGGCCGCAACTAGCAGAGTTTGCCCTGGAAAAGCTGTCCTGCCCGGCAAGTAGCGTGCCATCTGAGCAGGTGTTTAGTGCGGCGGGGGCCATAGTTACGGCGAGGAGAACTCGTCCGTCAACTAAAAATGTGGAGAGACTCACCTTTGTCAAAATGAATCAGGGATGGATCAGCCAGGATTTCCACCAACCAATGGCTGATGCATGCGACTAGATTTAGCATGGTGCCACGTTTTATACTTTACAAATGGTGCAAAACATATTTATGTCTTTAGACCAATTTTTGGCCTCCTGCTGATGCCAACTTCAGGGTGTGCCTTTCAGTCAATTTTTGGACTCCTACTGCTGCTGCCAACTCCAGGGTGTCTTTCAAGCAATGTTTGTGCTCCTGCTGCTGCTGCTTGCAACTCCAGGGTGTGATTCATCGAATTTTTGGGCTCCTGCAGCCAAATCCAGTGTCTCTTTAAAGTAATGTTTGGGCTCCCGCTCCTGCTGCGGCTGCTCCTGCTGCTTGCAACTCCAGGGTGTGATTCATCCAATTTTTGGGCTCCTGCAGCCAACTCCAGTGTCTCTTTAAAGCAATGTTTGGGCTCCTGCTGCTGCTGCTGCTGCTGCTTGCAACTCCAGGGTGTGAGTCATCCAATTTTTGGGCCCCTGCAACTCCAGTGTCTCTTTAAAGCAATGTTTGGGCTCCTGCTGCTCTTGCTGCTGCTGCTTGCAACTCCAGGGTGTGATTCATCCAATTTTTGGGCTCCTGCAGCCAACTCCAGTGTCTCTTTAAAGCAATGTTTGGGCTCCTTCTGCTGCTCCTGCTACTTGCAACTGCAGGGTGTGATTCATTCAATTTTTGGGCTCCTGCAGCCAACTCCAGTGTCTCTTTAAAGCAATGTTTGGGCTCTTGCTCCTGCTGCTGCTGCTTGCAACTCCAGGGTGTGATTCATCCAATTTTTGGGCTCCTGCAGCCAACTCCAGTGTCTCTTTAAAGCAATGTTTGGGCTCCAGCTCCTGCTGCTGTTGCTCCTGCTGCTGCTGCTTGCAACTCCAGGGTGTGATTCATCCAATTTTTGGGCTCCTGCAGCCAACTCCAGTGCCTCTTTAAAGCAATGTTTGGGCTCCTGCTGCTGCTCCTGCTGCTTGCAACTCCAGGGTGTGATTCATCCAATTTTTGGGCTCCTGCAGCCAACTCCAGTGTCTCTTTAAAGCAATGTTTGGGCTCCTGCTGCTGCTGCTTGCAACTCCAGGGTGTGATTTATCCAATTTTTGGGCTCCTGCAGCAAACTCCAGTGTCTCTTTAAAGCAATGTTTGGGCTCCGGCTCCTGCTGCTGCTTGGAACTCCAGGGTGTGATTCAGCCAATTTTTGGGCTCCTGCAGCCAACTCCAGTGTCTCTTTAAAGCAATGTTTGGGCTCCTGCTGCTGCTGCTTGCAACTCCAGGGTGTGATTCATCCAATTTTTGGGCTCCTGCAGCAAACTCCAGTGTCTCTTTAAAGCAATGTTCGGGCTCCTGCTGCTGCTGCTTGCAACTCCAGGGTGTGATTCATCCAATTTTTGGGCTCCTGCAGCCAACTCCAGTGTCTCTTTAAACCAATGTTTGGGCTCCTGCTCCTGCTGCTGCTTGCAACTCCAGGGTGTGATTTATCCATTTTTTGGGCTCCTGCAGCCAACTCCAGTGTCTCTTTAAAGCAATGTTTGGGCTCCTGCTGCTGCTTGCAACTCCAGGGTGTGATTCGTCCAATTTTTGGGCTCCTGCAGCCAACTCCAGTGTCTCTTTAAACCAATGTTTGGGCTCCTGCTGCTGCTGCTTGCAACTCCAGGGTGTGATTCATCCAAGTTTTGGGTTCCTGCAGCCAACTCCGGTGTCTTTTTAAAGCAATGTTTGGGCTCCTGCTGCTGCTGCTGCTGCTGCTTGCAACTCCAGGGTGTGATTCATCCAATTTTTGGGCTCCTGTAGCCAACTCCAGTGTCTCTTTAAAGCAATGTTTGGGCTCCTGCTCCTGCTGCCGCTGCACCTGCTGCTGCTTGCAACTCCAGGGTGTGATTCGTCCAATTTTTGGGCTCCTGCAGCCAACTCCAGTGTCTCTTTAAACCAATGTTTGGGCTCCTGCTGCTGCTGCTTGCAACTCCAGGGTGTGATTCATCCAAGTTTTGGGCTCCTGCAGCCAACTCCAGTGTCTCTTTAAAGCAATGTTTGGGCTCCTGCTGCTGCTGCTGCTTGCTACTCCAGGGTGTGATTCATCCAATTTTTGGGCTCCTGTAGCCAACTCCAGTGTCTCTTTAAAGCAATGTTTGGGCTCCTGCTCCTGCTGCCGCTGCACCTGCTGCTGCTTGCAACTCCAGGGTGTGTTTCATCCAATTTTTGGGCTCCTGCAGCCAACTCCAGTGTCTCTTTAAAGCAATGTTTGGGCTCCTGCTGCTGCTGCTTGCAACTCCAGGGTGTGATTCATTTAATTTTTGGGCTCCTGCAGCCAAATCCAGTGTCTCTTTAAAGCAATGTTCGGGCTCCTGCTGCTGCTGCTTGCAACTCCAGGGTGTGATTCATCCCATTTTTGGGCTCCTGCAGCCAAATCCAGTGTCTCTTTAAAGCAATGTTTGGGCTCCTGCTCCTGCTGCTGCTGCTGCTGCTTGCAACTCCAGGGTGTGATTCATCTAATGTTTGGCTCCTGTAGCCAAATCCAGTGTCTCTTTAAAGTAATGTTTGGGCTCCTGCTCCTGCTGCTGCTGCTCCTGCTGCTGCTTGCAACTCCAGGGTGTGATTCATCCAATTTTTGGGCTCCTGCAGCCAAATCCAGTGTCTCTTTAAAGCAATGTTTGGGCTCCTGCTGCTTGCAACTCTAGGGTGTGATTCAGCTAATTTTTGGGCTCCTGCTGCTGCCAGCTCCAGGGTGTGTTTTTCAGGCACTATAGGGGCCCCTCATAGTGATGGCACTTCAACTCTCTGCAATTGTGCTGCTCTGCGATTCTATTAGCGATGCCTCTGATCTGCATGTCCTAATTATTTACAGTATTATTTCACTATCCCAGCACGCATCCTATGCGTGTTACAGCAAGGCAGAATGGTTTACAACCCTATTGAGGCTCTAGGAGGCTCAGAAATAGCCGTTTTTAATAGCGATTCGTCGCGAATAAATTCGGGTCGAAACGATTTTTGTCGGAAAATTCGGCGAATCAGTCGAATCAAATTTTTCAAAAGTTCGCTCATCTCTAGTTCTTATAGTTAAAGGGACTGACCAGCCAAAAAAAAAAAAATGGTACTCACCTTTTGTCCCTGCACCTGATTGGACCATCAGCAACTCACCCCATTGCATCCTGTGCCAGCTGTGTACTCCAGTCACCAGTTGTAAATGCTTCCTCCTTCCATCAATCACAGGCATATTGCCATGCCATTCACTGCTACCGTATATAACAGGCATGTAAGGTCTTAGCACACCCCCTCTATTGCAGACGATCAATAGAGGGGGTGAGGCAGCAGCTCTGTTACTGAGGGAGAAGGGCTACAATCCTAACATGGACGTGCCAGTGACTGCAGTTCAGGCCTGGCTGGCGCGGCATATGATCCTGCAATCAGGTGAGTTACTGATCGTCAGAGACAATCAGCTTTTGGAGGCAAAAGGTGAGTACACTTTTGTTTTATTATTCGGCTTGTCATTCTCTTTAAATTGAAAGCTCAGGCCCCTAATGATCCCCAGCCCTGCCCCCTCCCCTGGTGCTGAGGCATGCCAGGAGTTACAAAAACAAAAGCTTACTTTGCCTGGATCCAGGGCAGCAATAGAGCTACTGTGGCAGCTGCACAGACAGTGAATGGGTAAGCGGGGTCACGTACAGAGCCCTACATGCCTGAGAGCAGCCTGTCCAAGACCAAGGCCTGAAGCACTTATAAAAACACATATGTATATAATGCTAGCTCTGCCAGATTAAGTGTGTCCATGGTAACAAAAAGTTTTTTTCATAGGGAGGGGCCTCCACAAACAAATGGCTCAATTTTGGTCAATCTGAAACATCCATTGGAGCCCAGTCCCAGTTGCATGACCTGACATTTTTTTGTGACAGTCCCTAAAAAAATCCTCATTATTTTAATTATTCCTTTTATTAATGTTTGCAGTTAAGATCCCGGCATGCTGTGTGGAAGAGACGTGGTGGCACTTTCTGCTCATCGTCCTCGCCGCTGTACTTCTCTTTATAGTGGTAATCCTCTGCTACAAGGCAATAAAAAGGTAAGCTGGGGCGTGGCATCTTGTTGTCTCTTGTAATGCTGGCTTGTGTTCAACAATGGTGTTTTAGAAGAAAACCAGACCTAGTATTATGGTGCTCATTTGTATAGCTCCTCCCATTTTCTTTTGTTTATTGATATAAACTATTTTTAAATGAACATGCACTTCTGCCAACCAACCCATCCACCCACTTTTTCAAACTACCAGCCAACCCAATCCCTCCAATCAACTCAACCAACCTAATCCACTCATCATCCCAATCAACTCAACCAACCTAATCCATTCATCATCCCAATCAGCTCAACCAACTAAATCCATCCACCATCCCAATCAGCTCAACCAACCAAATCCAGCCACCATCCCAATCAGCTCAACCAACTAAATCCATCCACCATCCCAATCAGCTCAACCAACCAAATCCAGCCACCATCCCAATCAGCCCAACCAACCAAATCCATCCACCATCCCAATCAGCTCAATCAACCAAATCCAGCCACCATCCCAATCAACCCAACCAACCTAATCCACCCACCTTCCCAATCCTGACAATCTACTCAACCAGCTTAATCTGCCCAACCAACCCAATCCTCCTAATCAACTGAGCCAACCTAACCCACCCACTAACCCAATTCTTTTAACTCAACCAGCCTAATCCACCGAGCAATCCGACCTAGCAACCAACCCCATCAACCTAGCAGATCAGGGTACCCAACAAACCAAATCCACCAACTAACCTAATCTACCTATCAGCCCAATCCACCCATTAACTTAACCCAATCAACCATTCTAATCAACCCAACCAACCAAAACCCAATTCACCTTCATTTATTCAATCTAACTCACTCTTCAACCCAGCCAACTGATTTTTTCTGTATAACCATTATGATAAGTACCTGGAGCCAAGGAAGGACATAAAAGCTAATGGCATTGTTCATACTGCCCTAGCATAAATACGTAGCACCCAAAAAATTGACTGCCCTCACACAAAGGTGGTCTCCATAGCCAGGGGGTTAAATGCTAAATGTTCAGGGGGTGTAAGGGGTTAAATGTGGACTGTGGAGGTTTTGCAAGGAGCGAAATGCAGACAGTGTGAGGGGAAGGAGGCAAGGGATGAAATGCAAGCAGTGTTTGTGCATGTGAGAGTTGCAGGTGAGGGTATACTTCTTCCTGGCTTCAGCGTCAGGCAGGGAGTCACTTGACCACAGCAGTAGAGGCAGGGAAATCAGGTACTGTTGACAGCTGGGAGGCCCTCTGTCCACTGACACTCCATCCACACAACCCCCTCCACATACACAGCCTCCAACTTCTCTTATGTGGGGTGCTCATGAGGGGGCAAAAAGGAAAGGGAGTTTTTTGGTTTGTTTTTTTCTATTGCAGAGCACTCTACAGTGTCCCCTGCTGCGCCACCCTAGTCCTAGGGTTGCCTAAGAGCAGAAGCGAGGATACAGAGGAAGAGCTAAAAAATAATCATTAATATTTTCCTTGAAATGCTTATTTATTTCAATACTAACAAATAATGTGCCTAAATTCTTTACATGTGGAGTTTGCTGGTGCAGGGGCCAGATGCCAGCTCAGCCGGCAGTCAGGGGCATCGGCAGCCCTCCGTGTTTCATTTTTGTAGAAATTAACAAAACTGGAAGGCTTCCATCTCCTCTGTGTTGATCGGACCTCACACAGTTCTCTGATTGCCGCCCTGCTGGTGGGATTAATGACTCTGGCATTGATGGAGTGGCCCCCGTCCTCCCTCATAGCTGTAATTAGCCTCCGAGGGTTCAACACCTGAGGAGATGTGCTGTTGTCTAAACTTCCTCTTCAACAAAATAGTTAGATTATTTCTGGCACCGCATCCATTAGGAAGGTCGCATTCAGCCGCAGCTTTCACAAAGCCAGAGACAGCCCCATTGTAATAGACCAAATCTACAAGGTGAAGGGATTGGGGGCAGCATCAATGTTCCTAAAATAGGCAGCAGTCTATGCAGATCTGTGGTAAGCAGTCAAGGACAGTCAAGCCAAACCTGCTAATTTCAACATTATGGGATGTATTGAACTGGGGATTACAATGTAGGAGGGGTAATGTCCCAGTAAAGCTAAAAGGTAAGTAACTTAAAGTGGACCAAAACTCACAGAGATTGTCTGAGAAATCTATAAGATTCCCAGGCCAATTCATTCTCTCCCCCCTGGGCATCCAGAATCAGGATGCCCCGCTGCGTGAAACCCCCAAGGTCACCCATAAACTCGCCTACCTTCCCGGTCCAATGGCGCATCTACAAGCAGCGGCTGCATCCCCGCTATGCCTCTAGCAGGGCGCATGCCCGACCCACGTTCCCTGTTAGTGGGTAGTAGGGGATGCGGCCGCCAGCGCACTCGGATCCGCTCCTGAACTTCCCTCCGACTAGCTGCAGGCTGTGCCCCCTTGTTCTTTCATGAAGTTTCTTCTTAAAGTGGACCAACACCCAGGGGTGATCGGCCCGGGAATCTATAAGATTCCCGGGCCGATCACCTCCCTCACCGCGGGACATCCCCCAAAAAACTCACCTGACCGGCGCGGGCGCGCGCACTGTCAAAGGGGCGCACTGGAGGCGGCGGCGGACGCGCTGTCTTGTCCGCAGCTGTCACCCGCTTGTCCGTGGCTACGTGGGAGCGTGGTGAGGTGAGTTTTGGGGCATTTCTGGGGGGTTTTACACAGCGGGGCACCCCTAATCGGGGTGCCCCCCTGAAGTGGACCAAAACCCAGGATAGTCAAAATCCTGGGTGTTGGTCCACTTTAAAAACACTTCCCTCCTGAACCTAATTGTATCCTTTCACATATTTAAATATCTCAGTTATGTCCTCTCTCTTCCTTCTCTCCTCCAGGCTGTACTATGGTCCTTACACCATTTTTATTGCCTGTCTTTGGACCTGCTCTATTTGAATAATGTATTTTTGGAGGTGAGATCACCAGAACGGCATACAGTATTCCAGCTGTGGCCTCACCAGAGCTTTAGACAGTGGCATCACAACCTCCCCCTTCCTACTGGTGTTGCCTCGATTTATGCAGCTGATCATCCTGCTTGCTTTTCCTACTGCCTGACCACTCATCTTGCAGCTTTCAGTAATCAATATCCCTAAATCTCTCTCCTCCGAAGTCCTGGCTAACACAGTACTGCCCATAAGATATTCAGAGCAGGGATTCATTCTACACATTAACTCAATCCAAGCAACCAATGCATCTATTAACCCAATACAACCAACCATCTCAATCTCAACCTAACCAACATAATACACCCGCTAAATCCAACCAACTTAGTCAAGCCATCAACCCAATTCACCCACCATCCCAACCAACCTAATCCAGCCAATTCAATCCACCCAACTAACCTGATCCACACAATCAATCCAACCTAATCAACCTTATCCAACCCCCAACATAATCCAAAAAGGATGTCGTACATGGCTGAAGTAGCCACAATTGCTGTGGAGGGCGCCCTGCTGCAAGACCAGTTTTCTTACCCTTCTTCTAACTCTCCTGGCAAAATCAGACTTGGCTCTCATAGACTCCAGGGTAGGTTTTGGTTCACTTTAAGAAGAGCCGTAGCTCTATATACAGATCATGTACTAAAACAGAAATTCTTCCACTATAAAATGACATTATTTTATTAGAGGAAACTTCTTTTATAATGAGTCAAAGGGAGATTTGCTTTCCTATTTCTAAAATAGGGATCCTGAGGTTTTTGTTTTAATTCAAACAATGTATTCCAGATTGTGTATTCTTCCCATCATGCAATTCGGGGCATTTGTCTGCTGCAGTTGCTTTCCAGAGACCCAAAAGCACATTCTGAATTTCTCACCCATAAACTATAACGGAATTGTGGCAATGCAGAACCAGAATATTGCAAACTATTCAGGAGAACCGCCTTAGATCAGGACAGATTTGGATCAGCATTACTGCATGTACTGCTAGAGGTCCATTTTAAAGTGGACCAAACCCAGGATTTGGACTATCCTGGGTTTTGGTCCTTGCCCCTGGGGCACCCCGATCAGGGATGCCCCACCAGGTCAAAACCAGTCTTACGGCGCCCCTTCATCTAATAAGGCGTGTGGATCTGAGTGAGCTGGCGGACGCATCCCCCGCTACCCTCTAACAGGGAGTGTGCCCATGCCAGCCACTCTCAAATGCCTGGCGTGGACATGTACCCTGCTAAAGGGATAGTGCGGATGCGGGCGCATTATGCGGATTTGGCCTCAGCTTGCGCATGAGTCGTTGGACTTGGAAAGAAGGTGAGTTTCCTGGCGACCACACAGCAGGCTATCCTGAATCTGGATGTCCCGGGAGAGGGAATTCAGTGGCCCTGGAATCTTATAGATTTCAGGGCCATTGAGGTGTGGGTTTTGTTCCACTCTAAATCTAACTTTAGAGCAGAAGAATGTCTTTTTACTATAGGAGTAGAACATCTGCATGACCTCATTGAAATCGGACCAAAAGTCTTTCCTAGTGGGCATTCCAATGTTGGATCAATATTTAGACTTGTGGTCCACTTGATTAGCAAAAGTTTCTTATCTTGGCTGATAGAAATGCAGCATACTGACACTGACTGATCTATACTGATACATTTGTATCATTGAAGGCTTTATGTTTGTTTTGTGGAAGCTTTCATTTGTAGCTCAGCAGCAATCCCTCTGCCCTATGAGATTTTAGCAGCAAGGGGCAGCGAGCCCTTTCCCCCCTATTTAACCACAGATTCCAACAGGGTTGGTCTGCGGTGTCCCCAGTAGAACTGACCTCAGGGAACCACCCTACACACAGATGCAAGGATAGCTGGCTTATATTCAGGGCACATGCACAGAAACATTATGCCAAAATGTATTATTTTTGTGTGTGCACTTGGTATGCCACAACTAAGCTAAATATATTTCAGATTCGGGTGATGAAGGCCTTCAAAGGGGCCCATGGGGGATTTCCTGGTAACCCTGTGAGCCAGTTCAACATGACATCCCACATGTAACAGCAGACTGGCACTGCCTGCCGTCTTTCATTATGCTGCTGGTGGCACAATGGAAGTGCCGGCGGCGCCCTTGTTTCGTACAAGGAGCCTGCTGAGCACTTTACACTATAGATAAGACAAGGACGCACTGTGTTTCACGTGCTACAAAGAACCATTCATCTGCTTTTTTTGGATAGTTTAAAACTTTTCCATTTCCCACAAGAAAATGAACAAATGTGCGGAATTGTCCTATTAATTTTTGTGGCACCAGGGAAATTTTATATTTATTTATGGAAGAAGAAAACCCTGACCCTATTAAAGTTAATTTATTGCCATTTTGCTCTTTCAGTTATTTATATTGATAATTAGGACTGTTTTCTAGAGAAGAGTGAGCAGGGCAATTGCCCTGGGCCCCAGGGCCATTGGAGGCACAGTTATCCCAGACATCCTGTTTTCTACAGTTGGGTCAGTGCCACTGTTAGTGGTGCAGGCCATAAGCCAGGCCCCCTCATCCCCCATATTGGGCTCAGTCATGGAGAGGGGGCACTGCGAAGACACAAGATACTAGTATACTAGTACATACCAGTAAAGGACAACAGCACCAGAGAATGGGGGATGAAGGGCCAGAATTCTTTCCATTTTGTCTGGAAACTGCCCTGTTGATAATAGAAAATGGGTAAATATACTTAGTTTGACTTAGACATTCATACAAATGATATACCAGAACTACCATATTTTTGCCCTAAAAGACGCACCCGGAACTTGGAGAAGAAAAAAATTTTTTTTTAACCAAACGGTGTGCTAAAATACCTCCCTTCCAATCACCCTATTACAGACAGCGTGTAGAATCTCCCCATCACCCCATAACAGACCCCACATTACAGGCAGTGAGCGGTATCCCACATTACAGACAGTGAGGGGTATTCCACATTACAGGCAATGAGGAGCATCCCACATTACAGTCAGTGAGCTCTATCCCACATTACAGGCAGTGAGTGCTATCCGACATGACAGCCAATGAGTGCTATCCCACATTAAAAGGCAGTGTGTGTGGCATCCCAATTACAGGCAGTGTGAGGCATTCCAAATACAGGCAGTGTGAGGCATCCCAAATACAAGCAGTGTGTGTGGCATCCCAAATACAGGCAGTGTGTGTGGCATCCCAAATACAGGCAGTGTGTGTGGCATCCCAAATACAGGCAGTGTGAGGCATCCCAAATAGAGGCAGTGTGTGTACACCCCAAATACAGGCAGTGTGTGGGCATCCCAAATACAGGAAGTGTGTGTACATCCCAAATACATGCAGTGTGCGAGCATCCCAATTACAGGAAGTGTGCGGGCATCCCAAATACAGGCAGTGTGCGGGCATAATCAATTACAGGCAGTGTGTGGGCATCCCAATTAAAGGCATTGAGTGGGCTTTCCAATTACAGACACTGTGTGGGCATCCCAGTTACAGGCAGTGTGCATGGCATTCCATTTACAGGCAGTGTGCAGACATCTCAATTACAGGCAGTGTGCAGGCATCCCAATTACAGACACTGTGGGGGCATCCCAATTACAGGCAGTGTGCAGGCATCCCAATTAAAGACACTGTGCAGGCATCCCAATTACAGGCAGTGTGTGGGCATCCCAACTACAGATAGCGTGCGGGCATCCCACTTACAAGCTGTGTGCATGACATTCCATACAGGCAGTGTGAGGCATCCCAAATACATGCAAATCTGCACCAATAAATGATTAATTTGCCTATTCAAAGTCCTACCCATACCTCTTTCCCACTCTTAAAAGTTGGAAAAAAAAATATATATATAATCTGTAAAGTCTCGCATTCATCAGGTCATGATATAGCTGTAGGAATAAGTCAAGGCAACTGGACAGTTTTATATCCCTGAAGACATTTCGCTAGACACCTCACTGGCTTTCTCAATTCAGACTGACTTGTACAGGAACCTGGGAGTCATAAATCCACATCCTCCTTCTACTATGAGCAGTAGGGTGGTGAGATGTTGATTACATTAAAATGACTTGGGTTATTAGTTGTTAGTAACTGCCTTTGGTGTTATAAGAGCATTGTTAGTTCCAGAGAATAGGTGATACAGCCCCCCCCCCCCCCCCCCCGGGCACCTATTCAAGCTAGGCTACCTCCTTTTCACATAAATGACCTCTTGCACATCTCTTTTAAAGCAGACCTCCAGTCAATAAAAAAAGATTAGCAAATTGCTACCCTACACCCTCTGAGATAATAGGAGATTTTTGGGGATATAACTAGGCCCTGTGCTATTGTATGAAAAAATGATTAGATGGTATTCGTGTCGTGGTGCAACAAATGATTGGTATTTATTGTGTTCGTGTTACAACAGGTATTCACGAAAGTTGATGCATATTAAAGAGCAGGATATCCAAAACATAGTACACATATGATAATTACTTAAGAGTAAGTTTTTGAGAAAAAGTATATTGTATTAGCTAGATATAGGATGTCCTGACTAGCTAGCTTATCATAGAAAGCAGCCAATGTTGTATAAAAGTGTATGTGGTAGCCCTAATCCCTGATGTGTTTCACCAGCTTAGACTTTTTCAGATGGTTGATTGTTGTTTGGGCTAGGGTTAAAATAATAATTGGCCTAAAAATTCATGCATGGAATGCATGGAATGCTGGTAAGTGAGTAAATAAAATGTATTGGTTTGGGAGGCAATGGGTATCATAAGTAATGGAGCCTTAAAGATAATGTGAGTGAAAAGAAAAATATGTACCTTCAGGGCTTAAGGTCAATGAGTTTGTTCAATGTTGCCGGTTGGTCAGAGAGGTATCTTGTGTGGTACCCCAAAATTGGTCATACAGGTATGTAGCAAGTAGAGATGAGTGAATCGATTCGGACGAACCCGAATTCGTTCCGAATTTCATGAAATATTCGATTCTGAACTAATCCGAATTTCCCTGCGATTCGATCGATCAAATTTTTCCTTTAAACTCCATTTACTGCAATTACAGGCATTGTAAAATGGTGGATGCACATGTCTGGACATATCCCCTGTGGCAAGGTATCATGGGAAGGTCAAATGCAGCCTATCGGCAGCCAGGAACCCCGGTGACGTCACAGCACTAACATAAGCGGCGGCCATCTTGCTGGTGCACATTTCAGCATTGTATTGCGGCGAGAACGGAGCTGGGTAGAGACAGGGAAAGACAGAGAGCCAGGGAGAGCCACAGAGAGCCAGGGAAAGATCGAGCCAGGGACAGCAGATAAAGTGACAGAGAAAGCTTTTTTTTATTTTCATTTGATTTAATAGCCAGATCACAGTTTTAAATTGTTTTTGTGTCTGCTGTAAAAACCCTGCCCACTGGGCATCCCATATTAGCACATTTAACCCTATCTGTTACACACAAGCAGCTCTTAAAGGGGATTTCATCTAACTAGAGCACAGTTTTAATTGTTTTGTGTCTGCTGTAAAAACCCCTGCCCACTGGGCATCCTATATTAGAACATTTAACCATATCTGTTACACACAAGCAGCTCTTAAAGGGGATTTCATCTAACTAGAGCACATTTTTAAATTGTTTTTGTGTCTGCTGTAAAATCCCCAGGCCACTGGGCATCCCATATTAGCACATTTAACCCTATCTGTTACACACAAGCAGCTCTTAAAGGGGAATTCTTCTAACTAGAGCACAGTTTTAATTGTTTTTGTGTCTGCTGTAAAAAACCCTGCACACTGGGCATCCCATATTAGCACATTTAACCCTATCTGTTACACACAAGCAGCTCTTAAAGGGGATTTCTTCTAACTAGAGCACAGTTTTAATTGTTTTTGTGTCTGCTGTAAAAACCCTGCCCACTGGGCCTCCCATATTAGCACATTTAACCCTATCTGTTACACACAAGCAGTTCTTAAAACTGATTTCATATAACTAGACCACAGTTTTAAGTGTTTTTGTGTCTGCTTTAAAAACCCCTGGGCACTTTGCTTCCCATGTTTGCACATTTAACCCTATCTGTTACACAGAAGCAGGTCTTTCAGCTGATTTCATCTAACTAGAGCACAGTTTTAAAAGTGTTTTTGTGTCTGATTTAAAAAACCCTGAGCACTGGGCATCCCATATTGCCAATTTTCATAGTATCTGTTACAGAGAAGCAGTTCCTCAGATTATTTACCTTCTGCTTTTTAAAGTAAACACATTTTTTAAAGTGCCTGTTGCGCATTTCAAATACATAAAAACGTCAGGCAGACAAATGCCAGGATGTTCACAGAGGAGTGGCAGAGGCCTAGATTCAGCAGGCAGAGGTCGCAGCAGACAAGGGGCGAGTGGCAGCAGGAGTCGCGGTGAGAGACCTGATCTGCCAGTATCTGCTAGCTGTCGTGTCTCCACCAGTAACGCATCTGTCGTCGTAGATTGGTTGACGCGGTCATCCACATCATCACAAGTTACATCTGACACCCCCAGTCTACAGTTGGTAGGTTCCTCTGACACAGCCCTGAGTTGGCATGGCCCGGGAGCAGTCCCTGTCCTCCCATTGCCTCTGCCCTACGCCGTTCCCTCCCCCAGCGACATATCCTATGTTTTGGGTTCAGCTCCACTCTTTAGCGAGGACGATCAGATAAAAGACAGTCAGCAGCTACTGCCCAGCCAAGAAATGGAGGTGGCTTCTTTCGCTAGGCAGACAAATAGTGATGTGGAGAGTGGCATGGGAGGTGGTGTGGCGAGCATTCCAGCTCCTGCACCAGACACTGTTGAGGAAACCGAGAACATCAGTGACGTGCAGACACAACTCGATGATGATGATGATGATGAAGCCGATCGCACTTGGGAGCTGGGTGCAGAAGGGGATTCATCATCATCATCATCATCAGGAGAAGAGGGGCGCAGGTTGCCCCGGAGTCAGCAGCTGAGGCAGCAAGGTGTTAGCATAGCAGCATGGTTGACAGTCAGCATGGGGGCAGAATTGTAAAGTCTGGAGCCAAACGGGGCCGGGGCCGGGGTAGATCACTTGCTGTGCAGCAGGCTACCTTCTCGGGAGGTAGTGGAGCAGGGGTTCCTGGAGTTGGCGGCAGTAGCAGTGAATCAGTGCAGGCTGTTGGTGGGAAAATTAGCTACTCGGCAGTGTGGCAGTTTTTCATCAAGCATCTGCAAGAAGGCAGTACCAGCGCTGCACAATTTTGTTGAACAGAAGGTGGGCCAGTCCTTGAGCCTGTCGGTGTGTCAAGTCTTCAATCTGGTTGTCAAGCGGTTTCTGAAGTCTTCCCCCCATCTGCAAGACATCCTAACAACGGCAAGGAAACTTTGCATGCACTTCAGCCACTCCTACACCGCCAACACACCCTTCTTGAGCTACAGCGTCAGAACGGTAGCCCCCAACATAGTCTGATGTTTCCACCCGTTGGAATTCCACCCTCCATATGTTGGACCGACTATACGAACAGAGAAAAGCCATCACGGATTTCTTGATGATCCAAGCGGATAGGAGGACCCCCCCTGTGTAACTTAAATAACAACCAGTGGCAGCTCATACATGATACCTGCCGTTTGCTCAGGGCCTTTGAGGAAGCCACTTTATTTGTCAGTTGCCAGGAATACGGGATGAACGACGTGATTCCACTGCTTCATGTACTACAACACATGTTGGAAACCATGGCTGGTCAGGGCACTGGAGACATGGCCTCTACATCTTACGGCCACATGAACCCTGTTGGAGCTGAACTGGAGGAGGAGGAGGGGCACAGTGAGGCACAGTTTAGGCTTGGCAAAATGGCTGGTTTATCTAGTCAGCTGACAGGAGAGGAGGAGCAGGAGCAGCCAGAGGAGCTAGATGGTTGTGAAGAAGGCGAGACAGAGGACCCAGACACACCATGGCAGTATGCAGTGGAGATGGAGACAGGTAGTCCCTCCGAGTCACTTGCACAAATGGCACGAAGCATGCTCACGTGCTTGCGTAGTGACCACAGAATTGTTTCCATTTTTCTGTGGGATGACTACTGGCTCTCCACCTTATTGGACCCTCGCTTCCGGCACAAAATGGGGGCATCTTTTAAACCCGCCGAGAGGGAGGACAAACTGACCTACTACAAAGACATTCTAGGTAGTCAGTTGGCCGATGCCTATCTGTGCCATGGTCCATACTCTCGCAGGTCTGACTCGGGGGGACCTCTGCGCTCACCTTCCACTGCCATGGCTGCTGGGGGGTGGCAGGAGCAGCAGCTCCATCAGCAGCAGCCTCAGTCTTCAGTCGCTAATGAGTAGCTTTCTTCACCCGCATAGTGAGGCTACTCATGAGCAGCAGGAAGACCTGGAGCAGGACCTGAACCAGCAGGTCGTGTCATACCTTGACATGACCATGCCAACACACCTTGAGGATCTGTTGGACTTCTGGGAAGCCAAACTTGACTTGTGGCCGCAACTAGCAGAGTTTGCCCTGGAAAAGCTGTCCTGCCCGGCCAGTAGCGTGCCATCTGAGTGGGCGGGGGCCATAGTAACACCGAGGAGAACTCGTCTGTCAACTAAAAATGTGGAGAGACTCACCTTTGTGAAAATGAATCAGGGATGGATCAGCCAGGATTTCCACCCACCAATGGCTGATGCATGTGAGTAGATTCAGCATGGTGCCACGTTTTATACTTTCCAAATAGTGCAAAACATATTTATGTCTTTAGGCCAATTGTTGGGCTCCTGCTGATGCCAACTTCAGGGTATGCCTTTCAGACAATTTTTGGGTTCCTGCTGATACCAACTTCAGGGTGTGCCTTTGAGCCAATTTTTGGTTTCCTGCTGATGCCAACTTCAGGGTATGCCTTTCAGACAATTTTTGTGTTCCTGCTGCTGCCAACTCCAGTGTCTCTTTCAGACAATTTTTGGGCTCCTGCTGCTGCTGCCAACTCCAGTGTGTCTTTTGGCCAATTTTTGGGCTCCTGCAGCTGCTGCTGCCAACTCCAGTGTGTCTTTAGGCCAATTTTTGGGCTCCTGCTGCCAACTCCAGTGTCTCTTTCAAGCAATGTTTGGGCTCCTGCTGCTGCTACTGGCAACTCCCGTGTGTCTTTAGGACAATTTTTGGGCTGCTGCTGCCAACTCCAGTGTCTCTTTCAAGCAATGTTTGGGCTCCTGCTGCTGCCAACTCCAGTGTGTCTTTAGGCCAATTTTTGGGCTCCTGCTGCAAACTCCAGTGTCTCTTTCAGCCAATGTTTGGGCTCCTGCTGCCAACTCCATTGTCTCTTTCAAGCAATGTTTGGGCTCCTGCTGCTGACAACTCCAGTGTGTCTTTAGGCCAATTTCTGGGCTCCTGCTGCCAACTCCAGTGTCTCTTTCGAACAATGTTTGGGCTCATGCTGCTGCTTCTGCCAACTCCAGTGTGTCTTTAGGCCAATATTTGGGCTGCTGCTGCCAACTCCAGTGTCTCTTTCAATCAATGTTTGGGCTCCTGCTGCTGCTGCTGCCAACTCCAGTGTGTCTTTAGGCCAATTTTTGGGCTCCTGCTACCAAGTCCAGTGTCTCTTTCAAGCAATGTTTGGGCTCCTGCTGCTGCTGCTGGCAACTCCAGTGTGTATTTCGGCCAATTTTTGGGCTCCTGCTGCCAACTCCAGTGTCTCTTTCAAGCAATATTTGGGCTCCTGCTGCTGCTGCTGCCAACTCCAGTGTCTCTTTCAGCCAATTTTTGGGCTCCTGCTGGCAACTCCAGTGTGTCTTTAGGCCAATTTTTGGGCCCTGCCGCTGCCAACTCCAGTGTGTCTTTAGGCCAATTTTTGGGCTCCTGCTGCTGCTGCCAACTCCAGGGTGTGTCTTTAGGCCAATTTTTGGGCTCCTGCTGGCAACTCCAGTGTCTCTTTCAGCCAATGTTTGGGCTCCTGCTGCTGCTGCTGCCAACTCCAGTGTGTCTTTAGGCCAATTTTTGGGCTCCTGCTGCCAACTCCAGTGTCTCTTTCAAGCAATGTTTGGGCTGCTGCTGCTGCCAACTCCAGGGTGTGGCTTTCAGGCAATATATGGGCTCCTAATGCTGCTGCCAACTCCAATGTGTTTTTCAGGCAATATATGAGCCCCCTATGCTGCTGCCAACTCCTGGGTGTGTCTTTCAGGCAATATATGGGCTCCTAATGCTGCTGCCAACTCCTGAGTGTGTCTTTCAGGCAATATATGGGCTCCTAATGCTGCTGCCAACTCCTGGGTGTGTTTTTCAGGCAATATATGTGCTCCCTATGCTGCTGCCAAGTCCAGAGTGTGTCTTTCAGGCAATATTTGGGCTCCCTATGCTGCTTCCAACTCCACTGTGTGTCTTTCAGGCAATATATGGGCTCATCATGCTGATGCCACCTCAAGGCTCTGTAATTGTGCCACTCTGCGTCAGTGAATCTAATAGCGATGCCTCTGATCTGCATGTCATACTTCTTTACAATAGTATTTCACTAACCCAGCATGCATCCTATGCATGTTACAGCCAAGCAAAACGTTCTGCAACCCTATGGAGGCTCTTGGACGCCCAGAAATAACCGTTTTTAATAGCGATTCGTCGCAAATAAATTCGGACGGAAACGATTTTTCCCGGAAAATTCAGCGAATCAGCCGAATCAAATTTTTCAAAAGTTCGCTCATCTCTAGTAGCAAGCATCCCTCAGTTTTGCTTGTAGCAAGCAAAGGACTGTTCACATAGCAAGTAAGTTGTTCAGGTTTGTAGCAATCCAGAGTATATTTGCCCTGTAATGGTATTAGGTAATATAAGGTGTTACAGTATAGCCTGTGCATTAGATTTAAATGATGATCAGTGACGTATGCTGTTTGAGAGGGCATAACTCCATGCAGATGTTGTAGAATAGCATGAAGATCTACACAGCTTACAGTCCCTCTTATACATGAACCAGCAGCAGCCCACAAAAAACGAAACACAGAAAACATGTCCATCATGTCTACACACAAACACACACACAAAAATGCTGTGTTTGTGTGTGTGGCCAGCTGGCCACTCCCATGCAGTTCAGGAGCACAGCATCTGCATGCTAGTTCATAAAAGATTCAGCCCTTCATAATCCTTGTGGGCTGAGTCAGTCTAGCAGCAGAAATCTCAGCTCCAATGCTAAGTGTGGTCATACAATAAGAGGCCGATTCATCAATAGCGCCAGGTAGCGACAGATGAGCGACTGTAGCGTGATTTTTTCAGCGCCAGCCAGTATTCGCTGTGCTTGGCCGGCGTTAGCTTGATGACAGCGACTCAGTCGGTGTGCGGTAATGTTGAATACTGGCTGGGGGGTCGCTGTTTCACAGGTCCAGCGTTGTATGTGAGCGCCTGACAACGAATGGCCAGAGCGAACGGCTAGCTTCATATTCATCAAAAAATCACGCTCCGAATGTGCTGTCGCTGTCCATTCCTTGTTTAAACCCCAGAGCGCTGGCGCCGATCTGTATTAACTAGTTTTTAACCCCTAAACAACCATATTTTTTGAATGTAACATTATACATGTTTTTAGAATCATTTTGTTATATGAATACATTAATCTCAGACCTGTTAGATCAATTCTGCACATATTTTTTTTTTTTTTTTTTTGACTTAAAAATAAATCCTAACATTGCAGAAGTGTTCTCCGATTTTTTGACATTAAAAAAATTTTAAAAAAAATTATTATCAATTATTCATGAATTATTATAGATTGCTCCATTGAAATGCATTGGACATCGCCAGGGAGCGACAGCTCATACCTGGCGCTGTGAGGGAATTTGCAGCGGCGCTGTTCGGTCCAGGCGGCTTCATGATGAATGCCGCGCTAGCCGTCGCTCTCGCCGGTGCTAGCCTCATTTTGCTTGATAAATGCGTCATTGTGACCGCCGCGGGCGTACTTGAGTCGGTAGTCGCCGTTAGCTGCCGCTACCTGGCGCTCGTCAGACACTACCTGGCGCTATCGCTTGATGAATAAGGGCATAAGTGCATACTTGCATGCATACAAGTGTCCACCTAAAAACACAGATCAGCTACATACGTTTTTCTCACAGGCTGTTTTTATGGTGCAGGCATTTCTTTGTATTGTTTGAGTCCTGTATCTGGACAAAAAAATTACAGCCTGATAGGTCCCGTTATCTTCCCTAGATCAAAGGGCAGTATACAACTTAAAATGGACCAAAGCCCACAGCCAACAGCCTGGGATCTATGAGATTCCAGGGCCACTTGATTCCCTACCTGTGGGGCATCCAGATTCGGGATTCTCCCTTATGTGAAGGTCACCTGGTAAACTCACCCTCTCCCTCGATCCAACTGCGCATACACAAGCAGCGACGTCTGCCAGCTATACCATTAGCAGGGGGCGGACCCACGCTAGGCATTTGTGAATGACTGGCACAGGCATGTTCCCTATTAGAGAGTAGCGGGGATGTGGCTGCCGGCGAGTTCGGCTGCAGCCGAGTCTTAGACGAGCTGATTTGAGCGGATCCGAGCATGCTGAGTGGACGAGAGGTTGCACATGTGCCGTAGGACCAAAGAATGGTGAATTATACTGGGCGACCTGAGAGTGACAAACAGCGGGGGAATCCCGGATTGGGGTGCCCTGGGATCAAGGACCAAAACCTGGGATAGTCAAAATCTGGATTTTGGTACACTTTAACACCACTCTTGATCAGTCACATTATTCCCTCCTTGATCTGAGCCTGATAGGCCCCTTAATCCCACCTTCCAAGCCTTATAGGTCACTTTACTCCCCCCTTGTTCCAAGTCTGATGGGCCACTCCCCCCCCCAATCCAAGTCTGATGGGCCACTTTTTACTCCCCCTGATCTGAGTCTGATGGGCCAATTCCCCCCCTTGATCCGAGTCTTATGGACCACTTTATCCCCCTTGATCCGAGTCTGATGGGCCACTTTACCCCCCTTGATCCGAGTCTGATGGGCCACTTTATCCCCCTTGATCCAAGTCTACTAGACCACTTCACCCCCCCTTAATCCAAGCCTGATAGCCCACTTTATACCCCCCTTGACCTGAGTCTGATTGGTCACTTTACCCTCTCTCTCTTGATCAGAGTCTGATCAGTCACTTTACCTGCTCCCCCTTCATCCGAGTCTGATGGGCCACTTTATCCCCCTTGATCCAAGTCTACTAGACCACTTCACCCCCCCCCCCTTAATCCAAGCCTGATAGCCCACTTTATACCCCCCTTGACTTGAGTCTGATTGGTCACTTTACCCTCTCTCTCTTGATCAGAGTCTGATCAGTCACTTTACCTGCTCCCCCTTCATCCGAGTCTGATAGCCCACTTTATACCCCCCTTGACCTGAGTCTGATTGGTCACTTTACCCTCTCTCTCTTGATCAGAGTCTGATCAGTCACTTTACCTGCTCCCCCTTCATCCGAGTCTGATGGGCCACTTTATCCCCCTTGATCCAAGTCTGATGGACCACTTCACCCCCCTCTTAATCCAAGCCTGATAGCCCACTTTATACCCCCCTTGACCTGAGTCTGATTGGTCACTTTGCCCTCTCTCTCTTGATCAGAGTCTTATCAGTCACTTTACCTGCTCCCCCTTCATCCGAGTCTGATGGGCCACTTTATCCGAGTCTGATAGGCCACTTCATCCCCCCTCGATCTGAGTCTGATGGCTCACCAGTAATCAGGCACACAATGCACCCCCTGCTCTTAAACAATGAGTATGCATGCTCCTGCTTGACCAGCAAAAAGTGTACGGTTGTCCCCATGGTTGTTAACTGCTCCAGCCAGTAGAACATTGTATTACCTTGACAAGGGTAAAAGAAAATGCAGTCGTAGTAAGCTTTGAAAAAGTGGCTTATGGAAAAAAAACTCTATAAGCATAAAAATGGCAAATGGTTCCAGCCAAGCTTTGTAAATCTATCCAATGTTTAACACAAACCTGCCCCCCCCCCCCCCCCCCTTGCAGAACGGTATTTTTAAGCCAGAGAAATCTGCAGCTGGGAAAATGAAGCAATGTTTCTGTATTTAGATCCAAAGACAGATCCAGGAAAATGACACTAATTGATAAATTGCAAACAGGCCCGGCTTACGTTCATACTTCAGGGAATTCCAACAATGAACTCCGTTCCTATAAACAATTAATGTGAAGGTCATGGTGGGGAGGCAGTGTATATAGATTGGAATAACACAGTGTTATTATCTTAGTGGGCGTGTTAGGTTGTGTTAGGATGGCAGAGATGTATAGGTTTTATTAGAGTGATGTCATCAAGGAGTGAGGGGCTAAATGTAATGTAATACAACTGTATAAATGTTGTGGTTGAGTCATGTTAAAGATGTAGTGTGAATAGACAACAATACATTTGTATAATTGTGATGGTTGGGTCATGTTAAAGATGTAGTGTAGTGTGAATAGACTATAATTGATTTGTATAACTGGTGGTTGGGTCCTGCTACAGATGTATGTTCTATAAATATAGTTTATATAGTTTGCATTTGTTTAGCTGTGACAGTTGGGTTTTATGGAAACGTGTAGTATGTTGGTTTGCATTGTGATGAAGGTGTACTGTGGATAGAGTGTAACACAGCTCGCGGGTTGTATTGATAGAGTGTTATACTATTATGTGATCATGATCATTGGTTCTTATTGAAGGTGTAATGTTTTATGGATAGTGATATACAATTGTAGATTTTTGGCAGTTAATTCATATAGACAGTGAAATAGTCTACAGATATAGGGCCTGATTTATGATATTTGCAAGTTTTCATTCGCTCTATCTTTAGTTCGCCGTTTGTGCTGCAAACTGAGCCATAATTCTGTAAAACAAGCTATATTTGTAGGTGATAGTATAAAGAACTGACGACTTGCTGGCATTTTGCTATGTTTCGCCGGGCTGGAGGAGAGGGGTTTAGTTAGAAAAAAAGGTTTGGCATTAGCTGACAAAATGACGTGGCAGATTTTGTTTACAAAATCAAAGAAATCTTACTGATCACTTTTACATTTTATGTCAGCATGGTATGGACCTTGTTTGTTTGAAAAGCTTAATAAAATGAAAAAAAATGTGTAAAGTAAAAGCCATTTTATTAGTTGTTTTTTAAATACTACGGCAATTAGCCATGTGCGTACAGAGAATAATGCATAATGATGGTGTCCATGGGGTCTGGTCCTTTCGATTTGTATAGACAAATTGTCTCATTGACACCTTATGATTGTTAATTCCACGCTGTTGTATAACACATAGGGATGATCGAAGAAAGTCCAGTGGTTTGAACATGCCAGAGGTGCTTGTTCATTAAAGCATTAAGTTTAAGCACCTCCAACATGGTCCATCAACTGAAAATAATCCCTACTGCGTTGCCTGTCCACTATGCCTATGTATATGTAAAGCTTTGCAGCACTGCATATGGATCATGTCCATGAGCACAGTGGACAGGCACCACCAGCATGGTCCATCAAATGGCATTCTTTTTCTTTGAAAGGCAACCAAGTGGGCTTTTTAACAATCATGGCTGGTCAATGAAGCCCAGATGTCCAGTGATCAGACCATGTTGGGGTTCCTGTCCCCCAGCACTATTTAAAAGCAGAGGATACCTCCAATCTCCATCCAAAATTTCTGATCGACGTTTGGATTGGCAAAATAGCATTTGTGCAGTCTTGGAAGCCCCGTGGAGCCAGTGATCAAGAGGGGATGCTTGAATTGTGGCTGCTTAACAAATAGCTCGGTTCATTTTCAATAGAAACAACGTTGTATGATGTGTGACTAATGTTGTCGCTATGGAAATTTAACCTAGCAAATTTGTCCCTCTGAAGAAAGGTCAGCTTAGTGCAGCGGCAATGGCTGGTAAAGGTCTTTAAGCAGTGTAAAGGCTGCCCAAGTCTAGTTGCCCCCTCTCTCCAAGGTTTATCACAGAGTTCAGTCATCTGCTGTGTATTAACGGCTATTTCAATTCCTATCAGCCACAACAAAACATATTAGCCATGGGGATTATCCTTTGCCTGCAATTTGCCCATAGACTGTTATTACATGGTCCAGAGATAAACCTATATAATCCTCTAAATTATGTATACTTTCCTATTACAAGATTTCCAAGACTCCAATGATTAAAGTACCTCCCTGGACAAAAAAACTCAATTGGTTTCCTGACAGTCATGCAATGAACATGGAAGTTGACTGACTTGACTATATTACCACTTTAATAGAACAAACTATTCCAGTGTAATGTTCAGGAAGACTGAGCCCAGTATGGCAGAGCCATCAAACACTCAGCCTTACCACATCCCTGTCTGGGCCCCATCTTCACTGGAGGTCAGATGCTGTGGGAACACTTTGGGTTGTCCACAAGTCAGGGGCAGGCAGCACAGGTCCTCGAGCAATAAAAACAGCCAGACGTCAGGGGCAGGTAGCACAGAACCTTGAGTGATAATAACAGCCAGAAGTCAGGGGCAGGCAGCACAGGTTCTTGATGATAATAACAGCCAGAAGTCAGGGGCAGGCAGCACAGGTTCTCGAGTGATAATAACAGCCAGCAGTCAGGGGCAGGCAGCACAGGTTCTCGAGTGATAATAACAGCCAGACGTCAGGGGCAGGCAGCACAGGTTCTCGAGTGATAATAACAGCCAGACGTCAGGGGCAGGCAGTACAGGTTCTCGAGTGATAATAACAGCCAGACGTCAGGGGCAGGCAGCACAGGTTCTCGAGTGATAATAACAGCCAGCAGTCAGGGGCAGGCAGTACAGGTTCTCGAGTGATAATAACAGCCAGACGTCAGGGGCAGGCAGCACAGGTTCTTGATGATAATAACAGCCAGAAGTCAGGGGCAGGCAGCACAGGTTCTCGAGTGATAATAACAGCCAGCAGTCAGGGGCAGGCAGCACAGGTTCTCGAGTGATAATAACAGCCAGAAGTCAGGGGCAGGCAGCACAGGTTCTTGAGTGATAATAACAGCCAGAAGTCAGGGGCAGGCAGCACAGGTTCTCGAGTGTTAATAACAGCCAGACGTCAGGGGCAGGCAGCACAGGTTCTTGATGATAATAACAGCCAGACGTCAGGGGCAGGCAGCACAGGTTCTTGAGTGATAATAACAGCCAGAAGTCAGGGGTAGGCAGCACAGGTTCTTGATGATAACAGCCAGAAGTCAGGGACAGGCAGCACAGGTTCTTGATGATAATAACAGCCAGAAGTCAGGGGCAGGCAGCACAGGTTCTTGATGATAATAACAGCCAGAAGTCAGCGGCAGGCAGCACAGGTTCTTGAATGACAATAACAGCCAGAAGTCAGGGGCAGGCAGCACAGGCTCTTGAATGACAATAACAGCCAGAAGTCAGAGACAGGCAGCACAGGTTCTTGATGATAATAACAGCCAGAAGTCAGGGGCAGGCAGCACAGGTTCTCGAGTGATAATAACAGCCAGAAGTCAGAGACAGGCAGCACAGGTCTTTGAGTGATAATAATGGTGTAGGTCAAAGGGTAGCTGAGTCCAAAAGCTCAGGGTTAATCTAAAAGCAAAGGTTGAAGAGCAAGCCATGTCAGTAAATATGGAAGGGAGCAAACAGAGCAATCCAGCAACTTCCTGGAGGCAAAGTACTCACTTTTGAAGCAGGTTGGAGCCAATCAGAAGGCAGGCATACACCATGTGTTCACACTTATCATGTGACTTCTCTGATCACATGTCTACACTAATCATGAGCTGAGCAGAGTTGAGAGCAAAAGACAAGCAAGCCAATGGAAAACCCTGTAAGCAGACTACCTGCTACCTGTCAGTGTACACTGCACCTGCTTCACTGATGATCCTGACAGATACCTAGTGATTTCATATTTTTGCTGACACCTGCTGGTTGAGCTAAAAAATAGCTTTACTTTTGATATACTTACTATTTGCATATTCTCCTGACCTCTCATGAATAATTTTGTATTGGCTTAATCCCATATTAAAAAAAAACAAGTTTGCAGCCTTTTGAGGAGGACACATGAACCTGTCCTCTCCTCACATAGTACAGAGCACTGGGTGTGTACTTGTGTAAGAGGGTAAAGCCAATGTCCTTATTTGGAGTTCCTGAGTTACAATCAGGGAGGAAATGACTCCCTGGTTGGTGTGTGTGGAAAAAGAACAAGGAAGTGAAGCGACCTCCATCTTGAAAGAGAACAGAAGGCTGTGTGAGGAGGTCTGCGTGTCGTGCGGAGACGTGGTATACCAGGACTGAATCCGGATCTTTCCCTGTAGCAGAGGATTCCTCGAGTTCAGCTACAGAGAGCTTTGGAGCCAGCCTGCTATTCTGCTTGGATGTGAGAGATTTGCTGTGGCCCAGCTGAAACATGATTTGGTCAGTAATCATACAGCATGCATGCTTAACTGTACAGACTGAGACTAGGCCTGTTAGTTAGTTAGATAGGATTTACATAGGCCCAAAGAGTTTTCCTTTTCCCTGTTTTGCTGCCTGGATTTCTGAACTGAACGGAACATTTTTGCCTGTGAGAACTGACAACTGCACCACATTTCCATCCTCGGTCAGTGGAACGCTCACGCATTCGGGAGCAACATTGTTCTTTTGGGTTCTGGGCTAGTGCTGGGGAGGGGAGTTTTTCTTGCATTTTAGGTTATAGGATTGTAAGCTGCTGTGCTGTACCACCGATGACCCCTCAGTGAGCACCCACACCAAACATTCGTTCCAGCATTAGGGTATTAACAGGTAACGTGGGACGTTTTAGTGTACCCACTAGTAGGTGAATTACCAGGGCTTCCTGTAACATCCAATCAGGGTCATCTGGCTGTGTAGCACAGGGGTTCTCAGTCCAAGCTGAGTGTGTGTAATCAAGTTTTATTGTTCAATCCATTTGTCTTTTTTTTTTTAGTTGGGTTTGATACGCTATTTCAGTAAAAGTTTGATATACCAACGCTGGTGTCAGTGTTGCTTTTCCCGCACGTGGCCTCGCTGTATCCTGGAGACCCCACACCGATACACGGCTTACACTGTTTGTGTGTTTTTTCCATGGTTTTAGGTGCCACCACCCAGGTTGTTCTTGATATACGGTAACCAAAAATTGTAAAGCTGTACTTGATGAAAAAAGGTTGCGCACCCCTGGTCTATAGAATTGTTTTTAATTGTATGATGAACATGGTCAGGGCTCAGGTTATGGCCAAAGTTTGGCATCACACCATGTGTATCTTTTTTTTTCCTTGCCTGTCTCTTGGCGATAAAACTCAGAGCATGGAGGTGTCCCCCAACCCTGAAAGGGTTTATGAATATTCATTTAAATTGTGACAGGCTTCCCACCCTGCACGCCTCGGTGCACTAAACCCTCACATTTATTGCTGCGCTGGGAATTGGAGTGAGGAAATGGGAAGAATATTGCGGTGACGGCACCTGGCTTTTATTGTGATTGATGACAATGCAGATGCTTGGAGTCCAGAAGTTAGCTTAAATATGAATAATAAATCTTTCCGAGGTGGGGAACGGAGATTATGGTTTGGAAGAAATACACTCGACAACCTGGAAATAAAAATCATGGGACAAGTGGACTGGCAGTTTATTTAACCTCCTGCGCACACATTGTTTTTGTTTAGAACGCTCTGGCATTGTTGTACAGTTCTAGAATAATTGGGCAAAAGTTTAGTTTTTGTATAAATACAGTAAATCATTTTTTTTTTTACACTCGTATCTTTGTTTAATATAAAAAGGATTGGTTATGTAAATGTTGAATTGAAGCAGAGTGTAATTCAGTGCTGCTTACTGACGGACACTACTTGGATAGTGAGCCAAAACTGGACCTATAAGACTCTAGGTCCAGTTAAATACCTGCCCTTCTTAGGGCATCCTGATTTGGTATACTACGCTGTGCAAAACCCCGCCAGTCGCCCAATATACTTACCTTGTTGCAAACCCATGGCATGCATCCTTCTACCGTAGGTCTGAGAGGGCTAGCTGTAACTGAATGGCTGGTATGGCCACTCACAAACATAGAAGGGATGACCTGCGCTGATTGTGAGTGCGGCTAAGCTCCCATTCACGTTCTTTAGCAGCACATTTATATGCATGGCCAAAGAAGTTGATTGGAGCAGGATCTATATATAGGTATACCCAAATATAAGAATTAAAAATAAAAGAAGGAATGATTAAGTATAGAAGGAATAAAAGGGGTGGCAGAAAAAAAGTAAAGAGGGAAATATTAGAAGGTTTGAAATAAAAAAGAAAGAAAGAGAAAAAGAAAGAGAGAGAGAGAGAGAGAGAGAAAAGGAAGAAAAAGAAATGAATAGATGAGAAAAAATATAGACATATTAAAAATAAATGGAAAGAAACAGGAAAAGAAGCATAGAAACAAAGAAAGAGAATGATGGAAAGAAATAAAGAATAGAAGGACTGACAGAAAAAAATAAATGGCCAATCAGCCCCTGGCTGACAGTTCTTAGTCCTGGTTACTGAACGGCCCTACGTCCTGCATAGGGGTTGTCAAGGGTAGAGATAATGAGGTGGGCCCTCTCAAGGTGCAGGGGCCACAGCACCCGCCTGTGTATGCTGGACGACCAGTGGGGGGTTTACACACTAGGGAATCCCAAATCTGGATGCCCCAAGGGTAAGGACCGAAACCCAGGAAAGTGAAAATCCTAAGTTTTCGTCCACTTTAAAGCCCCTCAAGACCTGTGCTGCGTGATCCTAGAGTCTGCCCCCAGGGCATCGAAATTTGGGGTGCCATGCTGTGTGAACCCCAGAGGTCTCTGCTGAACTGTGGCCAGCGGGTCTGGTCAGACAGCATTTTTAAGGTCAGCCAATCAGCTATCTCAAAAATGGCAGGTGGGTGTGGCCTTGGCAGTGGAAAAAAATGTTTTTTTAAACGGACCCACCGTCCAGCTGGCTGCATCGCTAGAGGCAATCAGGCTGGAATGGTGAGTTTGGCAGTATGGGGGACCCTAACAGGGTTTTGTGCCGCTTTAAAGAACACCTAAGATTAAATACTCATGACAATTAAATGATGTGAAATGACAGATAATAAATTGACTAATATGATTTTTAAAAATCAAATCTTTCCCCCTGTACCTTTTTCCCAGTTGAAATTTGAACAAAGCTGGAAGAATATAACAGATGTCTACAAAAAGGAACAGGGGGCTGTGCAGCGTGACAGGATTGGGGGGGGGGGGCAGCATACAGCAAGCACAGACACACAAATTATAAGCCCTGTCCCATCATATGTTCCATATGTGTCATTTCCAGAAACACAACCAAAGCTGTGATGGGTATTTAGGAAATGACAGAAACCTAACTGAACTGTATGATTTGCCAGGGCTTTGTGGGCAGCCACATGCTTTCCCTCTCCCCCTGTCAGGCTGCTCAGTCATGTCCCTTTCTGCCAATATAAAATAATAAAAATAATAATATTAGTCACGTAGCCAGCCATATGATAACAATTGAATTTTCACAGGCGTTTAAAGAGTAACTCTAGGGCTGGTTGTTTTGCTCTTTTTTTAGGGCATACCATTTGGAATGCCTCAATGTGAAATCCCTGGGATTGCCGTGGCAACTCCCTTGTCACATGAGCTTGCATATCTAAATGGCCATACATGCACACTTGGAGAGAGGTGTCTGCGGGGATGCCTGCCACCCCCCCCCCCATTCAGCTTTCTTTGCTGCTCATCAATATGCACAGCATTAAAAGCTGATTAAAGAAGAGCATGCACATGCACCATGGGACTGCCTGCAAGGTAAGTGTTCTCTGCCTTCTTTTTTCTACACAGTGGGGCATCCTGGTGAAAATGATTATGATGGAGGAATGGTTTCTCTAGGTCAGCAAGGGATGAAAAATACTCCCCAACTGTGTGATTGACAAGGTGTCCCTGCCAAATCTCTAAAGGGAATGTCTGCTTCCTATCCCATTCTCTGCCTCCAGTTTTCACCCAATGTGCCATGCCCAGGTCTTAATTTGGTGTACATACCGCCCTAGGCACCTGTAGTGCTTGCCCCCATTTTGTTGATTCCAGTACAGTTATAGCCTGGGAGTATAAAAAAATCCTAATCCCTGGCTCTCAGCGTGCACATGGACTGGGTAGTATGGGGGATTGTCAGGGGTAACTCAGTACTCATGGAATGGCATAGGAGGCTGCAGCAAGGAGTATATAGGGCCCAGAGTTTGGGAAGGCAGCAAGGTAGTATTAGTAGGAGCGAGTATATTGTATACACTAGGGGCAGTAGGATGGTACAGAGGCTTGTGAGGACTGTGCAATGTACTGTATGGCATAGGAGGCTGCAGGATGGCGTGGGAGCTTGTAGAGGTACAAAGCCCCTGCAGTATGGTATGGGGGCTTGTTGGGGTTAGGCATTTCTCACAATATCGTACAGAAAGCCGAAAGATGGTATAGAAGCTTGTAGTAGCTATGCAATGGCAGCAGTATGGTATTGGAAGCTGCTGGAAATTTGTAGGAGCTACATAATGCATATGGCATAGAATGCAACAGAATATGGGGGGGGGGCTTGTTGAAGCTATGCAGTGGCCACATTATGGCATAAGGAGCTGTGTGATTGTATAGAGGCTTGCCAGAGCTATGCAGTGGCCACATTATGGCATAGGGAGCTGTGTGATTGTATAGAGGCTTGCCGGAGCTATGCAGTGGCCACATTATGGCATAGGGAGCTGTGGGATTGTATAGAGGCTTGCCGGAGCTATGCAGTGGCCACATTATGGCATAGGGAGCTGTGGGATTGTATAGAGGCTTGTCGGAGCTATGCAGTGGCCACATTATGGCATAGGGAGCTGTGGGATTGTATAGAGGCTTGTCGGAGCTATGCAGTGGCCACATTATGGCATAGGGAGCTGTGTGATTGTATAGAGGCTTGTCGGAGCTATGCAGTGGCCACATTATGGCATAGGGAGCTGTGGGGTTGTATAGAGGCTTGCTGGAGCTATGCAGTGGCCCTATTATGCCATAGGGAGCTGTGTGATTGTATAGAGGCTTGTCGGAGCTATGCAGTGGCCACATTATGGCATAGGGAGCTGTGGGGTTGTATAGAGGCTTGCTGGAGCTATGCAGTGGCCCTATTATGCCATAGGGAGCTGTGGGCTTGTATAGAGGCTTGTTGGAGCTATGCAGTGGCCACATTATGGCATAGGGAGCTGTGGGGTGGATAGAGACTTGTTGGAGCTATGCAGTGGCCACATTATGGCATAGGGAGCTGTGGGATTGTATAGAGACTTGTTGGAGCTATGCAGTGGCCACATTATGGCATAGGTAGCTGTGGGATTGTATAGAGGCTTGTTGGAGCTATGCAGTGGCCACATTACGGCATAGGGAGCTGTGGGATTGTATAGAGGCTTGTCGGAGCTATGCAGTGGCCACTTTATGGCATAGGGAGCTGTGGGATTGTATAGAGGCTTGTTGAAGCTATGCAGTGGCCACATTGTGGCATAGGGAGCTGTGGGGTTGTATAGAGACTTGTTGGAGCTATGCAGTGGCCACATTATGGCATAGGGAGCTGTGGGATTGTATAGAGGCTTGTTGGAGCTATGCAGTGGCCACATTATGGCATAGGGAGCTGTGGGATTGTATAGAGGCTTGTCGGAGCTATGCAGTGGCCACATTGTGGCATAGGGAGCTGTGGGGTTGTATAGAGACTTGTTGGAGCTATGCAGTGGCCACATTATGGCATAGGGAGCTGTGGGATTGTATAGAGGCTTGTTGAAGCTATGCAGTGGCCACATTGTGGCATAGGGAGCTGTGGGATTGTATAGAGGCTTGTTGGAGCTATGCAGTGGCCACATTATGGCATAGGGAGCTGTGGGATTTTATAGAGGCTTGTTGAAGCTATGCAGTGGCCACATTGTGGCATAGGGAGCTGTGGGGTGGATAGAGACTTGTTGGAGCTATGCAGTGGCCACATTATGGTATAGGGAGCTGTGGGATTGTATAGAGACTTGTTGAAGCTATGCAGTGGCCACATTGTGGCATAGGGAGCTGTGGGATTGTATAGAGGCTTGTTGGAGCTATGCAGTGGCCACATTATGGCATAGAGAGCTGTAAGATTGTATAGAGGCTTGTTGGAGCTTCACAGTGGCCACATTATGGTATAGGGAGCTGTGGGATTGTATAGAGGCTTGTTGAAGCTATGCAGTGGCCACATTGTGGCATAGAGAGCTGTAAGATTGTATAGAGGCTTGTTGGAGCTTCACAGTGGCCACATTATGGCATAGGGAGCTGTGGGATTGTATAGAGGCTTGTTGGAGCTATGCAGTGGCCACATTGTGGCATAGGGAGCTGTGGGATTGTATAGAGGTTTCTTGGGGCCAGGCAGTGTCCACATTATGGCATAGCGAGCTGTGGGATTGTATAGAGGCTTGTTGGAGCTATGCAGTGGCCACATTATGGTATAGGGAGCTGTGGGATTGTATAGAGGCTTGTTGGAGCTATGCAGTGGCCACATTATGGCATAGGGAGCTGCGGGATTGTATAGAGGCTTGTTGGAGCTATGCAGTGGCCACAGTATGGCACAGGGAGCTGCAGGAGTGTTGGAGCTGCGGGATGTACAAGGGGACATTTTGTGGCTACACACTGCCCACTGTATGGCATAGGAAGCTACAGAATGGTACAGGGTCTTATTGGGGATACACCATGCCACAGTATGCTGGATGGCATAAACACTTGTTTGGCCTGGGTGGAGCTACAAAGTGTCAAGGTATTGTATCAGAGGTGGCAGTATGATATGAGGGTTTGTTTGGACTGACCAGTGCCTATGGTAAAGCAAAAGAGGCTGCAGGGGAGGCAACATTTTTGTCAGGGGGGATGTTGGGTGGTGAAAGCCACATGATGCCTTCAGGGATGGTGGTCCCACAGATTGGCTGCCTGGGAATTAAGATTTGGTTTTTGTTATGAAAACATCTGGACTGACCACTCACTAGGGAATATCCAAGAGGATTTCCCACAATTCATTGTGTTTGAATGTATTAAGTGGAGGGTGTTGGCCGTGGAACGTTCTCATTAGATTCATTAGGATGTGGAGTGAGTGTTTGGCAAAAGGTTTTCCGTGCGCTGAAACAGCTGCCTGTCGGAAAAATGAAGGACAGCAGAAGCTGATGAATATGACAATATCACAACTGACAGGATGCTCCATGCCCAGCCTGACTTCTGAAAATATTCAAAATGAATAAATAATGATACATTGTTTCACTTCCTAGTTTGATGGCTACTCCATGATTTAAAAAATAAAAATTTAAAGGGAAAGTTCACTGATGATCAATCTATCTGTCACCACTCCTGCACCATCCACTGCTCTCCTGGGCAGCCCTAAACCAGGTTCTGCACTTATAGCTTTCAGTCTGAAGGCGGTGTGTGTCTGTGTACAAGACAAGACCAAGGAGGTCATTACTCCCCATCGTTGCCCTTCACACATCTGGAAAGCCCAAAATCTGGAAGAGCAATGCCCAACGCCAACAGCGATAAACCTTGCAGCACTGCATGCCGATGGCGACAGGTGGTGATGAGCTTAATCTGCCTCTGTTCTGTTCTGATGCATTTCTGCCAAATGGTTTGCAATATTCTAGTTCTACATCACCTGAACCCCAATAAAGTTTATAGACATGACAGCTTGCAGTGGCACCCCCTGATCTCGTTAATTACATTAAAAAAAATCACAGCTCCAATGATTGCTGCCCCCTGCAGGGGCCACCTTTATATAATCATTATATAATATATATTTTTTTTTCCTGCATTTGATTGTTCAGAAGAATTACAAAAACAAGACGGTCTCTATACTTTCAAAAATAATCCCCCCCCCCCCCCCCCCTCAAAAAAAGAAGAAAATCCCCACAGTGAGGTTACGGGCAGCAAAAAGTACAATAATTTTTCTCTAACCTGTACTCTCCCTTTTGAGCACAAACAAAAAACGTCTTACGTTGATGTTGTAGTGGTATCACCCCCCCCCCACACACACAGGACGTTAACTATATTAGGCCACTCCTCTCGTATCCTCCTGTAATGAACTAATTACAGAGAGCAGCCGCTGCGAAGCATTGATTGCTTGTCTCCACCGCACTCTGCTAATTGCCATCTCACTGCCGGAGGCTTATTCCTGCCTCTTGATTTTCGGCCAATGACAGGGGAGCACACTGCCATGCCACCTGCCAGAGAAATCTCTCTCAACAACCCCTAAAACTTTCTTTCAATGGTAAGGCAGGTAAAAGGGATACAGCGAGTGTAACACAGAATGGTTTCAAAAAGCAAATGATGAGAGTCACTTTACTGTTCCAATGAGTTTAATGTGTACATCATGCCTCTAACTTGCTCTTTCTTTAATCCCATGCCTTCTCTGGTATAAAGCAGAATACGACTTTCAGGAGTTATTTTAAGTTAGTGTTCCCCTATCCTCTCCTCAAGTGCCACCAACAGGTCATATCCACACCAGTGCGCAAGTGAAATAATTGATGTTATAGAGGCAGCTATGGGGAGATCCACAAGACACAAGACCATTTTAGGGAAAGTTTACTGAATTATGACCGCCAATCTTTCTCTGACTTTCAGTTCTAATGGCAAATTTATATTCCAAATTACATATGCACGACAAATGACTCCGATTAAACTAATGCACCATTAGACCGAGGAAAGGTTTGCGTTTACTGGCGATCTGGGGGTTTCACAAAGTGGGCCACCCAATTCTGCTGCCTTGAGTTTTGTTCTGCTTTAAAGGCATACTTTAGGCAAGGCAAAAGACAAAGTTGAGCATTGTAAACTTACCAATCAAGGAAGTCCGCTTGGTGACTGATTTTTAGAAGCCGTCTGATGTGATCCAACATGCTGGCTGCATCCCTAGTTTGGATACTGTCCAAAGGTCTGTCTTTTGTGCCTGATAACCATTTTGAGTTGTTTAAAACAATTTTAGATGTTAATAAAAAAAGTCAGATCTCTTACCCTCAAGAGACATTTTTCTAATCAGAGTAGTGATTCCTCTTTACAGCCGACTGACCCTCCTACCAACCCAGAGAATGGGTTGGATAGTTTGAAGAGCGGCGACTTTAAAGAGTTTTGCAAAATCACCGACATAGAGCAATTGCAGTTTGAACTAGGTCAGAAGTCAGCCGTTACTCCTATACATCCTCCAGGGGCATCCCGTATTAGTAATCCCGACTTTTACCCAGTACAGTCGCGGGGGGAAGTGCTGGGATTATTTCAGGAGACGGTTGAGCGCGATTTACGGGATTTGCAGTCCCATACAAACTTTAAACAGGTGAAAAATATATCTCAGGAGGAGTCTAGGGCCCTACAACAGCTTCAGAAAGAACACGCAAATAGTGATTAGACAGGCGGATAAGGGTGGGAAGGTGGTCATTCTGGATAAAATAGCCTACAAGGATGAGGCATTACGCCAACTCAGTGTCACTGTAACATACAAGGAGTTAAAAGGGGACCCCACTAGGATTTTTCAAATAAAATTGTACAAGTTGGTAGATGAAGGTGTCGCTCTTGGTGTTCTTACACAAAAAATAGCTGACCACTTGAAAGTCAGGGATCCAGTTATCCCCCTTTTCCATCACTTGCTTAAGATCCATAAGAACGAAAATCCCCCTAAGGGAAGGCCTATAGTAGCAGGAATTGGTGGGTTAAATGAGCCACTTGGACAGTGGCTTGACTCCATGTTACAACCCCTGGTTCTCCGCCTCCCGAGCTTTCTACGTGATTCCGGTCACCTCATTACTATTTTGTCCACACGCAATTTAACAATAGGGTCCATTATCTGTACCATGGATGTGGCCTCATTGTATTCTAGCATCCCGCATGAACTGGCCATTCAAGCCCTCCAATTTAATCTATGCCACTATGCTGAATACAGTAAGGACCTCTGCAATTTCATCATCATGGTTACAGAGTTTCTTCTCACCCACAACTACTTCATGTTTGATTCATCATTTTATATACAACAATGTGGTGCTTCTATGGGTGCTCCCTTCTCCCCCTCTATGGCGAATTTGTATATGGGATGGTGGGAGCATCACAACATCTATGGGTGTAGTAATCCCTGGAGATCGAATATAGACCTTTTCTATCGCTATATAGACGATTTGATCCTAATCTGGATTGGTAGTACCACGGATTTGGATCTATTTATAGAATATTGCAACATGAACGATTTAAATTTGCGTTTCACAGCACAATCAAGTTCATCGATGGTGGAATTTTTTGATTTGAAAATCCTTATTGATATGCAAAACAACACCCTGTATACATGCACCTTTCGGAAGCCCACTGCAGGCAATATTATTCTGCAAGCCAAAAGCTGCCAACCCCCACACACCATTAGATCCATACCTGTGGGAGAGATGATAAGAAGTAGAAGGAATTGCACCAGGGTGGAGTCATTTGAGGAAGAAGTGTCTTCTATTCAATCCAGACTAAAAGCCAGGGGCTACCCCCGTGGATGCTCACCAGAGCTGAAACCATTAGCGGCATAAGGGTCGGGCATCCATGTTGTCTTATAAAACAACCGATCCCCAAACGACACAACAAAGGAGGGTGGTGTTTAGTACACCCTATACCACAGAATTTCAACAGGTGGCTGGCATCATTAGAAAAAATCTCCCCATTTTGAGGGCAGACCCTTTAGTACAAATCGTTATTGATCAAGGGATACAGATCGTTAGTCGGCGATCACCCAGTTTGGGTAATTTATTGTCTCCCAGTTTATTTCAATCACATAATGTACAAAAATCAGGAACTCCAACGTGGCACGTCACCATAATACATGTCATCAGGACCAAAGGGCCAGCTTTAAAATGAGTGCTATCGAGAGGGTTTCCTTGGGTCCGAGAGGGGGTGATCTACATAGGAAATTGCTAGCCAGAGAGGCATACTGGATTTTTACTCTGCCGACCAGATTTCCTCAGGGCATGAACCATAGATGGGATGTTTCACTAATTACTGATAGATAATCTATGTTAGATAGGCACTTTAAATATATTCACATGGGTCTTAACAATTTAATTCTGAAATTGCTTCTAATATATAATATATATATATATCATGTATATATACAATATATGTACTGTATTTCTTGACACGTATTTGAACCTCATTGAACATTGAATTGTGTCAAACCACATTGTTTGAACTATGTATATGTGTTTATTTTAACACCTATTACATTGGCTATCTTATGATTCATGATTGTATTGGTTTCTGGTTTGCTCACTTATATATATGTATAGAAATGCATTTACATGCCAAAACAGATTGGGTGACTTTTTCTGGGTATAATATACTATTCCCCTTTACCTACAGATGATTTACATATTTAACGTATGATAGATCCTTTATTCTTTATTATTATGCATGTTTATATTTCTAATACTTCTAATATTTTTAATAACCAAATGTTATGTGAGATTTTTATCATAATCTTAATTTCAATCTATGCCACTGAGCTAACCCAGCACAGTTGCACTACGCTGCGTGGTTTCCCCCGGGTGCCCTGCTGAAGTTTCTGTGGCTCAGTCCCTGCCTGCTTTTAGTACGATCTAACCAGCCTTCGGCTGTGCATTTGTTTCCAGGCAACGTTTTTCCTCTGACGTCGCAGCTAGAGGTGTGACTCGCCCTTTCATTGGCTGGCCCTGCGGTGTCATGTGAGAGGGTTCTTCCCTCTGATTGGCCCGCGGGTGCCGCCTGTGATTGGTCGATGTGTCCTCCTCGGCTGCTGACGTCATGGCTTCCTGGACGCCCAGGGCTGTGAGCTGCACTGCTGTTTGGGGTAAGTTTCCTTACCCCAAATTGTGTGTGTTGTTGTGGTCCCTCTATCTATGACTAAGGGCCTCTAAAGACCCGAAACGCGTCAGAGGACCACACACTTCATTGTGCCCGAGTCTGTATTGGATTTTATTTATTGCTGCTGCTGTTTGCACCATTTTTGGATGGAGATGATTTTAACTTTTACGTAATAAAGATACTATTTTAAGGAAGTGCGGATCCACCACCTACTTTTTGCTGCTATTTGTGGGGCTTCGGACTGCTCCGGATCGTGCACCCTCTGGACCAGAGTGCGGATATCTCCTTGTTGTTGCCTGCTTCTGCATCCCTAGTTTCCCTCTATTCTGGGAGCACTCCTGTCCCCAGCCTCTCTGAATGGCTGGGTGAGGGAGCACAGCACAGCTACAGGGAAGACAGGAATGCGACGGGCCGGTGAAGACAGCACCATGGGAACCGCCGGTTGCATCCAAGAGCAGAAATTAAAACGACCACTCTTTTTTGTTACTGAAAAAGACCTGCTGTATATTTTATAAAATAGGGCAAGCAGGGGGCTCATCTAGATCCGTTGGACCCCGGACTGGGTACTCATCTAGACCTGTCAGATCTGAGCTGGGGAGTCATCTAGATCCGTTGGGTCCAGGGTTTCTCCATCTATTTATTCATGTTATTTCATGTTCGTGTTCTCATCATCTTCTTGCACTTATTATTTTTCTCACTCTCTTGCTCACCCTCTCTCGGTTATGCTTTCCAAAAAAAAGAACTCTTAACCAGAACTTATTATAGACTTAAATGGAGGCAGCCACGACAGTAGTAGCAATCTTAGTCCCCTGTCATCACTCTCCAAATTGTTGTCTGCAGTCTGTCTTCTGGATCATGCTCTACTCTTCTCTCTAGAGTTCCTAATCTCGCAAATTGTCCTGCATATTCTCTCATCTTTTAGATGCTCTTTTTGATTCTCTGTTTGTCTCTCTATTCTGTTCCAGACCAGGTCTCGGTATGATTGACCCTAGGCTTTAGGTATTGAAACAATGTTTTATAGGTTTTACGATATTCCTAAATCTATAAAGAACACTAACTATATCCCCTAAACATGACTTTACCTCCAACTCCACTCTCATTTTAACTCTGCCTCATGTTAATTCTACCTTGCACATTTAAACTTCAAGGGCATCTGTGGGAAGGTTACAATACCCAACTCAGCCAGACATTGTCTCCTAGCTGCCAGTATCTTCTTTTCTAGCAAATCTTTTTTCTTCCTCTGGTTCCTACTCCCCAAACAGGCCTTGTTATTCCATGTGAAAGAGGAACACAAGGAGTTAGCTGTATCCAGTTGCAATGTAGTAGACTAGAGATTTGTAAAAAATAACTATGCTTGCAGAGCGGAAAATGGGTTAGGTAACTTTTTACCTTTACTACAGATGTCCTTTAATCTTTTGCATGTAAAAAAACCAAAAACACAATTTCCCTCAATCCACCAAATTTAATCTAACTTCTAAAGACGTATGAAAGTTAACTAAAGCGAAACCTTAATCTAAAAAATCTAAATGAAGTATTCGTCCTACCCATAACCTTATTGCGTTTTCCTTAAAAATTGGATAAACTCTCTTGTCTTAGAATTGGATGCTCCAGGACACCATATTTCTGTCTAAACCAGCAAATTTCTGGTTGGTTTAGTAGGGTAAGTCCACTTTTGATGGCATTTTTGAAAGTGTATATTTTTGTGTGCCAGAATGATGTCCTCAAGGTACTGAGCTTATCTAGTATTTTTTTTTCTTATTTTGGCAAATGTGTATTTTATGGAAACAGTTTTCACTACCTGCCACCTGTTGCTACTGGCAACTGTACACCGAGTCTATACACCTCACCAGGCCCAGAAGGGGTATCATTTACAGAAAGAAATCACCATTTTTCTCGGCTTTTTCAGTAAGTTGTCTAGCTGCATCCAGTTGAGTTAAAAGAAAGCCTTTACAGGGCCCCATTTAATATTTGCACCAGGGCCCCACCACAATTAGGCATCTCGTGAGTCCTGTACACTGATAACACTGATGCTGTTGGGCATGTGTAAGGGTAAGTGAGCTCTTTCACCTCTCCTGTGTGTATAGGGTTTACTTGTCTGCTTTTGGGTTACAGACTTGGTGTACGGTTGCCAAAAGCAACAGATTCAGGTAGTAATTTCAAATAAACGCACATTTGTTAACATAGAAAATACCATTTTGTGAGTACTCACCTGTAAAATGGTTATTACGAGTATGTCACACACCCCACTTCCAAATATTCATGACACTTGGGAACCCGGCCTGTAGAGGGCAATCTTGCAGAGATGACATGGAAAAAGGAGCCCCTCCTGGTCCATAAGTACTGGGTTCCTCCCACTATTCCTGTGAAGAACCAGGAAGAGCAAATTATATTCAATGATTGAAAAATAGTTTGAAAATAATAATCACCATATAAAGGATCCCTTAGAACAAAAAAGGGCGGGGGAAGTGGGTGTGTGACATACTCGTAATAACCATTTTACAGGTGAGTACTCACAAAATGGTATTATTCCTAGTATGTCACACACCCCACTTCCAAATATTCATGACACTTGGGACATCCAATAGCAGTGTCTATAATAGGTGGGGATCCCCAAGGAATAATGCATAACTTAAATTCCTGCAGCATCCGCTGAGGCCTGCACATCAACCTTGTAAAACTTAGAAAAAGTATGCACAGAAGACCAAGTCGCAGCCTTGCAAACCTGTTCAACAGAAGCCTGGTGCTGAAAAGCCCAGGAAGCTCCAATAGCATGAGTAGAATGAGCGGTGACACGAAAAGGGGGAACCTTCCCCTTAGCCAAATAGGCCCCAATGATGACCTGACGTATCCACTTACTAAGGGAAGATATGGCAGGAGCAAAACCCTTCTTGGGCCCAGAAGGCACAACAAAAAAGGGCATCCGTCTTGCGGAAGGCCGAAGTAGTAACTAAATAATACTTAACACAACGAACTACATCCAAAGAATGTAAGACCCTTTCCTTGTCATTACTAGGTTTAGGACACAAGGAAGGAAGAACTATATCCTGATTTAAGTGTAAAGCAGACACCACCTTAGGAAGGAAATCCGGTTTAAAACGGAAAACAACCTTATCTTGATGCCTCTCAAAATAAGGGGCTAGAATAGACAAAGCCGGCAGTTCAGAAACTCGGCGGACAGAAGTAATAGCAACCAAAAAGGCAACCTTCTGAGTAAGAATAGGAAGAGGAATATCCTGCAATGGCTCAAAGGGAGCGGCCTGCATAGCTGAAAGCACTAGGTTAAGGTCCCAAACAGGAAGTATAGGCTTTCTGGGAGGCCGCACATGCGCGACTCCTTGGAAAAAAAGTCTTGAGCAAACGACCTTTGAAAGAAAATAGCCAAGGCAGAGACTTGCCCTTTCAAAGTACTAATCTGGAATCCCATATCCAGACCTCGTTGCAGATATTCCAGAATTCTAGGAATAGAAAATACTCTACAGGGCAAAGCCCTGGATTCACACCAATCAATATAGGACCTCCAAGTCCTGTGATAAATGACAGAGGAAGACTTCTTCCTAGCTCTAATAAGAGTCTGAATAACCACATCAGAAAGACCTTCTTCTTTCAAGATGGAGACTTCAGCAGCCATGCCGTCAAAGCCAGCGTTTGTAAATTGGGGTAACAAAGTTGACCCTGAGTGATGAGATCTGGAAGAAGAGGCAGATGGAAACGATCCACTGCCAGCCTTACGACGTCTGCGTACCACAGACGTCTTGGCCACCTTGGCGCCACCAGAATTGCTGGCGCCTCCTCCAGTGCTAACTTGCGCACCACCTTGCTGATCATGGAGAATGGGGGAAACAGATATAGGAACCCGAATCCTTAAAAGCTAGAGACATGGCATCCGCTGCCACTACCAGAGGATCCTGGGATAGAGACACAAAGGCTGGAGCTTGTGATTGTGGCAAGAAGCAAACAGGTCCAACTGTGGAGTCCCCCACTTGTGACAGAGGAACTGAAAGACCCTTGGATTGAGAGACCATTCTCCCTGGCGAGAACATACCCTGCTCAGGGAGTCTGCCTCCACATTCTCTATCCCCGGAATGTAAACTGCTGATATGCAGGGAACATTGATCTCTGCCCACTGAAGGATCAGAGACACTTCCCAGAGGGCACCCCAACTGCGAGTCCCTCCCTGGTGACTGATGTATGCAACAGCTGTTCGGTTGTCTGACCGAATCTGAACTGGCAGACCCTGTAAGAAATGGGTCAGTCGAAGTAGAACAAGACGTATGGCCCGAAGCTCTAACACATTGATTGGAGAATGAGCCTCCTGAGGCCCCCACAATCCTTGGAACTGATGCTTTTTCCAGAAGCCCCCTGTTACGCACCGGGTGCGAAGAAGTGGACCCGCAGGGTCTGCAGAACTGTTTTGGCAGATACCGCGTCAGGGGAGCGGAGTCTAAGGAGCCACTGGTTTTCACCAGAGCCCACCGCAAGGCGGGATGGTCTTGTGCGGCAGGTGACTCCCAGGTCGCTACCCCCCAACAGCGGCACAGTTCCACAAACTGCTGAAGTGACGTGCAGCAGAGACAAACAGTGGTCGGAGGAGAAGGTCGAGGTCAGGACTGGCAGCGCGGGTTCAGTAGCGGTGAGACAAGCCGAGGTCGGGACTGGCAGCGCGGGTTCAATAGCGGTGAGACAAGCCGAGGTCGGGACGGGCAGCACAGGTTCGAAGGTCAATAGGAGAGCCGAGGTCATACACGAGGAATCAAGCAATACAGCGATAATCATTCAGGGAACAACACCGAAGATCCGGCACAGGAAGTAAGGCAGGGTTTAATTTATAGGAAGCGCCAAAAAGAGATTGGATGGCAGAGACCAATTAACAGGGCCTTGGCCCTTTAAATCTGAGGAGGTTGACGCGCGCGCCCCCTAGTGGCCGGGGACGTGCGCGCAGGGAAGACGGAACAGACACAGAAGGAGGAAGCCGGCGGCCATGCCGGTCAGAGGAGGAGGCGCGGGGACCAGGTAAGGGGGAACTGCAGCCAGGGGGGCCAGCAGCAGACGCCCGGATGGCGGTGAAGCGGGGAGCGCTGCAGGAAGGGGACGCAGCGCTCGCCCGAGGAGAGGCACGGAGGGGGGCGCTGCGCGGGGAAGACGCAGCGCTCGCCCTAACAGTACCCCCCCCTTAGGTCTCCCCCTCTTTTTGGGACCGAGGAAGTTTGAAATAAGGCTCCGATCGAGGATATTCTCCTCAGGCTCCCAGGACCTCTCTTCAGGACCGCAATTCTCCCAATCCACTAGAAAGTATCGTCTCCCTCTGGATGTTTTGGAAGCCAGAATCTCTCTCACCGAGAAGGCATCTTCGGTACCCGCGACCGGAAGTGGCTCCAACGTTTTAGAAGAGAATCGATTAGTCGTCAGAGGTTTTAATAATGAAACATGAAAAGAGTTGGGAATACGTAAGGAGGCTGGCAAATGAAGTTTGTAACAGACCGGATTAATTTGTTGCTTGATCCTGTACGGCCCTAAATAGCGAGGGCCCAATTTATAACTGGGTATCTTGAAACGAATGTACTTGGCTGAAAGCCAAACTTTATCTCCAGGAGAGAAAACAGGAGCGATTCTCCTTTTTTATTAGCGCTGCTCTTCATGCGGGTAGAGGCTAGAACAAGAGAATGTCGTGTTTCACGCCAGATAGAGGAGAAAAACTGTGTTAAGTCATCCACGGCGGGTACCCCCGACTGTGTAGGTAAGGGTAGAGGAGGCAAAGGTTGGCGGCCATAAACAATGAAGAATGGAGATTTCTTTGTGGCTTCAGAATCTTTGAAATTATAAGAGAACTCCGCCCATGGCAAGAGATCGACCCAGTCGTCTTGTCGGGCCGAAACAAAGTGACGTAGATATTGTCCTAGAACCTGATTGACCCTCTCCACTTGGCCGTTGGACTGGGGGTGGTAAGCCGAGGAAAAATCTAATTTCACCTTTAACTGAGTACAGAGAGCCCTCCAGAATTTTGAAACAAACTGAACTCCCCTGTCGGAGACAATATGGGAAGGAAGTCCATGGAGCCGAAAAATATGTTTAAAAAAGTTCTTAGCCAACTGAGGAGCGGATGGGAGTCCTGGAAGCGGAACGAAGTGCGCCATTTTTGAAAAACGATCCACAACAACCCAGATCACTGTATTGCCTTGAGATGGAGGAAGATCCGTGATAAAGTCCATAGCGATGTGAGACCAAGGGATTTCAGGAATAGGAAGAGGATGAAGAAGACCCGCCGGTCTTTGGCGAGGCGTTTTATTACGTGCACAGGTGGTACAAGCTTGCACGAATTCTGCCACATCCTTCTCAATGGAGGGCCACCAATAATATCTGGCAATAATTGCGTTAGACTTTTTGATACCAGCATGCCCGGCAATACGGGAAGCATGACCCCATTTTAATATTTGGAGGCGTCGGCGAACCGGGACAAAGGTTTTCCCAGGCGGAGCCTGCACTAGGGAGGCAGGAGCGGAATGAACCAAATGATCAGGAGATATAATGAACTGAGGAGCAGCGTCCACGTCTGTGACGTCCGAGGAGCGAGATAGAGCATCTGCCCTGATGTTCTTAGAGGCAGGTCGAAAATGAATGCGGAAATTAAACCGCGCGAAGAATAGTGACCAACGAGCTTGGAGAGGATTCAAGCGTTGAGCAGTTTGAAGATACAAAAGGTTCTTATGGTCGGTAAAAATAGATATGGGGTGAAGCGACCCTTCTAGAAGATGTCTCCACTCTTCAAGAGCTAATTTGATAGCCAGGAGTTCACGATCCCCAATAGAATAATTTCGCTCCGCGGAAGAAAAAGTCCTAGAAAAGAACCCACAAGTATGATTTTTCCCTGAAGGAGACCTCTGTGTGAGAACAGCTCCTGCTCCGATGGAAGAAGCGTCAACCTCTAGAGAAAAAGGACGAGAAGGGTCTGGTCTGGTGAGCACCGGGGCCATAGAGAAAGTCTTTTTCAAAGTTAAAAAGGCTGCCTCCGCCTGTGGAGGCCATGACTTGGGGTTGGCTCCCTTTTTGGTGAGAGCCACAATGGGGGCCACGATAGTGGAAAAATGGGGTATGAATTGACGGTAATAGTTGGCGAAGCCCAGAAATCGTTGAATGGAACGCAGACCAACAGGCCGAGGCCAATCTAAAACCGCTCTCAATTTGCTAGGGTCCATTTGTAGTCCTTGGGCTGAAACAGTATAACCCAAAAAGGGCAGAGCGGTTTGGTGAAAGAGACACTTTTCTAATTTGGCATAAAGATGATGCTGCCGAAGGCGGGATAGTACCAGACGAACGTGCCGGTGATGCTCTTCGAGGGAAGAAGAGAAGATGAGGATATCATCTAAATAGACCACGACACAGGAGTACAACAAGTCCCGGAAGATGTCATTGACGAACTCTTGAAATACGGCAGGGGCATTACAAAGCCCGAAGGGCATCACCAAATACTCGAAATGACCGTCACGGGTATTAAAGGCAGTCTTCCATTCGTCTCCCTTGCGGATGCGGATCAGATTGTAGGCTCCTCGGAGATCCAGTTTGGAAAAGATCCTGGAGCCACGAAGACGGTCGAAGAGTTCTGGAATTAAGGGTAAGGGGTATCGGTTCTTTACCGTGATCTTGTTAAGACCCCGATAGTCGATACAGGGTCGGAGAGAACCGTCTTTTTTCTGTACAAAAAAAAAGCCAGCCCCAGCGGGAGAAGAGGACTTCCGGATGAAGCCCCTCTGCAGATTTTCTTGTATGTAAGTAGCCATTGCTTGAGTTTCGGGGACGGATAGTGGGTAGATACGGCCACGAGGAGGAGTGGTCCCAGGCAGGAGGTCGATCGGGCAGTCATAAGGGCGATGAGGCGGAAGAGTCTCAGCTTGCTTCTTACAGAAGACATCAGCGTAAGCCCGGTAAACTTCGGGTAGGCCCGGTAGAGATGTGGTAGGATGATCGGTTCGAACTGGTAAAGCTTTCAAGCAATTCTTGAAGCAGGTTATACCCCACGCCTTGATGTCCCCAGTGACCCAGTCTAGGGTAGGATTATGAAGCTGAAGCCAAGGAAGACCCAATAGGATTGGGGAAGTACAATGGGGTAACACAAAGAGTTCCAAGTATTCCTGGTGAAAGAGGCCAATCTTAAGGAGCAAAGGCTTGGTACGGTACTGCACCATACAATTCAGTCTATCTCCATTAACTGAGGCGATGAATAACGGTTTGGCCAAGCGGTTAACTGCTATGTCGTATTTCTTGATCAGGGAGGCCTCTATGAAATTGCCCGCCGAACCAGAATCCAGGAAGACCGGCAAATTAAGCACAGAGGCAGATGAGAGACAAAGCTGTGCAGGTACGGTAAATCTTGGAGAGGAAGCACACACACCCAGAGACGCCTCTCCCACCGAGTCTAGGTGCGCCCGTTTCCCAGTCGAGAAGGACGAATGGGGCAATCTCTTAGAAAATGATCAGGACTGGCGCAATACAGACAGAGATTTTCATTTCTCCTGCGAGACCTCTCCACGGGGGTTAGGCGAGAGCGGCCGACCTGCATGGCTTCCACCTCTGGAGAAGATGGTACAGACAAAGGTTTCTGAAAGGTGGGAGCCAAACGGAACATCCTCCTGTCACGTTGGGAATCTCTCTCCAGGCGAAGTTCCTCACGCCTCTCAGCAAAGCGTATGTCAATGCGAGTGACGAGATGAATGAGTTCAGAAAGGGGGTCAGGTATCTCTCGGGCCGCTAGAACATCTTTGATCTTGCTAGAAAGACCTTTCTTAAAACAAGCGCAGAGGGCCTCATTATTCCATGCTAACTCGGAGGCCAAAGTACGGAATCGAATAGCATATTCACCAACAGAAAGATCGCCTTGCGTTAAATTCAATAGAGCGGACTCGGCAGATGAGGCCCGAGCGGGTTCTTCAAAAACCTGACGGAATTCAGTAACAAAGGCCTGAACGGTGAAGGTGAGAGGATCATTACGGTCCCACAAGGGAGTGGCCCAAGCCAAGGCTTTTCCGGAGAGCAGACTAATGATGAAGGCCACTTTAGAGCGTTCGGTGGGAAATTGATCAAACAATAATTCCAGGTGCATAGAGCACTGGGCTAGAAAGCCTCTGCACAACTTCGCATCCCCCTCATATTTTGCTGGTAAGGAGAGGCGGATTCTGGATGGGGAAACTGCTGGAGACTGCGGTGGCGGCACCGGTGGCGGTGGAGAAGGCGACAGCTGCTGGGTCAAGAGTTGCTGCATCATAGCGGTAAGCTGATTAATCTGCCGAGACTGCAAAGCCACCAGCGCTGGGAGTTCGGAAGTCTCCGGCAAGGGCACCTCAGCGGGATCCATGGCCGGATCTTACTGTTACGCACCGGGTGCGAAGAAGTGGACCCGCAGGGTCTGCAGAACTGTTTTGGCAGATACCGCGTCAGGGGAGCGGAGTCTAAGGAGCCACTGGTTTTCACCAGAGCCCACCGCAAGGCGGGATGGTCTTGTGCGGCAGGTGACTCCCAGGTCGCTACCCCCCAACAGCGGCACAGTTCCACAAACTGCTGAAGTGACGTGCAGCAGAGACAAACAGTGGTCGGAGGAGAAGGTCGAGGTCAGGACTGGCAGCGCGGGTTCAGTAGCGGTGAGACAAGCCGAGGTCGGGACTGGCAGCGCGGGTTCAATAGCGGTGAGACAAGCCGAGGTCGGGACGGGCAGCACAGGTTCGAAGGTCAATAGGAGAGCCGAGGTCATACACGAGGAATCAAGCAATACAGCGATAATCATTCAGGGAACAACACCGAAGATCCGGCACAGGAAGTAAGGCAGGGTTTAATTTATAGGAAGCGCCAAAAAGAGATTGGATGGCAGAGACCAATTAACAGGGCCTTGGCCCTTTAAATCTGAGGAGGTTGACGCGCGCGCCCCCTAGTGGCCGGGGACGTGCGCGCAGGGAAGACGGAACAGACACAGAAGGAGGAAGCCGGCGGCCATGCCGGTCAGAGGAGGAGGCGCGGGGACCAGGTAAGGGGGAACTGCAGCCAGGGGGGCCAGCAGCAGACGCCCGGATGGCGGTGAAGCGGGGAGCGCTGCAGGAAGGGGACGCAGCGCTCGCCCGAGGAGAGGCACGGAGGGGGGCGCTGCGCGGGGAAGACGCAGCGCTCGCCCTAACACCCCCGTGGTAACCAGTTCCCAACACGGAGTCAGAAATGACTTGCCCTTCTGGAGGTTGAGCGATATTAACCACCACTGAAGGGACTGCAAAACGTGGGGAGACAATAGACAAGTCTGATTCAATGATAGTGGGCACCTGTCCCACTTTGCCAAGAGGAAGAGCTGAGGCGTCCTTATGTGAAACTGGGCAAACGGGACTGCCTCGAATGCAGCTACCATCAATCCCACTAGTCTCATCCCTAGACGGATAGACTGACGAGGGTTGGACAAGAATAGATGAATCAAGTCCTGAATCTTGCCTGATCTGACGGCATCCGGAGACATGAAAAATCTGGGAGGAGGCCGGAAACTCGAATTCCAGTTTGTAACCGGAAGAGACTACTTCCAGAACCCAATTGTCTGATACCTCCTGACCCCAGACCTGGAAGAAGAACCGCAGCCGTCCCCCCACCCGTAAGGGTGAGGGCGTCCCCTCATTGTTGAGCAGGCTTAGAGGCAGATTTGGTTTTGGACCCCCAATTCTGGCTTGGATGGCCACGTCCCTTTCCTCTATTCCATGCATTACCTCTAGGGGCTGAAAAGGCCAATCCTCTACCGGATCTAGACCCCCGAAAGGAAGGGTTAAAAGAGGCCACTCCACGAAAGGAACGACGTTGTTTCTTACGCTGAGGTAATTTACCTCCTTTCGTGACAGAATCCAATTTTTCTCCAAAGAGGCGCAATCCCACAAAAGGGAGCGCTGTAAGCGATTTCTTGGCTACAATATCAGCTGCCCACTGCCGCAACCATACTGACCGCCGAATGGCGATTAACAAGGCAGAGGTTCTGCTGCACATGAGCAGAGTATCATCTAAGGCAGAAAGTACAAAAGATGCAAACATCTCACATCGTTTAAGAGCGGCGTACTCATCAGAGGCCGGATCAAGCACTGAGTAATTCATTAGGTCTCTCACAACAGACCTAATAGCCACTGTCATGAGTGCAGAAGCACCAACAGACAGCAAGGCCGAGCCCACACTGGAAAAAGCGTGGCACGCCATTTGATCAATACGCTTATCCTCTCCATCTTTAAGTGTAGTGGAGTCAGGAGAATGCAACACAGAAGAATTGGATAAATAAAGCACAGGGGCATCCACCACAGGTGGTGATGACCAACACTTAAAAGTATCAGCTGGGAAGGGATATTTCTTGTCCCAGCCCAAGGGAATGCCAGGAAGCCGCGCAGGCTTCTCCCATTCTTTAAGAATAATTTCATCAAAATGCTTTTGATTTGGAAATTCTAAACGAGGTTTAGAGACTCCAAAGAATTCCCCTTTTTGAGGAGGGACTACTTTAGGAGGAGTGATAACCAAAACCTCAAATAACTGAGCAAGAGCCTTAGGGGTATCCACAACACTAGCTTCACCCTGCTCAATCACAGTACCAACAAATTGCTGTTCATCAGAAACATCTGAATCCTCATATAATTCTCCTTCTTCTAACTGAGAAGGATCATACCAATAAAGCATTTCACAATTATCCAACTCACTTACCGGAACGGCCTGAGTCAAATGTTTCCTTTTAGCTGAGGCTTTCTTGGCCACAGAGCTAGACATTAATTTTTCAAGATGAGCCAATCTGACACATAAATCAGAATGCGACTCACCACCCATGACAATATCACTGGAGGTACGGACAACACATGGCGGAGTAGGAGATAAGGCAGAAGTCGCAGACGCCAAAGCCTGGGCCCCAGTTTGCTGCATAATAGTTAATTGAGCACAAGGGACGCAAAGAATTGCGTTATCCCCAACAAGGGATGCCCCACATCCAAAACATTGCAGAGTCTGTGCAGAGGAAACTGCATGCCCGTTGTCCTGAGATGCCTCCATATGGTGTTTAGTATTATACTATAATTGATTATAGTCGCCAAGTATATATGGGATTTATGCAATTGCTACCCGGGATGCCCCTTTAAATTGTCCCAAGTGGGAGGATATTAACACAAATGGACCCCCAAATAAGGCTTTAAGGGCTAAAGACCAGGAGAAACCCCTTTAAAATAAAGAGTTTCCACCTACAAGGAAAACAAACAGTCACCAATGTACACAATACAAAAAATGACAAAGCATGAAAAAAAAAATGGCAGAAACTCCCTTCAGCAAGCTGAGGGGTACTCACAGCACTTTTAAATATGGAACGCTTCACGAATTTGCGTGTCATCCTTGTGCAGGGGCCATGCTAATCCTCTCTGTATTGTTCCAATCTTAGTATATGTGCTGCCAAAGCAAGCACAATGAGGGAAGACCATAGGGAAGCAACAGGAGCCAGGCAGACAAAGAGAGCATCCAGGTGCTCTTGAGAATGAAATGATTGCTGTGTGCCTAAGCCCCGCCCACCCCCAGAATCACATGACCAAGAATGGAGGGAAATTCAAATCTGAACATAGCCAGAAAACAAAGAGCTTTAAAAGGTAAGCAAAAGAATGCTGCCTAGACAGAAATAGGAAAATCTAAATAAAACATATCCTATTAAATAGTATAGTAAACATACATAATAATATATATGTAATAAAGATTTATTTTATATATCTTTTTTTTTTTTTTTTTTTTTTTATTTGTGTGCATGGTGACAAATAAGCCCAGATAACGCCCCCCCCCCCCTCCTTTTTACCCCAGCAGGGGAAAGGAGAACTAAAGGGGAGAGGATAGAAATGCACCCATAAGGCACAAGGGGATTATAAAGGGACAGGGGCATCCCATGCCGAGAACACCAACCCGGAAACCGCCTACCCACATTTGGGTCTCACGGAGGAGTAAAACTCCTGTATACACCAGAAGGTGTATGTATCTACCTTTGCCTGAACCATACAGCCAGGGCTGGGAGGCATACAATATAACCAAACAGGTTTAAAGAGTATTAGACAGAAATAGAGAAAAAAAGGGGCCTGGAGCAAACCCGGCTACCTGCAGCTTGAAGGAGAGTCATCTTCTGAATGCTTCGCCGACTGCAGAGACAAAAAGACTGAGGAATAGTGGGAGGAACCCAGTACTTATGGACCAGGAGGGGCTCCTTTTTCCATGTCATCTCTGCAAGATCGCCCTCTACAGGCCGGGTTCCCAAGTGTCATGAATATTTGGAAGTGGGGTGTGTAACAAACTAAGAATAATAAAATTCCAAATAAGGTCAGCACCTTCAGGACTGACTTTTGAAAAAAAAAAATATATGCATTGGAAGTGGACTGGCACTTTAAGACATCAAGTCCTCTACTTCTGGCGGCATCAGGTGCATCAGACAAGTGAGAGTCTGCTCAGCAGGACCGCCATTAGGGCGAGAGGGCATAATTCAGGCATAGGATGCAATTTTATGCTGTTCCTTAGTCCAAGACAGAGCCTCTATTATCTTCCCCTTTCTCCTATTTTCTCTGTATGTTATTTATGTTTCTTTTTTGTCTGTATAATGACCACTTGGCAGAGTACAGGTGATCCCCAGGGTATTGTTTGGGTTCTTAAATGGTATGCATGGCCTAAAGAGATATTAAAAGGGGGTCTTTTTAGTGTAAGTGTGACACCTTGGGGCTTTAAAGCAGACCCTTAGTCACTATGGGTGGCACGACAGTGCCCCTTGGATAACATATGGCACCCTTTTAATGGTTCAATATTAGTAGGGAGAGTAAATTTGGTCCCAAATTGTTATAGAGGATCCATAGGACCTGTTGGTGGCCCGGGGTGATAAAGAGGGTGTTGCACGCTTAACTAGTAATGGAGCAGCAGGCAGAGAAGGGGTGGCCTCCTTGGACAGTATGGGTGAATCCTTGGACAGTATGGGTGGCCCTAACTTGTAAATGGGGACATTGCAAGATATGTGGCACTATTTAACAGCATGGAGGTTAAAGTGGGGGGCCAACAATTTGGATGTATGGGGTCCAGACATTATTAGGCGCAGCCCTGGAGAACTAAATGTTTTCTGGCAGTGATGTGATCAGTTAATGTAGGGTGCAGTGAAGCTGCAAGTGTTACAAGAGGGTAGGTGAAAGTCCCTGTCTAGGCAAAGAAAAAAATGTACTGGCTTCTCTACCCTCAGCAGTAGCTTTCTCGGGACCTGGTGCTGCAAGATTTATAGGCATAGATGAATAGGTTCTGCACTGTGTAGACTCCAACTCCTCTTACAGAGTGAGGACACTCAGGCAATGCCTTCCAGTGCTCCAGTCACTGTGATGGGGTAGGGTACCACCTAACACAATTCCCAAAGAATCTTCATGGACATGCGTTGGACCCATTCTATAAGACAGGTACGTTTTAAAGTGATAAACTATACGAAACTCTGAAAAAAAAGTCTCTACTTGACTTGTATAATTGCCCGGACAGTCCCTTTAAAACAATTTGTTTCTGATTGAGGAGGAAGGATGAAGGGTGCTAAGCCCATTTTCAGGCATTACATTAAAAAAAACCTCACCTTCTCATCAAAATCCACCACTGACTGGCCACTATGCGTATGGCTTCTGGCTTCAAGGTATTCAGACGTTCCCTTCGTTAAATTCTTAAAAAACAATTTCCTGCGCCTCAAACTCTTTTGCTCTCCTTTGCTTTCAGGTAACTTTTTTGCTACCCTTTCTCTCACTGTTTTTTTTTGCTTTCTCTTGCATTTTCACTTGACTTTTGATTTTTGACTCATGCTGAATTTTTTTTGCAGATTTTATCTGCATACAATTTTGCACAATGTGGCTAAAATGCTGAAAAAGTTTGCTAAAATGCTGAAAAAGTTTTCTCTTAGAGCCTAAATTGAGTGATTTAGAGTTAAATTTTTTGTGTAAAGAGTTGAATTCCTTTGGTTACAGTGCCCTCATCCTCCCTAAGGCACCCATCTCATGCACCAGGCAAAGAGGCTAGTAACCCAAGGATCAGGGGCTGAATGGCCGGACCCTGGCCCTGTGGTTTAACCAGCAACTATGCCCTTTGGTGTAGGTCTCCTAGGAGAACACAGAGCCCAACCCGATAACCAACTGGGCTCTTCCGCACCCCCAGTGCCACAAGAGAGGGGGCAGGTAGTTGGGCAGTATGTCACCTGCTAGTCCCCCTACCCTGTGAACAGTTATAGGGGTCTCCCGGTCACCCCAAACAAAATACATTTATTATTTCAAATTTTCCTACTTAGCAGTACATGTCTGTTACTTTCTGTCACCCGCTAGGCTACTCATCTAGATCCATCAGATCCGGGGCTTCTCTATCCATTCATTGATGTCATTCATTCATGGCCAACCTTTTCTTTCATTTTTTGTGTTCTCATCTTGCACTTGATATTTCACTATTTATCACTCTGTTATTTTCACTTTCTCTTGCTCACCCTCTTTCTCGTTCATACTTTCCCAAACTTACTTTACTCTCACAACCAGAACTCATAAGAGATTTATATGGAAGCAGCCATGGCACTAGTAGCAACCTTAGGCCCTGGGTCCAAAAAGCCTCCTCAGCAGCAGCTTTCTCATGACCTGGTGCTGCAAGATTTACAGTTGTGTAGACTCCACCCCCTATGGAAGGAGGGCGATCAGTCTGTCAGTGCTGCACTCACTGTGATGGAGTAAAGTATCAACCACCACACCACCACCATAGCACAATTCCCAAGGAATCTTCATGGACATACATTGGACCCATTCTCCAGCTTTAAAGTGCTGAACTATGCAAAACGCCTGTGTCTATTTGTCTGGACAATCCCTCTAAATACGTTTGTTTCTCAGTGAGGCATTTTCACGCTTCACATTAAAAAACAAATCACCTGCTCAAAGCAATCCACCACTGATTGGACACTATGTGCACAACTTCTGGATTCAGGATAGCGTTTTAGGCCTCGACTGTTATGTGGGTGACCCAATCCTTGTGTGGCATTGCTGCTTCAGTGGAGATAACATGTCACTCAAGCTGGGATGTCCACATCAGTCATGGAGCTTCCATAGTAACCTGCAGGGGATCGTTGGGACCACTGCATCTTTTTTTAATGTTCAAATCGGGCTTGGGGATGAAAAGGTGGTGGGGACCCAAAATGCTTGGAGGTTTTCTTATGTTGAACTTTCTAATAAAAAACATAGAAAATTATAAGGACTTGGCCAGAAGAAATGCACAAAAGAAGAAATTTGGTAATTAAATGGAATTTGTCAGTGTACGTGAGTAAAATGAGTGTCTAACTAGGAAAGTGTGAGAAAAAGAATGCATGAAATCACTGCTGGTCTCTTCTTAGGCTTACGGTCATTTATTTCCATAACTCAAGCTAAGCCACTTGGAAAAAATTCATTTCAACATTCTGTGTTATTAATGTTAATTTCCATATTCTTTTTAGGAAACCACTCCACAAGGAGGAAAATGGCACCACCAGAGCAGAATATGCAATGACTCTTGAAACAGCCTGAACAAGAAACAGCTTGGCCAAGCAACACTACTAGTAACATGACGGATGCCTTGAACTTTTGCTTTTTAGGGGCCAAAAAACAAGGGCCAGGCATATACAAGGCAGTGACTTTTGCCTGGAGACTTATTAATGTGCTGGCATTAACAAAATGAACAATCGTAAATGTGGGCATCAGTCTCTGAGTTAGGAGACCATGGCTGCTGCACGAGTCTTTGCCCCTTGCTGACTAATCACAAGTACTGTCATGTTGGCACAAAAAGTTCTCAACGCCTATGAAGAACTTGGACAGTAACGCACGCATGCGCAAAGTTTTAGTACCCATGATACTAACCTTATGCTATTTTGTATTGGGACCACACCATAAGTAACAACATGCATGCATTTATTACTTTATTAATGAGGACACAGCAGTGGGATCACTACTATGCAATACCCCAAGGCTGACTAATATGGAAGACAAGAGAGAAGTGTGTAGAGATGGAGAGATCCAAAATGATAGTGGGGTTAAAAATCCAAAACAAAGGTGGTATTACCAACCCTGCACAGCTTCACTATGGCCAAATTTATAACAGCCATATGAGGGGGTTCTATAATCTGAATGCTTGTGCATCAAACCTACAGTCCCCTGTTGTTGGCCATAGACATAATAGTGAGCTTTATTATCCTAGATCAGACTATAGCACCCTATACCTGATAATAAGCTGGAATGCAAAGGGTGGTACACTGAAATTGGGACTGTTAACTGGCAAAAATCAACCAAAACAGGGACCAGTCATGTCATATCTGTGGCCAATTTTAATATACATCAAGATATGGTTTTCAAGAGCATAGTAAATGTAAACATTTCCTGTCCTATATTAAAAGCAGTATATGGCCTGTGGGTGAAATGTATCATGACCTATGTCAATAATCAGGACAAAGCTACAGTCACAAGGACAGCTGATTTCCAAATCTCCTTCCTTTAGGTTTGCCTGGATTACCAACTACTATTTGTTCTAGTTACACTAATAAGCCACTGGGACACAGGGAGTCAGAAAAAAGTGGAACCAACCTCATAATACCTATCCAAAATATTTTTAAGACCAACTTCTACTTCAAATTCACCAACAACTTAATCTTCGAACCTCTGCCTACTCCCTTGCCCAATTCACCAATACCTTTAGGAGTCTTGCTCCACCTGCTGCCTTCCCTGTGAGCATTCAGGCTTAGAAATACCCTGCTGCAGGGCATTGCCCTAGCAGAGGCAGGACTGGGCAACCTGGGAATTTCACACATTGGGAGATCCTGAATCAGGGTGCCCAATAGGCAATGACCAAAAGCTGAGATGCCGGGTTTTGGTCCACGTTAAGCTTTGCATGTCTGAGCCTTTCATGTATCTATCCTTGCTTGTCAGGGGATACAGAAAAAGCTCAGGCATAACCGGGCATTTTTTCTCTTTCATACTAACAAGAAACATTTCTACATTTGAACTGGACCTTCAGCATCATTTAATGATTAGACCAGACCCTTAAAAATACTATTCCCCAGCATCTATATTGAATATGTTTTTTAATTTTTTAGTTGCTTATTTATTATTCTTTCCCCTGCGGGGCTTCAACTCTGTTCAGGACTCTAGGATACCGGCGCCGCCATCTTGCCTCCTCAGAAGCATCACATGCTGAGGAGAGGAGGGGTGGGGGTGAAGTGCAAAGGGGGCGGGTTATAGCTGTGCTTTACACACACAGAGCAGAGCTGGGGTCAGGAAAAGGACAGCAATCCCCGAATGCAGAGTGGCTTATTCAGAAGACACTTCCTATCTGCAGGCAGCCTGAGACTCCACGGGTCTTGGATGTTAAAAGGCTAAAGAATTGCAATAGGTGCAGGTAGGATGATTTTTAATATGGGCAATCTTTATGTACAGGGCAGGGAAAACATATAAGATTAGCTTTTATTTGGAATGAAGGTATGCTTTAAGGAAAAATAAGCCCCAGTTAATGTCTTCTCATTGAGACCGTGGATATATAATGACATTTAAAGTGAAATGCTAAGTGGTGCAAAGTAGAATTGTAATAAATACTATTTACAAAGCTGTCCATTGTCACCAAGTCTACAAGGAGTTAACCTAGGTTTATTCATTATTTTTTTAAGTCTTTTCTAGAATAAAACAATTGGATATACAATACACCCCCACCTGTCTAACTTTGTCCTCAAAGATCCCAGCAGACTCAGCATGAGGCCACCCACAATAACTAAAACAGTAACTCACTTTTTATCATGTTTTCATTTATTGTGTGCTGGAGATTTGGAGGCAGATGTATTTATGGAAAGTTTTTTTTTTCATCCAGCAGCACAAACACGTGTAAAAAGCTGTCTGGCTTTTTGTAATAACTTGGCGATGCCGTATGAAGTACTGCTGTAAGATCTTCTCTAAAGAATACATTTCATTAAAAAGAAAAAAAATATTTTCTCTAAATATTTGGAGGAGCATAGTTTTCCTTATAATATCCTGATCTACTGACACAGGGACTGACGTCTAGTTGTCAAATGTTCAGATCCTTGAAAGAGGATCACTTTCCTTCTGATACTTATATAAAGTCAATGTCATTTTGGGACTAATGTCTAAAGTTAGCAATCTAAGCGCCTGACAACTTGTCCCTAAAGAGCAATTCAGTAAACTTTATATGTATCTTAAGGAAAAGAATTCTCTTCCCAAGGACCTGAGAGACAAATTTGCTTGCTGGTAATGGAACAACCCTTTGGGACGATTGTTAGTTTGCTACCTTCAGACATTAGTCTCATATTAGCTGCATACCCATCGACTTTAGTATCTAAAAGAAAATGATACTCTCCCATGGACTTAACATTGGTTATCGTACATTCAGTATTGCTACCCTCAGGCATTAGTCCCAAATAGTATTTATCAATATCTAAAATTAAAATTAATTTACAAACCATCTGAATCTTGGGTATAGGCATGCTTTTAACTATCTAAAAATTTTGCCACCAGTGTCCAGATTTTTGAAACAGTATAGTTAGTTCTTAATCAAAAAGGCCTTTTGGTCTTATGTCTGAAGACTGTAAAAGATTCAGATATCTGAGGCATAAAGACGATGGCCTTTTAGGGCTAATATCTGAAGGTACAAATGCTTTAGCAATCTGAATAGTTGAAAGTATAGATCCTTATAGATATAATTATCCTCCAGGCTATTAGTTGAATGTTAAGAATGCTAAACAAAATTATATCTTTATATCTAAGGGAAAATTAAATCGTCAGTTGATGAGGATTTGAACATTGGTTGTCAATGATCACTGCTACCATCCATCATCATTCAGATCCTTGGGAGAGTATCTTTTTCCTTTAGATACTCATTAAATCCTCGGGTGAGAAACTTTTTTAAGATCCTTGGGAGAGTATCATTTTTCCTTTAGATACTCAAGAAATCCATGGGTGAGCAGTGCTTTTAAGACTAATACTTGAAGAATGTAATGACTTGACAATCGCCATGTTTGTCATCTTGATATTAGACCAAAACTGTTTATTGTGCTTTATAAGTATAACAAGGAATAAAATACTCAAGAATCTGAAGGTGAACCTAGCTAATTAGTGATTGAACAACCCTTTGTCTAGGTGGCCGACATTTAGATTGCTACATTCAGATATTATAGCTAAATATTAAATGCTAGTTTATCAATTTAAAGGCAGCAATTATTTTGCAATATGAACATTAGAAAAAACATTTGAGGATTATTGTCCAGGTGTAAATCACCAAACCACAGCCACAAGCAAAGTTCTCCTTCAGATACTTTGAAAAGTACTGTTTTCCTACAGATGCCCAAGAAGTCTATGGATGAGGCCAGTTTTTTGGACTGTTTAGATGTACCGTACCTATGTTTTAGTAATCCAAACATGGGACAACTAGAAATTAGTCTCACAAGGGTAGTCCAATCACCAGCAATGTTTGGATACCTTGAAGAGTATTCTTATTCTTCAGATACCAGAATAACATTGAACTTGGATGTATTGATGATCTAAAGGAGAATTATATTGTTCCAATGATGGATGTCCAATTAGCGAAAAGCATTGCTGCAATGTTCAGATAATTTTTCTGTAGGTACCCATGAGCCTTTTAAGACAAATACTAGAAGGAAGCAATGCTTTAGCAATTTAAACAGTGGACAACCGATGTTCAGTCCATGGGGAACCATTTTGCTTCGATTCACAAAGCATTGACTAATTTGGACCTTATAACATTAATGGCTTCTCTATTCCCAATAGGCCTCATAAGTATCCAGATGATTTTCTTCACTACTGGTTACCAACATGCACTTTTAAAATTTAGTTGCAAAAAATGTGAGTATACCTTATGAGTAACCAAATGAATGTTGGCCTGCAAATCACCAGATCCTTCAATGATGTCGTTACAGCCACCTTTAGCCATTAGTCCTAAAATGTATTCTTTATTCACTTTTTAGGTCTAGTCCTGTATCTAGTCCAACAGTCTCGACTATTGGACTTTGTAGAAATAATCCAAAGCAACTGGAGGTGTTTTGCTTTCTCAGTTCTGCGAAACCTAGTAGGAACTCTGGCAAAAGGTTTTCCTGAAACAGCAACATCCTGCTCAGCTGCTTTGACTTATCACTGCATATATTTTGGATGAATGAACCTTCACAGACCATTTGATTAATGATTTACAGATATTCAGATTTCATAATGTCACATTACATGATTATTTGTGAGAGTTATCCAATGTAAACCACCCTGAATCCAACTATCACAGATGGGGGACAACAACCTCTCTTATATTGTGTCTCTGTTTAGACAGTAAACTCAACTTTTGGCTGCCTCAAAATTTCATGGTCTGCTATTAATCAAAGTGTTTTTATAATAAAAAAAAAGAGACTAAGGGTAGCACCACTAATTGGAGATATGTGCTCACTACAACCAAGTATCAATGCCAACACAGAGAGGGGGATAGGGAACTTCAACCCTCTCCTCAACCCTCCCCAAATAGGAGCACCAAAACACTTTAAAAAATACAAAATCTATTTTATTGTGAATATATCAAGATATATCATAAAAACAACACACTAACACATACAACATTTAATAAAAACACAGCTGCATGTGTCCAATAAATTTGCTGCCTGCTAAAAATTACTGTACAAATTAATCATAAGACCAATATCAAGTAGTTTTGGTATTAGTATTAACCCTTGGGAAAGCTGCCAATAATAAATTAGGTTACTGGCAATTATATTATATTGTGATTAAATTGTTTTATTATTGAATTATTGCTTATTGTGTATATTTAATATTTTGTGCCGGCACAAAAATCCTCAAAATTTTATATATAAAAATGTATATATAAGAAATTATATATAAATATATACTTTTTACACAAATCTATTTAAATAAATAATCAATTAATACACTGGTGGATTTACCTGCATGCTGTCCTCTGCCAGTGATACCCTTGGGAACACGATTGCTGCTTACTAGGTTTTGTATGGCCTTTCATGTGCTGGCAGCACAATATTTTCATAGTAATAGTGTGTTTCTGCTTTATTTTTGAGTCCACAATTAATGAGTTTTGATATCATCTGAGTTATCACTTTTTTTAGGATGATCAATTATTATTGTATGACTGGATTTAGTTTTGGTAGCACTACAATGATTTTTTAATAGTGCCACTTTGGAATAGTGTATTCACTGATAAACTGGTTCACTTATTTATTAACTTATTTATAGATTTTTTTGTATTAATTGATTATTTAAATAGATTTGTGTCAAAATTATATATATAATATATATATATATATATATATATATATATATATATATATATATATATTATTTCTTATATATACATTTTTGGGGGGATTTTGTGCCGGCACAAAATATTAAATATACACAATAAGCAATAATTCAATAATAAAACAATTTAATTACAATATAATATAATTGCCAGTAACCTAATTTATTATTGGCAGCTTTCCCAAGGGTTAACTAAATACTAATACCAAAACTACTTGATATTGGTCTTATGATTAATTTGTACAGTAATTTGTAGCAGGCAGCAAATTTATTGGACACATGCAGCTGTGTTTTTATTAAATGTTGTATGTGTTAGTGTGTTGTTTTTATGATCTACCTTGATATATTCACAATAAAATAGATTTTGGATTTTTTATAGTGTTTTGGTGCTCTTATTTGGGGAGGGTTGAGGAGAGGGTTGAAGTTCCCTATCCCCCTCTCTGTGTTGGCATTTTTATATTAAAAAGACATGTAGAAATGGCCCACGTGCTTATCTAATAATGCTCCAAAGACCAAATTGCTTGTGAAGGAATTGGCCTCTTTACCTTTTGTACAGCGGGATGTCAAAGCCTCCATAGTAATGGGAATATATCCAGTTAGATGGTGTTAGGAATGTGGAAACGCTATATAAATATAATATATACAAAATGTAATAATGGTTGTTAATGGACTGGGAACAGTTACTATGGCTATCAATAAAATCGTCCAATAAACACTTGTATGCGGATATTGTGGTTGATCATTGTGAACAACAGTCAGTTACTGGAAACCAGATAAAGGATATACTCATAGGCAGAATGGAGCTGAAACTAGCCCTTGGGCAGGCCATGACATACCCCCACAATCCCACTTTCAATGGTTTGCCAGTCCGGTCAACATGTGTGCATCATGGCTGTGGCTATAGCCTTGCATCATTCCAAAGACCGACCTAGAGTATCAAATGACTGGAAGTATGATCACCCCCCCTCCCTAAAGGATGCCCCACTGAGCATTATCTAAGAAGATGCCCAAGACTGGGCATTGATATATTCATCCTTATCTTAACTTATGACGTCTGTTGGTTGCTGTCTATTCTATTGTAAGTCTTTGTTTGGGAGGCCAGCTAGTGATTGTTACTAGCTGTGAGCAAATTGTAAAAAAAATTCAGCCAATAAGCCAAATTTTGATTTGATCTGCATTAATTCGTAATTAACCGCATTACAATTGCTATATTCCAGCTGCTATTTAAGGCGTGTAAAATGTATGTAGTGTTTGTAGTCCCCCGTGACCGGCCTTTGGGGTGTGCGACCTATGTGGCAGCATTCTGGAACCTCCATGAGGGGGCGTCCGACAAAACCATTCAGACATCCTTTTACAGGGAACACTCTCAGCTGGTTCAAAATATCTCTTTTTTGCATATTTCTTCTGTAATACTCTCTTTAATCTCCTGCATTTTTTCTTACTTTCCTGTTCTTTCTTTCATATGATTTTTTCCTTTACCTTTCTTTTCATCTCTCTTTCATGTTTCCCTCATTTTAGTTTCTTTTCCACATTCTGTCTGCCTGCTTTTTTCTGTATTCGTGTGTGGAACACCGTGAAGTGCCCCAAAACAGGAACAGTCACATAGGTGGAGGGGGCATGTGGCAATTAGAATTGCCTTTAGATTAGCACTACACTATCCCTACCTAAACTGATCTGCTAGCTGCACTTCTCTGCTGTACTCCGCTCTGACCCTGTCAGCCACATTCACTGGACTGTAGCTGATCACATGGGACACTTTGTTTTTAGGGGACCAGGCCATCACACATCACATGGGGGGCTAGCAACCTGTTGATTGGCTGTGTGCACGGCATTCCTGTGATGCTACTCTACTGGGTGTTTTACTTTCCTTTTCTAGCATGTTTCCTGCATTTTGGGGACAAATAAGTAAAGCATGTGGCAACAATTTTGGTGAAAATCGATTTGTTACCACAAATTGGCAAAAATGCAGATTTGAACAAATCAAATTGTTCCTTGAAATTTTAATCAAATTCCACTTCATCTGAATCAGTTCGCTCATTACATAAATGAAGCCTTTGGCTTTGGTTTACCTTTGTAAAAAAAAAAAAACACAGTGTGAATGTCTCTCCAGTTAAAACATCTCTGATATAAAGCAGGCACACTGGGTAGCACCGCGCTGTTTCATTATCCTCTTACGTGCCTAAATTATGGCGTCCGGATCACACTGTACGCGGCGTTAAGAAAATTAAACAAGACAAATGACAACTGAGACACCCGAGGCGCCAGGATGGCGGTTCCCTTAATCAGAACATATAGTGCGGCTGGCGTGCAAGAGCTCAGAGGAGGATCTCCTAATGAACCATAATTATATCTCTGGATTCCATTATTAAGTATTAATAGGGCTTATTAAATAAGGCACAGAAGGGAGGGGGTCATGGGTAAAAGCAGCAGGGGAGAGCACTTTACTAATGATTTACAAGTGAAAAACGATGGCTACTGCCAATACGGTCTGGTGTGTATGTAGTACTATATAATAACATATATATAGTGGATATAAAAACACCCCCCCCCCCCGCTATTGTCATGTGAAAAATCTGATAAAGAAGAATCATTTCTGAACTTTTTCTACTTTTCTACTATACCCATAATCTGTACAATCCATGATTCAAACTGACATTATTTAGAGGGTTAAACAGTAAATAAAAAAACAAGTAATATTGGTGTAATACCCTCTCATAATTAGAGATGTGGCTGTGTTCAGCATTAGCCAATCACAGAAAGTTAAAAGGCCACATGGACCACATGGTCCATCAAGTCTGGCCTTATGTGTGGATATTTCACCCCCCCCCCCCCAGCTGCCTTCACCTGCAGTGCCATAATCACATATGTGGGGGCTCCCCAGGGCTGCGTCCTTTTTTCCACTCCTCTTCTCTTTATAGACCAATGACTGTGTTTCTATAGAAGACTCCGTCAAAATCCTTAAATTCACAGATGACACTACAGTCGTAGGCCTGATTAGGAATGGGGAGGAAGGGTACCAGAAATGTGTCACCAACCTAGACGGGTGGTGCATAAACAACGGCTGGGTGATCAGCTCAGCAAAAACAGTTGAGCTAGTCATAGTCAAAATGGAACAATAATATCTCCATTGTCCTAAAGAAGTCTCAGCAGCGATTATTCTTCCTGCGTCTACTGAAAAAGGCCGGCCTCCCCAAGAGGATCCTGACCACGTTTGTTAATGCTGTCCTGGGATTCTCTATCTCCTGCTGGTTCAAGGCACACACAAGAAAGACAAGGTCAAACTCCAGCGAAGTTTTAAAACTGCAGAGACAATCATTGGCACTCCCTCACCACCCATAAATGACACGTGCGTCTTGTCACATGCCAAGAGGATTATCTCTGACACCTCACACCCTAGACATAAGCTTTTCATTTCTCTTTCATTGGGTTTCCACTGCAGAGTACCTCCATGCAGAAGCTCCAGCTCCCAGAAGTTTCTAGCCCTCTGCAATCTGCTTGCTGAATAGTACCAGTTCTATTCAGACACCTCCACATAACAACTGACTTGTTGACTGGTGACTTGTTTACATACTTGATAACTTGTTTACATGCTTGTATTCCCTGTCTTGATTATCTGCTTGTTGAGAATATGTATGATGCCTTGTATCCCTTGCTGGCTCCCCTGCAATGGTTCTAACTGTAATGGTGTAAACTGTCAAAAAGAATTCCTTGTGCACTCTGTGCACTTGGTGAATAAAGCTCTGTTCTATTATATTATATTCTTTTCTACTCTACTATTCATACATAAATAAATTAAATATAAATAAAAAATAAAATATTAATTTTTTCACAGGTGTCAGATTCTGAGCGGGGTAACACGGGCGAATGCCGTGCACAAAATGGGGTAGGAAATGTACTAAAAAAAATAACAGAAAACAAAATAAATGAATAAAAAAAAAATTATATATATATATATATATATATATATATAAACTAAATTAAAAACAAATAAAATATTGATTTTTTAACAGGTGTCAGAGGTCCAGGGGGAGGAGGGGGTGGATGTGGCGGTGTAAGTGGAAGAGGCAGAGGAGGTGGATGTGGTGGTATAAGTGGAAGAGGCAGAGAAGATATAGCCAACACTACAACCACTTACTCAGCCGCTGGCAGAGCCATGTCCCGTGAGATCCATGCCTGATTCATCTTAAGGAATGTAAGGGTGCCCACGTTGGCTATGGATACGTGGATCCTCCTGACGGTGATGGAACCCCCTGCGGTGCTGAATGTGCATTCTGATTGGACACTTGCTGGAGGGCAGACCAGCACCTCCAAGGTATAGAGGGCAAGCTCAACAGGCAGATGTACTGCTCCCACCTCCTACTCTCCCTGTCCACCTGTCCTCAGAAGTACAGTTTTAGATTTTCCCCACTTCAGCTGACCTAACACTGCTGACTCTCCATACTTAGCTGTCCTCAAAAGGACAGCTTTGTCCCTTCCTCTCTGTATCTATTTATCAGTTGGACATTTGGGCACCAGTGAGTACTTTTATCAAGCACCCAGTATGTAGAATGAATACAGGCACCCAGAGATTAGTACTTTTATCAAACACCCAGTATGTAGAAAGCAGGTGATCAGAGATTAGTACTTTTATTAAAGTGGACAAAAACCCAGGATTTTGACTATCCTGGGTTTTGGTCCTTTCCCTGGGGGCACCCCGATCGGGTGAATGGAAAATAGATTGAAGTGTTTAATGCTTAAAATTTATAATAATAATATGAAACACATTTTGTCCCCAGTAGTGCTTTTTTGTTACTGTAATGAAGAAAGCTCGAGAAATACTGCGCCAAAGATTTCAAGGTGGAAAAAAATCATAAATATGCTTGGGAGCGCCAGAAAAACAGCAGTATAAAGTGGCGCTCACTAGGTGCTGGGATAATTGGCAGCTGGTACAACAGGCCCTGACATAGGCCGGCCAATACCCAGTGCAACAATCAAAGCTAACTTCTAAAAATATGCTGGTGCTCCGGAACTGGCGCTATAGCCACAAAACAGATGCGAACAGACACACATCATAAATAAACCCCTAAATAAGAGTTTGGCCTATTCTTTGTTAGATACAAATTGTATCCAACCAAAAATGCCTGAAAACTTACCAAAAAATATAAAAAAATAAACCCGCAGGCAACGCCTGCACCTGCAACTATTTTATTTATTTTCCATTTATTTATTTATGCATTTATTTAAGTTTCTTGCTTTCTGTTATTATTCTGAGTACTTTCCCTACCCCATTTTGTGCAGGGCAATCTCCCTGGTGTTATCCCTTGATTAGCCCTCTGGCACCCATAAAAATGTAATATATATTTGTTAAAATTTATTTATGTATTTCTAAATTTTTTTTTGGGGGGGGGGGGTTCTGTTATTATTTTGAATACTCAAAATAAATAATCTATCCCTTGTTTCCCCCAATTTACAGCCATTTTTTGACCCCCAAGCTCATGTCCCTATTGACTTCAATGGGCTTCGGGTTCAGAGTTTGGGGACCCAAATGGGACATTAGTGGCAAGTTTGAACGAACTTGTCAAACCCGAATTTCAGCAGGTTCGCTCATCCCGACTGCTGAGCTTGGCTTCTGTGTTCTACCGAACGCCGAAACTCAGCACAAACTTCTCGCTGAAGTCCGTGCTTTGGTTCGTGAGTTCGAGCTCATAAAGTTCAGTACGATCCCAAACTTTGCAGCCCTGACTCATCATAATGTACAAAGATCACCAAGGCCAGATGTCTTATGCTTATAGACTCCAATCCAAACATACTGAATGCTTCATTCAGCCATGTATTAGTATAGGGTTTGCAGGTTTAGGCATCCAAATTATTTTACTTTACTGATTTTTCTTCCTAAAAATATTTCAGTTTGTTTAGGATTGGACAGATTATAGGAGACATTCAAGATGAAAAATGATTCTTCTTGGTTTGATTTTTTGAAACCTGCCATTCTCACAGGGGTGTGCAAACCTTTTATATCCCCTATATTACATACAGGACATACATACTTGGCATCATCCTGTATACAGGGAGATGGCAGCCAACTCATCCTGGTTGGAAGTTGCATATGTCAACCTCTATATCATCATATGGGCAGGGTTTTACATCAAAGGCTCATCCGGCTATCTCGTCTGCTGCAAGATTGCAATCTGGCAGTGCAATCCGTCCACTGGGTGGGCTTGTTAACCAATCTCTTGGACACTAAGCATTGCTGGGCAGCAAGTGTGCAATGGTGTATCTGGTTTAACAGTAACACCTGTGACTACCCCAACCCTGTCACCCATAGATAACGTGGGAAACCCATTTTTTGCCAATAACTCTGCTACCTCATTAGCAGTTTTTGCTAACCTTGTAATATATCTCCTCTGGGTGACCAGAATCTCTGCTAGCCACCAGCAAGCCCAAAACGTAACCCATAAAAAATAATGTTCCAATGATTCCACACTCTAGGAACAACATATCACACAAACCAGGATAACGTCCTTGCTGTCCCTGGAAGTCGAGGATGAAGCGTAACCTGGAAGCGTTCAATCTTTAATGAGCCGCAGTTCAGGAATTCATAATTAATGAAGGCTGGGGCTAGGGTACGAGAGGGAATTCTGTCTGTAAAATGACCTCTGGGGTATACAGAGTCACCTGTCCTGCAACAGAACTCCAAAGAAGAGGAAAGAAGGAAAGCGGAGTCAAAACAAATGTGAAGATGAGCTGGGACCCTCCCCCATATTCTGAATGTAATTCAGTTAGACGCAGTGCTCTCATCTACTGGCCGGCAAACAAGAGCTGACTGCTTGAGGAGGCCCTGCCTGAGCTGCCATGCAAAGGAGAAGCAGCCATGTTTGGTAATGCCTCTTGGACAAACAAATCGCTGCCACACCGCATGTAGATGAAGCATAAGTCTCTTCTTTCTTTACTGGTGGGAGTAGAGCTGGGCAGATTTGAGTTAAAGTTTAAAGCACCTTTAGTGGACTCTACAATCAAACTCCAGACCAGGACAAATCAAAAAGGAGCCACAGCATTCAGACCACATCAACAACAGAGGTCTTGTTTGGAACACATTTGCAAATGTGGAAGCTGCACTCCATGAAAATGTTTGTCTTGTTTTAACCAGGTTGTGGGGCTTTAATAGATTAGAGTCGTTCTGAACTTATACAGAGTTACCATGGCACAGCATATGCCTTTCACATACATCTTCAAATGTGTGCAACTGAGGCCTGTTAACCAGATTTTAGAGACAGGTTTTAGGGCTTGGCAGGGTTTAAGTAGCACTCCTTTAAAGTGGACCAACAGGATTTTGACTATCCTAGGTATTGGTCCACTCCCCGGGGCACCCCGCTATGTGAAACCCCCCAGATCTCCAAATAAAACTCACCCCGCTCCTACGGCGCACGTCCAATCAGTGCGCTCGAAGCCGCTGAGCTATGCGCGCCTAAGCGCCGCCATAGCTCAGCGGCTCCGAGCACGCTGGCATCTCGCTCTTCCCTCTAACAGGGAGCGCGCCCGCGCCGGCCATTCACAAATGGATGGTGCGAGCACGCGCCCTGCTAGAGAGAAGCGCGAGATGTAGCCGCGGCCCGCGCATGTCCCGTAGGATCGGGATGCAGGTAAGGTGAATGGGGCATCCTGGGGGGTTTCACACAGCAGGGCATCCCGATGTTGGATGCCCCGTGGGGAAGGATTGGATCAGCTCGGGAATCTTATAGATTCCCTGGCAGATCCTGCAGGGTGTTGGTCCACTTTAAAGTTTAAGACAAAAGTGCCTTTTTGTGGGCTTTGTGGGCTTTAAAGCAGACCAGGTTAAATCTTAAAGTGGCCCAACAACCAGGATTTTCACTATCCTGGGTGTTGGTCCACTGCCGCGGGGCACCCCGATCAGGGGTTTTCGGGGCTTTCTGGGGGGTTTCACACAGCGGGGCATTCCGATTTTGGATGCCCCACGGGGAGGGAGCTGATCAGGGGTGGGTGTTGGTCCACTTTAATAACAAACAAATCAGCCCTACATGAGGCAGTGAAGAAGGAAGCAGTGCCACAACAGACAAAGGTGAGTAACAGGGCCGTGGAACAGGCTTCCTGAGCCAGTGTGCAGTGCAAAGGCAGTGGATACCCCCCACTGCTGAAAGTCTTAGAGGACCAAAGCTCATTAACTAACCACCCAGGTTAGTTATAATTTGGTTACATTAGTTAAGTAGTTACCACCATGTTTGTTGCCAGGGCCGTCTTCAGCACCCGGCAAGCCCGGTCAGCTGCCGAGGGCCCCACCCCCTAGGGGGGCCCACTGACAGCTGGCACAATGTGGTTAAAGAACTGCACACATTTCCTTTCTCTGTCTCTCTGCTCTATCCATCCCTGTCTCCTCAGCTCTGCCCCATTGGTTGTATGTCACCTCTGCCTCATCTATCCCTATCTCCTGAACCCTGACCCCATGCATTCCTATCCCTTGAGCCCTGACCCATCTATCCTTGTTCTCTTAGCTCTAGCTCCATCCATGTCCCCCCAGCTCAGCCCCATTCATCCATGCCCCTCCAATTCGACCCCATTTACCCCTGTCCCCTCTGCTCTCTCCCACAACCCTGTCCCCTCAGTTATGTCTAATCCACCACACTACCCCCAGCTCTGCCCCATCCCCTCATCTCTACGCCTCTCCATCCCTGTCCTCCCGGCTTTGCCCATCTACCCATCTTCCTTCTAGCTCTGCCAGTCTATCCATCTTTCTTCCAGCTCTGCCCATTTGCCCCCCCCCCACCAGCTCTACCCAGCCATTCCTGCCTTTTTCATTTTGCCCATCCATCCCTCTCCCTCCCAGCTATCTCTCCATCCATCCATTCCTGCCCTTCCTGTTTTTCCCATCCCTCTTCCTCAATACTGTGCCCATTCATGTGGGGCCAAACGAAAAAAACAGCTCCAATAGGGGGTTAGAGGGCAAGTAGCTCTTCTTAGTTTTGGCCATGGAATTTATAGCCCCCTGACTCGCGACTCTCCACCTCAAAGGGGCCCACCGAGACCATGCCGCTCGAGGGCCCACATAGACCTGGAGCCGGCCCTGTTTGTTGCCATCTCTGTTCACCTGCCAATGCTCCCATGCGCAATCTCGGCAATTTTAATCACAGTTTTTATTGTTTTTATTTAGTTTTTTTTTTAACTGATAACAGCTAATAGAAAACTTTCTGCTAGGAAAGCATTTAATCCTTAAGCTGTCAGCTGTTGTTGCTGTGACAAGCCTCTGTGGGAGGCTATTGCACAGATTTATATTTCTTATGGTAAAAAATGATTGTTGCTGGTGACTGAATCTTTTTTTTTTCAGACAGAGGAAAGCCCCCCTGTCTTTAGAGAGGATTTTAGTTGCAATTGTGTTTCACCATATTTTTTGTATTACTCATTTATAAATTTATACAAAGTAATTATGTCTCCCCTCAGGCGTCTCCTCTCAAAACTAAACAGATTTAATCCCCATAATCTTTCTTCCTAACTAAGATACTTCATTCCCCTTATTAGTTTGGTGGCTCTCCTCTGCACCCTTCCCAGTGCGTCCTTTCTATGAACTGGTGTCCAGAACTGGACAGCATATTCCAGGTGAGGGCGCACCAGTAAAAAGGCAATATTATATCTATGTCTTGTGATTTCATGCCTTTTAATACATGATACTATCTTGGTCACCTTAGAAGCAGCTGCTTGGCACTGCATACTGTAATTTAGTCTGTGGTTTACCAGTACCCCAGATCCTTCTCAACTAGTGACTCACCCAATTTTACTCTCCCAAGGACATACGTAGTCTTCAGGTTATTAGACCCCCAAGTGTATGATGTTACATTTCTCCGCATTGAGCTTCATTTTTCATTGTACACTCAAAGTGTCAAAGTCAGCCTGCAGCTTGTGAACATCTTCAAAAGACTGCACTGCGCTACATGTCATCTGCTATGTGTCATCCACAAAAATACAGACAGTGCTCCTAAAGCCATCTTCTATATCATTTATAAACAAATTGAATAATAGAGGGCCCAGCACTGAACCTTGGGGTACACCGCTTACAACTGGGGACCATTTAGAGTAGGTATCATTAACCGCAACTCTCTGCACAAGATCCTTCAGCCAGTTTTCAATCCACTCACAAACTGTATTTTCTAATCCTGAAGACCTCAATTTCCCCAAAAAGCATCTATGGGGGACAGTGTTAACTGCTTTTGCAAAATCTAGAAAAACTATATCTACAGCCGTCCCTCTGTCCTGGCTTCTACTCACCTCCTCATAGAAGCCAATCAGGTTAGTCTGGCAGCATCTGTAAAATCGTGCTGGCTGTCACTTATTATATTATACATAGTTACATAATTCTGTATATAGTCCCTTAATAGGTCTTTAAGACCTCTTGAAGGAAATCCATCTGGTCCTGGAATCTTATTTACATTTAAATTACTTAGTCTTTCTTGGATGACGTCTATGTCAGTTAAGAGTTATGCTTGGGGTATTATTTGCAATTGCACCTTTTCTTGGTCCGCTGTGACCAGCTCCCCATTACCATTAACTAGGGTACCTACCTGTTCTGATTTTGATTTCCTTAAGTTTATATATTTAAAGAAAAGCTTAGGGTTGGTTTTGCTTTCCTTGGCAACATCTCATTTTGTGCTTTTGCCAGCTTTATTGCTTGTCTACATGATTTATTTACTGCTTTATACTTTTACATAGTCGCAAGCCAGTATGTGGAGAGACCCATGTTAGGCTTAATATAGGGGGGCTAAAGAGACCAAAAAACCCTCTACTTAGGTAAAGGAAAAGAGTGGCTTTCCTAGAACGGAAAGTATTTGCACAGTACCCTGCTTTATACTTTTCAAAGGTTACTGCTGAAAGATCAGATTTGTAATTTTTAAATGCCTGTAAATTTTTAATGCCACGCGCTGGTGGAGCAGCGTACTACTGGGGAAATACCGGGAAAAAGAGCCAGCAATCGTTAACAGAGGGAAACAGCAGGCTCCCATGTTGTGCAGGAACCCTGGACCTCACATGTATAAGCTGATGCTTGCATTCTGGTGCATGTGAGTGGTGCAGCACATGATCTCTGGCTTCTCTCTCCAGCTGTCTATCTCTGTGATTCCCACTCTCTCTTCCTCTCCCCTCCTTTTATACACCTCTTTTCACAAGATCTCAAGGTCCTCCCATCCTGCTGAGCTTGAGCCTACTGGACTGGGGGAACCTGCTTATCCCAGGATGGACGTCTCCCATCGTCCTGATAGGGACCACAAAGAGCAGTGGGCCAAAATGTTGGCTGGCCTAGCCTGACTGGTAAAAGAAACAAGCACCCATCCGCCTGCTACCTTGCCACTGGGTCCTAATAACCCACTGTGCAGCAATGTCTCTCCCAGGACCTCCCTGGCAAGTTAAGTACCACTCTTCCCTGAGAGGTCCCTGCTAATAACCTAATCCTTTTCTACCTACAGGGAGACCACTCATCCTGAGGGGATACACATTCCCCCAGACATACTTCTGGACCCCGCTAAGCATCCAACCTAACGTTCTGACTTAATTATGCCTATGTATCACTATGAGAGTTATGAAATAAACCCATTAGGGAGGTGAGTTGTGAATGCTTTTTGGGATTCTCTATTCTTATTTGGTTAAAAAGCAGAAGAAATTAGAAGGAAAGAAAGTATCGTGGTCCTCGCCTGTCTCGCTTCTCTATCAGGTGATGGGATGCTGTCAGATTGCCATCGCTGTCTCGGGCAGTCTAACAATTGCACTCACCACATCACTGAAGTTAAATTAATACTCAATTTTATTGTAGCCATTAAAAACAATTAAAAACCATATACCATGCCATTAGCGTTATTCGCCACAAGGGAGTGCTGTCTCCCTAATTCATTATCTACAGTAAATATACAATTATAATTAAATAATCCTATATATCTGTGCAAATTATAATACAATCAATTAAGGTGCATTCCAATAGAGCATGTGCAAAATATATCCAAATCCAGGAAAAAAGTGCATGCAAGTGAAAGTCACAAGACATATAATGTGATCCAATGCTATTACAAATCCAAGTGTACTGACAGCGCCCCCCGCAGCAGAGCCCACGCGTTCCGAGACCTCCCGAGTCTCTTTCTCAAGGCATGGAAGTCTGTACACAGTCTGGCTCTTTATCCATTGCACTGCTCAACAACGCCACCTGGTGTCCAGCACACTGCAAGAGCACGAAGCCTAGAGCATAAGCTCTTGGGCTTGCTTTTTACTTCCAGGTTTTCCTTGGTCTTAGTGGACAGGAAGTGACATCAATCATGCTCTGAGACGTCTTTCTAAGCTTTATTGACAGCACTATTTAAATGGATTGTCTTCCTGGATTTACCTGGCCTGCTCTTGGATCAGCACTCGGATGAATTACATGGTTTCGACATTTGTCCATTTTGTTTATTGGACTTTGCCTGTTCGCTGCCAGCCCCTGAACTCGGATTTATTTATTGGATTTTGCCTGTTTGCCGCCAGCCCAGGGAACTTGGATTTGTTTATCGGACTTTACCAGACCCAGAACCCACCTGGAGCTCTGCCCATCCCTCGCTACTTGTCAGAAGTCCCCTTTTTCATGGTTGTAGCCAGAAGGCCTGACAGAAAGGCAATAAAAAAGAAAAGGATAAGGAACCTAAGGGATATGTGAAGGAACACAATGAGAAAATAAGTAACAAGGAAATGGAATACATTAAAATGGATACACAAATAGAAGACTGTAAGAAAAAGATAGTAGGCAAGTCATAAGAAAAGAGATTAGAAATAGGTAGACCAATTCATATAATATAGGAGTGGTGCTGTCAGTTTGATCATTGTTAGCAGGACCATGGCAGAACGATTTGGTTACACATAGTGATTGCAGTAGCTCCATCCTTTCTGTTGAGGATTTTCATGTGAATCATCATCACATCAGCCAACATCTACATCTGAGTAATAAATGGGAATTATGGTCTATTAGAGAGACCTCCATTCTCAGCTGTCACATTCACAGAGGTCAATCACATCTCAAAATGGCCAATGCAGACATCTACAACTGAGGAGAAGTGGCACGCAAATCATTTGGTGCTCACTCTGCGCTCCCGACCGGGTAGCGCAGATAATTTGTCACCATGAACTGAGCTGCCAAAGTCTCGGCTGTCAACAAAGTTATAAACTGATGTGCTAATCCTTAATCTTGTAAATTATGTCACTCTCCAAAGCTGGCCTGACATTCCCCCAATGTATACATGGGAAGATAGCGTGTCAGGTTTGGTATGACACAAGAATCTCATACCAGAAACAAAGTCTTACAGCTCTTATATCCAGAGGAGTGTGTGTATACTGTCCCAGTAGTAAAGGGAGGAGATATGGTGCCTCTACACAAGAAATGCAGTGCAGCAGTTTCCCAGCTTACAACAGTGTCCATAAAAGATCAATCTTTAATCCAACAATTAAAATACCAAATGGTGGTGACATACCCAACTCTGTGTAGTTCAAAAATGGTTGACAAGTGATGCATTTGGGGCGGGCACCCCCTTAATCCTAGCTTTACAAAAGTGTTTTATGGACACTTTTAAAGTCCTAAACATAAATCTGACCGCCACCATTTTTGTGCCACACCATATGTGCCCTAGTTAACATGCCATCAGTCATACACTCTGGCCACTGTAACATGTACCACCCTTGCCTGTTTCTATGGGACGCTGGGGGCTCAGATGTGTGGAGACCGAGGGGCAGGGGACACAGTTGCAGGATGAGATAAGGCCAAGGCCATAGATCTTTCAATCTGCCATTAATGGTGGCCTGGGGAGCTGTGTCTGCTAGTTTACCTAGGTGCGTCAGTAATTCACCGCAGCGGAAGGGATAGATTTGGAGATGCCTGTGCACATGCTGTTTTGGAGTAGCATCATGGGCCTACTCAGTGGTGCATATGCACATACTGACAAGTTCACTGCCCTGCTGTACATGGGGGAAATGTGAGACACAGGTATTTAAAAGGGAAACATTGCTTGGAGAAGTGTCACACAACAATCATGGGCCTATTCAGTGGTGCATATGCACATACTGGCGAGTTCACTGCCCTGCTGCACATGGGGGAAATGTGAGGCACAGGTATTTAAAGTAGAAACATTGCTGGGAGAAGTGTAGCACAACAATCCGGGGAAGGTTAGCGTGCATGTGGAGTTAAACTAGGGCAAGACATGGACTACTGTAAAGTGAATTTTATGGCGCTATAACTGAAGCTGAACACACACACCCAGAAGATATTGTTGGAGGTGGCGGCACACCTGAATTCACAGGGGCCGACAGTTTACACGCACACCCAAATAATCTTATAGATTCCCGGGCCGATTGCGCTGAGTTTTGGTTCTCTTTAGGTAAACAGTACAGTGTGGTGTTATATTTTTTAAAACAAACATACTTAATGCAGGGTGCAGAAGATAAAGTTGGGATAGGGAAAGGTCGTGGCAACTACTAGGGGGAAGCAAGTTAGAAAAAAGAAGAAGAAGGTGAGTGACACTGGTGACACACATTACATGGGATGCCCCAAAAGGAACCAGGAAGAAGATGAGTAACACTAGGGACACACACTACATGGGATACCCCTAAAGGAACCAGGAGGGAGAAGGTAAGTCACACTGCTAGGATGTACACTACATGGGATGCCCAAAATGGAACCAAGAAAAACAGGAAGAAGAAGGTAAGTGACACTGTCGGGATGCACACTACATGGGATTCTCCAAAAGGAACCAGGAGGGAGAAGGGAGTCACATCGCGGAGATGCACAGAAACATGGCGTGGGGTTCATTGAGGAAAAAAAAAAAAACAACCCATATGCGCATGCCGGCATGCAAGCAAGATGGCCACAGAGCACCAGAGAGAACCAAGGACTCCGCAGCAACATACGGCTGGGAACAGTTACAAACTCGGCTTAAGAGGCTAGTTCGCTGGCCAAATACAAAATTGCTTGGCTAAAAGAAAAGCTTACGTGAAACAATTAAACAATTATACCTTGCCGAGAAAATCTCGAATGTGGCTGTAAATAATATAAGTGCTCACAAAATCCCAGTTTGAGATTTTGCGTCCACGCAAAACCGGAGAAGCGTGGAATCAGGCTTATAGTCTACCGGTCTAAATTTAAACCTGGCTCTGAATAAGCCCCAAGGTAGACCCGCATCAATAAGTCTGTGGGTTCAGCACTTTGAGCACCACCCTAGCAGCTTCTCCTCCTACACTGGAACTGATTGGAACAAGACCATTAAAAGAAAAGCCGAAGACAATCTGAGGATCCCCCTGTTGCAAGGCAAGAGCACTAACACTGATCCCAGCCCTAGAGCTGCGCTTCATACAAACCCAACCCAAAATCATGAGTAACAATCTAACCCAAGCCCTAAAAGATGAAACCCGAAGCAGACCTCCAGCCACAGACTTCCTGCCTTAGCCATCCCTAACCTTTCAGGAATCTTTAGACATTTGACATTCCCATTTCCTCATTTTCAATCTTGTTCTGAGTGCTCCACATAACCACCAGCAACAATCTGGGTTCTTCGGAGGCATGCCTGGCGTACCCTACTGTTGCTGATGGTGTGGCGGTGACACAGAATGGATTCTTGAATTGCATACTACAGTGATGCAGCTTGGATGGTACACAGTGAGGCAGCATGGATGGTACACAAGAGATACCACATGTTTTGCACACAGTGATACAGCATGTATGGTACACAGCAGATGCAGCATGGACTGCACACAGTATATCAGAAAAGACAGTATTTATGTGCTTTACTTCACCGCACTTCCATAGGTCTCCCTTCCCTTTTCCCCACTTGTTGACAAAGATAAAACAAGCACCCCCAGTTCCTAGTCCAGATCTTGGCCTTCTAAAGTCTAGGAGGGGCAATAATATAGATAGGCCCCCAGATACCCATAAGCTGACCTTGGCTAAACACAGAGAACAGAGGAGCACAGTGGTTTTGGGCACAGGAAGAAGACATATTTGACTCTGGGGATGCTGTAGGACAACAAGGAACCTACATCAAAGGTCAAGAGGCCACCAGATCCATGTAGGTGTGGGATATTTATCCAACCAGGTCTTTGTCTGTTCAAGTATAGCTTAAACATTTAGAGCTATGAGCAACATGATTCTTTTTACATTAAGTTTTGCGGCTTTGCTTTGTTATTTCCTATGATAGGAGGAAGTTGACAGACCCTGAACTCAGGCTTTCACATCAAATCTCCAATCACACCTCAAAAAGAAAGGATCTCGAATAGAGACTCCCGCTTCATTGTCTCCATTATCCATTTTACTGTGTATATACACCCCTTCAGGGTGGCAGTTTTATGCCAGGCCTGTCATCTCCATCACCCTCCTCCTCTCTGGACCAGCTGAACGTATCCCCATAAATTAATCTCCTACTGTCACTGAATACCTCCCAGCTGTCTTATCTTGTGTATCCAACCAACCAGCCAGGGGGCACTAAATTATTCACAGTACACAGCTGATTGGAATCAGGCAAGTCATGCCACCGACCCCATCATGAAAAACACCCTCTGAATATTTAACGACTGTTCTGTGCTTCAAAGAAACCATTCTAGGATTCGATGTCTGCATTTAAAGGGGACCTAAACCCTCCATAGCATCTCTGTGCTGAGAAGGTCCCTAACCCACCTTCTACACCTAATTTTGGAGGAATTATTTTGGAGCACTGTATAATGTTAGATGGTAGTCCTTTAGAAAAAGGCTAGTATCTCTCTAATGCTGGGCTCACTGATAGTATGGTGGGGATAGATGTGGTTCAGCTAGTGCAGTGGTTCTCAACATTTTTATGCTGATTTTTGGCCCCAGTTCATTCCTGCTCTTGACTATAGGGGATGTATGCCTTGACCTCTTCATGCCTCCTTTACAGGTGATTCAGTACAACAAGTTCAAGATAGCACTGTGATTAGAAGCATCCTGCGATTAGAAGCATCCTGCAGGTGACACAGGGTTAAAGCCCGCCGGCATATCCATAACCCTTAGTCAAGATAGGCAAGATTGTTCCTGAGTCCTGGCCGGTAGAATTGTCAGCAGAGTGGCAGTAACACACACAGCAACAAGAAAAAAGCACAATAATTGATAAAGAACCCCTGAGGGAAATCATCTGCATGTTGTCTTATGTTGGCATAATCAATAGTAATTACCTAAACCGTTAATGAGGTCTCCCCTGGGGTAGTAGAGCAAAGTCACGTGATTTCACGCTGTTTCTTCAAGTGCAAAACTGCATAATTATATAGGTACCGCGGTAAATGTCAACAAACAACAGCAACCAGGAAAAAAACTTAATTAGAGCAGCCTGCTTAACGATAAACTTCTCACAAAATGTAAAATGTATAGAGATAAAATAGACTCTTCAGATCACTTAAAAAAATGTGAAACAAAATATATACATATATATTAATATATATATACTGATGCGCAAAAGGGTAACAAGATATTGAACTTTTGGAATTTAGGCTCCATATCTCAACATCCTCTACAGCTTGCAACATGAGATTACCATCAATTTATAGACAATAATCTTAGCTATCTTATACATAAATTAGACTTGCAACTATTTAGCATATGATTAGTTATGCAGATTCTTGTCATTGTTACCATTTTGCTCCTGGTGGTGGAAGAATATTTTCTCATCTAATATTACAAATTACAACCTGTTCTCTCATCCCCTAACAGCTCAAGGTGGTATTAGGTTGATTCCTTGACGAAAGGTCATTGGTTAGAAATGGGGAGCAACCATGAAGCAGATTTTCCATGAAAAGTGGAACCGCCTCATTGATATAAGCATCCCAGCCAAGAAGATTGCCAAGCTTTGACATGCCATGACATGTGCCATGTGCCATGACAGTTGGGATAACACGAATGAAATCCATCCATCTATTTCAAAGCCAAGAGGTAGACATCCAGGTAAAATATTGGAGTCAACAATTTGGCTCATCACAAGGATTGCCACTAGTGGCGTAACTAAATGTGAAGGGGCCCTGATGCTAACATTATATGGACCCTTTCACGGCTCATAGAGTAAACTTTTTTTTTTTTTCTCTTTTTTCTGTCTTTTAACTCAATTAGATGCAGCTAGACAACTAAAGTCTGATGATGCCTAGTAGGCACAAATATGATAAATAAGGTATGCTTTGTGATCGTGAGATCACAAACGTCCATGCAAGCACTGTGCAATACACATTACAGAAGTCTGGAATAGTGGTCTGAAAATAGGTGAAGAAGCCTCGACACAGGGATTTTTCCTCCGCATTTAACTTATCCATGCAGTGAGTATACATGTGGCCGGAGCAGTAGGCTGCCCCAAAAACACATCTGTCACATTCATAGAACATTTTTCCCGGTAAGGTGCAGAATCTCGGCCACCACCAACGGCAGCCACTGAGGTCCTGCCAAGACGCATAGCATGGAGGGCGCTACAGCAGAAGCAGCTGATGAGCTGGACATGGCTGCAGAGCACAGGAAGCATCTGGAACAGATGCTTACTGGAGCATGGTTTGTGGTTGGAACAGGACTACCACCATAAGCATGATCTGGAGTGAGGAGTCTACTGGCAGGTCTGGTCCTCACTGGGGGACAGGCTGGGCTGCATGCTCAACTGGGGTCCCACATCACTAGACATGGGTGGCACAGAGCAGAGAGTAGTCAGAGGAAGCCAGGGTCAAAGCAAAACTAAGTCACAAGAATGAAAGCCAAAGGTCCAAACCAGGAGACAGGAACAATGAAGGTTGATGCCACTCCAAGAAAATCTGCCGGCAACTTACTGCTGACCTTGGGCATCTTTAAATTTCCTATGCATGCATAATGAACAAGAGCACAGCAGCAATGCGTCCTAGTGCAGCTGTAGCCCTGGCCTGTGGTGATGAACAGAGGTATTCAGTCAACAGAGGGAGACTGACTACAAACTTGACCAGGTGAGCTTGGTTGAGTGCAATGCAGAGTGTGTGATGTTGAGACTCTAAGTTGAATTCCAGGTGCAGTGCTCACTCTCTGCAGGCATAGGCAGCACCAGGTAAAATAGAATGCGGTGATAAAACTCTGTGTGTCAAAATGAAATGCATTATGAATGTAACATTGTGCATGCATTACCTGATGTTGTTGTATTGAAAAAAACACTGAAATTGTGTAATTCTGACAATGCGGATAGTAGTGATGTTGAAAGACAAGAAACTTTCGTTGGCAAAATGACCTATAGTGGGACAGATTCACTTTTAAGATGATTCTTTACCTGTGATGGGAATTGCTGATATAAACCAAGCTATGGTACAAATAATAAGTAAACTCTATTCCATGGCAGATGGTTGTCCAGATACATATGCTCAGTGTGAGAGTTCCCCTGGGATGGGTATGGCTGACCCATACCAGGCAATGAAGCAACTAGTAGAAGATGGGTCATACTGTACTATCCTGGCATCTGTTAGCCCCATTGGGTGCACAAATGTTTCTTGCCATGTTAGAGAGGTTTAATGTAGACCTAAATGCAAGTGTTGGTGGAAAAATGTATTTGATGCCACTGAACCTCAGTCAGATGTACAGCAAACTCCAATGATGGTTTAACATGAGCTTGATAATGAAAAAGTGATACATGATGCTGTAGAAGCCCAAACAAGCCCCCCTTGGGAGTTTACAAGGGGAAGGTTGGCCCTCTATGACTGCACTGCCCAATGCACATGGTGGTCTGTCTGTAACCTACTGCAGGCAAGCAGAGTGCAAAGCCCACTTTACTTCTCATTATCGATCAGGTAGCGGTGGTAGAAGATCTACAATGCCAAGGGGTAATGAAAAATGTGCCAAAGGAGAATAGTGTTTGTGGCCCAGGTGCTAGAGGTTCTGGTGCCCAGATAAACCCAGAGTCTTGTCCAAAGTAATCCCGTATGATCAATAGTCCTGATGGTGGACTGGGCAGGATGGAAAAAGTAGGTTAGTTGCCATAGGCAACAGTGTTAAGTCTGGGGAGAATATCATTCTAGAAGTGTGGTAATACAGGCTGAGGCTAATGGGCTATCAAGGGGTGTTGCTACCCCTTCTTAAAGAGTTAGGCGCAACCTGGGAAGCCCCCTGATCCTAGGGAGGTTAATAATCCTTCACTAGCCTCAAGACCTTAGCCCTCAGTGAGACAGATGTAGGCTGGGAGTGTGAGGAAGTGTTCAACAGATTCATTAGGGTTAATGACAATGCTATAAAGTTGGAGACACCCAAGGGGTATTATACAGAGTCAGCTTGCTGCACTGAGTCCTGTGTTGCAGTGCTTGCAGGGAGTGTAGGAAAATATTTTCCACAATGTAATTGTGATAATCTGTAATTGTTTAAAGATATTGTGAAGCCTATATATATCGTCTGCTAAGGTGATCAGGCACCTGCAAGCCAAACACAAGCTGCAGTGGCAGAAAAGCCTAGAGATCATAGAAACACCTGAGGTTCCTTTTGCTGCTTCTGTTGACTCAGCTGCTCTGCTACCACCGCCTCCCTAATGACAAGGCCCCCTGCTTCCCCCCAAAGGGAGGATGTGGGTCCACCACCATCTCCAACACCACCACCACCACGCCAATCCACACCACCCCAGGGAAGTGTTCAGCTTTCCATCCCACAAACTTTGGAAAGAAAGTGGAAGTTTGGCTCATCCCACCCATGAGCCCTGGCCCTGAGTACGAGCATCTACAAATTGCTAGCCTTTGATATGCTCCTATTCCGCTTGGTGGAGCTGGACAGTCTTAAAGATCTCATGGTGGTGGCTGTTCCACAATATACTGTTTCTAGCCACTTCTATTTTTGTCTACAGGCCATCCCTGCCCCACAGCTTGTCAAAAAAATAAGATGTGCCCTGGGCAATGCCATAATTTTCAGTGTCCACCTCACCATGGAAAAGTGGAAAAGTAAGCATGGACAGGGACGTTACATTTCTATCTGTCTACTGGGTCGATGTAGTGGCGGGCGGGACTGGGGTGGGAAGCACTGTGGCGCAGATCTTTCTGCCACCCAAAATTGCTGGAAATCTGTCGGTGCATCCTGTTGCCTTCTCCTCCTACTCTGCTTCCTCCACAAGCAGTCAGTGCAGCCCCAATATGGGCACTGACAAGAGGACATGGCGGCATGTGGTGCTAAAACTTATCTGTCTGGGCAAAAGACCCCACACCGTCCAGGAGCTGTGCTGCGGCATCCAGGAGCAGACAGATGAGGGGCTGCTGCCATTGCAACTAACGTCCTGGCAAGGAGGTGTAGTGTGTGCACGCACTTTCAACGGTCCCACACTGCTGCCGCTTGCCTGATTGCACTGCATAGAAACTTTGGACTTCTCAACCACTGCTTCATATGTGACTGGCCCACCAGGTGAAATTCCACATTGTACATGCTGGAAAGGGTTTGTGAGCAGCAGCAGGCAATAGTGAAGTTTCAGCTTCAAAATGTCCGGGTGAGTAGAAGTGCAGACCAACCACACTTCCCCACCAATGAATGGGACCCCATGAGGTGTGACAGCTGTGTGGTGCTGCAGTACTTCCAGTACACCACCAATATGGTCTGCACTGATGACGCCATCGTCAGTGCTACCATCCCCATCCTCAGCCTACTGAAAAAAACCTTCAGGCCATGATGGAGGATGTGACGGAAGCAAAGGAGGAGCAGAGCCCATTTTCCCAGGCATCAGGGGAATGCACATGTGGCTCGCAGGGTGCCAGGTACACCACTGTCCAGCCAGTGGAAAATTTTGGAGGAGGAATTTCACAGCAGGTTGGCACTCAGGGGCATCAATAGTGCGTGGCTGGAGGGAGAAGCAGGAGGAGGAGGAGACACCTGACACTGAGGGGAGCTTCTCCTTGACTCAGGGAAGCATGACTCACCCGCATAGTCACCAGTGCCGATTACTGGATGGCAACCCTGCCTGATCCCCACTAGACGGACATTACATCCTTGATACCAGCACTGGAGCAGGATCGCAAAATGAGTACAAATGCATTCTGGCGGACGCACTATTGGCCAAATTTCCAGCTGATTTTTGAGGGCTCAGTGGTGGCAAAAGCCTGAGGAGGAGAAGCAAGATGCCAAGGCAGCAGGGGCACCGTCACCACCTCATAGGGGAGGGTGAACATGGCCACAATGTAGAAGAACTTATTCCATTGCCCGCCACATCCACCACCATCGAATACGGCCTGTAGTACCAGGAGGCAGACTTCGACTCATATGGTGGATGACTACTGTGACAAACCCTACAACTACCTTTCCACACACCTGGCACTGAACGATGGCTCCTCTTCAATTTCTGGGTCACTAAATTGGACACATGGCCAGAGCTTGCCCTATATGCTCTGCGGCAAGTGCCCTATCAGTGCATGTGTTTGTGTGTTCAGCAGCACAGGGGGTGTCATCACCAACAGGATATTTATAAATGTATTTATGAATGTATTTTTGTATATACTTATTGATGATCATATTTATGGATTTATGTTTATGTTTATTGATGTTAATATTTATTTATTTATCCAGCCCATTTTGTGCAGGGCAATCTCGCTGGTGTTCCCCTCAATTTTCAGCCCTCTAGCCCTTGCTACCCCCATTTTACAGCCATTTTTAGTCCTCCAAATTTGGGTCCTCATTGACATGGGGCTCGGATTCACGTCAAGTTCAGCTGAATTTCAGTGGGTTCACCCATCCCTTGTTGGGAGCAGATTGGGGCTTATATTTTGTAGTACTGAAAGTACTGATATTGAGCAGATCACCAAGCAGACTTGGTGATTTCTGGCTAACAGACAGGCAGTGGGACCAATCATGGAGCAGAGATTCAGTGGTGACAGAGGGATGCTGGTTGGAGGAGGTCTGAAAAATGCCAAAGTAAGTCATGTTGGCATTCTCTGTTAAGTCTCAGTTATAGTTCTGACTACTTCAATGTCATCCATGGGAGCTGAAAATAAGATAGTAAGGTAGCCAGAAAAAAGCAGCTGGGGTCTACTCCAGTGGTTCTGTGGATTAGTAACCACCTGCAGTCAACTCACAAAGGTAAAAAATATTTGGTGACACGCATAGTAGCTAGCAGTAATACATAAAAAACACATCTTTTGTTTCCTTTTATATTTTTTGTCAGTGTAACCTGGTGTTATATTTATTTAATCATTATGTTAACTAGAAACCTGTGCAAATAAGCAGATCAAGGTTATCGAGACTGCATTGTGGCCGCACAATTGCAATTTAACTTAATATATATATATATATATATATATATATATATATATATTTATATTTATTTTTCTTTAATTACATATAATGTAGAATTCAGCTTTAGCTAGTGTAACAAATTATGTGGCTGATGCATTAACAATGGTTGTCTAACGTGGCATCTCTTCCTTTAACATCTGCTATGTCTGTAATTACACATTCAATTCGTTTCGTTTATAATCTAGTTTAGTACATTAATAGGAGGGTTTGTTCATATGCTATTTGATGAATTTGGACACCTTACAAATATTTTTTTACTATTTAACCTTAACAACATGCTCTTTTTCAGTGGTAGCTACTAGTGGTCCAAAAACCAGCTGTTGAGAAACATTTATGGCAAAAAAAAGTAAGAACAGGTATTACTCCTGCATACACCATCTTTTAAGCCACCCCGGAGTTCTGCTGTAAGGGTAAAATGCTCATGTGTCCCTTTAAATGAAAGCTGCACATTAATCTGGACCATCCACAAGACTTTGCTGTGTCTCCCCTTGGCAGGTCCATTATGGATCTTTGATGGAAATGATGACCTTGCTGCTCTGTCTCCTCTAATAAGCCTTAAAACCCATGAGCACAAAACTGAATTTAAAGAAAGAAAACCTAATTAGCAGCAAAGACAATGGAATAACAAGCCAGAAAGATGTCACGGAGGAGCCCCGACATGATGGGTGCCGGCCTAATCCTCTCTGCGCGTCTCTTCGGTCTAAAAAATTAAATTTTCTTTAATATCATTTCAGCTTGAAATACCAGCAAAGGGCTAGAAGATCTCATTTTTGCTTCTGACGGGGACATCCATCTTAAGCCTAATTCTAGCTAATGCTGTGAATCGGCCTGCAGGCCCTTATCGCAGCCCATCAAGACAGATGACCTTGGCCTGTATGGAAGCATGACTATGTAAGGCAAAACACATTCACAAGCATAAAATAAGGAACTGACGTGTCACTTTATAGCAGCTGCATTGTGTGTTCATAATAGGACAGGCCATATGATGTGACCTCAGCGGCGTGCTACAGCAGGTTAGCTTAAAGTGGACCAACACCCAGGATTTTGACTATCCTGGGTCTTGGTCCACTTCGGTGGGGCACCCCCGATCGGGGTGCCCCGCTGTGTGAAACCCCCCGATCACCCTAAAAACTCACCTCTCCCCGCTCCCAGCGCCGACGGACAAGGGATTTGACAGCCGCTTGTCCGTGGCTCCTCCGCCGCCGCCGCCTCCTCCCGCTCGTCCCTCTTGACGCGCACGCGCCCGCACCGGCCATTCACAGACGGCCGGCGCGGGGGCGCGCACGCCTAGAGGGGCGCGAGGGAAGCTAAGGATAGGGGGTTTGGGGGACATCCCGCGGGGAGGGAGGTGATTGGCCCGGGAATCTTATAGATTCCCGGGCCGATCACCCCGAGGGTGATGGTCCACTTTAAAGGGCTTTTTCAGGCAAAAAAAGAGAGAGGCAGCAGAACTGGCTAGGGCCAGGGCAGTAGGGGAAACATTACCTCATTCCCCGCTGCCCCTGCCTGCCTCTCTCCCCATTCACGACAGAACTCTCTGATCCTCGACATGTAGCCCCCCACGGCCTGTCACAGAGGCATTGAGGAGGCATCAGAGAGCGGGGACAGCAGCAGTGGGGACCACATACGCCAGATGCTGCTATTCTAAGTATGTGCCCTCCATGCTGTCCTCCCGACCCGTGCAGTGAGACAAGCTATTTTACCTTATAGCAGTGCCGTCCACCCCTCTCCCTTTCTCTCCAAGAACAGCTGCGCTTCCCCCTTCCTCTACTCCACGCTTGGGAGTGCATGTATGCACTTTGAAAGTACGCGCATGGGCTTTTGGGAGTGGGCACATGCCCTTTGGGAGTCTCAAGTCTGTAAGAACTGGATAATGTAAAAAAAAATATTGGTATAAACTCCTTAATGTGTACTGCAATGGTTATAAAACTGGAAGAAATACAATACAAACCCTCACAGTCAGAGGGATTTGAATGATTTAATTGGGGGAAAACCTCAGTGGGTCTGTGGCTGCCGCTACACTGGTTTAGATGTTACATAGTTGGTACAGTTGAAAAAAAGGCATGTCTATCAAGTTCAACCAATGGACGGGGTTGGGGAAAGTTATTTTATTATATTTATTTTAACTGATAACAGCTAATAGTAACTGTTAATGTTACGTTCTGCTAGAAAAGCATCAACATCTTTTTGAAGCTGTCAGCTGTTGATGCTGTGACAAGCTTCTGTGGGAGGCAATTTCACAGATTTATAGTTCTTAAAGCGGTCCTGCACTCTGAATAAGAGTCTATCTTATATGTTTCCCACACTCTGCACATACAGATTGCTCACATTAAAAATCATCCTACCAGCATCTACTGCATGTTTCTGAGTCAAGATGGCAGTGCCCGTATCCTAAAGTCCTTAACAGAGTTGCAGCCCAATGGGGAAAGAATAATAAGTGACTAAAAATGTAAAATATAATAATTTTAGATGCTGGGGAATCATTTTTTAAGGGTTTGAGCTTTTCAATAAATCATGGTGAAGGTCCGGTTTAAGGTAAAAAATGATTGTCGCCTATGGAGATTGAAGCTCTTTTCTCCAGACGGAGGAAATGCCGCCTTGTCTTTAGAGAGGAGTTTAATTGAAATAATTTTTCCCTATATTTTTTTATTGCCCATTTATATATTTATACAAGTTAACCATGACCACCCTCAGACATCTCAAGACTAAGCAGATTGAATTCCCATAATCTTTCTTAATAACCCTTCATTCCCCTTATTCATTTGGTGGCTCCCTTCTGCACCCTTTCCAAAATCAGGGCATCCTTTCTTAAAACAGGTACCCAGAACTGGACAGCATATTTCAGGTGAGGACGCAGTGCCTTGTAAAGAGGCAAAATGACATCCCTATCCCCTGATTCCATGCCTCTTTTGATGCATGATAATATCTTGGTCACCTTAGAAACAGTTGCTTAGCATTGCATACTGTTGTTTAGCTTGTGGGGTACCAGTACCCCCAAATCCTTCTCAATTAGTGGCTCTCCCAGCTTTAATCCCCCCCCACCCCCAAGGACATATGTGGCCTTTAGGTTATTAGACCCCAAGTGCATCACTTTACACTTATCCACATTGAACTTAATTTGCCAAGTGGATGCTCAAGTGTCCAAGTCAGCCTGAAGCTTGTGAACATCTTCAATAAACTGCACTGTGCTACATATCTTAATATCATTTGCAAAAATGGAGATAGTGCCATTAATTCCATCTTCTATATCATTTATAAACAAATTAAATAATAGAGGGCTCAGCACTGAACCTTGGGGTACACCGCTTACAATCGGGGACCATTCAGAGTAGGTATCATTAACCGCAAGTTATTTAGTCTGGTAGCTTCTGCCCTTAGTAACCCGTGCTGAATATTATGCATAGTTACATAATCCTGTATGTAGCCTCTTAGTAGTCCCTCAAGGAATTTTCTCACAATGGATGTTAAGCTTACAGGTCTGTAATTACCCAGAGAGGACCCTTGCGGCAATCCCTTAGTACTCTAACAGTTATTAGTGAGTCTTTAAAGATCAAAAGCAGAGATGCTGAAATAACCGAGCTGAGTTCTTTAAAGTGGACCAACACCCAGGATTTTGACTATCCTGGGTGTTGGTCCACTTAGGTGGGGCACCCCGATCGGGGGTGCCCCGCTGTCTGAAACCCCCCCGATCGCCGCAAAAACTCACCTCTCCCCGCTCCCACGTGACCTCGTCCGGCCAATGACAGCGCTCAGAGCAGCTCTGGTATGCGCGTCCAAAGCCGCTTGGACGCGCATACCAGAGCGCTGTCATTGGCTGCATCTCTCGCTTCCCTCTAACAGGGAGCGCTCCTGCGCCGGCCATTCACAAAACGGCCGGCGCGGGAGCGCGCCCTGCTAGAGGGAAGCGAGAGACGCGGCCGCGTCTCGCGCATGCGCCGTTGGATCGCCGGTAAGGTGAGGATTGTGGGCCTCCTGGGGGGTTCCTCCCCGCGGGACATCCCGATTTCGGATGCCCCGCGGGGAGGGATCTGATCGGTCCGGGAATCTTATAGATTTCCGGGCCGATCCCCCCTGGGTGTTGGTCCACTTTAAGATCTCTTTGGTGAAGTCCATCTGGACTTTACATTTAAATTATTTAGTCTTTCTTAGATTATATCCATGTTTAGCCAGTTAGGAATTATGCTTGGGGTATTGTTTGCAGTAGCAATGCCTAATTTGGTAACATTTAGCTGCTCAGCCTTTTCTTGGTCCCTAGTGTCCAACTCCCCATAATTAGTGAACCTACCAGTTCTGATTTTGCTACACCGTAATCCATCAGCAGTTTTGAGTCTAATGGGTTTAGTTTTAATATCAATACTCCTAAGCCATCTTGCAAGTGGGGTGCCAGGCTTGTTGGCAGTGTAAAACCATTTCAGTTTAGACCTAGGTATTTGTTTTTCGGCTTCCCTTGACAGGCAGAGGTTTAGGTCATGTTTGGCCTGTTCAAAATTCTGTTTAGGGCAGTCTTTAAACTGTCGGGCTGCTATGTGATGACCATCCAGCAAACCTGCAAGCATTTTTCAATTGTGCTTTTTTCTGTGATGCTAGCTGAATCCACAAACCATGCAAAACAGTCTTATAAGTTTCCTAAACCACAGCTGAAGAGTCTACTGAACCCGAATTTCTGGAAAAGTAATCATCCAACTTCACCTGCAGTTGTTTCACTGTGGTTGATTAGCTTCTGAGCAGCCAATCACCCAGCTTTTTACAATTAAAAACACAGCCATGTACATTGAAGAAGAATTACCAAGATCGCGGAAAGGTTGATTGGATCCCCCCTACCTTCCTTGGACGATCAACACATGTGTAGAATCTCCTCAAGGGCAAAGAAGATCTATGGCGACGTGACACATCCGGGTCATCACTTCTTCAGGCTCCTACCATCAGGCCGCAGATTTATGGCTCATGCTACCAAAACCTCTAGACACAGGAACAGTTTTTTTCCACTCGCAGTCATGGCGATGAATAACCTCAAAGCATGAGAGTCACTTTATTGAATCCTATCCTGCATCACTGACTTGTTAGTCGATTCCGATACCTGAACTGTATCAGTATTCCTTTACTTGTTTCTATGCAATTGTTATAGCTCTCATGGAGTTCTCCTCACCAAAAAGCATTCCTTGTCTGTACACTGTACTTACTTGGCGGTTCAATAAAGTATTGAAGTATTGAAGTATTGAAGTATTGTACAGTCTGGAGGAAAGAACGGAGAGGGGGGACATGATTGAGACCTTTAAATATGTGAAAGGATTGAATAAGGTTCAGGAGGGAAGTGTTTTTAAGAAGAAACTTAACGATAGAACAAGGGGGCACAATCTGAAGCTAGTCGGGGGGGAAGATCAGGAGCAATGTTAGAAAATATTATTTTACAGAAAGAGTAGTAGATGCTTGGAACAAACTTCCAGCAGAGGTAGTTGAGAAATCAACAGTCACTGAATTTAAACATGCCTGGGATAAGCACACATCTATCCTAAGATAAAGAGTACATACAGTATACACATAAGGGCAGACTAGATGGACCGTATGGTCTCCTTCTGCCGTCAACCTTCTATGTTTCTATGTTGGTAGGTATGGCTGTGACTGACCAGATGGGACATGTGACATGTGACCCTGCCCTATAAAAGTCGCACACCACGCCGATGTCTTTCAGCGCTGTGCAGATAGGGAGAGGCTGCTGCTGACTCAGGGACAGATAGGGCTGCAAACAGGAGCACTTATTGTCATTTTGACCACACATAGGAGGTGAGTGGAGGCTGGCTGCACCATAAACTGTCCTTATCAGGACACATAGCTAGGGAGAGCAGACGGCGTCAGTGAGGGACAGATAGGGTGAGGGACATCTGCCTGTGTTCATTGCACCCCAAGGACAGGCAGCTGCTGGGGCCCATTCTGAGAATGTAGTGCAGCTCATCTGTGGGCACACCTTGCATTATACCCTTTTTCGCTTTAATAAACTATTAAATTCTGAATACACCTGGCATTATAATCTTTTGAGCTTTGATAAATGAGTTAATTATGGGCACACCTGGCATTAGACTCTTTCGAGCCTGGATAAAATAGTAGCTTATTTGCACACCGTTTGTTAGTCCCACTTGGGCTTTGATAAACTATTTTTGTGGGATCACCTGGAATTATACTTTTTTGAGCTTTGATAAACGACTTACTTGTTGGCACACCTTGCATTAGGACAGGGGTGTCAAACGCACTCTTGAATGGGCAGCAAAATGTCATGTTCATTGGATTTCCCGTGTCGTCTCTATAACCCTGTATAAGCAAGCACTAATTACTCCACCTGTGTGGAGATACACAAAACCTGGCCTGTTGCTGCACCAGGAGGGTATTTGACACCTGTGCTTTAGATCCCCTAGGGCCTTGATAAACTATTTTGGGCACGCCTGGCATTTTACCCCTTTTGGCTTTGATAAACGTATTGTTGGCACTCCGTGCATTAGACCCTCTTGGGCGTCGATAAACTATTTAATTGTGTGCACACCTGGCATAATAATGTTTTTGGTAACTATTTAACTGTGGGCATACCTGGCATTGGACTTTTTTGAGCTTTGATAAACTGGTTACTTGTTGGTAAACATTGCAATAGACCCTCTTGGACATTGATAAATATTACATTATACTCTTTTTGGCTTTGATACTTGGAACACCTTGCATTAAACCAGGGGTGTCAAACTCACTCCTGAAGGGGCATCAACAGGTCATGTTCTGTGGATCTTCACATAGCAGTCTATACCCCTGTATGAGCACTAATTACTCCACCTGTGCACCTGTGTGGAGATACCCAAAACCTGGCCTATTGCTGCACCCAGGGCTGTATTTAGAGTTCCTGCTGCCCTAGGCACTATTTGTGCTTACGCCCCCCCCACAGCTAAGTGCACCAGGGGCATCCCTTTTAGGAATGCCCAATTTGTGAACGCCCACATCCCTGCAGCTGAGGCTATTCAGATATGCTGGGCATGGCAGCACACCTTACACTGCAGAGAAACCCGCAATGTGACCGTTCCCTATGGTGATGCTCAGTCCAAAACAATGCTTTATGCAGTGCATTAGTATGTACACCATAAAGCAATGATTGGACAAGAGCCTGCACATATGCCATGGGAACAGCAGAAAGGTAAGTTAAGTTGTGGGTGATCTGGGGGTTTCACACAGTGGGGCATCTAAAATCAGGATGTCACAGGGAAAAAAAACCCCATCAACGGCCGACCTAGAATCTAAAAGATTGCAGGGCCAGCCGTTGGCTTTTTCCTGGGGCAACCCGAATTGGGTTGGCCCGCTGTGTAAAACCGCCCAGGGCACTAGTATAACTTACCCTTTCCCCAGGTCAACGAAGCATGCACAAGCTTGTCTCCAAACAGCTCTGATTGTTTTCTATGGGGAGCTGCACTGCCCCATTCCCGGTTACACCTAGTGGTGCATGCTCCCATCCCAAGCCTATCCCCATAGAAGTTAATGGGAGCTGTTTTTCCAAAGGAGTAAGCAGCTCATATTGGCTTTGCGCCTGCGCATTCGCTGTGGGAACGCATATGGGGTGAGTTTTTGGGGGGTTTCATACAGTGGGGCATCCCAATTTGGATCTGAACAAAACCCAATTAGTCAAAATCCCTGGTTTTGTTCCGCTTTAAGCAACCCAAAACCAGGGAGCAGCAAAAACTGGCTTTTGGTCCACTTTAACAGGGACTATGGCCAGTGGCGTAACTACATGTGACTGGGCCCTAGTGTGAACATGAAATGGAGCCCTTTCAAGACTCAGTTAACTTTTTCCAGACTTTTCATTTAATTGGATGCAGCTAGACAACTGAAACAAGAGAGATTAATGGAGCTTCCATTCTCAAGATGATGCCAAGTAAGCACAAATCTGATATAGAGGGAAGAGGGGTGACACTGATGGGGCCCCCTTGATTTACGATGTGGTTGCATCCCCTATGGTTACACCCTGGTAGCTGCCAAATTCGGATGCCCCACTGTGTAAACCCCTCTCACCCTCTCCCGGAGCCCTCGCCGCATCTGTGCGTTCTGGACGCATCCCCGCTCACCTGTAGCCGAGCATGCGCCCAACCTTCCTGAATGGGTGGCGCAGTCACGCTACGGCTGCCAGGTGGGTTGGGGGATGCGGCTGGCGGTGCCGCTCGGCCAAAAAGAGCCAAGTAACAGCGAGCCTGCTGATTGGCTGAGCGAGCCACTCAGTCAATCAGCGCATTCACTCTCGCCCGAGTCTGTGCTGTGGGGGTGGAAGGAAGGCGAGTGAAGCAGGGCAACCTGGGGAGGGTACACACAGTGGGGCATCCCAATTTGGGATGCTGCTGCAAAGAGGAACAACACACAGGAAAGTAAAATTCATGTGTGGTGTTCCTCTTTAACATGTTTGCTGGTACCTTGTTCTGCGGCTGGAAATCATGGAGGGCTGAGCGCTGCGCACAGGAGGAGGATGATCTTCGAGCTGCAGTGTAGCCGGCAGCCCACACACTGAGCTGAGAGGAGGAGGAGGGAAAGAGCCACCATCACACTGCTCCGACGATACTTGCTGCTGAGGGAGGGGGCGGGGCCGCGGGGGAGGAGAGGGGGGGCACTCTGCCTGCACGTGTAAAGGAATGTGGGATTGCATTGCAGTGTGAGAGTGTCCAGGGCAGCATCACAAATCCCCATGCTGTCCTATCACACTCACACTGCAATGCATGCCCACATTCCTTTACACGTGCAGGCAGGCTGGGGGATTGCCCATACAGTTACAATGGCAAAAGCAGTGGCAAAGGCAGAGACTTAGCTGGCGCGCCGCCACCTGTCATAGAAAGGAGACAGGTGGAGGCTGAGAGCAGGGGCGGGGCGGGGGATTGCCTGTACAGTTGCGTCAGCTGCCCATTGTGGGGCACTGAGGCAAACAGCAGGAATATGGGGCGCGCTCGTAACCTTCCCCGCATCGCCGGGGGGCACCACTGCATGCAAGTTTTTTTTTTGCTGGCCTCCGCCCCGTACCCGCCCCTGTCTGTAGCTCCGCCCTAGACATGTGCCTTCCTTTGCCTAGTGGCAAATACGGCCCTGGCTGCACCATCAGAAAGGAGTTTGACAAGTGTGCATTAGACCCTTTTGTGCTTTGATAAACGAATTGTGGGCACAACTGGCATTATACTCTTTTTGGTTTTGAAAAACAATTTAATTGTGGGCATACTTGGCATTAGACCCTTTTGAGCTTGGCAAACTAGTTACTTGTTGGCGCACCTTGTATTTTACAAAGAGGCATACATCAAAGTGGACCAAAACCCACAGCGATCAACCCGGGAAATCTATTCCTTCCCCCTCCAGGCACATCCAAAATCGGGATACTCCAATTTGGGAAACCCCCCAGGTCGCCCAGTGCTCCACTGTGTGAAACCCCCCCGATCGCCGCAGCCAACTCACCTCACCGCCGTCCTACGGCACATGCACGGGCGCTCATCCAATCAGCGAGCTTGGAGCCGCTGAGCTATGGCCGGCTAAGTGACGTCTAAGCTCAGTGGCTCCGAGCGCGCTGGCAGCCACATCCCGCGCTTCCCTCTAACAGGCACGCATCCTACTAGAGGGATAGCGGGGATGCGGCCATGGCCCGCGCATGCGCTGTTGGACCGGGATTAAGGTAAGTGTAGCGGCCTTGGGGGGTTTCACACAGCGTGGCATCTCGATTTTGGATGCCCAGCGGGGAGGAAATGGATCGGCCGGGCCGATCCTACTGGGTTTCTGTCCACTTTAAGGGATTTCTAGGGATTTCCCAGGAAAATGATATATTGTTTTTTTTTCAGAAGAGTCTGAGCTTTACCATGATTGACATTTCTAAATGTATTCAGAAATATGTACAGAAATGTATAGTTTTGTCTTGAAATACAAAATTTAAGTTTTTCAATAAATTCATTTTGCATGTAAAAGTTCAATTTCTCCCAGTTTGAAAGGTACAACATATGTAATGTTAGACACCCTTTCTTGCTTAGGAGACCCCCCTAAACTGAAACAGCGCTTTAGCAGATTTTCAGAAATACAAATGCTATGCGCACCTTGTAGTTTTTAAAAATAGAAAAAAACAACCCATTTGAAATACCCCCACAAACGATATATTCTTTGGAAGTACACACCTCAAGCTTTCTATGCGTACCAGGCTATTTGCCATGGACACACGTTTTCTGGCACAGTTTTCTTTGGTTGCACAGGGTTTCCATAAAAAAAAAAAAAAATCCTTAACAAAGTAAAAAAAAAACAATATGCAAACAAGAAAAAAAAGTTAAATAAGAAAAAGCAAGGTCCCCAAAACAGAACAATACCCAACATACATAGGTATTGTCAGGGGGAGAGTTGCCAAACACCCCAAAGTAAAGAATGCGTGTAACGGTAATTTTACTTTTACTTGCACTTTTTAAACCAAAACAACCCTTTACATTTGGAATATTCCCTGAAAGTACACACAGTAAGCTTTCTAAGTGTACCTAGCTTGTTGTAGTGGGCTCATCTTTCTGGAAGTAATCCCTCAAATTATTCTGTGGTTGCACATGGTTCCCCTAAAGAAAATGAATAAAAAAGCAGAATAAAAAACACATTTTCCTAAAATATCAATATGCAAACAAGAAAAGACAAGCTAAATGTGAAAGTGCAAGGCCCTTCGAACAGAACAATATCCAACATGCATAGCTACTTTTAACCCGTTTAAATGCCAGCCTACTTGAGATTTTTTCACCCTCTGTTGGCAGATCATTTTTCATCATTTAACTGTGATTTTTGCAGGAATTTTTAAGAAAATGATATACTGTTGTTTTGTGTTGAGTTGAGGCTTTAACATGAAATGTCTTCTTTGAAATTTTTCCACTATTTGTTATATAGTTTTAAGTGACAAAAGTATAAGAAAAAAAAATATATTTTAAAAATTGTCTCGTTTATTTTAAATAAAACATTTATTTTGTTAAAGAAAACCACATTGCGTGTGAAAGCCCCATTTCTCCCAATTTCAACGATATCACATATGTATTGGTAGCCCCCCCATTTCTGCCAAGGAAAAGAGCACTGAAAAGAGCACTTTATAACATTTACAAATAAAATAGAACTACCAACCACACTACAAAGGGTTAAATAAAATCGGCGTGGGGTCCCCCTTCCCGGGGAACCTACCAGAAAATGTCATGGGGTCCTCCCTACCCAGCATAACGAGCTTGGGGACCAGCTACGTGGGCTTGTAGAACAGGGTGCAGGGGCCAGCCTTGGTACAGCCTGCCCTGCAAACTACAAGTCTGCATAGCCTAAATGGCCCCAGGCTCTTTTGCCCCCCAAGCCTTGTGAACTAGTTTAGGGGGTCAGGGATCCCTTACCAGTTCACAAAAAGTTACCTGTAAAAAAAAGACACACACAGAAAAAACAATTACAAATTTTAACACTCACCTCGGATCCTGGGTCCCATGGCAATCCGATGACAGCTGCTGGGGGTGATCACTGGAGGGGGCTGGGAAGGCAGAAGATCACAGCCCCTGCCCCTCCAGCCTCCCTCCAGTGATCACCTCAGCATCTGACAGCTCAGCGTCAAGAGCAGGATGATGTCACAGGGTGGGGAGACTGGGGAGCGATCCTCTTTCTGGCCAACTCTCCTAACCGTGGAAGAGCCCAGGGAGGATCAGAGGCCTCTAGGAGACCCGATGGGATGGAAAGCACACAGAGGTAAGCAAATGTCTTTTTTCTCAAAACATCCTTTGGACAGCATACGCATGAGACCTCCGGGCTCCTCCCCTCAACTGGAACACATGACCACCGGCATAAAGTCTTGGCTCCTCCCTCACTTCCCCAGTTGTTTCCGTGTTCCTCCAGAGGTAGGAACATGACCACTGGCTCCTGGACCGATGGGTTCAGGTGAGTATTATCCGGTACTTTGGGCCTAAGCAGGAGGTCCATTTCCCGGTCCCGAAGACTTTAACTTATGTCTGGGGCCCGGGATACCCTAGGAGATTTTGTGGCCAAGGTCTCTTTCTTTGTATTTATTACAAAGTGGGGTAAGTGAAAATTTCCCTCTTTCTGAGGATGATTATACAGGTAGAGACCAGGGTTACCGGACCCTTAAGTTATGTTGGGCTTTTTTTGTGTGTTAAAAAAAAAAAGTTTTTTCTATATGTACGGTGCCTTTAAGGGGCGGGGAAGTGACGTCAGCAACTTCTTCCGCTTTTCGCCTTACCTACTGACGGTCGGCTTCAGTGTCGGTGGCGGCTCCAGCGGTGGCGGCTCCGGCGGCGGAGACGGCTGCGGCTTCAGCGGCGATGGCACCTTCGGCGGCTGCGGCTTCAGCGGCGCCTTCGGCGGCTGGAGCTTCGGTTCAGGATTCCGCGGTGGGGCTCGGGCGGAGGGCCTTCTCGCAGGTACAGGCGCGCACGCTATTTCAAATGTTTTTTAAAATATAAGCCCGGATATTGGGATTGGTCTCTTCCGCCCAAGGCACCGACGTCACATCCCGGCGCCTAAGGGAATTTCCTGCCTGTTGCCAGAAACACGTGTTCTGTAAATTAAAGGGACAGCACGCTGTTTTCTGGGGATTACACTATTTGGCCTCGCCTTCATCCTATGCTATGAAGGGTTAATAGGAAGTATTGGCAATTGGTTCCTACCCTATTTAATGGGTCTAGTATACTGTTTTGCTCAGTGCCTCTATCCAGAACTATGGCAGAACAAGGGCTGGACGGTTTTTTGGATTCCATGGGAGATTTTGCCACTGATATTTCCTATGTGGAGCAAGAATCTTCCAGCATTCCGCCGACTGCCGATTCTGGGGGGAGGAGGCCCAGCTCTGCTCCAGTAAGCCTATTTTTTCCTTTTTTATATGGTTTCACTATATCACATTTAGGGCATACTCAATCCCATTCTTTTTTGTTTTGTCTTATAGTCAAAGACCCCGGACAAAACTTCCAAGAATTCATCTAAATCCTCTTCTTCCGGATCTAAATACAGTAAAAAAAGTCGTAGATGCCCATTATGTGATGTGAAACTTCAGGATAATTATACTAAACCCCTTTGTCAAATCTGCACGAACAAGGTGGTGAATAAGGAGCATAATGAGGACCTGATGAAAATGATGAAGGAGCTTAAAGAACAGATTTCTTCTTCTCCTATGGTTCGGAGGGCTCCAGAGTGTACCAATTATCAAAGTATTCCTTCCCAACCGTCATCATCCTTTGATACCTCTTTTTACTGATGAATTCTCCCTTCTTCTGCTCTCAGGATTCATTTACTCCTGATGAGGATGCAGAAGAGGGAGAGATTTCCTCTCAGGATGAGGAAGATCAGGCCTCTGGTTCCGCTGATATTAAAACAAAATTTCTGTTCCCTCCTGGAGAATTACCCTTCCTCTTACACATGATTTATTTATCTATGGGTATAGAGGAAAAGGTTTCAGGGCCTAGATCTACACAAGATAAATTTTATCAGGATTTAGCTCCAGATTCTTTCTATACATTTCCATTTCATGACTATCTTAAGGACATGATTTTGGAACAATGGAGAGATCCATCTAAGAAGGATTTTACCTCACGGGGTCTTAAACGCAGATATCCTTTTTCGGAAGAAGATTCTCATCTTTGGGAAAAATGGCCCAAGTTGGATGCACCTTTTGCCAAAATTTCTAAGGGAGCAGGTTTAGCTTTTGAAGATTGTGGGGTTCTTAATGATCCCTTAGATAAGAAAATGGAATCTCTCCTTAAGAAGGCTTGGCAGGTACAATCTAATGTTCTGAGAACCAATTTGGCATCCAATTGTGTTATCAGAAATGTGGGGTTCTGGTTGCAGCAGCTTAAGGACTCTCTCCAGGAAAGAACTAGTTTAGATAAAATACTTAAGGCCTTGCCCATTCTTTTTTCCGCTACAGCTGTTTAGCTGTGACCAATTCCATACGCAGGACTCTTTGGTTAAAGACCTGGTCTGGTGATATTGGTTCAAAAATTAGGCTTTGTGCGTTGCCCTTCAAAGGCGAATATCTGTTCGGGTCAGATCTTAGCAAGGTGTTAGATTTCACAGCAGACAGGAATAAATGTTTTCCTGTTTCTTCTAGGCCTTCATTTGATCGTATGTTTTTTCCTAGGACCTACTTTGGGCGTCCCTTCCCTAATAGGGGAGCACTCAAGAAATCCAGAGCGGCCTCTTCCTCTGTCAGTATTTCAAGAAGGGGCAAATTTAAAGGTCCCACCTTCTTTGGGACCTATCAGGCAAAACCCAAGAAGCAATGACGCCAATGTCATAATTGGCGCCAGGCTCAGGAGGTATTGCACTGTCTGGCGAGACATGTTGGTGTGCCCATTCGTTTTAAGGGGAATTACGGAAGGATTCCATATAGATTTTTCCCGGGATCCCCCTTCAAGATTTTTAATTTCCCCTTTTCCATGTGTGAGAGAGGAGAGAGAGGCAATGTTTTTGAGTCTGGCAGACATGAAGTCAAGGGGGGTTATTGTTCCAGTGCCTCTGCATCTACAGAGAACAGGGTTCTACTCCCCCATTTTTCTTGTCAAGAAGAATTCAGGAGGTTTCAGGTTCATTCTGAACCTAAAGAGTCTAAATTTGCTTGTCCAATACAAACATTTCAGAATGGAGACATTTTTTTCTGTAAGAAGTATGCTCCCCAAAAACGCGTACTTGGCCTCGATAGATTTGAAAGATGCTTATTGGCATGTCCCAATGAGTCCTCTGGCTCAATCCTTTATGAGATTTGCAATAAAGGACGGAGATCAGACCTTACATTTCCAATTTGTTTGCCTTCCTTTCGGCCTAGCGTCTGCTCCAAGGATATTTACCAAGGTTCTGGCAGAGCTTTTGGCTGTCTTAAGGCGCAAGGGGATCTCAGTGATCGCCTATTTGGACGGTCTTCTGTTGTTCGCCCAATCAAAGGACAGGTTGCTGAAGAACCTTCATTTGACCATGAACCTTTTGTCTCATGCAGGTTGGATTATCAATCTCAACAAATTCTCTCTGGTGCCCTCGCAAGTCATGACTTACCTAGGATTCGAGATCAATTCGATCCGACAGGTCATTATTCTTCCTCATCACAAGGTGACGGTCCTACAGAATGCTGTCCGGATGTTATGTTCAGTGGAAATTCCATCAGTAAGACAAGCTATGAGGACTCTCGGCTTGTTAACCTGTTCCTTCCCGGCGGTAAGATGGGGGCAGCTACATTCCAGAGTTCTCCAAGAATATATCCTAAAGAATTGGGATGGGACCCAGCTGGGTTTAGACCATCAACTACCAATCACAGAAGACGTGATGATTTCACTGGCCTGGTGGTTGGAGGCAAACCGCTTAAGAGAGGGTCTACTTTGGCAGGACCCCAAGGAAGTAGTGGTGACGACGGATGCCTCAGCTTGGGGCTGGGGAGCTCATTGCGGCACAAGTACAGTCCAAGGAAAATGGTCAAAGGGCGTGAGTCGGTCCTCATCCAATCTCAGGGAATTGATAGCCATAAGGGAATCCTTATTTGCCCTGAATCCGCTGGTACGTCTAAAACATGTGCAGATCAGAACGGACAACACTACGGCGGTGGCTTACATAAATCATCAGGGAGGAACAAGATCCTCAAGATTAATGACAGTGGCAATGGAAATTCTGTATTGGGCGGAAGTCAATTTAAAGTCTCTTTCAGCGATTCACTTAAAGGGGACTCTGAATCATCTAGCGGATTTCCTAAGCCGGTCACAGGTAAGGGAATTAGAGTGGTCCCTAAATCCGGAGGTTTTTCAGACAATTTGCAACATGAAGGGTGTTCCGGAAGTAGACCTATTTGCGTCTGCAGAGAATCACAAGGTGAGCAACTTCTTTTCTCTGAACCCGAAAGATCGGTCATTGGGTGTGGACACTCTGTCTCAGGCTTGGCATTTCAACCTGGCGTATGCCTTCCCTCCGGTGCGTCTGTTACCATTGGTGTTGAAGAAACTGGTCAAAGAACCAACTACCGTTCTCTTGATAGCTCCGTGGTGGCCAAAGAGATCTTGGTTTTCAACGTTGACAGTAGAGCTGTCAATTCAGGATCCCTGGGAAATTCCGGTGACTCCTCTTCTTCTCTCACAAGGTCCGGTCATCTGCCCGAATCCTCAATGGTGGAGATTGACACTTTGGACCCTGAGGTCGCCTTGCTGCAAAGGAAGGGATTTTCAGGCCCGGTGATTAATACCCTGCTCGCTAGTAGGAAGCTGGTTACCAGGAAAATTTACTTTAAAGTTTGGAAAACCTTTAAGTTTTGGAAGTTGGAGAATGGTAGGACATCATCTAAAATTCCAGTGATTCTGGACTTTCTCCAAAATGGTGTTAACATGGGCCTTAGCATTAATACACTTAAAGTTGGATAAAAAGCTATCTATTATTAAAAGATTTCTTCTAGAGTTAAACGATCTAAACTGATCCCTTGCAAGATTATTCCACAATGGGATTTGGCAAAAGTTTTATCCATGCTGAGCTCATCGCCCTTTTATCCTAACAAGAACCTTGACATCAAGCTACTCTCTTGGAAAGTGTTATTTTTAGTAGCCATTACCTCAGCTCGAAGGATCAGCGACATTCAAGCTTTATCATGCAGACATCCATTTTTCCAGGTCTTTCCGGATCGTGTCGTTTTAAAAGTAGATCCTTGTTATCTTCCAAAGGTAGCTTCAGATTTTCATCGCACTCAAGAGATTATTATCCCTTCCGTCGCAGAAGACGAGCCACAACTGATACCATTGGATGTTAGGTCTCTTCTGCTATGATATCTTCATGAAACTAAAGATTTCAGGAAAGATGACAGTTTGTTTATTTCCTTCTCGGGTTATAGAAGAGGCTTGAAGGTTTCCAAGGTCACGCTTTCAAGATGGATGAAGAATACTATTAAGATGGCGTATGGAGATGTTAACTTGCCATGCGGTGTTACAGCTCACTCAACAAGAAGTATTTCCACATCTTGGGCAGAGCAAGCTGGGGTCTCCATAGATCAGATCTGCAAGGCGGCTACCTGGACATCAGCTAAGGCCTTTGTAAGACATTATCGCTTAGATCTTCTTTCCCAGAAGGATCTTTCCTTTGGCAGAAGTGTTCTTCGCGCTGTACTTCCCACCCTATGAGGTAGTTCTCGCCTATCTCTCATGCGTATGCTGCCCGAAGGATGTTTTGAGAAAAACCAAGTTAGTTACCTGGTAACTTTTTTTCTAAACATCCGTAAGGGCAGCATACGCCGATATCCTCCCTTGTGTATGTATTTGAGGGGTATTGTTTTTTTGTGTAATTATGTGGAGTCGTAGGTCTTGTCTCCTCTTTCTCTTTCAGATCTCTACAACAACTGGGGACGTGAGGGAGGAGCCAAGACTTTATGCCGGTGGTCATGTGTTCCAGTTGAGGGGAGGAGCCCGGAGGTCTCATGTGTATGCTGCCCTTATGGATGTTTAGAAAAAAAGTTACCAGGTAACTAACTTGTTTTTTTTTTACAGTAAATGCTGATGGTGACTGAAGCGGGGGGCCCTATTCCAGGCTCTCTCCTGGAGCTGGAAGAGGGATTTGGAGGCCAGGGATCAGAGGAGACCTGGATGAATTGATTGAGGGGTCAATCAATTTTTTTGGGGTGGGCTGCTAGCAGGGGGGAAGGCAGGTACAAAAAATATTCTAAACCTTCCACCTTACATGTGTTTTCTGCCAGCTTACAGATGCTCTTATCAGATCCTATTCCCGTCATGCACAAGGCAGCATCACATTAGACCCCTTTTGGGCTTTGGTAAAGCTTCTTGTGGGCACACCTTGCATTCTGCTTACTAGATGAAAAAGCCACTAATTGTCCATCACCTGCATTGTAAATAATGTGTGATTGATACTACCTCACCTCTGGCCATAACCTCCATTGTAAATACTGTGAGTTTGGTCAATATACTCACCTTTAGCCATCATCTGCATTGTACATACTGGGTTTATAATACAAGTCATCTGTGCCCATTTTTATTGCAGTCAATGGGCATAAACAACAGCTGCTGACTGTTTCTCTTAAAGCAGGCTGAAAGTCTATTTTATTTTTAAAAACCCTATGCCGGGCCGTGACAGATCGCCCAGCCTCTCAGCACATCAAGCAGCAGAGGCAGTGGCAGGAGTGGCCAGGTGAGGAGGAGAGAGGAAACTGCGGCACTTGACCCTGTGGAAAGCTGCACAGCTTCATAGGGGTTCATGTACTGGTGTTTTACACGGAAGTGGCTGACAAAAGCAGCAGCACACCCGACAGTAGTTAGCTGTGCTGCTGAGGGAGTACCTGAACCTGCCGCTTACTTGTATACCCAGGGACAAGCAGCTACTTTGCCACATAAAAGACGTGCTAATTGTCCTTTTACTAGCACATCCAGGGACAGGCAGCTTTAAAGGGTAATTCCATTTTTAATGGCATTTTTGAAAGTTTCCATTATTAGCCTTGATTCATAGACACATTCGTCTGGACTTCCGTAGCTGTCTGTGTATGTTTTTGTGTGTGTTTGTCATTTTTTTAGGGTTTTTTCGTTGCATTTTCATTCGTACATTCGTTCGGGCTAATGCGTATATGCGCTTTCGATGAACGGAAGTAAATCGGATCATTTGCGTTAGTTCTGATAATTTTCCCATCTAAATCTGATATTTTGCTTTCGTTTAGATAACTTACGTTATTGGTATGGGCTTGCATCTCATTTAAAGAGCTGATTGCCGAGGGACCACCACCCTATAAAACCATTTCATTTGCGATCCCCTTACGGGACCATTTTTACCTCAGATACCTTGCAATCACCATGTTTTATGCCTTTGTGGAGGAACATCACCAACTCCAGCAAATAGGAATTGAATGTATCAGCAGGGCCGAGGCCAGATTGCACTGGCGACGCATGCATATCGATGGCATGCATGACGTTGAGCTGTTCGAGCTGACCAGACTTAATCGCGCTTCTCTCCATAAGTTGTATAGTGAGCTGCGGCCATGATTAGCCCGCACCACAAGGAAGGGGCAAGCAATTTCAGGTATGACCAAGATGCTTGGCTGCCTGCAATTTTCGGTGAGCGGCTCTTTCCAGAGGCTGGGTGCCCTCTCCGTGGGGATCTCCCAGCCTATGCTGAACCGCACGCTATCCAAGTTTTTGGAAGGCATGGCTACCATTAGTCAGAAATATATTTATTTTCCTGAGGACATGGTAGCCTGGTACGCGCTTAAGCTGGCATTTTATAATATCACCGACATGCCCAACGTCATGGGTGCCATTGATTGCACCCACGTTGCATTGGTCCCTCCGACATCTATAGGTAAGTTCAATCGGTCATTTTTTTATATAGTTTACATAAATTGTATTTTAAATATATATTAATCTCTCCTTGTAAATTGTCCCTGTGAAATAGCTTACCCTGAATATCTATTAATCCCTCCTTGTAAATTGTCCCTGGGAAATAGCTTACCCTGTATATCTATTCATCCCTCCTTGTAAATTGTCCCTGTGAAATAGCTTACCCTGTATATCTATTAATCCCTCCTTGTAAATTGTCCCTGTGAAATAGCTCACCCTGTATATCTATTAATCCCTCCTTGTAAATTGTCCCTGTGATACATTTGGCCGTCTTTAGTTTCATCAATGTTTTTCATGTTGGCCAAAGCCAAACATTTTCATGTGGACCTTAATTAGTCATTTTAAAGTTAATCTTTAGTTGATCCAACATACATATCCGTTTTTGGGCTAAAAATACTTAGGTACTTAGTTAGTGTTATTTGTATTGCCCAACATGTTTTGGGGAGGATGTTAAGAGTTAGTGTTTGAGTAGTTTACCTTGCCTTGCTAATTTTTGTTGTTTTTCTTTTTTCCCAGGAACCGCAAAATGGGCCACTCACTGAATGTCCAAGCAGTGGTGGACCCGGACATGCGGTTCCTTAGCGTCCTGGCCGGGTTTCCAGGCTCATCCCATGACGCGTACCTATTGCGACGATCTGGATTGTACCATCGGTTTGAGTCTGGAGAATTCTCCGGTGGATGGCTCCTTGGTAAGTTGATGCAAATAAGGTCATTCACTTTTCAATGTATGAACCCATGTCTGAACCTATGGTTGTTTTTACCCCTTGATGACATGTTAAACTGGACCTTAACCATGATCTTTAGCAAAGCACACACTGTTAAAAAATGATTTGCCACTATTTAAAAAGAATATATTTCTACTTTCTAGTAAATTACGTATCATTCTTCCAAACACTTGACTGCAATTCTGTTCTTGACTTTATGACAGGGTCTGCACCATCTTTGCTCAGAAGCAGGACACTTACTGAGTAGAGGAGAGCGGGATAAAGTGCAGGGGGCGGGTTAGAGCTGTGCTTGGCTCAGACAAAGTAGATCAGCACAGTCCTAACCCAATTCCTGTTTGCAGTCTGCCTGATTTGCCCTCATCCACCATCTTGGATGTTTAAAGGGTCCGAACATGCAGTAGATGGTGTTAGGCAGTTTTTTTAGCAGAGCAATCTGTATGTACAGGGTGTGTCTAAAATATAAGATAGGCTCTTAGTCAGGGGGAACGACCGCTTTTCACAAAATTTTTTGTTGTAATGTGTAATTTATGTTATCATTTTCTTATTCTTTCAGGGGATTCCGGCTATCCACTACTTCCCTGGCTGATGACGCCACAGAATGCGGCACAGGACGCCTACAATTGGGCCCACCGAAAGACCCGGGCCGTCGTGGAGAGGGCCTTTGGCCTGTTAAAAACACGCTTCCGGTGTTTAGACCATTCCAGTATGGCCCCAACAAGGTCATCAATATCATACTGGCCTGCTGTGTCCTACATAACTTGTACATAACCGGTATGTGGATCTGCCCCCCTCTCCACCCAGCCAGGACCCAGAAGAGAACTACCGTGGCACACCTAGTGCCTCTGGCCAAGCTGTTCGGGCCAATTTGATTAATACCCATTTTGCCTAATTTGTTTGTCCTGTGTTTGTTTGTTGCATGTAATTCTTATTTTATACTATAATTTGGCTTTGTGAATGCTTTAGCATTGTTTTTTTATCAAATAGTAATGAGTTAATTACTAAAATATTCACACATGATCTGAGATTCATGCATTTTTTGGGGCCCTGTTTGTTTTGAAAAACCTTCAGTAATGTCAAAATAACCCAAACATTAACCCTTTAAGTGCCAGCCTACCTGGAGTTTTTGTCACACTCTGTTGCCAGACCATTTTGCACTATTTTGCGCTCCCCATGTTCAAATGTGATTTTTGAAGGGATTTCCAGGGATTTCCCAGGAAAATTATATATTGTTTTTTTCAGCAGAGTCTGAGCTTTAACATGAAATGTCTTGTTTGTCATTTTTTAGGTGTATTCTCAATATTTTTTGGCGAAATATGTACAAAAAAATAAAAAAAATAAATTTTTTACAATTTGTAGTGTTTTTTTGTAATAAAAAATTTAAGTTTGTCAATAAAATCTTATTGCGTGTGAAACCCCAATTTCTCCCGGTTACAGCAGTACCACATATGTATAGGTAGACACCCTTTCCTGCCCAGGAGACTCTCCCAAACTGAAACAGAGCTTTAGGGGATTTTCAGAAAAAATACAACTGTGATATGCGCTGTGCGCACCTTGCAGTTTTTCCAGAAAAACAACCCTTTACATTTGAAATACCACAAACTATATATTCTCTGGAAGTACACACCTCCAGCTTTCTATTTGTACCAGGCTTGTTGATGTGGCCACAGTTTTCTAGAAGTAATCCCTCAATGTATTCTTTGGTTGCAAAGAGTTTCCCTAAAAAAAGGATAAAAAAGCAGAATCAAAGGCACATTTTCCTAAAAAAACTATATACAAACAAGAAAAAACAAGTATAATCTGAAAAAGCAACATCCCCCGAACAGAACGACACCCAACATGCATAGGTTCTGTCAAGGAAAGAGTTGCCAAACACCCCAAAGTAAAGCATGAGCATAACGGTAATTTTTCTTGAAAATTTCAGCTCTGCAGACAAAGTGCGCACCTTGCGGTTTTTCAACCAAAACAACCCTTTACATTTGGAATATCCCCCATAAACCATATATTCCCTGAAAGTACACATGTTAAGCTTTCTAAGCGTACCCAGCTTGTTCTAGTGGACTCATCTTTCTGGAATTAATCCCTCAAAGAACTCTTTGGTTGCGCAGGGTTTCCCTAAAAAATGTATAAAAAAAATGAATAAAAAAACCTTTTCCTAAAATATAAATATGCAAACAAGAAAAAACAAGCTAAGCCTGAAAGCGCAAGGTCCCCCGAACAGAACAATACCCAACATGCAGAGGTACTATTAACCCTTTTAATTGCCAGCCTACTTGAGATTTTGTCACCCTCTGTTGACAGGTCATTTTTCCCCATTTTGCGCCATGTTTTGCGCCATGTTTTGCGACATTTTTGCTGGAATTTTCAGGAAAATTATATATATATTTTTTGCAGCAGAGTTTAGACTTTAACATGAAATGTCTTGTTTGTAAATTTTATTTATTATTAATTTTATTTATTATTAAGTAAAAAAAATAAATAAATAAAAATTTTTTTTAGAAAATTGGCTCCTTTATTTTAAATAAAAAATGTATTTGATTAGGGAAAACCATATTGCATGTGAAAGCCCCATTTCTACCAATTAGAACGGTACCACATATTTATCGGTAGCCCCCTGTTCCTGCCCAGGAGACCCCCCTAACTGAAACAAGTAATTTTTAACATTTACAAATAAAATACAACTACCATCCACACTACAAAGGGTTAAATCGAGAAAAAAAAATGACATAGGGTCCCCCCTCCCAGGGGAGAGGGGGCCCATTTTTGGGGGGATTTTTAAGGGTTAAAAACCCTTAAAAAAAAAAAAAAAATGACATGGGCCCCCCCTTACCCAAAGTAACCAGCCCGGGACCAGCTATGCAGGGCTTGGAGGAACAGGGCGCAGGGGCCAGCTTTTGTGGCCCCTGGCCCTGCAGGCTACAAGCCCGCATAGCCCGTGGGCCCGGGCTCTTCTGCCCCCCCCTGGGCTTTGGGGAGGCAGGTAATGGGGGTGCCAGGGGTTAATGGCAAGTCATCCCCCCAGCCTTGAGAACTGGTATAGGGGTCTCATGGACCCCTTACCAGTTCACAAGGGGTTACATGTAAAAAAAACAGACACACAAAGAGAAAAAATATTTTATTTTATTATTTTTTTTTTTAATCCTTACCTCCCATCCATAGTGGAGCACTCTGTCCCTCGGCGATCACTGGCTTCTGCTCACTTGCTAGAAGCCTTTTATAGCTGCTGGATGACAGAACACAAAAGGGTTAATTAAAAAAAAAAATGACATAGAGTCCCCCCTCCCGGGGGGGGGACCCCATTTTTTGGGGGGAATTTTAAGGGTTAAAAACCCTTAAAAATCCCCCCCAAAAATGACGTAGGGTCCCCCCTACCCAGCATTACCGACCCGGGCTAAGTGGCCCGGGCCCTTCTGCCCCCCCCCCCCTGGCCGTTGGGGAGGCAGGTAATGGGGGGCTGGGGGTTAATGGCAAGCCACCCACTAGCTGCAGGTGACTTGCCATACCCAGAGCCTTGTGAACTGGTATAAGGGGTCTCATGGACCCCTTACCAGTTCACAAAGGGTTAGCTGAAAAAAAAACACCACACTAAAAGTATTTTATTAAAAAAAAAAAAAATTTTTTTTTACTGTACTTACCTCCAATTGTAAGCTCCTTTGTCCCGTGCCGCTCTGATGACAGATGCCGGTGATCGGCATCCAGAGAAGGGGGAGGCAGGAGTTCAGAGGATCTCCTGCCACCTCCTTCCCCGGCGCCGATCACCGGCATCTGACAGCTGAAAGAGCTGACGCCGGTGATCGGGGCTGGGATGACGGCATAGCCACGCCCCCAAAAGGGGCGGGGCTTGGCGCGAGACGGAACGGGATGACGTCATAGCCCCGCTGCCATCGAGGAGGAGAGAGGAGAGAGCCTCCCGGGCTCTCTCCTGAAGATCAGTAAGTCCTGGGGGGGGGGATCGGAGGCCCCCCAGGTGAAGAGGAGGGACAGTGGGAGCCAGCGCACACGCAGGTAAGTGAATGTCATTTTTATTTATTTATTTTTTTACAGTTAGCAGCTGCTGCTGCAGAAGCGGGGGGGCGGCCTATTCCGGGGGATCGGATGGCACCAAATTAAAGAGGAGACCCGGCCGGATCCAACGAGGGGTCAGGTGAGTATTTTTTTTTTCTTTTTTTGCCCACTAGCAGGGGTAAATGCCAGGCACGTAAATTTTACGTGGCTGGCACTTAAGTGACAGAGAGGCAACCACGTAAATTTTACGTGGCTGGCATTTAAAGGGTTAATGCATCAACGTAGTCAACAGCAGCTAAAGTCACATTCAATATATCTTTTGGAAATATGATAAACTGGAGTTGAAGGGCACTCGCAGACTTCATGTACATACATAGTACAACAAAAAATACAATTCTGTGAAGTACTCACCTGTAGAATTGATATTATTTGTATACAGTACGTCCTGCTCCAGATATAATACTTACACTTGGGTTATCCTCCACCAGATGGCGCTGCACTGCAGAGACATGGAAAAACAGGCTCCTCCCGGCCCTTCCAATACCCAGGGACCTCCCACAAATCCCCAGCATTGAAAAGCAGTGAACAAGAAGCCGGGAGAATTAAACCACCCAGAACAACTGGTAATGATAACAATGATAACAATCACCATACAGGGGATCCAGAATAATGCAAAAACCAGGGTGGGGTGGAGCAGGACGTACTGTATACAAATAATATCAATTGTACAGGTGAGTACTTCACAGAATTGTATTATTCTTGTACCCATGGATAAAGTACACTGGGGTGAGTGGAAGAGTGGGGGACCTCTAGGAGCTCTGTTGCGGATGGGATGTACTGGTTGCAGCCCCCCCTTACCTTCCCCCCCTCCCTTCCCACCACTCCTATCCTCCCCCCTCTTTCCTTTATACTTCATCCCTCTATCCCTTTCTTCCTGAGTCAGAGGGTTCTCTCTACTCTTACCCCTTCTCCCTTTCCTCTTTTTTTTCTATTATTTGGCTTTCACGTATCTGCTTATGTGAAGGCCCTGCCTCGTCACTGACAAAATGACAACGCCTGTCTCTTATGATAACCACAGTATTAACGAGATATTATGTTGAATAGAAATGTTATATTTTTTTAAATGTGCAAGGTGAATCTTTAAACATGGTGGTTTTGACATTCTACATGTACATGATGTTACTGACAGAGTCTGCAGAGTGCTTTTATCGTATCTTTTTGTATGACTTGTACTGCTCTTCTGTAAACAATAAAAATTATTGTAAAAGAATTGTATTATTCTTAGTATACAGTATGTCCTGCTCCAGATATAATACTTACACTTGGGACATCCAAAAGCAGTGTCCATAAAGTAGGGTGGGATCCCCAACAAAAAACGACAACAGCAGACAGTTTAAAACCACTGTCAACTGCAGAACCATACGGCCAAGACAGCATGAGCTGAGGCCCTAACATCAACATTGTAAAAACCTTGCAAAAGGTATGAGCACAAGGCCAATGGTAGTGGCCTAGCCAACCAGTTCAACAGAAGCCCAGTGCTGAAAGGCCCAAGAGGCATCAAGCACGCGTAGAAAAGGAATCAAGGCGACAAGGGAGATTCTTCCCTTTGCTGGAATAGGCCTGAGTAACAGCCTGACGAATCCAATCGCTACAATAGATTTGGCAAAAGCCAAAGGCCGAACAAAGTACCAGGAGTAACATCCATTAAGGTAATAACCAGGACCAAAGCCGTCCAACTCCCAAGAGCAGACGAGATCGGGCACATTCAGGATGTAATGAACCTCAGTTCCCCTAAAGGACACAGTGACTCCCAAGGAAAAACTGCCAACACCTGTATAAGAAATGCAGAACCACTTCCTCAGCGTTGCTAGGAAAAAGGGGATAGCCGTGGATAACAATATCTCGAATAAATGAACATAAGACACCTCCAGATGTAGAGAGTCCGGCTTCAGGCGGTACTCCACCTTATCCTGGTGTATCTCAAGGAATGAGGGCTAGGTAGACAGAGCCGCCAGCTAACACACGCCTGACCAAGGTAACAGTCACCAGAAGGACAACCTTGAAGGTAAGGACAGCCAGACAGCATCCTGAATAGGACCAAGGGACAAATCCTGCAAGCAGACAGAATGAATTAAATTTCAATCCCAACAGGGACCATAGGATTACATGGAGGACGCACATGAGCACCCCCTTGAAGGAAGTCTTAACCAAGAAAGACTGAACCAGAGACTGCTAAGGCAAGGTGGACAGGGCAGAGCCTGACCCATCAGAGAACTGAGCTGGGGAACCAACTCCAATTCATGCTGAAAACCACACTAGAACCCTGGAAACCGAGAACGCCCAACAGGAAAGAGAACTAGACTCGCCCCAATCAATGTGGGTATGCCATACCCTACAACAAATAGAAGAAGATGAGGAAGAGGCTTACTCCTAGCCTTCCCATAGTCACAAACACCGAGACAGATAAACCTGTCTCCATCAAGATGTATGTTTCAGCAGTCAGGCCGACTAGGCCAGGGACTGTAGATTGGAGTGACGTAAAGGGGGCCCTGAGTGATCAAGCTGGCACTCCTGGCAAGGTACAGAAAACTACTGACCACAGTACCATGTCTGCAACCACACTCTACTAGGTCACCTGGGTCCACCAGAATCACTGGTCCCCTTACCAGAGCAATATTACGCAGAACCCTGCCTAGCAGAGGGAATGGAGAAGGACATACAGAACCGAACGTCCTGTCAAGACGGTACTAAAGGCATCCGGACCACTGACATAGGATCTTGGGACAGGGAAACAAAGGCCGATAGCCTGTGAAGGTGACGGAACCCAACAGATCCACGACTAGTTGGACCCCATAGCGACACGGGGATTAGCACATCCTGTCGCAGAGGGGCTCCGCCGGAGCTAATATCACTAACATGCAGGGAGCATTGTCTCCACCCAGAAAAGGAACATAGACACTCCCTGGAAGGTCCGCCAGCTCCAGGCCCCTTCCAATGATTAATGTAGGACATCTGTCGTCAGACGTACCAAGCACCCGCAGACTGGCAAATCCAGAAGGGGAGTGGTCAAGCGAGATAGAGCCAACTGAAAAACGCTCACTGTTTAGAAATTCAATAGGCGTAAGGACCTTCTAAGGGCCCCACCACCACCAGAATCGCAGGGGGTTTCAGAAGAAAACCTCCCCCTTCAACCTGATAGGTTGGCATCCATGGTGACCGTTTCCAGGAAGGGGCAAGAAGGAACTGCCCCCAGACAGGTCCCTTGAGTTCATCCACTTCCAAGAGAAGAACCGTCATACAGGTGGGAAGGCCCACAGACCCTGCTCCAGGGGTGCTGGATCCCTGTCCTGTGTTACCAATAGAAGTCGCAGAAGGGCTCAAGGGGAACTGAGCATAAGGGACCTCTTCCGAGCAAGTTACCAACGGGCCCACCAGTTGCATCCCTGCCTGGTGTTTAGAGACCGGGACAGCAATGAGCGACTGAGCCCATGAGACCAGATTGCCCACCTAATTGCTGAGAAGGGGAGAATCTGGTTTGAACCTAATCCAGAATCATTCCTATTAATGGAGTTACCACTTAAGGGAACAGTGAGGACTCGGGGTGATTGAGCACCCATCCAAATGACTCCCAATGGACCCTCCAGCCGGGTATCCAACTATCCTAAAGCAGAGACAGGGAAGAGAGGAAGGGTAGTCATCGCCCCTTGGTCTCATCAGAGACATCACCATCATCAGCACCTGAGTGGGAGTTGAAGAGAGGCCAGATAACAAGGCCACAATTAACAGTGTTGGACTTCCAACACGAACCTGAAGAGCCTCAGAGACCTGAGGGCACAGGGATGTAAACCTAAGCATTTTAGAGTTCCCCAGACGGCAAGAAGCCCACTGGGTGCAAGATGATGATGGCCCAACTCAGAGTTTCCATACAGGAAACTGCCTGTAATTAGAGAACCCAACCCATCCTTTGGGGGACTGTGGAAGGTCGGTATAACGGCCCCTGCCTCTGCCTATTACGGGCAATCTGCAAGTGACCCTCAGACCTTGCAGGCCTAGCATGGCCTGTGCTGGCAACTGAACAGCGGCAGGGACCAGGAGTACCTGGGACCTGATAAAAACTGGGGAAGGCCGTGCAGCAAACGCTATCCTGTATCTGGACACAACCTCCTGAATCCACCAGAATGAGGCGAGATGCCTCCTGATAAGAGCAAGGTGCTGCAGCCATCCCCTCACCCAGACGGGCGAGGGCGCCCCATCATGCTTGAGGGGGTTTGGTGGAAGATTTGGGCTTAGCCCTGCCGGAGGGGCCAGAGCATTGTCTGCTGCTCGTGGGGCAGGAGTCTGCACAAAAAATCCGGAAGGACACCCCTGGTTCTTGTTTAACACTAAGGTAGGGGGGAGGAGGGGTGCCCCTGCCCCGAGGGGGCCAAGACGGACGTCTGCAAAGGGGTGATTTGCCCTTTTTACCAAACAGGTCTAGACAGGCCCCAAATAGGCGTTGGGGAGCCCAGTAAGAGTCTTTTTAGTAGCATCATCAGCACCCCACTGTCGCAGCCAGACCAAGCAACGAATAGCCACCGCAAGGGCAGAAGTTCTTGCACACATTCTAATAGCGTCATCCAGCGCTAATAGAATACATTTTACAAATACATCACAATTGGAGAGTGCATTAAACACCTCCCAGGGGAGATCCTCGGGGTGATGATCAAGCAATTTTTTGATGAGGGTTCTAGCGGCCGCTGCGGCACAGACCGGGCGCAGCACCGTCCCAGCACAAGAAAAGGCATGGGAGGCCAGCAGCTCAATGCGCCGGTCCTCAGCATCCCGAAGGGTACTATAAGCAGGGGTTGTAATAAAGGGGGGATTAGGGACCCCTATGATCGGCGCATCCACCACGGGGGGATGACCAACAATTAACCACCTCAGGGGGAAAAGGGTATTTCCTATCCCAGTCCTCTGGAAGTTTACAAGTTTCCTTGAGCACAAGGGCATGGAAATGAGCCTGCTCTAGAAATTCCAAACGTGCAGTCGCAGTATGGAAACACTCCCCTCTAGGCTTGGGGACCTGACCGGGGGGGAGAGATAGACAGTGCCTTAAAGACCTTAATCAACAAGTCGTCAGTGTCACACTGGCCCCAGTATTCAGGGCCAGAATCGTCATGACTCCTCGGCCTTTCATCAGATGAGCCTGAGTCAGAGAACAACTCCCCCTCATCAGAAGGGGTATAGTCACACGGAGTAGTAAACCCCTCAGTTCTCATAGAACATACAGAAACATGAGGCGACAGGTGCCGCTTTCTACCAGGGCCCATTCGCTTTGACAATCTAGCAATAATCTGTTCAGCCGTAGGCAGTCTGGAAGGCTCAGCAGGCTGCAATTCCCAACTTGTAGGCGACTCAGCAGGAGAGAGATTTAAGCCCGGGGAGATAGGTGAATTGAAGCCAGGTGTAGCCACTGGCTGACCAGATTGCAGGGCAGGGCTTGCTCGGCACAGGGTACGCAGACCCCTGCCCTGTCAGCATCAGCATGGGGTTGTCCAAACGCTATACACCGCCGGTCTTGTCCCAGAGGAACCCCGGTCACATAATTCTGAGATGCCTCCATATGGTGATTATTCAAGGCACAATATGCCAGTAGGGATTTACACTATAAGTAACCCTGGATGCCCCAAAGACCCGCTAGGGAAGTGGGAGAATATTACAAGGCCCGCTATAATTTTACACCGGGCCGGGAGAAGCCAATGGTGTTCACCAGTCTGAAAGACATAATGGGAATAAAGGGTGTCAGAACCATGCGCAGTAATCAAGGATCATGAAAATCGCCCGCGAGGGCACTTACAGACCAAGGGAGGAGGAGGACCGCTACCACGCGTGCGTGCGACCAGCATCAAAATGGCGCCAAGCGAACCTCCAAGGGCTGGCCAGAGTGGGCTGTGACGCGGAGCGCGCCAAACCAGGTCCCCGCCCCCCCCGAAGAGCGCAAAGCTCTGAGATAGTAACAAAGTTGTCATGAGGAGCGAAGTGTATGGCACACTTAGAAAAAAATGATTTGCCAATGAAAACGCTGCAGCGTCTGAGGCGACGCCGCCGCCCGGCGCAGCACATCCAGTAAAGGAAGAGGTGCGCGCAAGTCCGGGGCAAGACTAAGGCCATAAACGTGTAAACATACACAAGACCACCCCCCCTTTCTTTCCCCCCGTGCTACGGGGGGAATGAGGGAGGATGGCGACCCTTTGTACAGGGCCCACCGCTACACGGGGCATGGGGCAATAGTGCGGGAGGGGCATCCTCTAGAGGCTCACCATCAGCCTAAACCGCCTACCCTTTGGTGGGGGACTGCGGTGGAGCATGGCTCCGTTAAGCACGCATGGTGCTGCCTACCTTCACCCGACCAGCGCAGCCCAGGCTGGGAGGCACATCACAGGGAGGACGGGTGGGAATAGTCCAACAGGGCCGCAGGCTTTGGTAGCCCCGCTCACCTGCGAGAGAGTGATACTTCATGTCTTCGCAGTCAGCACTGCAGAGAAGTCTGGGGATTTGTGGGAGGTCCCTGGGTATTTGAAGGGCCGGGAGGAGCCTGTTTTTCCATATCTCTGCAGTGCAGCACCATCTGGCAGAGGATAACCCTGGAGCAGGACGTACTGTATACTAAGAATATATACATTGGTGCTAAATCAGGGCACCTAGCAATTGGTCACATCCAGGAGTTTTAACATAGGGACATAGGGAGCAAGCATTTGCATGTCAATATTTGGCCAGTAATACATAGGGCCACATACACACCCTCTCCTGCTTGGCCACATTTGCCACAGGCACAGGTGGAAAGCAGCCATACCTATGCCACATCCACGCCTGTAAGTCAGTGGCCCACCCAAACAATAACCCCCAGTCCAAATGCAAGTCCAGTCCGATGTTTGCCAGGGTTCATGGTAATAGTTTGCCAGGCCAGAATGTCCCCCAATCATGCCTAGAAACAGGATGATCCAGACACAATTTCATTAGGCCAAAGCCTGCAGCGTGGCAGCTTGAGCGGCAGGTTCAGTGAGGCTTTATCTCAGGCATTGGCTAGTGGGGTATCTCAGCACTCTAATGAGCTATATGGGCGAATATCCAAATCATACAAGCAAAGCCATAAAAAAGGCAATCTTGGTAGCGCTCACCAGACAGGTCAATACAATGGGGATGTAGAGGAAAGATGTGGAGCAGATACAGGGAAAATAGCTGTTAAAATGGGTGTTGCCCATAAAACCCTGGTGGTGGGCCTTGGGGATGGCCCATCACCTGGGCATGTGTGGCATTCAGAATCTGCCACTGTTCCAACATGAGTCTATTGCTATTTCAAACTTCCTCGAGCATGCCTGTCAAATTATTAGTTAAGGTGACCATGTGGCTGTTGCTCGTCCGAAATTCTGTCAGCATGGAGGTGAATGTATTATTTAATGTAATCTAATTGTGCAGTAAGCTGCTCTGTGGTTCTTTGAGTCCCCTGGCGAAATAAACGCCTCTCATGGTGCCACGCTGACTCCAGGATCGGCACGTGCCTCCCCTGGGAAACTGGTCAACGTTGCTGACTACATCTCCCAATTCCCCGGGTTTGAGCGCCTGCAGATGCTGGACGTCTAGGGCGAGCAAGAGTCGCAGATGTGCTCGGCAAATCCTCTGCAGCAGACCTACCACTGGGGACTGCAGGCTCAGTCTCACACACACTCAGCTTGCAAACAGCATTTGGCTTAAGAGTATGCTGGTCGGCATTCTTCCTATGTAGACCTTTCCCTGACCCCAGATCAAGTATTTGAGACCAAAGCACAGCTAAAACCCAAGTGGCCTAAAGACAAAGAAGAAAGTGTTGGATATGATTGAGTAGAATCACATAACAGGCAGTGCTTTGCTAATATTAAGACTTTAATAGTGACCATAAATACCCTCCAAGGTCGTGTATGGCCTGGCAAATTTGAAAATGAACATTCCGCAGACATTACACACCCTGCTAAAACTGTAACCTCCCCTATAAGCCACTCCCTAGGGCATGTGTTCATGTATGCCTGTGAGCCTCATTATACACGTTAAAACATTTCACACACTAACATGTCCCGTCGCCCCTAGAGGCCCTCTAATGCCACGGGATGTATCAGCGCCAGCCCCATCTCCTCAGCTCGGGTAAACTGTAATTTTGTGGGGAAGCCTCCGCCAGTTTGTAAGCTGAAAAATATAGGTTGACAAATTTAGGAAATTGGGCACAATACAAGAAGCAGACAAATGCACAACTCAAATATGTACCTGTAATTGCGCCATTTGTTTTCTTTCTTCCGTGCTGCATACTTCAGGTCAGAAATTTTGCGCTGGATCTGCTCCACATCTTTAAGCTCCTCCCCCGCTGCATTGACCTGTCTGGTGAGCTCCTCCAAGATTTCATTTTTTCGCATTTTGCTTGTAGATTTTGATTTTCGCCCATATAGCTCGTCATAATGTAGGGTCAGCCCACTTGCCAATGCCAGAGTTTGGGCTTCACCAAACCTGTCACTCAACTGTCCTCGCTGCAATGTCTGGCCTATTGCTTGCTGTTCGGGCTCATCTCTGGATGTAGGCAATTCGGGGGACATTCTGGGCTGGCTCTGTTGTGTTGAAATGTTGGACAGGTGGCTGGATAAAGAATGGAGTGGACTTAGAAATGGACTGGGGGTCCTTGCCTGGGTGGCCACTGGACTTGCAGGCGTGGATGTGGCATATGGATAGTTGCTTGCCACCTGTGCCGTTGGCAAATGTGACCGAGGAGGAGAGGGTGTGCTTGAGGGTGTGGTGCTTCTGGCTCTGTGCCTCTTTGTGCCCTTGCCACTTGTGGTTCCATGCCCCTGGGAGGTACTTGCACGTGGTTCTGGAGATGGTGAGCTGGCTGTGCTTAGCCTTCTGGGCCTGTGGGTCTTGCTCTTTCCATGCGCATGGGTGTGTTTCCCACGTGGCTGACTACATGCTGAGCTGGCTGGGCTGGGGCTTCTGGGCCTGTGGCTCTTGCTCTTTCCTTGGTCATGGGTGTGTTTCCCACGTAGTTCTGGAGATGCTGAGCTGGCTGTGCTTGGCCTTCTGGGCCTGTGGCTTTTGCTTTTTCCATGTGCATGGGTGTGTTTCCCACGTGGCTGACTACATGCAGAGCTGGCTGGGCTGGAGCTTCTGGGCCTGTGGCTTTTGTTCTTTCCATGGCCATGGGTGTGTTTCCCACGTGGCTGACTACATGCAGAGCTGGCTGGGCTGGGGCTTCTGGGCCTGTGGCTTTTGCTCTTTCCATGGCCATGGGTGTGTTTCCCACGTGGCTGACTATATGCAGAGCTGGCTGGGCTGGGGCTTCAGGGCCTGTGGCTTTTGGTGGTTCCATGGCCATGGGTGTGTTTCCCACATGGCTCTGGAGATGCTGAGCTGGCTGGGGCTTCTGGGCCTGTGGCTCTTGCTCTTTCCATGGCCATGGGTGTGTTTCCCACGTGGCTGACTACATGCAGAGCTGGCTGGGCTGGGGCTTCTGGGCCTGTAGCTTTTGCTCTTTCCATGGCCATGGGTGTGTTTCCCATGTGGCTGACTACATGCAGAGCTGGCTGGGCTGGGGCTTTTGGGCCTGTGGCTCTTGGTGGTTCCATGGCCGCGTTTCCCACATGGCTCAGGAGATGCTGAGCTGGGTGGGCTGGGGCTTCTGGGCCTGTGGCTTTTACTGGCCTTGCCAGTGGAGCGTTCTTTCAGAATGGATGTGCTAGGCCAGGGAGGAGGGGATGGTGTTTTTGGGGGCTGGGGCTTCTCACCCTCTTAGTGGGCTTTTTTGCGGGCGTACCTGCCTGCTTGGTTGTGGTCTTCTTCTTTGACGCTGCCTCCTTTGCTTTGCTGGTTGTTTTGGGCTTAGCGGACTTGGTGGGTATTGTCGCCTTGGCCTGGCCACTGTGGCTGAGCATTTTCCGCACCTTCGGTGTTGGTATTTGTGACCGAGTGGTCGGCCGTGAAGAAGCCTCCTCAGGCTGCTGTGGCATTTTGCTGCTGGCCTCATTGCCTGGTTTGGCCTTCCCGACTGTTTTTTTTAAACTATGTTTATTTTGTGTTTTTTAGACGATACTTCAGCGCAGGTACGACTACCTGCCCAACTCTTTTGAGAAGAGGACCGCCGCCCTGGAGATCGTTTCCACGATCAGCACGAGACTGACACCACCTTCACCCACACGCAGATCATGCAGCATTGGTCAGACCTGAAACGGCTCCACATGCCCCGGGTGCGGCGATTCTTCGGGCTCCATTTCCCAAGTAACTACATAGCGATTGCATGCTAGATGTAACTAATACAGAAGGTAGGCCTTTAATTATAAATGCTTTTCTTTTCTAGTGCTGGAAATGGAGTACCGAATACAATGCACCCGGAGGCGCACAGGCTGACCAGTGCTGCATGAATCTGCAGCACCAAGTGAAGGTGGTGGATCTCCAGGGCGACGGTCCTACCCCTCCTCTGTAGGGGCCTCCGACCAGCCCCTGGACCTCTCAACAGAGGAGGGGTGTCACGGCGTGGGCAGGTAGTCGTACCAAGCGACGGAGCCCTTAGCCTCGGGTATGTGACCCTTAACCCTTCTATTGCCAGCCACGTAAATTTTACGTGGCTGCCTCTCCAACAGTTAAATGCCAGCCACGTAAAATGTATGTGCCTGAGTTTCATTAGGAATTAAAAAAAAAGTAAAAATAAAAGACACTTACCTGACCCCTCGTTCGATCCGGCCAGGTCTCCTCTTCAGCCAGAGGGGCTCCGATCGCCCATCGGGGCTCCTCCAGCTGCAGGGGAGGGCCCGGAATAGGGTGCCCCCCCGTTTCAGCAGGCGCCCGGTTTCCTGTAAAAAAAAACAAAAAAAAAAAGACAGTTACCTACCCTTGTCCCCGCCGGCTCCCGCAGGCTCTCCTCTTCACGGGGGGGGGGGGGCTCCGATCCCCCCCCTCTTCTGTCTTTCAGAGGGGGCATAACAGCCCGATCGCCTGCCTCCCCCCTCCTCTGCCCAGCCGTCACTGACATCAGATCGCCGCGGGACACAGGAAATGAAGATCGGAGGTGAGTAAAGTAATAATTTTTAATAAAGTTATTTTAAAAAACGTGTGTGTCTTTTTTTTTTTTTACTTTTAACCCTTTGTGAACTGGTAAGGGATCCATGTGACCCCTATACCAGTTCACAAGGCTCAGGGGTCTGGCAAGTCACCTGCGGCTAGCGGGTGACTTGCCATTAACCCCTGGCCCCCCAAATTACCTGCCTCCCCAAAGCCCAGGGGGGGACAGAAGAGCCGTGGCCCTAGGCTATGACGGCTTGTAGCCGGCAGGGCCAGGGACCACTAAAGCTGGCCCCTGCGCCCTGTTCTACAAGCCCCCATAGCCGGTCACAGGCTGGTTATGCTGGGTAGGGGGGACCTCAAGCCATATTTTTTTTGGATTTTTAAGGGCTTTAACCCTTAAAAATCCAAAAAATAAAATGGGGTCCCCCTCCCTGGGAGGGGGGGGCCCTATGTCATTTTTTTTTAATTAACCATTTGTTACCTGTAACCCAGTAGGGGTTAAAAGGCTTCCAGCAGCAGCAGGAGAGCAGAAGCCTAAGTGATCAGCGTGGGACACAGGGATGGATGGGAGGTAAGTATTAAAAAAAAATAATAAAAAAAATAATTTTTTTTAATAAAGTTTTTTAAAAGTGTGTCTCTGTGTGTGTGTGTTTTTTTTTTACTCCATGTGACCCCTATACCAGTTCACAGGGCTCGGGGGTCTGGCAAGTCACCTGCGGCTAGTGGGTGACTTGCCATTAACCCAGAGACCCCCCATTACCTGCCTCCCAAAAAAACCTTAATATTCCCCCAAGAAATGGTGTGCCCCCCCCCCCACCTGTGAAGGGGGACCCCACACCAATTTTTTTTTATTTAGCCCTTTAAAATAAAGCAGACAATTTAAAATATATATATATATATATATATATATATATATATATATATATATTTTTTTTTTTTTTTTTTTTTTATTTATTTATTTAAAAATATTTTAAAAAGTAGAAAAAATACAAACAAGACATTTCATGTTAAAGCCTAAACCACAAAAAGAAAATATGCAATTTTCTTGGAAATTCCTGCAAAAATCACAGTTAAACTTTTATTCAGTTATCACGCAAAATGGTGAAAAATATCCTGTCAGGAGAGGGTGACAAAATCTCAAGTAGACTGGCAGTCAAAAGGTTACAAGTACCTATGCATGTTGGGTATTGTTCTGCTCGGGGGACCTTGCGCTTTTAGATTTATCTTGTTTTTTCTTATTTGCATATTGATATTTTAGGAAAAGGTGTTTTTTATTCTGCTTTTTTATACATTTTTTTGTGAAACCCTGTGCAACCTAAGAATTCTTCGAGATATTACTTCCAGAAAGATGAGCCCACTACAACAAGCTGGGTACGCTTAGAAAGCTTAACATGTGTACTTTCAGGGAATATATGGTTTATGGGGGATATTCCAAATGTAAAGGGTTGGTTTGGTAGAAAAAGCACAAGGTGCGCACTTTGTCTGCAGAGCTGAAAATCTGAAGTAAAATTACCGTTATGCGCATGCTTTACTTTGATGTGTTTGGCAACTATGCATGTTGGGTATCGTTCTGTTTGGGGGATGTTGCTTTTTCAGATTTTCTGTTTTTTTCTGGTTTGCATATAGGTTTTTTTAGGAAAATGTGGTTTTGATTCTGCTTTTTTATTCATTTTTAGGGAAACCCTGTGCAACCAAAGAATACATTGAAGGATTACTTCCAGAAAACTGCACCCATGTCAACAAGCCTGGTACGCTTCGAAAGTTTGAGGTGTGTACTTCTAGGGAATATATAGTTTGTGGGGGGTATTTCAAATGTTAAGGGTTGTTTTTCTTGAAAAACTGCAAGGTGCGCATATTGCATAGCATAGTTGTATTTTATCTGAAAATCTCCTAAAGCGTTGTTTCAGTTTGGGGGAGTCTCCTGGGCAGGAAAGGGTATCTACCTATACATATGTGGTACCGCTGTAACCGGGAGAAATTGGGGTTTCACACGCAATAAGATTTTATTGACAAACCTACATTTTTTATTACAAAAAAACACTACAAATTGTAAAAAATAGTTTTGCACAATTTTCACCCAAAAATATTGAGAATACAGTTAGAAAATGACAAACAAGACATTTCATGTTAAAGCCCAGGCTCCGCTGAAAAAAACAATATATTCTAAGTATGTCACACACCCCGCTTCAAGAAATTCATAATGTGTGGGTAATACTGACCTGTAGAGGGCGATATGCAGAGATGCCAGGAAAAAAGAGAGCCCCTCCCAGTCCATAAATACCTCGGACCTCCCACCCATTACCCAGTCTTCATCTCTGCAGACGGCGAGCAAGTCAGAAGATGTGGTCTCCTCCTTGCACAGGGGGATTTCAGGTAGCCGGGATGACTCCGGGCCCTTTAGTTATCTATTTCTGTCTGGATCTTTTTTTTTTTTCCTGTTACCTCATGCCTCCCAGCCTAGGCTGACGGTCCGGGTGAGGGTAGAAAAGCACCCTTGGTGCTTAAGAGCAAATGCTTTCCCGTGAGACCCTATATAAGAGGGTAGGCGGTCATCCGGGATGGTGACCCCGGTTTGGGATGCCCCGTCCCTTGGCCTTACACTTTGGGTGGTCCCCCCCTTTGGGTAATGCCCCTCTCTCTAGCGGGATAGCGGAGGGTAGGAGCAGGGCCCCTTATTCGGTGTTAGGTCCAAATTTTGTAATCATTAATTCTTAATAATGTTTTAATGTATTAATTTATTAAATTATCCTCCCAATAGTTATTAACTTATTTATTACTTCATAACAGCGTGTATTTCTCTGTCAAAACGGTGCTGTGGCTGCCATTTTTATGCAGGCTTTCTCCCTGAGGTAAAAGGGGCGGGGCCGGGCTTTAGGTGCGAGCCGCGGCCCCCACCCTTCTATTTGGCGCTGATGCGGCTTGGATTCTGAGCGAGGAGCGGGGCCGGGCGTCAGGGTCAAAGCCATGGCCCGCTCCCCTCCTTCTGTCTCTTCTAAGACCAGCGCCGCGGCCGCACGTGGCTGTGGTGCCGGCCTTTTTGCATTGTCATGGCGGAGGGGAGCTTCTCCCCTCACGCTTTCACTCTTGGGGGCAGGGCCGGGCTTTCCAGCGCTGCGGCCCGCCCCTGTGTCACAGGCACCGCTGAGGTGCTTTTCTCTGTGCCCGTTTCCTCAGAAGGAGCTGGCCACGCCCCCTTCTCTCCTCAGAGCTGCTCTTTACCTCACGGAGAGAGGAAGCTGTCTTCAGGACCACAGTGAGGGGCCCGGTGGGCCCCCCTTCTGTCCCATCACCTATAATTATATATTTTTATGTCATATATATATATATATTTTATACTCCGCTTTTCTTATTAGCCTTTTTTATTATGTCTTTCAGATATAACCTACAGTGGTGTTAGGGGGTTTCTCCCGTTCCTAGGGTCCCTGGGTTCTTAATTGGCTTATTGCAAATCCTCCCACTTGGGACATTAAAGGGGCATCCCGGGTTGCTTATATGCGTAATTCCCTCGGTCATTGCGAATACCTATAAGTTCACCTTATGGAGGCATCCCCGGATACTGGGCTCGGGCTCCCCTCGGGGCAATCCCGGAAGTGTATGGGGTGTGGGGCATCCCTTACTGGCGATGATGTATATCTGTCTATACCATGCGCACAGCAGACTATTACGCGGCAGTCCGGACCCCAGGAGTCTGGTTCAGCGCCGCCGGTCTCTCCTCCCCCCCTCCCAGTTTGATCCGTGCCCAGTCTGACGTTGTCATGGGTGGGCAGTTGCAATCGGAGATGTGTGCCCGATTGGCCAATCTTGAAAAATTATTCTCCAGCACGGTCACCAGAAAGGCTCCGGCTAAGAGAAAGCACTTGTCGCCGTCTTCACCGGCAGCCGACTTGGATGATCTTGATAATCTGGACTGGTCTGATTACTCCCAACTCGAGGAAGGGGAGGTATATGAAGAATCAGATAATTCACGATCGGCAGTTTGTGGGTGCTGATACCGAGCGGGGCTTGGGGAGATCTTCGGATACTCCTAATGTTCTGGCTCAGATGTTTGAGGTTTTGGCTATTTCTCCTCCTGAGGTGGTTCCACAGCGAAAGGGGGAATTTTTCGAAGAATCCAGGCCGTGCTTGGAATTTCCTAACCAAAAGCATTTTGATGGGATTATTGCTAAGGAATGGGAGAGGCCTGCCTGGCTCCCAGGTGTCCCTCAGGGTTGGGACAAAAAATATCCCTTTCCCTTGGATACGGTTAAGCGTTGGGCGTCCCCTCCCGAGGTGGATGCACAGATTCTGGGTTTATCCAACACTACTGTTTTAAATTCTCCTGATTGCTCCACGCTTAAAGATGGTGAGGATAATCGCATTGACCAAATGGCTTGTCATGGTTTTGCCAGTGTTGGGTCAGCCATGAGGCCGGTTTGTGCTTCAGCGCTGCTGGTGGTGGCTACCAGGTCGGTGGTCAGGGACCTGTTGACTTCTTCCGGGTTAGATCCGGATAGTGACGAGTTCCTTGGCCTTAAAAGGTGTGAATTGTTTTTGTCATTTGTACTAGCCGCCTTGGATGACACACTGATGATGTGTGGCAGAACGTCGGCTCTATTGGTGACTATTCGGCGTTCGGTTTGGTTGCGCCAGTGGGCGGTTGATTTTGTGTCTAAAAAGTCGCTGACCGCTCTTCCCTTTGTGGGATTACGGCTCTTTGGTGAGAAGTTGGATTCAGTTGCCAAGGGTGGTAAGTTACCTCAACGCAAAAAACAGCGTCGTCCCTTTCGGGGGGCGGGTTCCTTTGCTCCTTCCTTTCGTGGGGCTAGAGCTGGCAGAGGAATTGTTTTCCCCGCAGCCAGAGGAGATTCCTGGAACAGGGGCAGAGGACGTGCCCACCCAGGATACAGCTGGGGCTCTAAGCCCAAACCCGCTGCCAAGCCAGCTCAGCAATGAGGGGGCGCCCTCACCCATGTGGGTGGGGGGACGGCTGCAACACTTCTCCCAGGTCTGGGACCGGGATGTCTCGGACAGATGGATCCGGGAAGTGGTGACTTCAGGCTACAAGCTGGAGTTCGAGCTCCGGCCCCCTCCCAGATTCCTCAGGTCTCGGGTGCCTTCGGACCTTCTTGCCGCGCAGGAGCTCCAGGCGGCAGTAAAGAGTCTGTTGGATATGGCAGTTATTTGCCCAGTGCCCCCCTCAGACAGGGGTCGGGGCTTTTATTCCAATCTGTTCATGGTGCCCAAGAAGGACGGCTTGGTTCGACCCATTCTGGATCTAAAGATCCTCAACAGGTTCGTCCGTCCGCGGAAATTTCGCATGGAAACGCTGCGTTCAGCTATCCATTCTCTTCGGCAGGGGGACTTTCTGACGTCCGTAGACATCAAGGACGCCTATCTGCATGTGCCGATTTTTCCAGCGCACCAGAGATTTCTCAGGTTCGTGGTGGAGGATCGGCATTTTCAGTTTGTGGCACTTCCTTTCGGTCTTACCTCGGCTCCAAGGGTTTTCACCAAGGTGCTGGCCGGGGTGATGGCTCTCCTCAGAGCCCAGGGTATTCGCATTGTCCCTTATCTGGACAACCTTCTTATTATGGCATCTTCCTTCAGCCAAGCGGTATTGGACACCAGAACTGTGGTGTCCACTCTGGAGAGATTTGGGTGGGTGATCAACTACCCCAAGTCCTCCCTTTCTCCGTCCAGGTTAGTGTATTTTCTGGGAATGTCCCTGGATACTTCCCAGGCCAGGGTGTTTCTTCCTCAGTCCAAGGTTCTCTTGATTCAGGAGTTGGTTCGACTCCTCCTGTCTATCCCTCGTCCGGCCATCAGACTGGGGATGAGGCTGGTGGGATTGATGGTAGCCTCCTTCGAAGCGGTTCCCTTTGCTCAGTTCCACACAAGGACACTCCAGCTCCATCTGTTGGCGGCCTGGGACGGGTCGCCACTGTCGTTGGATCAGTCCTTCCTGATGACCCCCCCGGTGCTCCCTTCAGTGGTGGCTGGATCCAATCAATCTGTCGAGGGGCAGATCCTTTCTGGCCCCTTGTTGGGAGACGGTCACCACGGATGCCAGTCTATCAGGATGGGGGGGGTTCTGGAAGGATCGTCAGTTTCAGGAACTGTGGGGGCCTCAGGAGGCTCATGAGTCCATCAATGTTCTGGAATTGAGGGCCATCAGGATGGTTCTGTTTCGCTTGACTCATCAGTTGCAAGGATTGCCGGTTCAAGTCCGGTCGGACAATCGCCTACATCAATCACCAGGGAGGGACTCGCAGCAGGAGTGCCCTCAAGGAAGTGTCTTTGATTCTGGCCTGGGCGGAGACCCACGTCCTGTGCATTTCAGCAGTTTACATTCCAGGAACACGGAGGCGGACTCTCTGAGCAGGTTCTCAGCTCGCCGGGGGGAATGGTCTCTCAGGCCCAAAGTGTTTCGCTTGATTTGTCTCAGGTGGGGGTCCCTGGTGGTGGACCTCTTTGCCTCTCGTCACAATCACAAACTTCCGACATTTGTGTCTCTCTCACGGGATCCACTGGCTCTGGCAGTGGATGCCATGTCTCTGAACTGGAGGGATCTGGGGTTTCTGTATCTGTTCCCTCCGTTTCCCTTGGTGGCAAGAGTGGTGCGCAAGCTGGCCCTGGAGGGTGCGTCAGCAATTCTGGTGACTCCAAGGTGGCCAAGACAGGTTTGGTTCGCAGATGTGGTAAGGTTAGCAGAGGATCAGTTTGTTCTGCCCCTGCTGCCGGATCTGCTCACCCAGGGTCAACTACGTTATCCCAATTTACCAACGCTGGCTTTGACGGCGTGGCTGCTGAAACCTCCTTCTTGAAGGGGGAAGGTCTTTCCGATGCTGTGATTCGAACTCTCATTAGTGCTAGGAAGCGATCTTCCTCTAATATCTACTATAGGACTTGGAGGTCTTATATTGATTGGTGTGAGATCAGGGCGTTGCCTTGTAGGGAATTTTCCATCTCCAGAATCCTGGAGTTTCTTCAACATGGTCTGGACCTGGGGCTCCAGCTTAGTACTCTGAAGGGGCAGGTTTCTGCCCTGGCGGTGTTCTTTCAAAGGTCATTTGCCCTACACCCTTTGGTTAAGACTTTTTTCCAGGGAGTCACGCATGTGCGGCCTCCTAGAAAACCTTTGCTCCCTGTTTGGGATTTGAATTTGGTTCTTTCTGCTCTTCAGGATTCTCCTTTTGAGCCCTTGAATGATATTGCCTTGTCTTCACTTACGCAGAAGGTGGCCTTTTTGGTAGCCATCACTTCGGTTAGGCGTGTCTCTGAGTTGGCGGCTTTGTCCATTCAAGCCCCGTACTTTGAGAGGCATCAGGACAAGGTGGTTTTTCGTTTCAAGTCCGATTTCCTTCCTAAGGTTGTTTCTGCTTTTCACCTAAACCAAGACATTGTTCTGCCCTCTCTGTGTCCTAATCCCAGCAATGACAAGGAGAGGGCCCTGCATTCTTTGGATGTGGTTCGTGTTGTGAAGTATTATTTGGAGGTAACGTCTTCCTTTCGTAAGACGGATGCCTTTTTTATGGTGCCCTCCGGGCCCCGAAAAGGCTTGGCGCCTGCCAAGTCTTCCATTAGTAAATGGATCCGTCAGACCATAGTTGGGGCCTATTCTGCCAAAGGGAAGGTACCCCCTTTTCATGTTACTGCTCATTCTACTCGTGCGGTTGGGGCGTCCTGGGCTTTTCAGCACCAGGCCTCTGTTGAGCAAGCTTGTAAGGCTGCTACTTGGTCTTCTGTTCACACTTTTTCCAAGTTTCACAAGGTTGATGTTCGGGCCTCAGCGGATGCTGTGTTTGGCCGCAAAGTTCTGCAAGCTGCAGTGGTTTAAGTTGTGCCTTGTTGCCTTGTTTTGGATCCCCACCCTTTATGGACACTGCTGTTGGATGTCCCACACGTTATCAATTTCTTGAAGCGGGGTGTGTGACATACTTAGAATAATACCATTTTGTGAATACCTGTAAAATGGGTATTATAAGAATGTCACACACCCCGCTTCACCCTGCCCTTTTGTATTCTGGATCCTTTATATGGTGAACTTTGGCCCATAGGCTCTTCCTGGTCCCTTATCTTACTGCTGTTCTTATACTGGGTAATGAGTGGGAGTTCCCAGGTATTTATGGACTGGGAGGGGCTCTCTTTTGTCCTGGCATCTCTGCATATCGCCCTCTACAGGTCAGTATTACCCACACATTATGAATTTCTTGAAGCGGGGTGTATGACATACTTATAATACCCATTTTACAGGTGAGTATTCACAAAATGGTATTATCACTTTCCTGGGAAATCCCTGGAAATCCCTTCAAAAATCACAGTTGAACATGGGGAGCGCAAAATAGGGCAAAACAATCTGGCAACAAAGGGTGCCAAAATCTCAAGGTAGGCTGGCAGTTGTAACTGCAAACACATACATGCTATTTAAACAAAAGCTGATTCCCTTAATCTCTTTTTCTAGATGATTCCTTAGCGGGTGAAGGATCTGGAACAGGGACTGCAGCAGATCATGCCCAGGAGGCACATGGAGAAGGTGGGTGATATCCTATTGCATTTTGAATTGTTTTTTGTCCTGCTGCCAAAACACTAGGCCGCAGGGTATCCCAAACCTGCACTTAGCAGTCTATCTTTTATACTAAATACGCTTGTTGATCCTCAGCTTAATCAAACTATTGCATTTTGAATTGGTTTTCGTCCTGCTGCCAAAACACTAGGCCAAAGGGTATCCCAAACCTGCACTTAGCAGCCTATCTGTTATACTAAATACGCTTGTTGATCCTCAGCTTAATCAAACTATTGCATTTTGAATTGGTTTTTGTCCTGCTTTAAATACACCAGCCCACATGGGCATCCCAAACCTGCACTTAGCAGCCTATCTGTTATACTAAATACGCTTGTTGATCCTCAGCTTAATCAAACTATTGCATTTTGAATTGGTTTTTGACCTGCTGTCAAAACACTAGGCCGCAGGGTATCCCAAACCTGCACGTAGCAGCCTATCTGTTATACAAAATACGCTTGTTGCTCCTCAGCTCAATCAAACTATTGCATTTTGAATTGGTTTTTGTCCTGCTACCAAAACACTAGGCCGCAGGGTATCCCAAACCTGCACTTAGCAGCATATCTGTTATACAAAATACGCTTGTTGCTCCTCAGCCTAATCAAACTATTGCATTTTGAATTGGTTTTTGTCCTGCTGCCAAAACACTAGGCCGCAGGGTATCCCAAACCTGCACTTAGCAGCCTATCTGTTATCTATTATACGCTTGTTGATCCTCAGCTTAATCAAACTATTGCATTTTTAATTGGTTTTTGTCCTGCTGCCAAAACACTAGGCCGCAGGGTACCCCAAACCTGCACGTAGCACCCTATCTGTTATACTAAATAAGCGTTGTTCAGCCTCATTTTAATTAAGCTGTTGCATTTTGAATTGGGTTTTGTCTGCTTTAAATACAACAGCCCACATGGGCATCCCAAACCAGCACGTCACCCTATCTGTTATACTAAATAAGCGTTGTTCATCCTCAGCTTAATCAAGCTATTGCATTTTGAATTGGCTTTTGGTCTGCTGCCAAAACACTAGGCCGCAGGGTATCCCAAACCTGCACGTAGCACCCTATCTGTTATACTAAATAAGCGTTGTTCATCCTCAGCTTAATCAAGCTATTGCTTTTTGAATTGGTTTTTGGTCTGCTGCCCAAACACTAGGCCGCAGGGTATCCCAAACCTGCATGTAGCACCCTATCTGTTATACTAAATAAGCGTTGTTCATCCTCATTTTAATTCAGTAAATTGGTTTTTGGTCTGCAAAAACACTAGGCCGCAGGGTATCCCATATTGCCAATTGTCATAGTATCTGGTGCAGAGAAGCAGTTCCTCGCTTTATTTAGCTTCTGCTTTTTAAAGTAAACACATTTTTTAACGTACCTATTGCGCATTTCAAATACATAAAAATGTCAGGCAGACAAGTGCCAGGATGTTCAAAGAGGAGTGGCAGAGGCCAAGATTCAGCAGGCAGAGGTTGCAGCAGACTAGGGGCGAGTGGCAGCAGGAGTAACGGTGAGAGACCTGATCTACCTGTATCTGCTAGCGGTCGTGTCTCCACCAGTTACGCATCTGCCGTGGTAGATTGGTTAACGCGGTCATCCACACCATCACAAGTTACATCTGAGACCCCCAGTCTAGGGTCGGTAGGTTCCTCTGACACAACCCTGAGTTTGCATGCCCCGAGAGCAGTCCCTGTCCTCCCATTGCCTCTGTCCTACGCCGTCCCCCAGCGATGTATCCTATGCTTTGGGTTCAGCTCCACTCTTTAGTGAGGAGGACGATCAGATAGAGGACAGTCAGCAGCTACTGCCCAGCCAAGAAATGGAGGTGGCTTCTTTAGCTAGGCAGGCAAATAGTGATGTGGAGAGTGTCGTGGGTATTGCAAGCGTTCCAGCTCCTGCGCCAGACACTGTTGAGGAAACCGAGAAGATCAGTGACGTGCAGCCACAACTCGGTTATGATGATGTTGAAGAAGCCGATCGCACTTGTGAGCCGGGTGCAGAAGGGGCTTCATCGTCATCATCAGGAGAAGAGGGGCACAGGTTGCCCCAGAGTCAGCAGCTGAGGCAGCAAGGTGTTAGCAGCATGGTTGGCAGTCAGCATGGGGGCACAATAGTAAAGCCTGGAGCCAAACGGGGCCGGGGTAGAGCACCTGCTGCATGGCAGGCTACCTTATCGGGAGGTAGTGGAGCAGGGGTTCCTGGAGTTGGCGACAGCAGCAGTGAATCAGTGTGGCCTGTTGGTGGGAAAAGTAGCTACTCGGCAGTGTGGAAGTTTTTCCTGAAGCATCCGCAGGAGGGTAACATGGCCACATGCAAGATATGTAAGCAGAAGGTGAAGCATGGCCAGGGCCCAAATGTTGGCACCACGGCCCTGCGTCAACATATATTGCGTCACCATAAAGCGGCCTGGGAGAACCGAGGCTCCGAAGAGGTGGTCCAGCCTGCTTCCTCACCAAGTGGCACGCCGCTCCCAATTTCTGCCAGCCAAGGCTCCAGCACCTCAGCCGAAGGCAGCTGTGCGTCATACCCATCCTCTGTCGCTCCTGATGCTCCTGCTCCTCCTCCTCCTCCAAGTCATGCATCCCGCCAGCAATCCATCAGTGAAGCCATGTCCAAGAGACAGCAGTATGCGCCCACTCATCCTACGGCGCAGAAGCTGAATGTGCTCCTGTCCAAGTTGCTGGTGCTGCAGTCGCTCCCTTTTCAGGTGGTGGACTCTGCACCTTTCAGAGAACTGATGGCTTGTGCCGAGCCGAGGTGGAGAGTCCCAAGCCGTCATTTCTTTGCCAAGAAGGCAGTACCAGCGCTGCACACTTTTGTTGAACAGAAGGTGGGCCAGTCCTTGAGCCTGTCGGTGTGTAGCAAAGTGCATGGCAGCGCCGACGTCAGGAGCTGTAACTACGGTCAGGGACAGTACATGTCGTTTACAGCCCACTGGGTGAACGTGGTCCCTTTGCAGCAGCAGCAGCAACTTGGACAGGTCACGCCGCTTTGGCCTCCACGCTCCCTGCCCGTTGGGCCTGTGACACCGTGCGACTTGGCCTCCTCATCCTCCGCCATCTCCTCACCCTCCACTGTAGGCTCAAGTCTCAGTGCCCCTCCAGTCTACCATGTGTGCAGGGCATGGAGGTGTCACGCTGTGCTTCACATGGTTTGTTTTGGCGAACAGAGTCACACAGGGGAGGAACTGCTTACATTTATTCATCACGAAATCCAAACATTGCTTACGCCAAGAAAACTTAAAATGGGAATCATGGTTACTGACAATGGGAAGAACATTTTGTCTGTGCTGCGCCAAGGAAGCCTGACCCATGCGCCCTGCATGGCTCTTGTCTTCAATCTGGTTGTCAAGCGGTTTCTGAAGTGTTCCCCCCATCTGCAAGACACCCTAACAACTTCAAGGAAACTTTGCATGCACTTCAGCCACTCATACACCGCCAAACACACCCTTCTTGAGCTACAGCGTCAGAACGGTAGCCCCCAATATTGTCTGATTTGCGATGTTTCCACCCGTTGAAATTCCACCCTTCACATGTTGGACCGATTATATGAACAGAGAAAAGCCATCATGGATTTCCTGATGATCCAAGCGGATAGGGGGACTCCCCTGTGTAACTTCAATGTCAACCAGTGGCAGCTCAGGCCCTTTGAGGAAGCCACTTTATTTGTCAGTCGGCAGGATTACGGGATGAACAACGTGATTCAACTGCTTCATGTACTACAGCACATGTTGGAAACCATGGCTGGTCATGAACCCCGTTGGAGCTGAACAGGAGGAGGAGGAGGAAGAGGAGCAGGAGTGGCCCAGTGAAGAACAGTTTAGGCTTGGTGAAATGGCTGGTTTATCTAGTCAGCGGACAGGAGAGGAAGAGCAGCCAGAGGAGCTAGAGGGTTGTGAGGAAGGCGAGACAGAGGACCTGGACACAACGTGATGGAGACAGGTAGTCCCTCCGAGTCACTTGCACAAATGGCAGGAAGCATGCTCACATGCTTGCGTAGTGACCCCAGAATTGTTTCCATTTGTCGCCGGGAGGATTTCTGGCTGTCCACCTTATTGAACCCTCGCTTTCGGCACAAAATGGGGGCATTTTTTAAACCCGTGAGAGGGAGGACAAACTGAACTACTACAAAGACATTCTGCGTAGTCAATTGGCCGATGCCTATCTGCGCTATGGTCCATACTCTCGCAGGTCTGACTCGGGGGGACCTCTGCGCTCACCTTCCACTGCCATGCCTGCTGGGGGGGTTGGCAGGAGCAGCAGCAGCAGCTCCATCAGCAGCAGCCTCAGTCTTCAGTCGCTAATGAGTAGCTTTCTACACCCGCATAGTGAGGCTACTCATGAGCAGCAGGAAGACCTGGAGCAGGACCTCAACCAGCAGGTCATGTCATACCTTGACATGACCATGCCAACACACCTTGAGGATCCGCTGGACTTCTGGGCAGCCAAACTTGGCTTGTGGCTGCAACTAGCAGAGTTTGCCCTGGAAAAGCTGTACTGCCCGGCCAGTAGCGTGCCATCTGAGTGGGTGTTTAGTGCGGTTGGGGCATAGTTACGTCGAGGAGAACTCAACTAAAAATGTGGAGAGACTCACCTTTGTCAAAATGAATCAGGGATGGAACAGCCAGGATTTCCACCCACCAATGGCTGATGCATGCGACTAGATTCAGCTTGGTGCCACGTTTTACACTTTCCAAATGGTGCAAAACATATTTATGTCTTTAGGATAATTTTTGGCTCCTGCTGATGCCAACTTCAGGGTGTGCCTTTCAGCCAATTTTTGGCCTCCTGCTGATGCCAACTTCAGGGTGTGCCTTTCAGCCAATTTTTGGCCTCCTGCTGCTGCCAACTCCAGGGTGTCTTTCAAGCAATGTTTGTGCTCCTGCTTTTGCTGCTGCCAACTCCAGGCTGTGCCTTCCATCTAATGTTTGTGCTCCTGCTGCTGCCAAATTCAGGGTGTGATTCATCCAATTTTTGGCCTCCTGCTGCCAACTTCAGTATCTCTTTCAAGCAATGTTTGGGCTGCTGCTGCTTGCAACTCCAGGGTGTGATTCATCCAATTGTTGTGTTCCTGCAGCCAACTCCAGTGTCTCTTTAAAGTAATGTTTGTGCTCCTGCTGCTGCTTGCAACTCCAGGGTGTGATTCATCCAATTTTTGGGCTCCTGCTGCCAACTCCAGTGTCTGTTTCAAGCTATGTTTGGGCTGCTGCTGCTGCTTGCAACTCCAGGGTGTCCTTCATCCAATTTTTGGGCTCCTGCTGCCAACTCCAGTGTCTCTTTAAAGCAATGTTTGGGCTCCTGCTGCTTGCTTGCAACTCCAGGGTGTGATTCATCCAATTTTCGGGCTCCTGCTGCCAACTCCAGTGTCTCTTTAAAGCAATATTTGGGCTCCTGCTGCTGCTTGCAACTCCAGGGTGTGATTCAGCCAATTTTTGGGCTCTTGCTGCCAACCCCAGTGTCTGTTTTAAGCTATGTTTGGGCTCCTGCTGCTGCTTGCGACTCCAGGGTGTCATTTAGCCAATTTTTGGGCTCCTGCTGCCAACTCCAGTGTCTCTTTCAAGCTATGTTTGGGCTGCTGCTGCTGCTGCTTGCAACTCCAGGGTGTGATTCAGCCAATTTTTGGGCTCCTGCTGCCAACACCAGTGTCTCTTTCAAGCTATGTTTGGGTTCCTGCTGCTGCTTGCAACTCCAGGGTGTGATTCATCCAATTTTGGGGCTCCTGAAGCCAACTCCAGTGTCTCTTAAAATAATGTTTGGGCTCCTGCTGCTGCTTGCAACTCCAGGGTGTGATTCATCCAATTTTTGGGCTCCTGCTGCCAACTCCAGTGTCTCTTTCAAGCTATGTTTGGGCTCCTGCTGCTGCTGCTTGCAACTCCAGGGTGTGATTCAGCCAATTTTTGGGCTCCTGCTGCCAACTCCAGTGTCTCTTTCAAGCTATGTTTGGGCTGCTGCTGCTGCTTGCAACTTCAGGGTGTCATTCATCCAATTTTTGGGCTCCTGCTGCCAACTCCAGTGTCTCTTTAAAGCAATGTTTGGGCTCCTGCTGCTGCTTGCAACTCCAGGGTGTGATTCATCCAATCTTTGGGCTCCTGCTGCCAACTCCAGTGTCTCTTTCAACCAATGTTTGGGTGGCTGCTGCTGCTTGCAACTCCAGGGTGTGATTCAGCTAATTTTTGGGCTCCTCCTGCTGCCAGCTCCAGGGTGTGTTTTTCAGGCACTATAGGGGCCCCACATAGTGATGCCACCTCAACTCTCTGCAATTGTGCCGCTTTGCGATTCTATTAGCAATGCCTCCGATTTGCATGTGATAATTATTTACAGTATTATTTCACTAACCCAACACGCACCCTATGCGTATTACAGCAAGGCAGAATGGTTTACAACCCTATTGAGGTTCTAGGAGGCTCAGAAATAGCCGTTTTTAATAGTGATTAGTCGCGAATAAATTCAGGGCGAAACGATTTTTGTCGGAAAATTCGTCGAATCAGTCGAATCGAATTTTTCAAAAGTTCGCTCATCTCTAATTAACACAAAACGAATGGGCCAAGAAATATTTAGAGATGAAGATTCACATGACCGCGAAGTGATTTGGGTAGGTTTTAGGGGTCAGAAATGGAAGAAGAATGAGACCGCAAAGTGATTTGGGTAAGTTTTAGGGGTCAGAAATGGAAGAAGAATGAGACCGCGAAGTGATTTGGGTAAGTTTTAGTGTTCAGAAATGGAAAAAGAATGAGACCGCGAAGTGATTTGGGTAAGTTTTAGGGGTCAGAAATGGAAGAAGAACCTAACCGCGAAGTAATTTGGGTAAGTTTTAGGGGTCAGAAATGGAAGAAGAATGAAAAAACCAGATCGACACAAAAACAAAAGTCTTTTTTTGTCTCTCTGAATCAACCCTATTGTGTGCCAAAGTAATATGCTAAGCGTATCTGTTTATTTTTTCCTTTTCTATTTGTTTGCAACCCTGTTTATAAAAAAACCCTTTCCCTAGCAACCATATGTTTACGTTTGCAGTTTAGATCAAGACTTCTTAACCCTGGTTTGCCAATAATATGCTGGGCTGAGGCAGATATGGCAGATCTCTTCTGCTGTAATTGAACTTCCATTAGCTAAAGGGTTACTGGAAGAGTTCTCACCTGGGGAGGTCATTACTGCTGTTTGACTTCCATTCACACCCTGTTGTAAACAGGGTGGAGTTGCTTATGTAGGCAATCTGGTACATGGTGGCGGTGGATGGGCGTAGTGGAAGAGGATGGCGGTGGCTGGAGATGTGAGGGGAAGAACAGGCGCCTCCCCTCATAAAATCAATAAATGCATACAAAATAAATAAAAATAAATGTTTTAACAGGTGTCCGAGGTCTGGGGGGGGGTGGATATGGCGGTGTAGGGGGAAGAGATGGAGGTAGCCAGCACTTGAATAACTCGCTCAGGTGCTGGCGTAGCCAAGTCCTGTGGGATCTACTTCCGGTTTATCTTCACGAATGTAAGAATATCCACGTTGATGGTGGATCCTCTGATAGGACACTTGCCGCAGGCCAGCACCTCCAAAGCATGGAGGGCAAACTCTTGCCACGTGTCCAGTTTACTGACCAAGAAATTCAATGATGGAGGGCCAATCACTCAGGGGATCAAACAGAGTAGGAGACAGCAGGAGGTAACGAATGGAGACAAATAATAATACTACCCATGTTTTTCTGTTTGTTTTGCAGGTTCCTGGCGATGGACGTGGTGAAGATTATTCAGTGTCCCACGCTTCTGTAATCTTTAGTTTGTACAGTGCCACAGAATATGATGGTGCTCTATAATTAAACAATAATATTACAAATTCCAATGATTGTTTGCTTTGACGGTTGTGATGTTGTGCAGAGATTATTCATAAGTATCCCTCTTCAGTGACTTATGGTCCACTGTCCATGTCCTCATCCTCCAGCACAAGTTGTTGGGCATCTGGGAACCCCTATGTCTGCACCTGGGGTAGATGGATAACCAACAGAATCCCTGCTAGAAGTGTCAACATAGAGCATTAGCGACTGCTCCATGACTTGTGGCTGAAATGGCCTTGCTTATTTGAAGGGGGTGAAGTGGAGGGCTCTGCAGAAGTGGAGTGGGTTGAAGACAAAAAAAGGGGAGGGATGGAAAAAAAATTACCATGGTTTTCTTTTTGTCTTGCAGGTTCCTGGGCATGGATTTGGTAAAGATTATTCAGTGTCCCATCTCTGTCAGGAGGACAGAGATTAACAGACAAAGGGGCTGCCCACCACACAATAATGATGAGGCTCATAAGCCCCTGTGCATGTGTGCATGAGCCGAGATAGACACTAAATGAAGATCCTGGAGAAAATGCCTACCACCAGAAGACTGAAGAAGGTGGACACTGGTTCTCATGGTCATTTAGGGGCTCATACAAGATTTAACCAGATAAGTGTTGCCTGTTCATAAAGCACATTTTAACTTTTGCTCTATGTTGATGCCTACTTTGTTGTAGCAGAGCCAGAAACATATGTACTCTTAGTAAAGGTTTTCATAACTATTTTAAGTTCATCTTTGTATTTCCTTTAAAAAAAATAAGCAACATTGTAGACATAGAATAGGGATAGATCTAGTAAAATTGCTCCAATCATTGCAGTCCACTTTAAGACAAAACGTTTTTTTGTCTTGAACTGTTTCATTTAGGCCAGGGGTTCCAAAGCAGTAGTACTAGTACTACTGGTTGTGCTTGAGATCTGTCATGTGATACTTGACCAGGCTGCAGACTGCCCCCAAACTTGATATGCCTTAACTATACCTGTTCAAAAGGTGATAAAAATATACATGTGTATTTGTTGTGTGTTTCATGCACTTTAAATAGCTGTATTGTGTGTTTTACCACGGTTTTTAGTTGGGTAACATCCCATACTTATCATCCAGGTTATACTTGAGATAATTTAAATATGGAAAGTGGCAATTGATAAAAAAGGTTGATAACCCTTGATTTAGACCAAGAAACAGGCATCTACAGTGGACTCAGTTGTGACTTTTACATCCTCTCTCTATGAAGGCACTGGATGTCAGAAAAGCCTCCTTAAATCCCACCACCAGAAGCATTCCTGAACATTCACGGGAAGGATGTAAAATATTCAGAGGCTAAAACTGGTATGTTTCTTTCCTGTTTAATAATAAATTAAGCATACAGAGCTGGCATTGCATGTGTTACTGCCCCTCACAGTGCGCCCTTAACTGTGACATGACCAGAAATAGTGGTGGGGCTAGGGGAGTGGGTGTTGGAGCGTGTAATGTGAATGGATGCCCCATGAAATAACTGCTCTGTACCTTGGACACCCTTAAGCTGGCCATCTCTCCATCAAATAATTTCTAGCAAACACAGATTCAGGCTTTCAACTGGGCCCAATGTTTATCCCTGCCCTGTGGTTCTTGCCCATGTGGACAGAGATTAATTGGCCAGCAGAATAGTGATTTCTTAAAGCAGAATAATATCCCCCGCATCCCTCACCCCACAGACAGTACCTTATGGATGGTTTCACCATCCTGTCTTCTCACCTTTCTCAACAAGAGATCCGTCAATTTCCCTGAATTCCCAGATTTCCGAGGGTTTAAGTGGAAGGACCAGCGATTGCTGTATTGCATCATATCCCAATGGGTCCTCTGATCTGATGAGGTAGGAAACCAAGAACAAAACACCATTATTATGGTTTGCAAATTATTTTTCTACTGCCAGGTAGAGGGGGGGAGGCTAATTTGGTTTAGCATCACTAGTGGGCTTCAGTCCACTTTAAAGGTAAAGCCATCTTGCAGCAGTGTAATCAGTGATTCATTACACAGGTGTGGTCTGAGAGCTTATGGTTTCTACTGGTTATCGGCTTGCTTTAGGCACATTTGACTTTGATCCCGTGGCAGTACATTCTATCTACTTCTGTTCATATTGAACAGAACAGCTGAAACCTCCCAAGGGATTACCCAATAATAGATGAAGGATCAATGAACAAGTTGAAGCATCTTTCCAGGGCAAAAATCAATTCTTGTCTGACGCTAATTGATTAAACTATGTTTGGCAAACCACACAGTGTTCTTGTCACCTCTGGTGGTGTTTAATCGCTTTGGACAAATCTGATGCTTGCTCTAAAAGGCCTGTTCTTAGACATGACTTGTATTTGAAACTAGATCGTTCATGACAAAATGTTACATGATGTCAGGGTGAGGAAGGATCAAAGGATGAGTTGAATCTATTCTTGGTCTAAAACATTGCTAATTTTGAATGCATATATTTAACATTTTTAGTAGGCACAAGTGTAATCTAGATTGCCCAAGGAGGTACACGTACCTTGAACTTTTTTGAGTAGATTTGGGGTTAGGCTTTGGAAAACAAATCTTCACTAAAGGTTAAAAGGAATGCTGCACATTTACAATACGGTTTCCACTATTGCAATGCCATGGTTGACAGCCTGTCTTTTTTGGTGTCAATCCCCAAACTATTGCCATGGACTTCAACTACAGTAGAGCCACTAAGGAGGTGCATTATGTCCATTCAGCAAGCAGTTGCCCTCCAGGACATTAGTGAGCCAAGATGACACCTGAGGCCTAGAACGCAAGACATGAGCTAAGGTAACACAGAGCAAGATGAATCTCAAGTGGGAAGTCTGCAGGGCATGAAGTCAGCAGTGAGCAATAAGTCCACCAGGAATCCAAACAAAAGGGAAACAAATCAGCTAACAGTTAACAATAGATAAGGTTGGTTTAAACCACAATCAACAAAGGTCAAGCAGTCAGCAATGAATCAACTAGGCAAACTACTGTACATGTAAACACATTTTTACAGGCACAGAACCCAGTGTTATTCCATTTAGTGTTTAATCATGGCAAGTATTGTCTGTTCCCATGTAAAACTTTACAGAGCCTTCATTTATGCCTGCCAGGTACCGCATGCATTTCTGCGCTTGCGGCAGACGCAGCTGTACTGCAAAAGAAATTCAATAATGGCAACTTTAGACCTTTCTGGTGCGGCAGAACAGAAGAAAATGCATTCACAAAAAGTCCTTCCTGCTGAATCTGGGCCTCAAACACACTCTATTAATAAAGACCATGGGGCTGCGAATGCGAATGCATGTTCATTTTTCATGCGGAGAAACATGCATTTAGAGTTTGCGGCACCATATATTTTAATGCAAATTCAATAGACAGGAAGGCAGGGCATAGTACCTGGAAACAGGATTTTTTCTTAATAACGCAGGTGCAAATGCTAACTAAATAAGCAGAAACACTGACATGAGTTGAAATCCCTACCACAAACACAAAACACATGCTGGACAGGTGTGAACGTAGCCTTATCTGTATTAAACCTTACTTGACATTTTTCCGCCAATAGCTCCAACTTATTGTAGCGGCATGCTCTTTATCTAAACTTATCTAAATTTGTAGCCACATCCTCTTTTGTGTTAGTTACTTTACACAGTTTATTGCAAAGCTTGATAGTTCACCTTGTAACCCCCTTCCAATGTCATTAATATATATTTAAGAGGATGGGGGCCAATACATATGTAGGTACCGTTAATAACCACCCTCTGTTTGATTTAGTGGGCATTACAGTGTGAGGGGGCACCAGCAATTGGGATGCCCCTCTGCACAGGGACAGCACTCATTTTGTACCCTGTACTTAAAGAGGACCATAAGTAAAAAAAAAAGAAAGTTTAGTAAATCGCTCCCCTAAAGCCCCCCTCTGGCAAAAACTATTTGAGAGGGCGCCATGCAGATGCTCTGGATTAACAGGCCGATTCTTTGCTGCAGAACTGCATGGGAGTGGCCATGTTGTCACACACATAAGCGTGAGGGGAGAGCTGTGCCAGCGGCACCCCACACCATACAGAGAGAAACACGTGCAGCTTGGGTATTATGTTATATAAACACACACACTGAATAACCAGTTGCTAGAAGAAGTGTGTGTGTGTGAACCTGTGAGGGGAGAGTTGCAACAATGTTTCTTTCCTCATTGTTCACTGGACTCTGGATTTACCGCAGACCATTTAGTGTAAACATTAATGTTACAATTCTTTAAGCTGTGCAGTAGATCAATTTCTACTAGAAATAAATTAAAGATTGCACTGATAAGGGTAATTTTGACTGTGGGATTGGGTTTTTATATAAACTGGACTCATGTATGTGGCAAGATGACTGCTGCCATGCAGTCATGCTGCATAGAATCTGTCTGCTATTCCATAACATCTGCATGCAGTTAAGTCCTCTCAAATAGTTTATGTCACTGAATTAATGAACTTGCTTTTTTCATACTTTTGGCTTGCTTTAATTTGCTTAAAATGCAAGTATGTATCTCTTCTGGACCTGGGGAATTGTCTATATCAGGATGAGCGGGGGCCACTTAGGTGATTTGGAAACTGGTCTTCACTTTGAATAGCCTAATCAAGATTTTCTACAACAAGCAAGATACCCACTGTCTCTACAGACACTTAGAGTGATTTTTTTACACTCGGATGTCTTTCCAACACACACCTCCATTACCACATTCATATGTAACATGCCACCGAAACACATGCTAATTGCCCCCCCTCCACAAATATAGGAGTCCTGTATATAAAAAAAAAATGTTCTCTTGTTATCGTGCCAAGAGATTTCACCCATGGGTGATGGTGTACAATAAACATCATAAATACATCATACAATAAACATAAACAATAAACATCATTTTCCTCTAAGCCACCTCTATTTGCCAATGCACCCCTTCTATATCACTCTCCCAGCAACCTCCCGTCCTTACTTTGACTTGTTTTATCTACTTTTACATGTCAGTTTTATTTACCCCTCTCACTTTCCCCACAACAGGTCAGGGACCACATAAGATGGCTCCGAGGTCGTCGTGGTCAAGGGGCTGCAGGTTGAGTATATAACTGTACATGACACTCTTCAAGCGTGCAGGAACTGCACAAGATATCTGCCCCATACATGGATACCGTTTTCATGCAGATCTTGACTAACACTGTATACATTTTCTTTGCAGTTTAGCTGATAAAGTTCACCTTTAATTGGCCCTCCTGCTAGAGTGAGTCCATCCTTTGAAATGGTGCAGATGTCATCCTTAAAGGTAACTACATTTCCCTGTTTAGTTTTACACTGACAAAAGATTGCTTTCAAGACCAGGACTATATACCACATCCTTTGTGTTATATAGTTACCATTAGCTAAGATAACCATTTTTGGCTTGCTTTCATTGAGGTTAGAGAAAATGTTTTTGTTGCTTGTCATATGGCTCGTGGCACTTGAGTTCATACACCATGCATTCCTTGCAGCTGTACATGTGTTTACATTAAACACAGCTTCGATACTTTCAGGAGCAATGGCTTACTCCACAGCAGACGTGACCCTTTGCTGGCTTTTTACACCCTTTAGAAAGCTCTTATTTTTAGATAAATCCTATATCTGTAATGCTGCCTCTGCTCTGCATTCATTACTTTTGCTTAGAGACTCTGCTTTTCACTTGTACTCATCTACAAGTTTGCCTTTAAAATACTCTAGTGTGAACTCATCATCTGGCCGGGCATTTAGTGCAGTGACAAGTGTGTCATAACTTTCTGGAGGACCACTTAGGCCCTTATTCATCAAGCGATAGCGCCAGGTAGTGTCTGACGAGCGCCAGGTAGCGGCAGCTAACGGCGACTACCGACTCAAGTACGCCCGGCGGCGGTCACAATGACGCATTTATCAAGCAAAATGAGGCTAGCGCCGGCGAGAGCGACGGCTAGCGCGACATTCATCATGAAGCCGCCTGGACCGAACAGCGCCGCTGCAAATTCCCTCACAGCGCCAGGTATGAGCTGTCGCTCCCTGGCGATGTCCAATGCATTTCAATGGAGCAATCTATAATTATTTATAATTAATTGGTATTATTTATTATTTTTTTTTTTTTAATGTCAAAAAATCGGAGAACACTTCTGCAATGTTAGGATTTATTTTTAAGTAAAAAAAAAAATTAAAAAAAAAATGTGCAGAATTGATCTAACAGGTCTGAGATTAATGTATTCATATTACAAAATGATTCTAAAAACATGTATAATGTTACATTCACAAAATATGGTTGTTTAGGGGTTAAAAACTAGTTAATACACATCGCCGCCAGCGCTCTGGGGTTTAAACAAGGAATGGACAGCGACAGCACATTCGGAGCGTGATTTGTTGATGAATATGAAGCTAGCCGTTCGCTCTGGCCATTCGTTGTCAGGCGCTCACATACAACGCTGGACCTGTGAAACAGCGACCCCCCAGCCCGTATTCAACATTACCGCACACCGACTGAGTCGCTGTCATCAAGCTAACGCCGGCCAAGCACAGCGAATACTGGCTGGCGCTGAAAAAATCACGCTACAGTCGCTCATCTGTCGCTACCTGGCGCTATTAATGAATCGGCCTCCCCGTAGAAGTGCAGCAACATAAAAATCTTTAATTTCTTCCCCTCTAGAGTGTCTCTTATATAGTCCTGCATATCCTGGCTCTCACTTAGTTTTAGTACTTTCTGTAACTCATCCCAAATCTCTTTTGAAGTTGCACACTTGCATATATGCGCAATCTGATCATCATGCTAAGGGAGGTAGTGCTCTTTGCTTTCTGATCTCTTTTTGGCCATCTGGTAATGGATTAGATATAGGTTCCTGATTAAATGTCCACGTGCCTTATCTTCTCAGTAGCATCTTGGCTTTCCAGGACTGGTAAGTTCTGATTAGTCAGGCTTGGCACTGCAAATTTGACAGGATTGCTGTTTGTGGACATCTTCTCTGTTTCTCATGCTGCTCTGATTCACTGTTGCTCTGGGAAAATTCTCTGGGCTATTGCAGCTCTGGGCCCATAAGCTATTGGCAGTGGATTGTACATGACACTCTTCTAGCATGCAGGAACAATGGCTTATTTATTCAGCAACATCAGGACACATAAACATGAACAGTATGCAACACATCTCAATATGGAGTAAAGGAACAGCTCCTTTCTGTTAGCAGGTTAAACACACTCTGCACTTAGTCACATGACATCCTTTTTGTCTTTGTGCTTAATGGAAAGTCTGCTGTCTATGGCATTTTTGAAAGTATATCTTTTTGTGTCAAAAGGATGTCCTCAAGGAGCTGAGCCTAGTGTTTTTATTTTTTTTATGTTAGCAAATGTGTGTTTCTACTACTAGTAATCTGTTGCTATTGTACACCAAGATCTACAAGATGAGAGAGACTCTGGCTATGGCTGATGTCAGCTCACTCAACATTACATGCTATATCAGCAGTGTTCTTTGTGTGTAGGACTTGCTTATCTCTTCTTGGGAATCTTGATGTACAGACATATGGGTTGATTCAAAGAAACATGTAACAGCTTGGATTTGGCTCACGATCATCCTATTTTTCACGTCCGCTCGTGCGTTCGTATGAACTTGCGAGTGATTCAATAAGCAAATACGTTTCTATCCTAAAAGATACGTCCGTTCGTATGATATCTCCCGAACTTGCCTCAGTCAGTTGGCAATCGTAAAAATCACGTTCATGTGCTCACCTGTTGCAGCGGCAGCCTGTTTTTTCGGCTGCTTCCATCGTCAACCACTTCCAATTACTTGCGTTTGCCTCTGGCTTTCATTGGTTTTTGGCCTCTTAGATTCGTGCGTTCGTATGTTTATAAGATCTTGCGCATGCGCACCCTCAACCAGAAACTTACCTAAACCTCTTAGCGCTTGCATCCAACTTCATTTCTCGGTCCCTCAAACTTACCTAAACCTCTTAGTGCTTGCATCCAACTTCATTTCTCGGTCCCTCAAACTTACCTAAACCTCTTAGTGCTTGCATCCAACTTCATTTCTCGGTCCCTCAAACTTACCTAAACCCCATAGCGCTTGCATCCAACTTCCTTTCTCGGTCCCTCAAACTTACCTAAACCTCTTAGTGCTTGCATCCAACTTCATTTTTCGGTCCCTCAAACTTACCTAAACCTCTTAGCGCTTGCATCCAACTTCATTTTTCGGTCCCTCAAACTTACCTAAACCCCTTAGCGGCTGCATCCAACTTCATTTCTCGGTCCCTCAAACTTACCTAAACCTCTTAGTGCTTGCATTCAACTTCATTTTTCGGTCCCTCAAACTTACCTAAACCTCTTAGCGCTTGCATCCAACTTCATTTTTCGGTCCCTCAAACTTACCTAAACCCCTTAGCGGCTGCATCCAACTTCATTTCTCGGTGCCTCAAACTTACCTAAACCCCTTAGCGGCTGCATCCAACTTCCTTTCTCGGTGCCTCAAACTTACCTAAACCTCTTAGCGGCTGCATCCAACTTCATTTCTCGGTCCCTAAAACTTACCTAAACCCCTTAGCGCCTGCATCCAACTTCCTTTCTCGGTCCCTAAAACGTAAGAAAATCACATAATGTACATATGTCTATATGTTTCTAAGCGTGTTGTTTCTGGTTTGTGTAATTTTTTGGGTGTGTGCATATTAGAAAAGACACATTTAGGAAGGCTTAAAATCTAATTTATTTACATTATTAGCTTGGTTTTGTTGTAAATAATTTTTAAAACCTCTTTTTTTTTTTGGGTTGTTTTGTTTAAAACTTTTTTTTTTTTTTTTTGTCTCGGTAAAACACATATAAGTTTTTTTTTTTTTGGAACAGTAAAACACATAGAAATGTTTTTTTTTTTTTCAACAGTAAAACACATATCTTTTTTTTTTGTTTTTTTTTTTAACAAACATAATTTTTGTTTTTTTAAAAAATACATAAAAGCCTTTTTAAAATGTTAACATATTTAAAAACAAGTCAAACAAAGGAGCCAGGACCAAGGGCACTATTCATCATCCTCTTCTTCATCTGTTGGCCCCAACGTCGCCTGTATGGCCAGCAGCTCGGCCACCAACTCCTTCATTCTTTTTTTTTTGCCCGCCAAGGTTTGGGGGATCATCCCTGTAACCAATAGAGAAAGAAACATAAATAGGAGTCCCAGACCGGTTTGTATGCTGGAAATAGATTTAGGGTTAATCAAATACATGTAAATGCATGACATATGTCATTCTTCCAAGGGATACAGTTAATGCATTTCCCACAGGTAAGTGTTTAAACTCCTTAAACCGGACCTTCCACATTATTTCATGAAAACCAATAACTATTCACAAATGATTCTGCACCACCTCAAAGTTAATTAGGGTTTTTTTGGGATTACAGCGCCGCCATCTGGACTCTGAAGCATAACACTTAATGAGGAGTGGAGAGTTGGATAAAGTACAGGGGAGTAGGTTACAGTGGTGCGTGGGGAATCCCGAGCATAGCTGGGTTGAGGGAAAGGTCATCACTCACACAATGCATGGCAGCACCTTCCTTTTTTCAATCTGTATCCCATGCTGCCTGTAAATATTGCGCATTCCATATTCCCCAATATTGGTTTGGTTCAGTCTAATAACATGCATTAGATGGGTGAAGGGTGTTTTTCCATGTTTCTAATCTGTAGGTACAGTGTGATGGCTAATTCTTTGGTTCTTAAGACAACTTAGGGTCCTCTTTAAGCTAACGAAGTGCCCACATGAAAGTGTGAAATACACATTGGCTACGCCTTTAGTTATGTGTGTGTTATTAGCTAACCAAACATTAATATGAATAATGGCATGGAGACTTACGGAGTTGGTGGCCGACAGATGGCTGGTTGGGGCCAACAGGCTGCCCTTGGTCCTGGCTCTGCTGTGAAGAAGTCCCTGGAGAAACATGTGACATTTGGTTAGTACTTGTAGAGAGTCACTATTCCCAAAATATCTGGCTCCCAGTCTGGCTGACATCACTCACCTTCGCCAGGATCGACTTCCAGCATCTCTGCTGCCTCCTCCTCCACTATTTCACCCGCACCAGAAGCTTCTACAAATACATAATAAAGGATAACTTAGTTTTTGGCCTGCCATGTATATCTTTGTGCCTATACATGAAGAGTGACATACCAGAGCCTTCCCCATGCCTGGCCAGGTATGACTCCACGCCCACGCGGTTTGGCCCCTCCTCTGTGGTAAGGTCCAGGGGCTGGTCTGAGGAGGCCACAGAGGAGGGGTAGGTCCGTCGCCCGGGAGATCCACCACCTTCACTCACAGATGCAGACTCATGCAGCACTGGTCGGCCTGTACGCCTCCGGGTGCGGCGAATTCTGAAATCCATTTCCAACACTACCAAAGAAAAGTCATTATAAATAAAGGCATAACTTATACATTTGGAACATATACCATGCAATTGCTTTGTACTTACTTGGGAAATGGATTCCAAAAAACCTCCGCACCCGGGGCATGTGCAGACGTTTCAGGTCCGACCAATGCTGCATTATCTGGGTGTGAGTGAAGGTGGTGCTCGTCACACGGTGTATCTCCGCGATGATCTCCCGGGCGATGTCCCTTTTCTCGCACACATTGGGCGCGAAGTCATACCGGCGCTGAAGCATGATCTGAAAAACATAATGGACACAGAGATTTTACTTTTACACACACACACATATGTGTTGCATCACAAGTTGAGAATTTCATGTCATTAACACACACATTTCGAGTGGCAGCCATTTTTGGGGAGTGCCTTAAAGAGGACGTTGACTGTGAATGAGAGTCTGGTCTTATGTTATATGTATCACACACCATGTACATACAGATAATAGCCAACATCAAGAATCAGCCCACCTGCATCTATGGCATGTTAGGATGGTTTAAACATCCAAGATGTAGGCTAATGCTTAGGCTTTTGGACCACGTGTGTGGCTTCCCGTTGTGTTTTTATGGCTTAGGAAAACAGTGTTCCTCAAACATCCGCCTCAAGGTCCGAGACAGCCCAGGTTTGGCAGCTAGCCCCGCTACTCCACAGGTTAATTAACTGTTGCTAAGCCGGAGCAATTGGCCGAATTAGGACATCAGCATAGACAGGTGAAAACGTGGCCAGGCTCGGCCCTTGAGGATGAAGTGTGAGGAGCCAGTGATTAAACATTAAGAGACCCCAAACTAGTTCCAAACGCATCATTTACATTTAGGCCATCATTGACTATTAGATTAAAATGCACAGGCAGCCACTTACCAGCATGAGGATCTCTTCCTGTTGACGGGTGAAGATAGTGGGCGCCATCTTTATGCTTCTTCAAGGCAGCAGATAAGTGAAACCCCAGCGGTTTCCTGGTTCCACTCGAACGTACGTTCGTACGAGCGCGTAGTCGTGCGCATAGGCGTCACACGCTGGGCTCATTATTTAAAGGTCCCTGCACCCAAAGCTCATTCTCTTTGAGCATTTGTGTAAGATGGCACCTAAAAAGCCTATGAGCAAGCGACCCCAGCAAAGCAAGACCGCGGAGGGCCCAACAACAAGGTCCCAGCAAGGTAGGAGAAAGCTGAGAGGCAAGACTACCACCTCGGCCCCACCAAGGGACCCTGGACCCTCAGGAACCCAAAAAAGGGGCCCCAAGCCCCGTGCCCCTGCAGCCAAAAAGCAGCCAACTGCAGCACCCACCACCTCTGCCCCCAGAAGAGGCCGCACAAGGGAGCCCACACCGGCCATGGCTTCAAGTAGGGCAGTTCGGCAACCCAGGCCCCGCAGCAGGGCCCGAACCCCATCCAGGGCCAGAAGCCCATCCAGGGCCCGAAGCCCAGCCAGAGGCCGCCGAACCCCATCCAGGGCCCGAAGCCCAGCCAGAGGCCGCCGAACCCCATCCAGGGCCCGAAGCCCAGCCAGAGGCCGCCGAACCCCATCCAGGGCCCGAAGCCCAGCCAGAGGCCACCGAACCCCATCCAGGGCCCGAAGCCCAGCCAGAGGCCGCCGAACCCCATCCAGGGCCCGAAGCCCAGCCAGAGGCCACCGAACCCCATCCAGGGCCCGAAGCCCAGCCAGAGGCCGCCGAACCCCATCCAGGGCCCGAAGCCCAGCCAGAGGCCGCCGAACCCCATCCAGGGCCCGAAGCCCAGCCAGAGGCCACCGAACCCCATCCAGGGCCAGAAGCCCAGCCAGAGGCCGCCGAACCCCATCCAGGGCCCGAAGCCCAGCCAGAGGCCGCCGAACCCCATCCAGGGCTCGAAGCCCAGCCAGAGGCCGCCGAACCCCATCCAGGGCCCGAAGCCCAGCCAGAGGCCGCCGAACCCCATCCAGGGCCAGAAGCCCCTACAGGGCCCGCCGAACCCCATCCAGGGCCAGAAGCCCCTACAGGGCCCGAAGAACCCCATCCAGGGCCAGAAGCCCCTACAGGGCCCGAAGAACCCCATCCAGGGCCAGAAGCCCCCGACCTGGCACCAGCCGGGAACAGAGCCCCCGACCTGGCACCAGCCGGGAACATAGCCCCCCAAGAGGGCCCAGAATTGCAACCATGACCACATCTACACCTGGAAGTTCGGTGGCCAGCCACGCAAGAACACCCAGTCCCTTGGCCAGTCCAGTCCAGTCATTGGGAAGCCACCAATCCGGCCATTCCCCTACCCAGCCCCAGGCCATAATGTCACCACATGTGTCTGCACACATGGAGGAGCAGCCAAGCCAACCATCTGGCCGCACATTGCGCTGCGGCCAGTTGAGTGGGAGATTCTCCCATGACCAAAATATGGCATTGGCTAGTGGCCTTACATTATACTATGACGAGCTCTATGGGAGCAAATCCAAACACACCACAAAGCAGCGCAAGATGGAATTGTTGAAACCATCCTCCGACAAGTAAATGCAGCGGGGGAAGAGAGGAAAGATGTGTCCCAAATTCAGAAGAAAATCTCTGATCTGAAGTATGCTGTACGGCAAAAAGAAATTAAAAGGCATAATTACAGGTAAATAAATGTTTTCGCTAAATATAATGTTTTGGATGTACTGTATGCACCTTTTCTGAGTACCAAATGATTTTCTCTTTTCAGCCTGAAAACTGGAGGTGGCTTTCCATCTAAATTGGAGTTTACCCCTGCTGAGGAGATTGTGCTTGGACTTCTCCATCCGGTCGCGGTCGGTGGACATGCTGGTCTAAGGGACACAGACTCACCGACCCGTACCCACGGTGAGTACTCTTAAATCTGCATGTTTGCCTGTTTGCTAAATAATCTACAGTTCACTAGTAACAAGATAACGGGATGCCCCTATGGTTTGCCTTGCTTGGCCTCGCACTACTGTGCCTGTTTGTGTCCTCTTTTGGTCCCTGGGAATCACACATTTAGGCCCACAGCCATTATGGCAAAGATCAAATGTCCAATTGGATTGTTAAAGTCATGAAGTTTCTCAAGAAAAGTGATATATTTGGAATCAATCACAAAACACACATCATTATGTATGGGTTGCCTTTTTGTTGTGTGAGTTGTGTTTGAGTTAACAATGTCATTAGCCACCCCCAAACATATCTGACCTAGAGCAGCGAGACTCAACTGGCGGCCCGGGGTCCCAATGCGGACCTTGGCACCAGATTCCAGGACCCCTGCCCAGACAGCCCTGCACTCAGTTACTTCTGTGTTGACGTGCTCAGAGCTGCCCCCTTGATCGGCGATGTAGTGGTTGTTCTCCTGCCCAATGTGATGGCTCCCTGAAACATAGCATTGCAATATGAAGTACTGCACAGGAAGTGGCATTGCAAGGTACACAGTAACTTGGTAAAACTTTCTCTTGGCACAATCGTGTCCCGCTGCCCCTGCTCTGGCCCATCTGCCACAGTCCCCCCATGCCCCCCCCCCCCCCCACATAAGCCCCATACATTTGTAACAGATTTGCTCCATCCATCCCATCACCATCAATACGTTAACTCCCCCCTTTAGCCATCCAATCCCTGTCCCCTCAGCTCTGCCCCATCCAGCCCAGCAAGGGCAAGCAGCCTTTATTAGTTGGCACTTTGAAATCTCCAGCCCCTCCACCAGTGTGTTTATTTCTAACTAGACACCCCCTGCGTCAGCACCATGGCCAGACATTCACCTCTCACCACATACCTTTAAATGGGCCTTTCCAACAATTGTTTGAGTACCCCGGACCTAGCGAATGGTAGGCTAAATCCAAAAATGTGCGTTGAAAGTTGTATGCTGACTGGGTACACTTCCTGACTTCGAACTGAGGTCAGTTAGCAGTTTTTGCGAGCCATTGCACCTATCTAAACTTGCGTGTCTTTGAACAAATGTCCCCATTGCTCTAGAGTTGATTAATATTACAAATAGAGCTATATTTGATTACCTATCCCAAAAATGGTTATGTGTGTGTTTACGTGGTTTGTTTTTCTCTTCTTCAGCCCAGCATGATCCCTCAGCAAGGGTAAACTCACCCCCCAGTTTGGTTATGCCTACCAGGTCCGTACAGCATAGGAGCCCAGATCAGAGATTTCCGGTAAGTTAATTTAGTACCATAAATACTACCAAGTGCTTAAGAATGTGTTAAACTGTTGGAATCCCAAATTTGGACGCCAACTTACACTTTTTTTTTTATATGTCCCTACAGACCCGCACACTCATGGAAGAGATCCAGGACATGGAGGAAGATGATGATGTCTCCATGCAGGGCACGTCGGATGACCTCCCCCTGGGTCCCAATTTGGAACTGCTCCATAATGTTTCTCTGGCCAATCCTCAGCAGCAGAGTGAATCTCCATCCATTGTGCATGCACATGGGGAGACTGACACTACAGTCCCCAGTGTTCACTCTGCTGCTGAGGATTTGCAAAGCAGGCCTGTTGCTGTTGAGGGGACGACACCACGCGGCAGGGCACGCCCAAGAGCCAGGGTAATTGTGCGGCGGACTCCATTACGCCGCCCCACAATTTCCCAGGGGAGGCAGAGTGCCCTGCTTCAATTATGGACCCAACAAAGGGACTCTTATGACGCCCAGCTCGTTACAGAGCGTGAGCAAAGGCATGCCGACATGGTCAACATCCATACCAGTCTACAGGGCATCCTCGCGGAGTTGCGTACCCTCAACAGCAACGTGGTCAATGCAAGTAATGGCATCCAGTCAGCCATGGCTGAGATGACCAATATGCAGAGAAACATTGTGGAGCAGTTTCAAATTCACAATGCTGCCATGGCCCAGGCTAGGTCCCATTCACATGGACCTCCACCTGGACCTCCACCTGGGTATTATGGGCAGCCACCCTATTAAGCCATGGGTGTGTGGGACATCTTTTCTCTTAACCCCCACTGTATTTACTTGTCCTTTGAGGTTTCAAACAATCCATTTTGTGTTGCTCATGCAGGTTGTGTTTTGTATTTGCTCCCATATAGCTCCTTAGAGTAATGCTTAAGGCCACTAGCCAATGCCATAGGTCTATGTGGAGGGTATCTGGCCACTTATGGCTTTAAATATGTATTTGGTTGGTGCTCCTCCTGTTTGCAGACATGTTTGTGTGACATTATGGCCATGCCCAAATATCCCTGGGCACAGGCAATATTAATGACTGGACTAGGCTGGCCTTTGGACTGGGTGTCCTTGTTTGGTTGTGCCACTCACTTCCAGGTGTAGATGTGCTCGATGTTTTTTTGGTAATGTTATCCATTTGTAACCACAGATGTATGTGGAATGTTTTCTGTTAAGCACTATAATTTTTCCTTTTCTAAGTAAAAAAAAAAAATCACTTACAATACTTGTGGCGTTTTTAGTGGGAACACATTTTAAACAGCTTGGGCTAAACCAGATAATTTTTGTTTGAAGAGGTGTAACAATGCAAATCTAAAGCTAAGGAAACTACATGAAATACATTAGGCAACAATTAAGGTCTAAATGTTTTACTTTGAGGTAATGCCACATTACGGCAAAACAACATATGTAACAAAAAGGATAACACAGACACACAGAATGTTGAGACAGGGAAAAAAGTTAAGTAAAATGCTGCATGATCAGGTTGGCTCTAACAGATTGGCCAGACTCACTGGGGGGCCCCACAAAATTCTCGACTTCATCCTCGACGGCTGAAGAGGGCAGGCTGTCCACATAACGTGGGACACGTTCCAGGGTGGCAAAATTGTGCAAAACAGCACATGCCATGATAATGTCGATCACTTTCTTGGGATCATATTGCAGGGCGCCCCCAGTATGGTCAAGGCAACGAAAACGTGTCTTCAGCAGCCCAAAGGCCCTCTCCACAACAGCCCGGGTCTTGCGATGCGCACGGTTGTACGCTTCCTGAGAGGCATCCTGGGGCCGCAGCACAGGCGTCATGAGCCAGGGTAGAAGTGGGTACCCGGAATCACCTTAAACAGAGAATTAAATGTAATCAAAATTAAAAAGGCAACACAACAAACACAAAAAATTTAACATATATCATAATGATGTAAGGTAAAGTGGCCAAAAAACAAAACAGGGCACATTAGCCAAAAAAAACTTTCCACTAATGTATTACCTAATTAAAAATGGCACTTCAATATACCAATTAATTAACAAACATCTGCACGCCCAAGGGTATTTGGATTTTACATATATTTTTAGTTTTCAGACATGTTACAATTAGGATGCTGCTGAGGGGCTATCCACATTTATCTGGAAACTACAATGTATGCAGTTTAAGTCCACTTTGACATTTAAAGACCAATAGTACAAAAGGAGCCAAAGCTCAAAGATCCTTGGGTATAAACTCCAAACCAATATATTTAGGGACAAGGAACTTACAGACATCCTAACTAAAGGGAAAACATTCTGAAGGACAAAGCGAGGCAAGCATTTTTTTGGGAAGTTCATAATATATGACCCAAGAAAAAGGCAGTTTGACGCTTATGTAAAGAATTCAAAAACAAACATATCAACAAATACAAGATTAATGCCACATTTAATAACACACAAATAGGACACACTTACCAAGCAGCCATGCCCCCGAAAATTCACCTGCCTCAAATCTCCGAAACAACCCAGATCGCCTGAGGATATAGGAGTCGTGGGACGATCCTGGGTAGCCGGCAAGGACACTCATAAACCGCATGTCCGGACCAACCACGGCCTGGACATTAAGGGAGTGTCCCATTTTACGATTCCTTAAGGCAAAAACATACAAAAAGGGTAATTGATATTTGACCCAAAATAAAAAATTAACCACAAAACATGTCTGCACTCTATTGGGAAATACTAATGAAAAGCCTAGATAAAGCAGCTACACAAATGAGGGATAAACAAATATGCTGCCGCAAAGGAAAACAGGTTACATGACACGTTGGCCAACATAATAACCAATCTCAATACCTATATATATACTCGTCGGCTGCCCTAGGTACGAGTGCCACATGTGTGCAGTCAATAGCACCAATAACGTTGGGCATGTCGGCCACATTATAAAACCCAAGCTTAATGGCGTTTCTGGCTGCCATATCATCAGGAAAATAAATATATTTTTGAGTTATGGCAGCCATGCCTTCCAAAAATTTAGAGAGTGCGCGGCTCAGCGTAGGCTGTGACATCCCCACGGAGAGGGCACCCAGCCTCTGGAACGAGCCGTTCGCCAAAAATTGCAGGCAGCCAAGCATCTTGGTCATACCTGAAATTGCATGCCCCTTCCTTGTGGTGCGGGCTAACCATGGCCGCAGCTCACTATATAATTTATGGAGGGAAGCGCGATTAAGCCTGGTCAGCTCGAACAGCTCAACATCATTCATGCTATCGATGTTCATGCGACGACGCAGGGGCAATCTGCTCTCAGACATCTCGATCAACTCAATGCCAAAAAGCATAAGCCCTTGATGTGCCACAAACTCGCTCCGCTCCATCCTACTCCCGAGGCCAAATAGCTGCCGGCAAACATTTCGTAAAGCAGCTCTTTAATGGGCTTCCAAACAATTAGCAATCACCTCTCTGAATTGGTCGCAAGCCCATGTGAAGGACGTAAAAAATAGGATCGGACGCAAATAATACGATTTGGACGGGAAAAACACACGAACTAACGCAAATTATACGATTCTCGTACGAAATGCGTATGTTCATATACGTCTATGCGCGAACGATCGTGCGAATACGAAATGGGCAAAAAAACAAGAAAAAATGACAAACACCCACCCAAACTTACGATTCTCGATACGAAATCAATTAACTTTGGCTCTTTGAATCGAGGGGTTAGTGTATAGTTGCTAATAGCTACAGATTGCAGTTTTCACTGCTGTGTGCCAGCCTACACTGTGCTCAACCCAGATGGCCCAAAAGCAGCGCCGCTCACTGCGAACTCTCCCTTCGCTTCCTATGACCAGTACGCCCCAGTCAGGAAGCGTGTTGGCTTTACCATGTGAGATCCTTGGATCAGCATTTTTAACCCTTTATTTGAAAGTATGGTTAGCTCAGTCTTCTTTCAGTGCTCTCTTCGCCATGTAAATTCAGTGGGTATTGCGCTCTGGCCTATAGCTCCATAAATCTTTACAGTGTGTGTATAGAATATTGAGCAGTAACACCATACATTCTATACGTTCAACAGGGAGTAAATATTTTATAGGCAATGCCAGTTTTTATTCTCGGGGCGCAATATGTCATAAATCCATATTTAATCACCAATTCTACATGCCTGAAAGAGGTGTCACTGAATGCCTAACTGAGATTCTTTCACGCATTTGTTGATTGCACCATAAAGTAAATCCCAGGGCCATAAAATGTTCATTACGTAGATTTAGTGAGAGAGGGAATCAGACTTATGACCCATAAAGTCTGTCAATGTCTCCCCAGCATCTTTTCCAGTACAGTAAACTAAATAGCTCCCCTGTGTCACATCACTCTGCACCAGCATGGTCAGCTGGCTCTCCTGAAAGATTTATATCGCACTAAATGCATTAATTAAAAGAGAAACAGAAAAACTAAGGAAAAAATGTAAGGCTTTTCTTTAAAGGACTACTAATAATAGAAATAACTACACTCCCCTAACCCTCCATGATGGTATTTCTAGTGCCTCCTCTCCTCAAGTGCACAGTTCCCTGGCTTGCTCAGTGGCCGAAGACTGTCCATGCCAATGCGAAAGCATTAAGCTTTGCCAATCATACACTTCCCCCCTGCAATAACCTCTATCATAAGAGAAGACACACATTTTCCTTCCGCTCGCGCGGAAGGTCCAGTCGGCTCTGTGCAACGTGCATATTAACGCATAGTACAAAACGCCATTTACATCAGAGATCCATAAGGAGCTGGAGTATCCTTGATCACCCTGTGGACTGAGTGGGCCTCAAGCAAAGGGCAGCTGGGGATGTGTCTGTGGGTGGCAGACCCCCCGAAAAGGTAAATTGTTCTTTGGGCAAGGGGGGGTCCCATAGTGGGGCATACTGAACCGGGATGCCACTGGGGGACTGAAATGGCCGGCCCTGGAAGCTTTTAGACCACAGGTCTGATTTTTTGGGTGGTTGGTCCACTTAAAAAACATGCTACCGAGCCCCACTGGTAAACCAACAGTAAGTCCTTAGTAAGATGAAGAGGTTATGGTGCTGATGAGTGAGATGATCATTCCAGTCTTGTGCAGATGTATCAGCAGGAGGGTCTTGATTATTGAGTGAGGCTAAATTGCAAATCTTGGTACTCATTGCATCCCAGCAGCAACTTTCATTGCCTCAAACAGGCCTCAATGGAGTAAATTCAGCATGGGTTGTAAAAAACCCTCCCCAAACCTTTGCCTCAACTCACTTGTGAAAAATGTGTGGGTGTTGGGCAATTGAAAGTGAGATTTTTAGTTTTTTACTGTGTACAAGAAAACTGTGTGCCCCCCCCCCCCGCCTGAGCCAACTATCCCCGCACACCAGGCATAGGGAATGGTAAACCAGGGCTCAGAGACAGAACATCCCTTGGCCTCTGCCCTTTGGTACAGCTCCGGTGCTCTTCCGAGGGCCTGTGCAATGGAAGAACACCGGGCCCGTGCAATAGGGCCACAAATGCATGATACAGAAAGTTTTTCTCTCAGTTTTTTTGTGTGTATGAGAGATTAGAACACAAAAAATACAAAAAATGTTTGATCTCTCAACAATACAAATGTGAAGTAGTGTGCAGATTGCGTGGGCCGTTGGGCCTGGGTTTTGGTCCACTTGCGTATTATTGTACTTTTTGCCCAGGCACAGTTTTACTGTTTACTGCATTAAAGCGGACCTGGTGGCCAGGTAAGCTGAGTAGATTAGTGATAAGAATGCAATGGTTTGCAATGCCCTTTTTAATTTTGTATTTTAGAAACAGACCATGCACTCTAAAGGCACAGTCCAGGAAAACATAACTAACAACTAACAACACATATACATATCTCCCCCAAATCACCCTGATACTCACCCATTCCCAAAATTGGTCCTGCAGTCCCTGGGAAACTATAATGGCAAAATTGGTAGCTGAGACCCAGATCCACCTCTGTTACTGTGACTAGAGTGCGCAGGGTCTGTGCTAGCATTGACTGTGCTAGGTTGTGTGCCAGGCTCTGCCTCAGCAGATGTTGAGGGACCTGATCTCCGGATCAAGCGAGTATCATATCAACAGACTTGTGTACGGTGTATTCGTTTGGGGGGAGGGGAAGGATGTATGTGTTGTTTGTCACGTTGAATTGGCGTCGCTCTGGGACTGTATAAAATAACCACTTTGCTAATCTGTTGTGGAGTGCTGTTTTTTCAGAAGGCTTACCCCTGAATTCTGCCCTAACTGCTACCAACACTCACCTCTGCTGATCTGCCATCCTTTGGTGTCCCGAACTACTCCCATTTCCCTTTTAGTAATTCACTTTACAGTATCAGCAATTGCTATTTAATTAATATAAGTATATATAAAGTAGGTTATTGTAGAAACTTACTATAATATTGATCATTGGAGAATTGTCCTTGCAGATGTAGAAAATCATGCTTCACAATAAGCAATAAGGTGCTATAATTTGTTAAAAATATAAAAGTGTATTATTAAACAAAAAAATATTACTACACTATTATTTGTATTAAAAATAATTATAATTCTAGTAATAATTAATTTATTTACAAATATTTGTAAAAAATGAAAGTTATTCTTAAGGCAAATTTAAAATCGCCGGGGAGAGCTGTCGACTGCCAATCTGGTTTGCCCTCTGAGTGCCCAACCTGCCTTACCTTCCACCCCCACCCGATCGGCCAAGACCACCCCTCCCGACCCAATCGACCAAGCTGATTTGCAGAGCCAAATGATCTATTCAATCTAATATAAGAATTTTAGATTTGAAAATTGATGTTGTTTTTATTAAAAATAGAGTGAATTGCGCTATTTGTATTATATTTCATTCGGAGAGAAATTAAATTGAGATTAAATGAATGTAATAAAATTTGCTCTCAAGTCTATTGGTTGACAAGAATTATTGGGGTACATTATTGAAATGTTTTCTAACAGGACTGAACACCCAATTAAGAAAAAAAATGCCATTTTGTGAATACTCACCTTGTAAAATGGGTATTATAAGTATGTCACACACCCCGCTTCAAGATATTCATAACCTGTGGGTAATACTGACCTGTAGAGGGCGAACTGCAGAGATGATAGGAAAAAAGAAGCCCCTCCCGGTCCACAAATACCTGGGACCTCCCACTCATTACCCAGTATCAAGAAAGCTGTAAGGAAAGGGACCAGGAAGAGCCAAATATAAGTCATAACAACGCAAAGTTCACAATATGAAGGATCCAGAATACAAAAAGGGCGGGGTGAAGCGGGGTGTGTGACATACTTATAATACCCATTTTACAAGGTGAGTATTCACAAAATGGTATTATTCTAAATATGTCACACACCCCGCTTCAAGATATTCATAACCTGTGGGACATCAAATAGCAGTGTCCATAAAGGGCGGGGATCCAAAACAAGGCATAACTCACAACTTAAACCACTGTAGCCTGCAGAACTTTGCGGCCAAAAACAGCATCCGCTGAGGCCCTAACATCAACCTTGTAAAACTTTGAAAAAGTGTGAACAGAAGACCAAGTAGCAGTCTTACAAACTTGCTCAACAGAGGCCTGGTGCTGGAAAGCCCAGGAAGCCCCAACCGCACGAGTAGAATGAGCAGGAACACGAAAAGGGGGATTCCTCCCCTTAGCAGAATAGGCCCCAACAATGGCCTGACGAATCCATTTACTGATGGAAGCATTGGCGGGCGCCAAACCTTTCTTCGGCCCGGAGGGAACCACAAAGAAGGCATCAGTCTTGCGAAAAGAAGAAGTTACTACCAAATAGTACTTCACAGCACGAACCACATCCGAGGAATGCAGGGCCCTCTCCTAATCGTTGTTGGGATTAGGACACAGAGAGGGCAGAACAATATCCTGATTTAGGTGAAAAGCAGAAACCACCCTAGGAAGGAAATCCGGCTTGAAACGGAAAACCACCTTGTCCTGATGTCTTTCAAAATACGGAGCTTGAATAGACAGGGCCGCCAACTCAGAGACGCGCCGAACTGAAGTGATGGCTACCAAAAAAGGCCACCTTCTGTGTAAGGGAAGACAAAGCAATATCATGCAAGGGCTCAAAGGGAGCCCTGAAGAGCGGAAAGAACCAAATTCAAATCCCAAACCGGAATTATAGGCTTCCTAGGAGGCCGCACATGCGTAACCCCTTGGAAAAAAAGTCTTAACCAACGGATGAAGAGCAAAAAATCTTTGGAAAAACACCGCCAGGGCAGAAACCTGCCCCCTCAACATACTGAGATGGAGCCCCAGATCCAAGCCGTGTTGGAGGAACTCCAGAACTCTAGAAATAGAGAATTCCCTACAAGGGAAGGCCCTAGTTTCACACCAATCAATATACGATCTCCAAGTCCTATAGTAGATGGAAGAAGAAGACCTCTTCCTTGCGCTAATAAGAGACTGAATAACAGCATCCGAAAGGCCTTCCTCCTTCACGATGGAGGTTTCAGCAGCCACGCCGTCAAAGCCAGCGTTGGTAAATTGGGGTAACGTAGTTGACCCTGTGTGAGCAGATCCGGCAGCAGGGGTAGAACGAACTGATCTTCTACTAACCTTACCACGTCTGCGAACCAAACCCGTCTTGGCCACCTTGGAGCCACCAGAATTGCTGAAGCTCCCTCCAGGACCAGCTTGCGCACCACACTGGCTACCATTGGAAATGGAGGGAACAGGTACAGAAACCCCAGATCCCTCCAGTTCAGGGACATGGCATCCACTGCTAGAGCCAGTGGATCCTTCGAAAGAGACACAAATACCGGAAGATTGCGATTGTGACGGGAGGCAAAGAGGTCCACCACCGGTGACCCCCACCTGAGACAAATCGAGTGAAAAACCCCTGGGACAGAGAGACCATTCCCCCTTGCGGACAGACAACCTGCTCAGAGAGTCCGCCTCCGTGTTCTCCACTCCCGAAATGTAAACTGCCGAGATGCACGGGACACGGCTCTCCGCTCAGTCCAGAATCAGAGATACTTCCTTGAGGGCACTCCTGCTGCGGCTCCCTCCCTGGTGATTGATGTAGGCAACCGCCATCCGATTGTCCGACCGGACCTGAACCGGCAGTCCCTGTAGGTGATGAGTCAAACGTACAAGAACCATCCTGATGGCTCTCAATTCCAGAACATTGATGGGCTCGTGGGCTTCCAGAGGTCCCCACAAGCCCTGAAACTGAAGATCCTTCCAGAAGCCTCCCCATCCTGATAGGCTGCCATCCGTGGTGACCATCTCCCACAGAAGCATCAGAAAGGATCTGCCCTTCAACAGATTCACAGAATTCAGCCACCACCGTAGTGACTGGCGAATCCGAGGAGTCATCAGAAAGGATTGATCCAATGACAGAGGAGACCTGTCCCAGGCCGTCAATAGATGGAGCTGTAACGTCCCTGTGGGAAACTGAGCAAAAGGGACTGCTTCGAAGGAGGCTACCATCAGCCCCACCAGTCTCATCCCTAGCCGGATGGTCGGACGAGGAGTGGATATGAACAACTGAATCAAAAGAACCTTGAACTGAGGAAGGAACACCCTGGCCTGAGTCGTATCCAAAGACATTCCCAGAAAAGACACGATCCTGGACGGGGAAAGGGAGGACTTGGGGTAGTTGATCACCCAACCGAACCTCTCCAGAGGCGAATTCCCTGTGCTCTGAGGAGAGCCATGACCCCTGCAAGCACCTTTGTGAACACCCTTGGAGCTGAAGTGAGACCAAAAGCGAAAGCCACAAACTGAAAATGCCGATCCTCCACCACGAACCTGAGAAATCTCTGGTGCGCGGGAAAAATCGGAACATGGAGGTACGCGTCCTTGATGTCTCTGGACGTCATAAAGTCGCCCTGATGAAGAGAGCAGATAGCTGAACGCAGTGTTTCCATGCGGAATTTTCGCAATCTGACAAATCTGTTGAGAATCTTCAGATCCAGTATGGGCCGAATAGAACCATCCTTTTTGGGAACCGTGAACAGATTTGAATAAAAGCCTTGACCCCGGTCTGAAGGAGGCACTGGACAAATGACCGCTATATCCAGAAGACTTGATACCGCCACCCGGAGCCCCTGCGCAGCCAGTGCGTCCGGGGGCACCAGAGACCTGAAGAAACGCGGGGGGGGGGGGGGCGGGACTCGAACTCCAGCTTGTGGCCGGAAGACACCACTTCCTGGATCCATTTGTCCGAAACCTCTCGAATCCAGATCTCAGAGAACTGTCGCAGCCGCCCCCCCACCCGCACGGGTGAGGGCGTCCCCTCATTGCTGAGCAGGTTTGGCCGCGGGTTTAGGCTTAGAGCCCCAAATGTATCCTGAACGGGCACGTCCTCTGCCCCTGTTCCAGGAATCTCCTCTTGTGGATGGGAAGGCAAATCCTCTTCCCGCTCTGGAACCCCGAAAGGAAGGAGTGAAGGAAGCCGCTCCCCGAAAAGGACGTCGTCGCCTCTTTCGTTGCCACTGGTGCAACCAAATAGAACGTCTAATAGTCACCAGCAGAACAGAAGTTCTGCTACACATCATCAAAGAATCATCCAAAGCGGCTAGTATGAAAGACAAAAACATCTAACATCGTTTAAGTCCAAGAAATTCTCCACTGACCGGATCCAAACCAGAGGAGGTTAACAGATCCCTGACCACCGACCTGGTAGCCACCACCAGCAGCGCTGAGGCACAAACAGACCACATGGCTGACCCAACGCTAGCAAAACCGTGGCAAGCCATCTGGTCAATACGCTTATCCTCACCATCTTGAAGTGTGGAACAATCAGGGTTATTCAAAACAGCTGAGTTGGACAGTCCCAGAATTGGTGCGTCCACTACGGGAGGGGACGCCCAACGCTTAACTGTATCCAAAGGGAAGGATACCTTTTATCCCAACTCTGAGGAATGCCTGGGAGCCTAGCAGGCCTCTCCCATTCCTTAGAAATAATTTTATCAAAATGCTTTTGATTAGGAAATTCCAAGCACGGCTTGGATTCCTCGACAAACTCCCCTTGTTGTTGAGGAGCCTCCTCAGGAGGGGAGATAGCCAGAACCTCAAACATCTGAGCCAGGACATTAGGAGTATCCATGGAACTCCCTGACCCCTTCTCAGAATCAGCACCAACAAATTGCTGATCATCTGAAGTATCAGATTCCTCAAACAACTCTCCTTCCTCTTGAGGAGAGTAATCTGACCAATCCAGATAATCTACTTCATCATATTCAAATGCCGGAGTGACCGGTGACAAATTTTTCAAGATTGGCCAATCTGGTACACACATCAGACTGCGACTCCCCACTCATGACAACGTCACACACGGGGCACGGGTCAAGACGGGAGGGGGGAGGGGATGAAGACGGCGGTGCTGACCCAGATGCCTGGGGTCCGGACTGCCGTGTAATAGTCTGCTGCGCACAAGGAATACATAGAAATACATCATCCCCTGTTAGGGATACCCCACAACCCATACACTTCCGGGATTGCCCCGAGGGGAGCCCGATATCCGGGGATGCCTCCATAAGGTGAACTTTTGGGTAGTCGCAATGACCGAGGGAATTACCCTTATAAGCAACCCGGGATGCCCTTTTAAAGTCCCAAGTGGGAGGATTTGTATAAGTATATTGAAAACCCAGGGACCCTAGGACTGGGAGAGACCCCCTAAACCCCTATGTAGGTCTACCTGGAAGACATAATAAAGACACTAAATAAGCATATGAAAAATCAATAGAATAGTAGAGTTATGAAGGGGGCCCAGAGGGCCACTCACTGTGCCTTCCAGTCAGGAGGAGGTTAATGGCGTCCTCACGCCACGAGCGAGGCAGCAGCAGCAGCAGGAGGAAAGAGAGGAGAAGAGGGGGGCGTGGCCAGAGCGGAGCGCGATGTCCCTGCTCCGCCCCCCCTTCACAGCCCAGCTAAATGATTGAAAAGAAGCCCAGGCTCCGCAGCAGACCCTGTCGAACGGGGGCGGGCCGCGGGGTCCTCGGCGAAAGCCCGACCCTGCCCCCCGCTACAGCGCGTAAGGGGAGAAGCTCCCCTCCGCCATACACAGCTGACAACAAAAAGGCCAGCGCCAGCGTCCAGTAAATAAAAAATAAAGCCAGCGCCAGGCCCCGCCCCCCGCTGCCAGTGACTGAGGAGAGAAGCTCCCCTCAGCCTGTCATGGGGTAAAAAAGGCAGAAAAACTGCTGAATGATCTCTAGTGGCTGCACAATTTAACGTGACAAACACAAGTTATACACACGGTTATAATAAAGAAGAAAGAAAAGCCTGTACACAGAGGAAAGGACCCCAGGTCCCCCCCCCCCCCCGCCCCCCGCTGCCAGTGACTGAGGAGAGAAGCTCCCCTCAGCCTGTCATGAGGTAAAAAAGGCAGAAAAACTGCTGAATGATCTCTAGCGGCTGCACAATTTAACGTGACAAACACAAGTTATACACACGGTTATAATAAAGAAGAAAGAAAAGCCTGTACACAGAGGAAAGGACCCCAGGTCCCCCCCCCCCAAGGAGAAGGGTATCCGGAGAGGGGTTTTTAACACCAGCTAGGGTGAAATGGCCAAGGGACAGGGCATCCCAAACCGGGGTCACCAACCCGGATAGCCGCCTACCCTCTTGTATAGGGTCTCACGGTGGAGCTTTGCTCCTAAGCACCTAAGGTGCTTTTCTACCTTCACCCGGAACGCAGCCTAAGGCTGGGAGGCATGTGTATGTGGGAAATATAAAGGAATCCGGTCGGAAATAAATAAAAAACGGGCCGGGAGTTATCCCGCTACCTGAAATCCCCCTGTGCAAGGAGGAGACATCATCTTCTGACTTGCTCGCCGACTGCAGAGATGAAGACTGGGTAATGAGTGGGAGGTCCCAGGTATTTGTGAACCGGGAGGGGCTTCTTTTTTCCTATCATCTCTGCAGTTCGCCCTCTACAGGTCAGTATTACCCACAGGTTATGAATATCTTGAAGCGGGGTGTGTGACATACTTAGAATAAACTCCATTCAGCTTTTACTTGTAGCTTCGAGCTGCAGAGCACCATAGTAAAGACTAAATGGAGCTCAAGCCGCTTGATTATCAGGTAGCCTGGGCATGCACCGTGGGATTCAAGAGAGGTGAATTTACAGGTCTAAAAAGCCAACCCCGAAGCAGAAGAGAAGTCAAGATCATGTAAAGTAATGGTCTCAAACCCTCTACTACAAGGCCTACCAACAGGTCATGGTTTGTGGATCTCCACATAGCTGCCTCTATAGCTCGGCTGCTGCCCTAATTACATCACAGGTGCATGTGCATGGAAATCTGCAAAACCTGGGCCTGTAGGAGAGAGTTGGACCCCCTAATGTAAAGGGTTTCACTATTTCCTAGCCTTCAGCTTTCTGCTCGGTTCCAGTGAGAACCATCTGGACAAAAATAAAAGCAAACACATTGTGTTCAATAAAAAAATGATATTGATTTATTAGTTTGTAATTACATATAGAATAATCTGGTCTTTGTTACAATAAACAGCATAAATACATATCTTCATAAAAGTATCTAAATACAAGAGGTGTTTGTTTTGTGTTTTTGCTGGCACACAGACAATTCCCTTTCATCCATACCTCGGTCATTCAAGAACAGGAATAATAATCAATTCACTGGGACCTGGCAGCGACTGTGGACACTGAGAGGCATAAGAATACACTGTCCTACCCATTCACTATGATAGCAATTTTATCAGCCAAGATATGTATTTTGTAGTTTGAGAAGAGCAATCTATATTACCCATTAACACCTATAACATGGTTGAATGAAGGCCAACAAGACTACCAGCTTGTTCACAAGTACAGGAAAACAAGAGGAGAATAAGCATTCAAAATCTGAAGCTTTCTAAGCGCAAATATATATCATATATCATATTCATAACCTCTCCAAGTGAAAACTAGAGTTGTACTTAGCAAACAGGCCACTAAATCCAGATTGAGGTAAGGGCTCCTGGCAGTAAAGTGTCATAAATCATAGTGGAACACACGTGAAACTGCATGCACCATAGTAGGCCATAGAATAGGGAAAAAGTAAGCAGGTAAATGTCTTACCAGGGTTAATGGATGTTATTTGCCAATCCTCCATGTGTTAAAGAACAATTAGTTTGCCTTACAACCTTACAAACTCAAAAGTGTATTAAGGATTTCACAGAACACAATACAGTATAGCAATGTGCTTCTGGTGGTCAATCAAGCTCCTAAGATGTTTATTATGGGATAATTCAGACAAGAAATGCTCAAAATTGGATTCTTATGGCCAAACTAAAGTCCATGCAGGTATTTAGTTATGGTTCTTATTAACCACAATTCTACCACAGGTTGTAATCTTGCCTGCCCTCAGCACTAATGTTCAAAGGCTACTTACAAAAACCCCAACAATAATCCTTAAAGGGAAAATAAGCATTTGTGGACTTTCCCTCAGACCCTAGAGCAGAACCGGCCAGACAGCATAAGACCCCCCTCCAATTCTGCTGTATGATCATCCACAGCGCTGGTGTAAGAAGCCAACCCCATTGATGGCCATGGCATGAGGACAGTGATCCCATTTACTTAAATGGGAGCCTCCATTTACAGAAGTTCCCTGTGTACAGAGGCGTCCATTGAAGTCAATAGGAGCACGCTGTACTCAGACCCTGCACCCCGGCAGGGCTGACTTACAAGTGCTGCGGGTGAAAAACAGCAGCAGGGGAGTGCTCTGAGGTCTAAGGGAAAGTCTGTATGGATGGATTGGAGGTGAAAGATGGTAGAAAAAAAAATAGAAAGGGGTTTTCTTAGGTAATTTGTATAAATGCAAACAAAATCGTTTTCTAATGCTACAGGTATCCTGAAATTTACAAATTAAAATTTAAACATGTCTCAAATTGTATCCTAACCTGAAAGAAAATCCTTAAAGTTGGCTTTAATGGGATCCTTCTATAATCCCAATTATAAACATGAAGCATTTTGAAATGTAAATTTCACCAATTCAGAATTGGTCTTGATCCTGTATATTATTCCATTTATTCAAATGGTATTATTTATAGTTTTTAACACACATTTCACGAATTGCGGACACAGTTTGTACTCTGGGGGAAAGATGTACCAAAATATTTGGAGCCTGATGTCCTTGGAAATTGTAAAAGCTGGATTGATAGCCATAACACGCCTGTTCTAATAAGTAATGAGTTAAAATATATACCGGTATGTTAAAATTGAATTTATGATGTGCTCACGTTGGATCTTGGCAAAGCTTTAAAAAAACTGTTTAAAAGACCCCCAATGGGGAGAGGACAGATTTAATCTTTCTCAGTTATCTTTTTTTGTAGCACTATTATTTAAAATATTTATATAATTGTAATATTTTTTTATTTAAAATCACCTGTTGGAAAACATTGCGAGATTTTCTTGCCATCATAATATTCATGTTTGAATCAATTCAATTAAACCGAAATGCATCCAGAATGCTTTTAAGTTCGTGGGTTATTTAGCTGCTGTTCTGCCTTATTTCAATATCTCTTTAGAATCAAAATCTCAAGGGGCGCTGCACACTCAATGAATGCTGTAGTAATGGAAATTAAAAATCATAATATAGAGCATACATTTTATGATACTTCAGTGGACCTATTCAAAGACCTCAGACGAGGGGTGCCATATTTAGCAGAGATCCACTTACACCCCTGGTGTACAGAGGCCATGCCTTCTCCAAAGAACAGCCCCCAGCTTTACCAGCGGTAAGGTAAGCAGTTTGTTTCATGCCCTATATGGTGCCCGGTATCTGAGGTCTTAAGAAAAATACATAAAAGTGGACTTTTTTTTTAAGTTTCATCTTCCATTTCATATCTCTATTTGTACAATTAGGCTATAGGTCAACATTTTCAGATACAATGAATTGAGACCAAACAAAAGGAACTGGGTTATGCTATGTTTTGTATACAATTGTACAAGTATAAAATCTTCTTCATATATCTTCGTATATACATAAGGTGTCCCGAATAAATGTATACATTTTAATATTTTGGTGTGTATATATATATATATATATATATATATATATATATATATCTCTACAAATATATACAGTTTTGTGCTAGCAGCATGTTACATTTCTAAACACACCATAGATATTAAGATTAATACACCATCAAACCATCTATGGTTCATTTATCAAAGTAAAAGCAGCAGTGAGATAAGAAAAAAACATTCCTGTAACCAACTCAGCAGCAATAGTACATCTATTAAAATGATCGTTTAAGTAATGGGACCTTGGCAGAAATGAAACCTTTACACTAGACTAAATTATTATTTGGTGAGCTCTTCGAGAAAGTGCAAGCCTTCCCAGAGAAGTGACAGTAGGGTGGCTAGGAAAGACTGGAGGCTCTGTTAAAACAGTTGCCATAAAATCTAACAAGGCTCAGTCCTAAATGAATCTTACTACCCCTCCAGTGAACATCAAGTTGGGTTTTCCCATTAGACGGAGTGACTTGAAGAAAAGGTAAGTATCTCTGCAATGTCTTTTGTGGCATGAGGAGGTATGTAAGGTTTATATGGGATCCCTGTGGGCCAGGACCCTTCAGGAGGTTCACTTCAAAGCAGATCCTTACCCTCAGTTTTGTGTCCCCATCTGCTTGTAAGACCCAAAACTGAAGAGTCACTTACCCTTTCCTGTTCAAACCAATGTGGACCAAGAAATGGGTGCATGCTGTGGCACCAAAAACATTCAGCTGTTTCTGGCTCCAATAGAAGGGGCAATGCAAGAAAAGTTTTTTATTTCTTTTTTTTTGTGAGGGGGTTTTGCATATATGGTCATTGTATGCCAGCGCATGCATAAGAATTTGTACTCTGCCTTTAACCCAGCCGTGCAGTCAAACAGCCTGTCAAAAGTTGAGCATCACTCATTGCTGTGGTCTGTGGGATTTAGGTTCCGCAAAAAGGGAGTGGGTTAAAGTCTCTGCATCAGAGCAACTCCCCCACAATACTACTCCTATGTCTTGCTGTGCCCTTACCTAAATATGAAGAAACACAGTGTAAGCAAATTCCCTCAGGCCCTAAAGGTGAAGCAGAGTGCAAGTAATTTCCACCCTGGACCCAAAAAGCATTATGCAGAGAACTAGAGGACCCTAGCCCAACCAAATAAATAGGCCAAAAAAGGGTGAAAACCCTTATTACGCACAGGTAACAATACTGGCATTACTGGGGTTTCACACAGTGGGCATCCCAAATCAGGCTTGTCCTGGACCCCAGGAAAACCCAGTAGAGAGAAAATTCCAAAAATCAAAATAGACTTTTGGTCCAGTAAAATATGTCCTGGGGCACCCCAATTAGAGATGTCCCGCAGTATAAAACTAAGGACACCTAACAGCATAGTCACCTAATTCCAGGATCCCACAGTGATCAAGTGAGGCACTGAGCGAAGAAGCTTTGCTCTTCAGCTTTATCCTTGTTCCCTCCGCTGTGGGCGCCCCCTCATGTCTGTCAGGCATGGCATGCAGAGCATGAATGCCATGGCAGAGAGTAGATGCATTACTCAGTGCAAGGCAGTTGAGGGTGTGGGGGCTTCCTTATGGATTTAAACAGTGCAACATTTTTGACTTTTGGTCTACTTTAAAGTGAACCAACATTTTTATTTGAAAAGAAAACACTGCTGATCTGCTGTGGAGGGGTGTTATCCTAACTGGTGTCTGACCATTTGAAAGTGCAAGTCCACCCAATTTAAAACCCCCATTTGCCATACCTTACCTGGCACTTGGTATAAAACAGAAAACAGACCAGGCTTGGGTGCCTGATTCCCTGGTGACCAAGACAGACTGACTCCTTAGTCAGCCAATCACTGCACAGCAGTCACACTGTCATTGACTGTCTAAGTAATCAGTTACGGCCAGTCTGGCAGCTAAAAATTAAGAGGTGCTGCTCCTGGTTGGGGATCGATGTCCAGTGCTCAGCGGGGAATCCTTCTCTGTAAATAGCCAAATTGGGTCCAGCACTTGGTAAAAGTTTGACTAATAAAAGTCGGATTACCACTGTTAAGTACAGTAATAAGTATGTATGACCATAACTGTCATATATCCCTGCTAAAATCAATCCTAATTCTAATCAAGCCTAAGACAAAAACCTAAATAAATGCTTATTGGTCGCACAGAAACTCTGGGTCTGGGAAACTCAAGGTCATCAAGGAGGGGTTCATATACTCGGGGGGTGAAAAAACATACTTTATTGACAATCGTTTATCATTCCCTAGCAGACAAGCACAACTTGCAAGTGGAAAATAATAAAGCTGAATTCTCCACATGAAGCAAAAACAAATGTGTTTTTGTACATGACTGAAGACGACCCCCCCCCCCCTCCACAGTGCAGATACACTGACCTTTCAAAGCAAGGGGAACCCGAAACTTCTGTACACGTTTCTATTGTAGTATTTCAAACAGTGCCCTGGTAATGCTCAGTCCCCAGTCTAACTAAACCTCATCTGAAATCGGTGAATATCTCTGCACTGAGACACTGGGGTAGGCAAGAGGAGGTGGATTACAACAGGCGTACACTAAACCTGGGATAAAGTTGCCAGGGAATGTGAGTTCACATTAAGCCCCTTGATAGGTTTACCAAATATTGTATTGCAAACAAGACATTGGCCAACTAGTTTGACTTATTCAGTGCAGACCTAGGTCTTATTGTGGCTATATGTATAGCTATAGCTATATGTGTCTATGTAGTGGTTGTAAAACTATGTAGCATTGTTATCATGGGAAACTGAAGTTCTACTAAATTTGAAGAAAGGGAAGAGTGGACATATTTTCAGAAGTGCTTATAACAGCCTTGATATAGAGAATATAAAAGTAGGTAGTTTTGAGCACTGTTTCTCGACCATACCCCGGGGGGGGGGGGGGGGACATGCACAAGGTTCAGGGGCACAACAAAAAGGGGGGTCTGACTAGTCTGGTTTATTATTTTAACAGTGAAATATTATCCCTGCTTGCTTTAAATGTACTACAAGGCCTGTGGTATACTTATTTTGGTACCATTCATAAGTGATCGCCCCCTTGGGGGTACTTGTTTGGAACTTCTAGTCACTAAGGGGTAGTAGGTGTAAAAAGGTTGAGAACTATTGATCTATTCTGTTTCAGTTCAACTGCCCCTAAAAATATGACCATAGGAGAAATGCCAAATGGTATTCGAATGAAAAATTCTGGAGGTTGGTTATTTCTTTTTGGCTTCCACTTTTGAACTCTCGAGCTTTAAATGACCCCAGTTGGTGCAACCACTTTTCTTGCTCGGAGCTTGAAAAATACAGGAAATTAGATCAGAAGGTTCAAGTGTCGGCTGTACTGGAGGTCTATTCTGTTAAATAAAATTTGTTTCTCAAAAACTGTAATGCTATGTGGCCATAATACAAGTATATCTTAGCAGAGTTCCAAAAAAATACTGATTAAAATGAAATAAAGGTATTTTTTTAAATACCTTGCTCAGCAGACCCCCTGATGATACATCCTCTTGTTTCCTAGATTAAAATTCCAATCAAGCTTTACAGAATTGTCTTACATTAGGAATAAGATGTATCAAGATTTCCATCTGTCACATCCTCCATGGTGTATAAACAGCCCAGATGTTCTATTTCCCTTGCTCGGCCTGAGAAATTATTTAAAATGGAGAGGCGGACAGGAATCAACCGATGTCAAAAAGCTGCTTTCGAAAACATTTCAGTGGATTAAATGGTATTGATATAAAATGAATGTACAATTACCATATGTGACGTTAATTAACAGTTATTGAATAAATGCATGTGAGAAATCACCGACTATGAAAGTGTTCCCTTTAGACATTTATATGTTTATGTCTCTGCTTCTACATATTAATAAAGGGGAGAATTATCAAAAATAGTGTAGAGATAAAACTGGTGCATCTGAGGCACCCAATCTGCACTAGTTTTGTCCAATTATCCTCCCAACAGCCTAAATACATGTTAACAAAACAATTGACATTAAGTAAATCTCTCTCAACGTAGAAGACTTTGTTTAGAAACAAGTCAGTGACATTTATTGTTTATGGGGATAATTCTGATAGATAAAGGATGAGTTAGGTGAGGGGTGCAGGTCAGTGGTCTCAAAGCAGGGGTTAGATGAGGGGTGCAGGCCAGTGGCTGCGGAGGGGGGTTAGGTAAGGGGTGCAGGTCAGTGGCTTCAAAGGAGGGGTTAGGTGTGGGGTGCAGGCCAGTGGCTGGGGAGGGGGGTTAGGTGAGAGGTGCAGGTCTGTAGCTGCGGAGGGAGTTAGGTGAGGGGTGCAGGTCAGTGGATGGGGAGGGGGGAAAGGTGAGGGGTGCAGGTCAGTGGCTGCGGAGGGGGGTTAGGTGAAGGGTGCAGGTCAGTGGCTGGGGAGGGGGGTTAGGTAGGCGTTTAGCCCTATCCTCAAACTCTTCCCCCACAATGGTCAGCAGTACAGCAGCACAGCATACACACACATACCTTATACACAGCACGCACACGCACACAAACATCAATCAAACACAGCAAAAACCTATCAAGCAGCCTTACCAGCATACCGACACTGTTCCTGTCTGCAGTGAGGAAGTAGCAAGGGGCAGGGAACTAGAAAGCTATGTGTTCCTGGGGGGACACTAAAAGACAGTGCACACAGTTATCACTCGGATGGAAGCAAACTCCTGGACAAGAAGTAATTCCAGCACTGTAATGGCATGCTGTGCAGTTGCTCCTGGGACACAATGCTAGGGTCAGTCCTGGCCAGGGGTCTGGACAACTGGCATCCGCAGGTGGACTCCAGCCAAGCTTTAAATAAATAATAAGGGCATTAGGACCTTACTGAAAAGAAGGGGGGGTCACCATTGCTGGCCTCCTAAAAATTGCTAGTACTCTGGTCTCTCTTCTGCAACACTTTAGGAGCCATTGACCTGGAACTAGCATGCTGGTCGGTAAATTAGAAGATGGCAGAAAACAATCATGTCTTCTCATCTGGACAGTAGTATATGTTGAAGTTGGAGGTATAGTCAGTCCTTCAGCATTTTCTACACCATGTTCTCTCTCTTACAATATTCTTTTGCTTTATGTGATCCCATTGTAGATATCTAGCCTCAATTATTGTTTTATTGCTAGAGACATAGGTGTGAATTTGTGGCAGATCAAAAGGTGGGATGCGGGACAAAGAGTGGGGATTTGGTGCAAATGACATCCCTCTAGTGACACCCACGCTTGTTCATGTTTTGTGTTCCTGTAAGCACGCTTCTCCCTTCTCCTGCGATGTGGCAAACAATGAAGGCGCCTGCTCCTCTGTGACTGACAGCAAGGCGTGTGCACCAGGGCCAGCCTATTAGCCCCAGAAGCTGGATCGGTTTAGCTTGTATGTTCCTGTAGAATAAAGCTACAGACAGGGAGGTGTTTTTCTCTTTCTTTTGGCTTAGCTAAGCAAATACCCGGATTGGTGGACTACAAACAACTTGATTGGTGGTGGCCAGTTGGGGCTCAGTTTCACCTAGGGAGCAAGGATAAAATTAGGAAAAACAGGCTTGCATGGGGTTAATGCACATAACGGCACCGGCGATTGGGCTACTTCCCCCCCACGCAGAATACAGGGTGGACATTTTACACAAACCTTAAACAAATAAACTTTTTAACATGGCTGTTTTACCAGTCTGGTGCATGTCAGACACTCATCAAGCAATGGTGCCTACTGTGCCTGATAAAACTGGTTCTACATGTTTTGGATATAAACAAAACCAACATTTAGACCATAATGAAATGAAAATTTCATGAAATGAAACTCTGAGGAGTTAAATAATGGCACTTGGTTATATCAATCAAAACTGTTACAGTTTTAGGTGAATGTCTTATTTAAAAGCATAAACATCACATCTTTCCCTCGTTTTGGTTTTCGTTACGCTGTGTGAACGCTTGATGGCTATAGGCATAATGTCCACATGAGTGTTTCTCATCATTACCGCCCTGTCAACTCAACATTATAGGGGGTAAAACTGTGATGCAGCCTCTGAGGATTGGATTTCCACCTGGGCCATTTTGAATTGGGTGCACTGCAACCACTTCCGCAACACGGCCGAGTTGTGTGTGATCTGTGTGGAGCCTTGCAGCATTCTGAGGTTCTGCTGGTTGGCGTGGTTCTGTATCGCTTGGAGGCGCAGTTGTAGTCCTGCAGACAAATGCTGGAAGAAAATCAACATTTAGATTGGTGGATTTCAGCTGTATTGAAGAAAATTTCAAGTGTGTTTAGTATATAAATGTTTTAAAGGTCTAACACAAGCTAAAACATATTTTTATTGTAGACCGGATGGAAAAGGATAAGGGCAACTTGAAAAAGAAAGTACACTTTGGTGGACTTTCCTAGAGACCTCAGATTAGAAGTGTCACAGGGGCACATGGCTCCCCTGCTTATCTGCTGCTAATCGGGGTGGCATTTGCCACTCTATTGAAGCATGAGAATCTCATCCTGGGTCTTGCACCACTGGTTTTGGATGAAGGGGGAGTACAGTGCACTGAGAATCAGTCTGGCCTTGGAATCTGCATGCACCCCTTTGTACTCTGCACACACCCCTTTGAGACCGGAAGAGACTCAATGTGAGATGCCAGACCAGGGAAAGGTGCAAATGTCTTGGGCCCCTGTGACGCTCCTAAATCTAAAGTCTCTAAGAAATGTCTAAAGTAACCAGGGGCATATATACTGTAGGTTTCACAGGCCCTATAGCAAAAACCATAGTGAGCCCACCAAAAATGCCCCCCAGCAGTACATTACCTGCATTGATCTTAGGGACTGCAGGATTGGTTTGTGAGTAGACCACTCAGTCATAGACTGGTCTGATTGGAGTTCTAGATAGTGTTGGCATACTGTGGTGCCCGAGATGGTGGGACCTTGAGAGGTTCGTTTCTTCCTGGGGTGCTTATTTCACCAAGTGCCCTAAACAAAGGCTGCCATTGGGGAGACAATGCTCTCTGCAGAACCTTTGTCTCTTGCCTCCCTGGCAATCCTTGTAGACAGTGACAGTGCACCAACATAGCATACTTCTGCAAGGTGGGGGGGCGCTTGCACTGGTCCCCCTTCTGCCATGGGCCCAGTAGTGGTTGCCCATATTGGTAATAATATGCAGTGACAGCTAAGCCTAATTTGGGTAGAGAAGTGAAAAACAATCATGCTAATGTTTTGTTCACATTTCACAGAGGAAGCATGAGTAACTGGTGAGTGCAGCAGCTTACACTCACCTTTATGTTTGATTGAATCATCGGTAGCCACAGGGGTATCAGCTGACAAAAGAAAAAAAATGTTACAGCAAGTTCAATTAAACAAAGCACCTGGCAGTATCCATAAGCTGTTATGTTCATACAGTTAGGACGTGCAGACAACACAGAGGAGCCCACTATAAAACCACCCAGTTATATATGGAGATAATGGTGAAAGTAACGATGGAGACAGTGGAGGATCGTGCTGAGTGTATTTTTAGGTACTGGACACAGGTCCAGTGTTCCAGGACAGTGCACGCTGAGATCTGTTGTGCACGGGGTCACTCTGAACAGCTTGTTTACTCACCTCCCTCTTTTCCACAAAGACATCCAGGGATTAGATCCCTTAAAATACTACAAGATCCCAAATATCCTATGAGATCCCTATAACTTAAAAAACAGATTCAGTTTTACTTAGGAATCTATTCCTATTTTAGAATATTTCTGTAGGCTTAGAGAACCCCATACTCGCCGTACTGCCAGATTTAGTGCAGCTGTGGATCCTGACATGCCTTTGGTCTTCTGTCACTTTAGTGCCATATGCTCAGATATTTGACCATGTCTACATTTCCCAAAAACAAAATGGGTAAGCCAAAAATGGGTCAAAGCCAAATCTCCTGCTTGATAATTCCTCGGCTGTGCCATCTCTGCTCCAGAATATGAATGCAATTACATCCTTTTAACATTATCAAGATCTGCAATTACTTTCTAAATCTTTGGCCCTGAGATAATTGTTATTGACTCAATCTGATGACTCACCTTTTATTCTCTTCTAGAGAGGCACCCTGGCTTCCTATACATCATGTCACCGAACAGAGAAAAGCTTTCAGGGTAATTAGATAAAGTGTTTTGTTACATCATACTGACATTCTCAAGCTCAAGATCTTCAGCCTCTGCATGAGTATGCCTGGCTGCAGAGGGAAAAATGCACTAAGCTGGGAAGTGCTGTGATCTGCAGCCTGTAACCCTGGTTTGCCATTGGTTACACTACTACCTTAAAGGGAATCTATACTAAATTCATTTTTATTTGAATCCATACAAATGGTTATGCAACCCCTTATGTAAAGACATGGAAAAACACACAGGGGAGATGTTGGGTGTCCACCTATGCTTACTGAATTGCCCGACATGGAAAATGTGGAGTGACAATCTATGTTTCAAGAAGAACACACAGGAAAGATGTTGGTTGACAATCATTTTTTATCAAATTTGCCAATATGTTGGTTGACCATCAAGGTTTATGGAATCAACACATAAATAGGATGATGGGTGACCTTCTATGTTAAGAGAGTTCACAGACAGGGAAGATGTTGGATGAACATCTATATTAACAGAATTGGCTCACAAAGATGTTGGGTGGCCATCTATGTTTTTAACGAATTCACAGACAGGGAAATCGGGTGACCATCAATGTTTATTGAATTGGGCAACAGGAAATACATTGGGTCGTCATCAACGTTTATATAATTAGCGCACACAGGGGATATGTTGGGTGACCATCTACTGGGCCATGAAAAAGTATCTGTACCCCTTGAACGTTTCCACGTTTTTAATATTTCAGCCACAAACTTGAGGTTGTAGTTGATAGAGCAAAACAAAGTAGTGTAGTGTAAATCAAATAATACCTGCTTTTCCAAATGTTTTAAAAATACTGAAAATGTGGTGGTGTGCATACGTATTCAGTTCAGTATTTTGTAGAACTACATTTAGCTTCAATTACAGCTGCAATTCTGCTGGGTTATGTCTCTGCCACCTTTGTACATCTAGACGCTAAACCATTTACCCATTCGTCTTTGCAAAATAGCTTAACTCAGTCAGATTAGATGGAGAGGAATTCTATTGCAGGTTTGGCAGTTTGTTTAGAGTTGTTGTCCTGCTGAAGATCAAATAGGCCAAATAGTTGTCATGTGGACAGATTCTCCCACCTGTGTAGTGGATCTGTGAAGCTCCTCCCTGGGCATTTGGCTTCATCTCTTATTAATGCTCTCCTTGACTGAGCTGTCAGTTTAGGTAAATGGCCACGTCTTGGTAGGTTTTTAGTTGTGCAGTACTCCTTTAATTTATGGAAAATGGACTGGACAGTGCTCAGTGAGATGTTCAGAGCTTATTTTTAAATAACCTAACCCTGCAATATTGCTAAATTGTTGCACAGCAAATAAATGAAAGATAGAATATGAACGTGCTAAAACCACTAAAAAACAGCTATAAACTTGGGGAACAAGTGTGAGCAAAGCAAGTTTGCACTACTAATGAATAAGAGTGAAGTTTATTAAGAAGACCAAATACATAAAATGCAGGCGAGAACAATTAAAAAAGCGGGGAGCCGCTACAATGCATGAATTGTAGTCAGAATAGTTATAAGAGTGAATAAAGAGGATGAATAAATAAGCAAATCAGTAAAGGCAAACCACCAAATTTATATGCAATGAACCACATTTGACTCTAAACCGTAGCACAGTGCTCTGAGGCAGCATTCACACTGCTGTGATCGCGATTACTCTGCCCAGGTGAAATGCCAGTGTTTTAGGAGCAATCTTGCTTGTGATCACTATGTGCTATAGTGCAATCGGTAGTGCTAGTATTTCCAAAACACGCAGGACTTTTTTCAATCGCCCAGCTAAATTTGCAGGGCGATTGCTGGATGATTGAAATTGCCCTGCTATCGCACTGCAACATGGTAGTGTGAACGGGGCCTAACAGTACTATTAACTGTAAAGGCCTTTGGACTTTATCCCCTAAGGAATATAAGAGACTTTAATGAATTTGAGTGCTGGCTTTTTTCTGCTTCGATTTTATTAAGAGGGTACATACATATGCAAGCCACATTTTTTAGTTTTGGATTTTTGGAAAGCATGTATCCTTTTTTAAAACAATTTGGTGACAAAATTCCAGGTGTGAATTTCTTTTTAAGCTACTGTATGTATATGGATGAGGGTTTACAATATTAGAATAGTTTCATTCATGATAGTATAGAATAGTATAGTAATCCCCCAAAATAAGCCTTTCCTCAAAGGTTTCCAATCTTAGTGTAGAGGGGACAACCAGGTTGGGGTGCCCCCAAGGAGTATGAAGTTCCACATAGGAAGGGGTGTAGGCAGACCCTGTACTCAACCCACTCTCCATAAGGGGGCCTCTGTGGCCCAAGGGAATTTTTAGGTTCTCACTTTGATCCAAGGGGATGCCACACTGCCAATGGGGGAGAGGGGATGCCACACTGCCAATGGGGGAGAGGGGATGCCACACTGCCAATGGGGGGAGAGGGGATGCCACACTGCCAATGGGGGGAGAGGGGATGCCACACTGCCAATGGGGGAGAGGGGATGCCACACTGCCAATGGGGGGAGAGGGGATGCCACACTGCCAATGGGGGGAGAGGGAGATGCCATACTGCCAATGAGGAGAGGGAGATGCCACACTGCCAATGGGGGGGGAGAGGGGGATGCCACACTGCCAATGGGGGGAGAGGGGGATGCCACGCTGCCAATGGGGGGAGAGGAGGATGCCACGCTGCCAATGGGGGGAGAGAGGATGCCACGCTGCCAATGGGGGGAGAGGGGATGCCACGCTGCCAATAGGGGAGAGGGGGATGCCACACTGCCAATGGGTGGAGTGGGGGATGCCACGCTGCCAATGGGTGGAGAGGGGGATGCCACGCTGCCAATGGGGGGAGAGGGGATGCCACACTGCCAATGGGGGGAGAGGGGATGCCACACTGCCAATGGGGGAGAGGGGATGCCACACTGCCAATGGGGGGAGAGGGGGATGCCATACTGCCAATGGGGGGAGAGGGGATGCCACACTGCCAATGGGGGGAGAGGGGATGCCACACTGCCAATGGGGGAGAGGGGATGCCACACTGTCAATGGGGGGGAGGGGGATGCCATACTGCCAATGGAGGAGAGGGAGATGCCACGTTGCCAATGGGGGGAGAGGGAGATGCAACACTGCCAATGGGGGGAGAGGGAGATGCCACACTGCCAATGGGGGAAGAGGGAGATGCCACACTGCCAATGGGGGGAGACAGGATGCCACGCTGCCAATGGGGGAGAGGGGATGCCACGCTGCAAATGGGGGGAGAGGGGGATGCAACACTGCCAATAGGGGGAGAGGGGATGCCACGCTGCAAATGGGGGAGAGGGGATGCCACACTGCCAATGGGGGGAGAGGGGGATGCCACACAGCCCATACTAATGGGGGGAGAGGGGGATGCCACACAGCCTATACTAATAGGGGGATAATGGGGGGAGGGGGATGCCACACTGCCAATGGGAATGGGGGGAGAGGGATGCCACAAAGCCTATGGGAATGGGGGGAGGAGGATGCCACACTGCCAATGGGAATGGGGGGAGGGGGATGCCACACTGCCTATGGGAATGGGGGGGCACACTGCCTATATGGGGAACAGGAGGGGGCAATGCCACAGTGCTTATGATAATGGGGTGCACACTGCCTATATGGGAATGGGAGGGGGGATGCCACACTGGGTATATGGGGAATGGAATGGGGGCATCCCACACGGCCTATGGGAATGGGAGGGGGGATGCCACACTGTCTGTAATGGTGCATTTTTGGTTTAAAATATTTTTTTTCTTATTTTCCTACCCCAAATCCTAGGTGCGTCTTATAGGCAGGTGCGTCTTATAGGGCGAAAAATACGGTACCTTATGGATTAATAAACCATAATTTAAGCATATGCTTTGATTATTGCAGCAATGTAAGGTCTGCCCTTTATGCCATATTATAATGGCCAAATATTTATTTATATATTTATTTTTAATTTTAAATATATAATGTATTTCTAGATAATTATTTTTATACTATTTTTAATTGTTCTTAATTACGTATAGATTAGGTTTTATTTAGCCATTTAATAATGTTTTAAGAATTGATTGACTATTGCTGCAATGTGAGCTTTGCCTTTTATGTCACACCATAATGACTAAACATTCATTTAAGTGTATAGTGTATTACTATATAATCATTTTTAAATTTCCTTTGAATTACATATCGATCAGGTCATTTTTAGTCCACATAATAATGTTTTTATGTTTACAAGATATAAATAACGACCATAAAACAAAACACGCAATTGCCAATAAAAATACAATATTGTTTCAAAAGATACTGCTGCTCTTTGTTTATATGTTTCTTTTAGTGTTTGTACTGGTCTCCGTTCAGGAGGCGATTATCTTTTTTCTTTAAACTACTTAGTATAACTACAAATCCCAGAAGCCTCAGCGGCTGCGACGGAGAGGAAATGCCTGTCAGATACTGACTTTTAGTTTTGCGAACTACTTACTTTAACTACAAACCCCAACAGCTCTAGCGGCTGCAGCCTATGAAAACTGCCTGCGCACTGAGGACCTTGAGAAAGAGAAATCGAAACGCGCGTCGGACCTCTGCCTGAAGCGGGAGCAGCTTTCTTTTTTGTTTGCGGTTCGTTCACTTATCATTTGGGTCTGTTTGTAACTTGCTACTTTTTCGAGTTTGGATTAATGCTAGGAACATTCACTTGGGAGTGCACACCCAGGAATTTTAGGACCCTAGAGGCCAACTTTTTTTCACGCAGCAGCCTGTTGCGTAATAGGAGCGAGGAGTGCTCTTAAAGAGACCTAACACCGAAAATCCTTCACACGGGTGTAGGTTATATATCATGTTTTAACATTATTTTTTCGAATAAAGAAATTATTTTTGGGAAGAAGAAGGTCTGGAGTATTTGATGAAGAAGATTCACCTGTTAGTGTTCAGCAACAAGTTTATACAGAATGTGGCCCTGGTGAGGTAAAATCCGCCGGGCCTGGTGGGTAAGTCTCAAATTTTGACTATTACCTACTATTTAATTCATATCTCAACTGGAACTATACCCCTTTTGTTCTTATTTGCTATCAATCTTAGCTGTCACAGTGCATAGTGTATTCTGCCACAGCAAGATAATAACCCAGGGAGCATAACAGAGAAAAAAAAAGTCTTTAGACAGGATAAGAGTGTTTATTCTCTTATTCCGGTTACACTGTTGCTCACACAATTCTACAGCGCACCTGAATATTAGAGCGTTTACATATTAGCAACTTTTGTTGCATTTTGTTTTTAGCTTTAATTCCTTTTTCTACTTGTTCATATACGGACTAGCCACCCAGTCTGGTTGCAGCTATTTTTACATTTCTATAGCGCTATCTATACATAATTCCCCTTTTTTCTAGAAGTATCCAGGGATGCCTATTCCCTATCCCTGGGATGAAATCGCTTGCACGACCTGCGGCCACATCCCTGCTGATCCACATAGCCTTGCCAGCCATTTCAGAATACATCCCGGGTGTTGTTTCCCTTTAAACCGGACCTTCAGCGTGATTTAATGAAAAGCCCAAACTCTTAAAAAACGGTTCCCCAGCATCTAAAATTAATATATTTTACGTTTTTAGTCACTAACTTATTATTCTTTCCCCCACTGGGCTGCAACTCAGGAATTTAGGATACGGGCACCGCCATCTTGACTCAGAAGCATCACACTTACTGAGGAGAGGAGAGTGTGATAAGGTACAGGGGGGCGCGTTATAGCTGTGCTTTGTTCAGACAGAGCAGAGCTGGGGTCAGGTGACGGTCAGCAGTCCCAGAATGCAGAGCAGCACAGTCAGGAGGCACTTCCTGTTTGCAGGCTGCCTGATAAGATGGCGGCTTCCATAAGCCGCCATCTCGGATGTTTAAAGGCTCATAACATGCAGTAGATGCAGGTAGGATGATTTTTAATGTGGACAATCTGTATGTACAGGGTGTGGGAAACATATAAGATAGACTCTTATTCAGAGTAAAGGTCCGCTTTAATGCTTTTTCACTAACACATTTTTGAAGCATTATATTGACTGTGACTCACTTTTACAAATACTGTTGAATTACATTCCTGAAGAGCCTCCAGTAAGCTGATCATATGAAGACAGACCATCTCCACCATCTAGAAGAGAAAACACACATTCTTGGGTGTGGTAGAAATCAGAGAAATAGCATGATTCTGGCATATCATAGAAGGATCAACTCCTCAGGCCATTGCTCAAATGTCTACTCGAATTTAAACGAGAACATTGATTAGAGGAGCATATTCGAGCATAAGAAATTTTCATCTACATTTACCCTGGAATATTCATCAATATCGCCCACAGTTGTGGCAAATTCAAAACATTTCCAGAGTGTGGAATTCAACTCCATTGGGACTGGGGCATGGTCTAAGTTTACTGGATAACCCCCAAGGCCATATACATTCAAAAAAGCTATTTCAATAATAGGCAAACATGTATAGTTATATAGAAAATAGAGTTGGTTTTGATAAAAAAAAAATTATATCAACAAATAAATTCCAGTCATGTTACGGATCTATTTTTTCCTACTTTCCCAAGATGTTTGCTTGTCTAGTAATCTCGATTTTCCGGTTTTAAAGCCTTGCTATTCTAATGTGTGTAGATAGCAAGCACATGTTTGGATGTTTAGATGCTCATCCCAATTTTCAATTTAAGTCCTTGAAGGGTCATATTTCCAGAATTTCTTCAACCTTGTAGATGTCATTATTTTTTTTTCCACACGCTTAGTAAGTAACAGCTGTTGCAGGACATATTTAAGAGTATTACCCACTAGGGAATCGGATCACCAGAACTGATAAACATGGCTTTAAATCATGGTTACTGTTGTCTGCGGCCACAAACCAACTCCCTAGTTTTGCCATTGGTGAAACAACTACCTTGAAGGGAATCTATAATGCATTTATTTTTATTTGAAGCCATATAAATGTCTACACATTTGTAATAAAGAACAAATGAGTGCTTGCAATGGCAACCAGAGAAGATATTGGATGAAACTGACAAACCACAAACTATCACAATTGGTTAAATGCTGGGCTGGCCATTAATATACGGGCAATGTAGCCAAAAGACACGTTTTATTATCAAAAGTTATGGCAAAAAACAAATACATGTATGAAAAGACCAAGGTACATACATAAATTTAAAAACCGCAATTGCATGTTAAAATACAAATACACTAAACTACGGGCCCCTGCCAGATCGACCTGGACTCCATGCACACACCTGCATTCACCCTGCTCACACAGAAAAAATGCTGGCCAGCGAAAATCATGGGGACAATAATATGTCCTCTCTTGGAACCTGAAAGATGACACAATTGTAAATCAGCACTTAACTTTTCCTTTCCACCGGGACTTAAAGTGGACCAACACCCAGGATTTTGACTATCCTGGGTCTTGGTCCACTTCGGTGGGGCACCCCCGATCGGGGTGCCCCGCTGTGTGAAACCCCCCAAAAAACTCACCTCTCCCTGCGCCGACGGACAAGCGGGTCCTCCGCCGCTGCCTCCCGCGCGTCCCTCTTGACGCGTGCGCGCCCGCGCCGGCCATTCGCAGACGGCCGGCGCAGGCGCGTGCACGCCTAGAGGGGCGCGAGGGAGGCCCCACCGAAGTGGACCAAGACCCAGGATAGTCAAAATCCTGGGTGTTGGTCCACTTTAAGTCCCGGTGGAAAGGAAAAGTTAAGTGCTGATTTACAATTGTGTCATCTTTCAGGTTCCAAGAGAGGACATATTATTGTCCCCATGATTTTTGCTGGCCAGCATTTTTTTCTGTGTGAGCAGGGTGAATGCAGGTAAGGAGTTTGGGGTGTTTGGGGGGGTTACACCCCGCGGGGCATCCCGATCTCGGATGTCCCGCGGGGAGGGAGGTGATCGGCCTGGTGTTGGTCCACTTTAAACTGATGTCCACTATGAAAAAGTCCAGGAGCCTGCGCCTAGGTGCTGTAATACTGGTTGCAACAAGGACTCATCACAGGGGCCACGTGGATTCCAGCCAAATTGCTTCAGCTCGTCTGCTGAGCCGCAGTATGCTGACACATGTATGGGGTGATTCAACTTTGATGCTCACATTCACAGCACAGTTAGAATATCAACACTGTGTAGAAAACAGTCATATAGGCATCAGCCTTCCAAAGTAAGTAACAGGTTCAGTGTGCATGCAGCACAATCACTCCTGGGCACTCCGATCACAGCCCAGAGTATATATATAAGGGGAGGTGCAACAACCCGTCACCCTTGCATCTTACTGCGGAATTTGCCAGTGATCTCACCCCTCCCACGTTTCACCAGGAAGTCCAAGCAGCCAGTATGTCAAATTCACAGGTTACTTTCCAGCGCGACCATCCAGCGTGAGCAAGCGTGCATGGTGGGCGTGGTCAGGGGCCCTGACCGACAGCTGTTTCGCTCCGCCTCCGGAGCTTCGTCAGGGTAGGAGGGGGGTCGACTCTATTAGGCAATTTATGTAGATGGCGCTCTGTTGTTGGCCAATCATTAACACGCGCTAGCAGTTGCGCATTAGAGACACAGGCTTCAGGCTTACATCCAGTTCCACTTCCTTGTCACATGATCCAGTTTCGCTGCGTCTTGCGCATTCGCAGTCAGCATCAAGCAATCGTCCCCAGCTCAGGCAGGATGTTTAACCCTTTCAGCATAAAACCGGAGCTAGTTTGACATTCAAGTTTCCTTTTTACAACTCGAGCCATGCATACTACACATTACTTGCACACATCAGGCCAACCTCCCTCCAATTTCATGTCTATTATTTGTACTGGGACAAAGTGAAGTTAATAAAGCACCTCATGTGCAGCAACCAAATGCAATATATACATTGCGCAGTCACACTGGGGAACAGCAGCAGGATATAATTAAAGCATACCTAAACCCTATAGTAATTCAGATTAGTGAACCTGTTGCAGTTTGGTAGTAGGCAGGATACCCCCATCCCGGCCACCATAAATACACCTATATCTCACTATGTACAGCAATGTTGCCCTTTGACATCTAGGTGCAGCTTGGTAAAGCAAATAAATATAAACAAACGAGAATATAGGGATAGATAGTAAGCTAAAGACAAAAAATAAGAATAGAACAAAAAATAGTAAATCCCCTTATATATATATACTCTGGGCTGTGATCGGAGTGCCCAGGAGTGATTGTGCTGCATGCACACTGAACCTGTTACTTACTTTGGAAGGCTGATGCCTATATGATATTTTCTACATAGTGTTGATATTCTAACTGTGCTGTGAATGTGAGCATCAAAGTTGAATCATCCCATACATGTGTCAGCATACTGCGGCTCAGCAGATGAGCTGAAGCAATTTGGCTGGAATCCACGTGGCCCCTGTGATGAGTCCTTGTTGCAACCAGTATTACAGCACCTAGGTGCAGGCTCCTGGACTTTTTCATAGTGGACATCAGTTTAATTCCCGGTGGAAAGGAAAAGTTAAGTGCTGATTTACAATTGTGTCATCTTTCAGGTTCCAAGAGAGGACATATTATTGTCCCCATGATTTTTGCTGGCCAGCATTTTTTCTGTGTGAGCAGGGTGAATGCAGGTGTGTGCATGGAGTCCAGGTCGATCTGGCAGGGGCCCCTAGTTTAGTGTATTTGTATTTTAACATGCAATTGCGGTTTTTAAATTTATGTATGTACCTTGGTCTTTTCATACATGTATTTGTTTTGTGCCATAACTTTTGATAATAAAACGTGTCTTTTGGCTACATTGCCCGTATATTAATGGCCAGCCCAGCATTTAACCAATTGTGATAGTTTGTGGTTTGTCAGTTTCGTATTCAGGTTAGCTGGGCGCCCTTTATTGCATTAGGGGCAATGCCTATATGTATCAATAAGAGGGGGTTTCCCATTGCTTTTAAAAAAAATTTCTTCAAGATATTGGATGAGCATCTTTTGTTTATGGAATTAGCAGACAGGGAAGATGTTAGCCTGCAGGGATCTGCAGTATAAAAGTGACATTTTCTGGATGGTTTAATCACTTTTTTTTTACTGTGGATATAAGAGGGTTAAAATGTTTTCAGAGCTGAAACCTTTGAGTTATAATAAACTACCAAGCCTCCAGACACCTGTTTTGGAATTAAGCTTATTGGAATAGGGAACAGCAGCAAAAATACCATTTTGTGAGATACTCACCTGTAAAATGGTTATTACGAGTATGTCACACCCCCCACTTACCGACACTTGGAGGGCGATCTTGCAGAGATGACATGGAAAAAAGGAGCCCCTCCTGGTCCATAAGTACTGGGTTCCTCCCACTATTCCTCAGTCTTTTTAAACAGCAGTGAAGAACCAGGAAGAGCCAATTATATTCAATAATTGTAAAATTATATGAGAATAATAATACCAAATAAAGGATCCCTTAGAACAAAAAGAGCCAATTATATTCAATAATTGTAAAATTATTTGAAATAATAATACCAAATAAAGGATCCCTTAGAGCAAAAAGAGCCAATTATATTCAATAATTGTAAAATTATTTGAAATAATAATAATAATCACCATATAAAGGATCCCTCGAACAAAAAAGGGCGGGGGAAGTGGGGGGTGTGACATACTCGTAATAACCATTTTACAGGTGAGTATCTCACAAAATGGTATTATTCCTAGCATGTCACACCCCCCACTTCCAGATATTCATGACACTTGGGACATCCAATAGCAGTGTCTATAATGGGTGGGGATCCCAAAGGAATAATGCATAACTTAAATTACTGCAGCTTGCAGAACTTTGCGGCCAAAAACAGCATCCACTGAGGCCCGCACATAAACCTTGTAAAACTTAGAAAAAGTATGCACAGAAGACCAAGTCGCAGCCTTGCAGACTTGTTCAACAGAAGCTTGGTGCTGAAAATCCCAAGAGGCTCCAATAGCACGAGTAGAATGAGCGGTGACACCAAAAGGGGGAACCTTCCCCTTTGCCATATAGGCCCCAATGATAGCCTGACGTATCCACTTACTAAGGGAAGATTTGGCAGGAGCAAAACCCTTCTTGGGCCCAGAAGGCACAACAAAAAAGGCATCCGTCTTGCGGAAGGCCGAGGTAGTAACTAAATAATACTTAACACAACGAACTACATCCAAAGAATGTAAGACCCTTTCCTTGTCTTTACTAGGTTTATGACACAAGGAAGGAAGAACTATATCCTGATTTAGGTGCAAAGCAGACACCACCGTAGGAAGGAAATCCGGTTTAAAACGGAAAACAACCTTATCTTGATGCCTCTCAAAATAAGGGGCTTGAATAGACAAAGCCGCCAGTTCAGAAATTCGGCGGACAGAAGTAATAGCAACCAAACAAAAAGGCAACCTTCTGAGTAAGAATAGGAGGAGGAATATCCTGCAATGGCTCACAGGGAGCAGCTTGCATAGCCGAAAGCACCAAATTAAGATCCCAAACAGGAAGTAAAGGCTTTCTGGGAGGCCGCACATGCGCGACTCCTTGGAAAAAGGTCTTAACCAAAGGATGAAGAGCAAACGATCTTTGAAAGAAAATTGCCAAGGCAGAGACTTGCCCTTTCAAAGTACTAATCTGAAATCCCATATCCAGACCTTGTTGCAGATATTCCAGAATTCTAGGAATACAAAATACTCTACAGGGCAAAGCCCTGGATTCCCACCAATCAATATAGGACCTCCAAGTCCTGTAATAAATGACAGAGGAAGACTTCTTCCTAGCTCTAATAAGAGTCTGAATAACCACATCAGAAAGACCTTCTTCTTTCAAGATGGAGACTTTAGCAGCCATGCCGTCAAAGCCAGCGTTTGTAAATTGGGGTAACAAAGTTGACCCTGAGTGATGAGATCTGGAAGAAGAGGCAGATGGACACGATCCACTGCCAGCCTTACGACGTCTGCGTACCACAGACGTCTTGGCCACCTTGGCGCCACCAGAATTGCTGGCACCTCCTCCAATGCTAGCTTGCTTCTCGTGGAGGCAGACTCCCTGAGCACTCCCTTGCTGATCATGGAGAATGGGGGAAACAGATATAGGAACCCCAGATCCTTCCAGGCTAGAGACATGGCATTCGCTGCCACTGCCAGAGGATCCTGGGATAGAGACACAAAAGCTGGCAGCTTGTGATTGTGACGAGAAGCAACCGTGGAGTCCCCCACTTGTGACAGAGGAACTGAAAGACTCTTGGATTGAAAGACCATTCTCCCTGGCGAGAACATCCCCTGCTCAGGGAGTCTGCCTCCACATTCTCTATCCCCAGAATGTAAACTGCTGATATGCAGGGAACATTGATCTCTGCCCACTGAAGGATCAGAGACACTTCCCGGAGGGCACCCCAACTGCGAGTCCCTCCCTGGTGATTGATGTAGGCAACAGCTGTTCGGTTGTCTGACCGAATCTGAACTGGCAGACCCTGTAAGAAATGGGTCAGTCGAAGTAGAACAAGACGTATGGCCCGAAGCTCTAATACATTGATTGGAGAATGAGCCTCCTGAGGCCCCCACAATCCTTGGAACTGATGCTTCTTCCAGAAGCCCCCCCAGCCCACCAGGCTGGCATCCGTGGTAACCAGTTCCCAATGCGGAGTCAGAAATGACTTGCCCTTCTGGAGGTTGTGCGATATTAACCACCACTGAAGGGACTGCAAAACGTGGGGAGACAATAGACAAGTCTGATTCAATGATAGTGGGCACCTGTCCCACTTTGCCAAGAGGAAGAGCTGAAGCGTCCTTATGTGAAACTGGGCAAACGGGACTGCCTCGAATGCAGCTACCATCAATCCCACTAGTCTCATCCCTAGACGGATAGACTGACGAGGGTTGGACAAGAATAGACAATTCAAGTCCTGAATCAGAACCATTTTGGACTGAGGAAGAAAAACCTTGGCCTGAAATGTATTCAGAATCAGGCCCAGGAAGGGAATTTCCCTGGATGGACAGAGAGAGGATTTGGGGTAACTTATTACCCATCCGAACCTTTCTAGCGTAGAGACCACCGTCCTGGTGTCCAACTCTGATTGTTCGAGGGAGGAGGCCGTGATAAGAAGATCGTCCAGGAAATGCACAATGCGGATGCCCTGGACCCTGAATATAGCCATCACTCCTGCCAGCATATTGGTAAAGACTCTTGGGGCCGAGGTAAGGCCAAATGGCAGGGCCACAAATTGATAATGCTGGTCTTCTATCGAGAACCTGAGAAATCTCTGGTGACCCGGAAAAATAGGAATGTGTAAATAAGCATCCTTGACGTCTATGGATGTCATGAAGTCCCCCTGACGGAGAACATCGATCGTTGATCGCAGAGGCTCCATGCGGAATTTTCTGAAACGGATGAATTGATTGAGTCTCCTTAGGTCTAGGATAGGCCGAACAGAGCCGTCCTTTTTGGGTACCGTGAATAGGTTGGAATAAAACCCCAAACCCCTTTCCGCTGGAGGCACTAGGCAGATGACAGCCATGTTTAACAGATTCGCTACTGCTGCCCGCAGTCCCTGCGCAATTGCCGGATCTGACGGCATCCGGGACATGAAAAATCTGGGAGGAGGCCGGGACTCGAATTCCAGTTTGTAACCGGAAGAGACTACTTCCAGAACCCAATTGTCTGATACCTCCTGAACCCAGACCTGGAAGAAGAACCGCAGCCGTCCCCCCACCCATAAGGGTGAGGGCGTCTCCTCATTGTTGAGCAGGCTTAGTGGCAGATTCGGTTTTGGACCCCCAATTCTTACTTGGACGGCCACGTCCCTTTCCTCTATTCCATGCATTCCCTCTAGGGGCTGAAAAGGCCGAAAGGAAGGGTTAAAATAGGCCATTCCACGAAAGGAACGACGTTGTTTCTTACGCTGAGGTAATTTACCTCCCTTAGTGACAGAATCCAATCTTTCTCCAAAGAGGCGCAATCCCACAAAAGGGAGCGCTATAAGTGATTTCTTGGCTACAATATCAGCTGCCCACTGCCACAACCACACCGACCGCCGAATGGCGACTAACAAGGCAGAGGTTCTGCTGCACATGACCAGAGTGTCATCTAAGGCAGAAAGTACAAAGGATGAAAACATCTCACATCGCTTAAGAGCAGCATACTCATCAGAGGCTGGATCAAGCCTGAGTAATTCATTAGGTCTCTCACAACAGACCTAATAGCCACTGTCATGAGCGCTGAAGCACCAACAGGCAGCAAGGCCAAGCCCACAATGGAAAAAGCGTGGCACGCCATTTGATCAATACGCTTATCCTCTCCATCTTTAAGTGTAGTGGAGTCAGGAGAATGCAACACAGAAGAATTGGATAAATTAAGCACAGGGGCATCCACCACAGGTGGTGATGACCAACGTTTAACAGTATCAGCTGGGAAGGGATACTTCTTGTCCCAGCCCAAATGAATGCCAGGAAGCCGCTCAGGCTTCTCCACAACACTTGCTTCACCCTGCTCAATCTCAGTACCAACAAATTTCTGTTCATCAGAAACATCTGATTCCTCATATAATTCTCCTTCTTCTAACTGAGAAGGATCAGACCAATCAAGCAATTCACAATTGTCTGACTCACTTGCCGGAGTGGCATGAGTCAAGTGCTTTCTTTTAGCTGAGGCCTTCTTAGGCACAGAGGTAGACATTAATCTTTCAAGATGAGCCAATCTGGCACATAAATCAGCATGCGACTCACCACCCATGACAATATCATTGGGGGTACGGACAAGACATGGCGGAGTAGGAGATGAGGCATTAGCCGCAGGCCCTGAAGCCTGGGCCTCAGTTTGCTGCATAATAGTTGATTGTGCACAAGGGACGCAAAGAATTGCGTTATCCCCAACAAGGGATGCCCCACATCCAAAACATTGCCGAGTCTGTGCAGAGGGAATTGCATGTCCGTTATCCTGGGATGCCTCCATATGGTGTTTAGTATTATACTATAATTGATTATAGTCGCCAAGTATATATGGGATTTACGCAATTGCTACCCGGGATGCCCTTTTAAATAGTCCCAAGTGGGAGGATTGAAACACAAATGGACCCCCAAATAAGGCTTAAGGGCTTTTTTCCTATTCTGAGGAATAGTGGGAGGAACCCAGTAGTTATGGACCAGGAGGGGCTCCTTTTTTCCATGTCATCTCTGCAAGATCGACCTCTACAGGCCGGGTTCCCAAGTGTCATGAATATCGGGAAGTGGGGGGTGTGACATACTAGGAATAATGCATTAAGTAAGGTCACAGGCAATTTTTGCTGTAGTAGATCTCTTACTCCAAAGCTGTGGCAACAAACACGAGGTTTATAGTAGATCTGTAGGTCATATTTCCACCCTGAATACTGGGTAAGTCTATGGTAGATTGCTCATATGTGCTATAGCTGTGGTAGCAGAAAGCTATCAAGCCCACTAGCTGGGACTGGTTGAGAAGTCTTTAAACTTTCCCTGGGAGCGATATTTAATAGTCTAAAGTCCTACAAATCTGTCTAAAGTCTAAAGTCCTACAAAACTGTCCAAATAAGGAATGTAGCCCATAGTCTGGGTATAATATCCAACCCTTTCTAGGGTAAAAGTTTTTGAAAAATCAAATTGTTCCAGCATGATCTGTCTTATGCAGCAGTGATTACTGTATTTTTCGCTCCATAAGACCCCAAAAGTGGGGTCAATTTTAATGCGTGTTAAGGAGCAAAAGTATTTAAAAAAAAAAGCGGGTGGGCAGGGAAACTGATCCTTGCCCTCTATCCCCTCAAAGGCTGCCACCACTTCTCCTCTGGTCCATGCAGCAGGTTGCCCTCAGCCACGTCCATTGCCCTCAATGGCCACTGGTGGCAGGCCAAGCTCACTCGCTGCATGGACCCGAGTTTGTGCCTGGTATCAGTTACCCATCTCTGTCCAGCATCCTGGGGGGGGGGGGGATTGGAGTGTGGATTGATTCTTGATTCTGCCACACTCCCTATAATAGAGAATTGGGTGGTGGGAATGCCACACACTGCCTATAATGGGGGAATTGGGGGTGGGTGGGAGAATGCCACACACTACCTATAATGGGGGAATTGGGGGTGGGTGGGAGAATGTCACACTGCCTATAATGTGGGAATTAGAGGGCAGAATGAATGTCACAGTGCCTATAAAGAGAGGGGGGATAATGCTGCATTGCCTATAATGGGGGACTGGGAGGGGGAGAATGCCACTCTGCCTATAATAGGGGAATTGGGGGAGGAATGCCCCACTGCCTATAATGGGGGGATTTAGGGGGCAGGGATGATGCAACACTGAGTGTATTGGGGGAGGGATCCTGCACATTGCCTGTTATAGGGCGACTGGGGGGAGATTCTGCACACTGCTTGTTATAGTGGGATTGGGGGATTCTGCACATTGCCTATTATTTGGTTCTTGGGGGGAATGGTATTTTAGCACATTATTTGGTTCAGAATTTTTTCTTATTTTTTCCCTCTCAACCCCAAGTGTGTCTTATAGTTAGGAGTCTTATGGGGCGAAAAATCTGGTAGTTTGCTGAGAAATCTCCTGGGTTAAATGGTTCATAATTCTTGTTAAGAAGATATTTATATGGTATTATTTGGTATTGGGAAGGCTTTTTATAAATTGAATGTATATTTCTTTGGAAAGGTGCGGGTAAAAGGGTTAGACTGGGGAGGTACTTATTTGCCCAAATTGTGAATCAATGCACAGAAATGCAACCTAGATTACATTATGATTAACAAATGAGGAATCTCGAGAATTATTCGGGTGCAACATATGTAGAAAGATAGGTTGCTTTGAAGGTGCCAGTTTTAAGGTGAACATAGATGCCTGAGACATGAATCTGGCCCAGTTGAGGATAATTTCTCTTTCATCATTGGGAAGTTCAAACACATACTAACCACAGTGTTGTGTGCCATCAGCTGAAGGATGCTGGGAGTAACACGGCTCCAAAACTCCAAAGCTGTCAGGATGGCCGTGAAAGTAAACTCATTCTGGTTTTGCATGCTTGGCGCAATGGCTGCCTGCTCGCAATACACTGTCCATAGCTGTGCAAAGATGAAGGCGTGGAACAGGGAACACATGTGGAGCACTGAGGTCTGATAGGAAAAATGTACAGAAATTAGATTCATACAGTACCTACAAACTGTTTTCCCACCTTTCAATTCTGCTTCTGCCTCCAAAAATACAATTCTGTGATTCCTCACCTGTAGAATTGGTATTATATGTATACAGCACGTCCTGTTCCAGAATATTCCTTACTCTTGGGTAATACATCCACAAGATGGAGCTGGACTGCAGAAAACAGCTTGTGGCTTCTCCCGGCCCTATATAAATCAGGGACCTCCCACAAATTCCCCAGTATTGACAAGCAGTTAACAAAAAGCCAGGAGAACAATAATAACAAGAATTCAAAAATGAACATATGAACAATCACCATACAGAGGTAACTGAGAATAATGATAACAAGGGTGGGATGGAACAGGACGTGCTGTATACATATAATACCAATTCTACAGGTGAGTAATCACAGAATTGTATTATTCTAAGTATACAGCATGACCTGTTCCAGAATATTCCTTACTCTTGGGACATCCAATAGCAGTGTCCGTAAGGTAGGGTGGGATCCCCAAAAAGTAACAGCAGACAGTTTAAACCACTGCCGCCTGCAGAACTTTGAGACCAAAAGCAGCATCAGCTGAGGCCCTAACATCAACCTTGTAAAACTTAGAAAAAGTATGAACAGAAGCCCAAGTAGCGGCCCTGCAAACTTGTTCAACAGAAGCTTGGTGCTGAAAAGCCCAAGAGGCACCAATAGCACAAGAAGAATGAGCAGTAAGGTGAAAGAGAGGCTCCTTCCCCTTAGCAGAATAGGCCTGTACCACAGCCTGGCAGATCCACTTGCTGATAGTGGATTTAGTTGGAGCCAGACCCTTCTTAGGTCCAGACGGGAGCACAAAAAGAGCATCAGTCTTTCTGAAGGATTCAGTAGCCACCAAATAGAACTTCAGAGTCCTGACCACATCCAGAGAGTGTAAAACCCGCTCCTTAGGGTTACTAGGATTAGGACATAGAGAAGGCAAAACAATGTCCTGATTGAGATGAAAAGCAGACACAACCTTAGGCAGAAAATCTGGCTTAAAACGAAACACCACCTTGTCCTGGTGTCTCTCAAAGTAAGGGGGTTTGATGGAAAGCGCCGCCAACTCAGAGACATGCCTAACAGAAGTGATAGCCACCAAAAAGACTACCTTAAGCGTCAAAATGGACAAAGGGGCCTCACGCAAAGGCTCAAAGGGAGACCCCTGCAAAGGATCTTTGGAAGAAAATGGCCAAAGCAGAAACATGACCTTTAAGGGTACTAATTTGAAGACCCAAATCCAGACCATGTTGCAGAAATTTCAGAATCCTAGGGATAGAAAACACCCGACAGGAAAGCGACTTAGACTCGCACCAGTCAATGTAAGCATGCCATACCCTATAGTAGATGGATGACGAGGACTTCTTCCTAGCCCAAATCATGGTATTAACAACAGAGGCAGGCAGCCCCTTTTCCATCAAGATGGAGGTTTCAGCAGCCAGACCGTTAAAGCCAGCGTTTGTAAATTGGGATGGAGTAGCTGTCCCTGAGTGAGCAGGTCTGGATCCTTGGGCAGAGCATGCTGATCTACTGCCAACTGCACGACGTCTGCGAACCACACCCTTCTTGGCCAACAGGGGGCCACCAGAATGGTTGGCACCCCTTCCTGGGCAATCTTGCGCAGCACCCTGCCCAGCAGAGGAAAAGGAGGAAACACATAGAGGAGCAGAAAGCTCTTCCAAGACATTGCTAGTGCATCCATGGCCAAGGCTAGAGGGTCCTGTGACAGAGAGACAAAGACTGGAAGATTGTGATTGTGACGAGACGCAAACAGATCCACATCTGGCTGACCCCAGCGGTGGCAAAGGGAGCGAAACACCCTGACAACTGCTGAGGGACCATTCTCCCAGACGAGAAGTCCCCCTGCTGAGGCAGTCTGCCTCCAGATTCTCCACCCCTGGGATGTACACAGCTGAGATGCAGGGAACATTCTCCCCCTCCCAAGACTCAGGGACACTTCCTTGAGGGCCCTCTTGCTCCGGGTCCCTCCCTGATGATTGATATAGGCAATCACCGTCTGGTTGCCCGAGCGGACCTGAACCGCCCGTCCCCGAAGGTGTGGAGTCAATTGGGCGAGAACCAACCTTATCGCCCTCAGTTCCAGAATGTTGATAGGGGTGTGGACCTCCTGAGGGCCCCACTGACCCTGGAATTTCAGGGATTTCCAGAGCCCCCCCAACCTGTCAGACTGGCATCTGTGGTGACTGTCTCCCAGCACAGGGCCAGAAAGGATCTGCCCACCAACAGGTTTCTTGAGTACAGCCACCACGAGAGAGACCGTCTGGCCAGAGGGGACAGAACCAACACCTGACCCAGGGACCGAGGGCCCCGATCCCATACCAACAAGAGGTGACATTGAAGAGGTCTCATGTGAAACTGAGCGTATGGAACTGCCTCGAAGCAAGACACCATCAGGCCCACCAGCTGTATCCCCTGCCGGATGGAGGGATGAGGGCAAGACATAAGAAGCCTGGCTTGGGCTTGAAGACTCTCCACCTTCTGCTGAGGGAGAAAAATCTTGACTTGAGATGTATCCAGAGTCATGCCCAAAAGGATCGCACCATTGACGGTGACAGGAAAGACTTGGGGTGGTTGATCACCCAGCCGAAGGACTCCATTGTGGACACCACCAGCTGGGTCTCCAGCCCGGCCTGCTGGAAGGACTGAGGCATGATGAGAATGTCGTCCAAGTAAGGAAGGATGCGAATGCTCTGAGATCTCAGCAGAGCCATTTTCGCCCACCAGCACCTTGGTGAATACCCTGGGAGCCGAGGTGAGGCCGAAAGGCAAGGCCACAAATTGGTAGTGCTGATCCTCCAGAGCGAACCTGAGGAATCTCTGATGACCTGGAAAGATTGGTACATGAAGGTAAGCGTCCTTGATGTCTACAGAGGTCATGAAGTTGCCCGGTCGTAGTGAATTGTCTCCATGCGAAAGTGTTTGAACCTGACAAATTTGTTGAGGCGCTTTAAATCCAGGATGGGTCTGATGGACCAGTCTTTTTTGGGAACAGTGAAAAGATTGGAATAGTAGCCTCTGCCCCTTTCCCTCAAAGGCACCTGGCAGATGGCCCCCAACTCCAGAAGGTTTTGGACAGCAAGGCACAGACCCTGAGCTGACAGGGGGTTTTGAGCCATCCTGGATTTGATGAATCTTGGGGGCGGCCAGGCTGCAAACTCTATCTTGTAAGCGGAGGACACTACCTCCTGAATCCACCGGTCTGAGACGTGAAGCCTCTAGACGTGAGCAAAGAGCCGAAGCCGACCCCCCAACTGGATGGGTGAGGGCGCCCCTTCATGCCTGAGGGGGCTTAGGTGAGGATTTTGGCTTGGGACCCCAGGAGAGGCCGAGACGGCCACGTCCTCTGCCCCTTCCTCAGTGATCTCCGCGGGCCCCAGTAAAGGAGACTCCTCGGCCAGCTCTGGAACCACAGAAGGATGGGAGAAAGGCATCCCCCGAAAGGACCAGGACGGCCTCCTACGTTGAGGTAACCTACCGCCACTGGCAAACAAATCCAAGCGTTCACCAAAGAGGCGCAGGCCCTTGAAAGGGAAACCAGTGAGAGCCTTCTTAGCAGCATTATCAGCTACCCACTGACGTAGCCAGACAGAGCAGCGTATAGCCACCAACAGGGTCCTACCACACATTCTAATGGCATCATCCATGGCAGAAAGAATATATGCAATAAATTCCTCACAAAGCAGGAGAGATCTATACTCTTCTCTACCCGCATCCTCAGATGCCCCGTCCAAGAGACACTTAAGCACCCCTTTAATGGCAATAGCCGTAATAGCAGAGGCACAAACCGGGCGCAGCGCCGTCCCCACACAGGCAAAGGCATGACAGGCCAGTTGGTCCAAGCACCGGTCCTCACCATCCCGCAGGGTAGTAGTATCAGGAGAATGCATGACAGATGTATTGGACAACCCGAGAACGGGCGCATCCACCTCGGGAGGACATGACCAACGCTTAACAACATCAGCAGGAAAGGGATACCTCTTGTCCCAACTCTTAGGCACCCCTGGCAGCTTGCTAGGTCGTTCCCATTCCTTGAGCACTAGATTATTAAAGTGAGACTGCTCAGGGAAACTCCCAGCGTGGCTTAACCGTATGAAAAAGCTCACCCTGCTGCTGCGGAGCCACTGCCGGGGGAGAAATACAAAGCACTTCAAAAATGTGACTCAGCAATCTGTCAGTGTCATCAGGGAACCACGGGTCTTCCCCAAAAGGGAGTCCCAGTATCACCGTAAAACGTAAAACGTTCCTTAGAGGATTCAGAATCAGAAAATAATTCCCCCTCCTCAAGGGGGTAGGGACCTGAGAGTGAGTAAGGGCCCTCATCTTCTACAGGGAAGAGGAAAACCGCGGGTGATAAATGCTGCAAGATGTTTTTCAATGCCCCTCGGTGGGGGTCAGATGTAAGCGTGGGGGGGTAGGTGACAGACATCCCAGACTGCATCGCAAGTACCTGCTGGGCACAGGGTACACAATACCTCACACACAACACATAGCCGGGCTTGTCCCGAAGGAACCCCAGGCCCATTATCCCCAGAAGCCTCCATATGGTGATTTGACTAGCAAAACAGGCCAGTAAGGGTTAATGCTAAAGAGCTACCCGGGATGCCCCAAGAACCCGCTAGGGAAGTGGGAGATAGTGAGGGGAGATGGCCGGGAGAAACCCCAGTGCCGCAGTTTTAACCCGCCTGAAAGACATAACAAAACATCCCCATAAGAATACAGCAGAAAGGAATATCCTGAGAAAAAAACACCCCACCGGGGTTACTCACGGACCACAGGGAGCCAGCAGCACACGCAGCTAAGGACAGGCAAAATGGCGTCCGCAGACCTCGAGGGGTGGGACGTGGAGACGTGATGTGAAAATCGTCATCCACAGAGCCCGCCCCCCCACCCGAAAAGCGTGAAACGCGCCCACGTAATCCGGCCGGCCAATAGCAGTCCAGCAGCTCTGAGGTAAATGATGTCGCCATTCGCGGAGCGCTGTACAAGCGCGCGGTGGCGTCTTACAAGGCGACAGTAACACAGTACAGTTAAAACATAAAAATACAATTCTGTGAGTACTCACCTGTAGAATTGTTTTTGTAGTATACAGCACGTCCTGTTTCACTTATTCCTTACGTCTGGGTTATCCGCCACAAGGTGGCGCAGTGGACTGCAGAAAGACCTGTGGCATCTCCCGGCCCTATAAAAAGCCAGGAACCTCCCACAAATTCCCAGTGTTACAAAGCAGTTAGACAAGAAGAGAACAATAATGAAAGAAATTCCAAAATGAACATTTGAACAAATCACCATACAGAGGTGACCAAGAATAATGATAACAAGGGAGGGATGAAACAGGACGTGCTGTATACTACAAAAACAATTCTACAGGTGAGTACTCACAGAATTGTATTTTTCCAAGTATACAGCACATCCTGTTTCACTTATTCCTTACGTCTGGGACATCCAAAAGCAGTGTCCGTAAGGTAGGGTGGGATCCCCAAAAAGCAACGACAGGCAGTTCAAACCACTGCCGCCTGAAGAACCTTGCAGCCAAAAGCAGCATCAGCTGAGGCCCTAACATCAACCTTGTAAAACCTGGAAAAAGTATGAACAGAAGACAAAGTTGCGGCCTTACAAACTTGAGCCATCACTCCCGCCAGTATCTTGGCGAACACCCGAGGTGCCGAGGTGATACCGAAGGGCAGAGCCACAGACTGGTAATGCTGATCCTCCAGCGCGAACCTTAAAAATCTCTGATGACCTGGAAAGATAGGCACATGAAGATAAGCATCCTTGATGTCCACAGTGGTCATGAAGTGGCCCGGGCGAAGGGTACTGACAGCAGAGCGTAGCGTCTCCATACGAAAATGCTTGAATCTGACAATTTGTTAAGTCCCTTCAGATCTTGTAACCGGAGGAAAATACCTCCTGTATCCACCGGTCTGAGACGTGAAGCCCCCAGATGTGAGCAAAGAGCGGAACCGCCCCTCCACCCAGATGGGTGAGGGTGCCCCTTCATGCCTGAGGGGTCTTGTGAGAGAGTTTGGGCTTGGTATCCAGGAGAGACCGGGACGACCACCGGATCTGCCACGGTGCCAAGAATTTCTGCGGCCACTAGAGAAGAGGGAGCCACGACCTCCTCTGTGAGCCGAAGGGAAGGGAGGAGGATGGAGGACCCCCGAAATGGCTTCTAAATCAGAACAAGGTAAGAGTACTATAGTCCCCCCCCCCCCGCTACCAGCTGTAGCACCATCAAGGAGACACTTGAGCAGCCTCTTGAGGGCAATAGCAGTAATGGCAGCGGCACAGGTCGGACGCAATCCAGCCCCCACACAGGTAAAAGCATGGCTGGCCATTTGATCCATGCGCCGGTCCTCACCATCCCTCAGAGAGGTACTGTCAGGGGAAGGCATGACCGAAGTATTGGACAAGTCTTCTTAACAAGATCAGCAGGAAAGGGATACCTTTTATAAAACCCTTGGGCACAGCCTGCTAGGACGTTCCCATTCTTTAAGTACCAAAATGGTAAAATGTTCCTGCTCAGGGAACTCTGGATGCTGTTTACCAGAGCGAAAGAACTCCTCCTGCCTTCTCTTAGCCACCTCAGGGGCAGCAATGTGCAATATATCAAAAATATGTGACAGCAGATTATCAGTGTCCTCAGGGTACCATGAATCCTCTCCGGACACCGACCCAGGGTCACTATCGCAACCCTCCTGCTGGTTCCCAGAGGAGTCAGAATCCTGGGAAAGTCTCCCCATCTCAAGGGGGTGACAGCCACCAAACTCATACTCACACTCGATACACCAGGGAAAGCAGTGCTGCAGCCGGGAATGAAGAAAACCATACACGCAGGTTGTACAAAATGGCGCCGGCTGAGGTACCTTGAGGGGTGGGCCGCAGGGGAACAGCGCGATCCACAGCATCACCAGGCCCCGCCCCCCCTCGAAGAGCGCAAAAACAGCGCTCACGTGACCTGGCCGAGGCCATGACAAAGCAAAATTACCTCAGGTTATAGCGCCCACAGCCATGGAGCGTAGTACAAAGCTGTGCGGCAGCTAAAAACACCAAAAAACTCACCAAAATCGCCAAATTACCTCAGAAAACACCACACGTGACCTGGCCGGTGCCATGACAAAGCAAAATTATCTCAGGTTATAGCGCCCACAGCTGCGGAGAGTAGTACAAAGCTGCGCGGCAGCTAAAAACACCAAAAAAACACACCAAAATCGCCAAATTACCTCATAAAACACCACACGTGACCTGGCCGGCGCCATGACGAAGCAAAATTACCTCAGGTTATAGCGCCCACAGCCGCGGAGCGTAGTACAAAGCTGTGCGGCAGCTAAAAACACCAAAAAACACACCAAAATCACCTCAGAAAACACCACTCACCATCACTGCCACCCGCCCCCGAACGGAGTCAGAGAGGGGGGAGAAGAGAGGGGGCCGAGGGAAGGCAGCGGCGAATATCCATGGCCAGGGAGGGGAGGGGGGAGCCCCAGAAGTAAAAGAAAGGACATAAGCCTCGATTCAGAGACACATTCGTCTGGACTTCCGTAGCTGTCTGTGAAAGTTTTTTGCTTTTTTTCGTTCATTTTTCATTCGTACGAAAGTTCGGGAAAATGTGTATATGTGTAACAATAATAACTTAAAATACACATTCTAAGCTACAATATTCTCCTGACTCAAACTGACGAAATAAGCCAGAGCTCTGCAATATATAAGCATCATGGGACGACCCTGGATGCCCTGCAAGAACACTGAGGAATTGCATAGCTGGACCAAAGACTGCTTGTATGTTGTGTGAGTGGCACATCTTGCGGTTCCTGCAACCAAATATAAAATAATTACACAAAGCAAACCGACTAAAACAATAACTCCTACAACAAATTAAGATTCAAGTTCAACATTCCAAATATAATTCACAAAGGACATTAGTCTAAAAAAATATAGCAATTATATGGATGTGTGGGAAAATAAATGTTTACATGCTAAGGACTAATTAAGGTCAGCATTAAAATGCATCTATAAGGCATACATGAAATGTATTGATTCAGGTATGCATTGCTATACAATTTATGGCCTCGGCCATGCTGATACATGCAATGCCTTGGTGCTAAATTCGCGCAGACTCCTCCACATAGCCGCAAAACATGTTCAACAATAGCAATCCGAGCCCTCAAAGGTCCCGTAAGTGGATCGGAAATGAAACGAATTTATAGGGTGGTGGTCCGTCGGAAATCAGCTCTCTGAATCAGAAGGAAACCCCTCCCAACAACGGAAGTTATATGAACGAACGAAAAATATCAGATTTTGTTTGGAAAATGATCCGAACTAACGGAAATGTTGCGATTTGCTTCCGTTCATCGAAAGCACATATACGCATTCTCCCGAACGTTCCTACGAATGAAAAATGAACGAAAAAAGCAAAAAAAAGACTAACATCCACCCAAACTTTCACAGCTACGGAAGTCCGGACGAATGTGTCTTTGAATCGAGGCTATAGTCCCCAAATAACTCACCCCCTCAGAAGGCAGTGCATGAACTCCGCATCCCAATCAGGCTCACCATAAAGCCTATGGCTGTCTCCCCTTTGTAGTACAGGGTCTGCGGCTTGGAGCAGTGCTCCAGGAGGACTTGACCCTAGTGCTCTTCTACCTTCACCCAATCTGTCAGCCGAGGCTGGGAGGCAGTGGGAGTCCAGAATCGGATGGGAATAGACTTGCAGGGCCGCAGGCTTGGTTGCCTCGCTCACCTGCACAAGAGAGAGAGAGCCATCTTCTATCTTCGCAGTCCGACTGCAGAAGGAAAAACTGGGAATTTGTGGGAGGTTCCAGGCTTTTAAAAGGGCCGGGAGATGCCACAGGTCTTTCTGCAGTCCACTGTGCCACCTTGTGGCGGATAACCCAGACGTAAGGAATAAGTAAAACCGGACTTTCTGTATACTTGAAAAATACAGTTTTATACCACTAGCCACAAAGAGCCCCCCCCCCCCAGAGATCTCGGAGGGAGAGCGAGGCAGGAATATGAAAGGATTTCCAGGGAGACGACGGCGCCCAGTAGACAATGGGAGGAGTGAGGGTGGAGGGGAACACCTATTGGAATAAGGGTTAACTGTACAGGTTGAGCCTGGCAGAAACCCATGGAGCGGGGGGGGGGAATCCCAAAAGGCTCATCATCAGCCTAAACCGCCTACCCTGTCAGAGCAGGGACTGTGGTAGGAGCATAGCTCCTCAACACCCAACTGGTGCTTACTGACCTACCTTCACCCGAACCTTGTCAGCCGAGGCTGGGAGGCAGCAATATGGAACGGAATGGGTGGGAATAGTGCTGCAGGGCTGCAGGCATATAAGCCCCGCTCACCTGCGCCACATAGAGAGCTATTTTCTATCTTCGCAGCCCAAACTACAAAAAAGAACTGGGGAATTTGTGGGAGGTCCCTGATTTATATAGGGCCAGGAGGAGCCACAAGCTGTTTTCTGCAGTCCAGCGCCATCTTGTGGATGTATTACCCAAGAGTAAGGAATATTCTGGAACAGGACGTGCCGTATACTTAGAATATAACAATACCTGCCAATGATCTCACAATCACTGCAGTTCCACAAGCACTGGTGTTATACTGTACATTCAATTTGTCACCACCAACTCCTGCTGTCTCCAAACCTCTAAAATCCTATTGCATACCCTGACCGTATCCTGACTAGACAACTGTAACACCTTACAATATGCTCTACCAGCAACCACCAAGGGAACATGGTGTAATGATCCTTATAGGCTTCTAAGGAAGGATAGAAGGATAGAAGGATAGCTGGCAGCGCAGTCAAGTATTGTATGGTGGCACTGATTATGTTTGGACTATAGTGTAATGAGTACATATCCACTTACCTTTGACTGCTCTGGGAAACCAATCAGAATGACAATAAGATGATCAGCAACATGGGACCCAGCATCTAAAGGAATTGGCATACATGGCGAAGGAGCGTTTGGGCAGACCACACCATGGGTGAGGGATCCCAGAAGAAGCCATGAGAGAAGACGGATATGTGTCACACACTCAATGAACTCCTTGGGGCTATGTACAAAATGTGAAAAAATGTTAAGCAACAGAAACAACAGAAAAAAAAATGATTACAATTTGTGCCACAAATAACTAAATTATCACAGTATACTCAAATAGCAGCTTAGGACTTAGAACTGATCGTGGGTTGCCCATGCTAGTATGGCTGCCCATAATGGAGTATAGTTGGACCCATAGATGTGCATCCTGTTTTTAAATTAAGCAGCTTTTGACATGGGGAGCTGAGCTGCATCATTTGACCTAGAACCTTAACTTTATGGTCTGCCCATTGCCTGACGTATTGAGTTGATGTCTGGTGTGATTGGTTTACAGTGTTGACCTGTTTCTTGATTTTCCGCCATCTCTGAGATTTGATTTGGCTTGACTAACTACTGTATTTTTAAATTCCTGGTTACCATTCATAAACAGACTCTATATATGATCAGTGTGTTACATTGTGTACATAAGGGATAATGTTGTGACCTTTGGCCAAGTGGCATGGCAAGTCTGTAGATGATCTATGAATAAGAGACTATTGTGGCACTGTTAAGTTGAGCTATATACCAGCAGATGTTGTGCCAGTAGTACAGTAATGTGGAGCAACACATTTATACATTTCAAGTAAAATGATCCAACATTCTACCACCCTGTTCGGCCAACTGGTGCATGCACATAAATCTGGCAAGCTATCTGTATGCATTCTTTGGCGTTTTTTACTTGCTGTAATGGGATCTTGGGTTCTACGGCTCTATGTGCCCTGCAATGCTACTGTGTGCTCCTTTTGGGGACATTCCATTTTTTAGCCAGTTCAAAAATTTGATGAAGAAAACTTGAAGCATATGGGTGGGGAGGCAATACCAGAATGAATGCACCTCCTATTGCAAAAAGTTTTGAGGACTATTAATGGCCTCTAGAATAAATCAAAATGGTTAGCTTTATAATGGAGCTCTTACCCCTGTTGCATAGCAGAAGGTGGGTGATAGAGCCAAGGAAGATACCGAATAACTGCTTTATTGTCCCGATGGTTTCCTCGGGTTATCTCCATTGCAGCTATTTGTGCAAGACCAACTTTAAGGTGCCCACCAAATGTGTCCTCGTGAAGGGGTTGAGAGCAAGTCTTCATATGACTCTGCAGGATAGAGATAATGGATAGAGATATTAGCTATTTGGTTGCAGAAACTCATTGCTTAGTCATTTTCATCAATATCGCTCACCTTGAGTTTGGTTAACGTGTGCATATCGGCAATGAAGTCCAAAATCTCCCCAATGTACTGCCGAGTGCATTCCATAGCTGCTGTGCCACACTATATAAAAACACAAAGAAAATGTCAATCTCTAAGTGAAATATAGTGAAATATATATATTGTATGTGCATACACATACACACAGCAGTGATGGACATAATTGGTGGACCAAAATGTTCCCTTAACTTGAGGCATTTAAAAGAGGAACCTTGATTATCACCAGTTCCATCTTTTGTTCCAGTACCTGAAATTAGTGGCTGCCTCCTTACTCTCCCTTATGATAGCCCTAAATCTTCATCATTGGCCTAGACTTCCTTTGTGCAACTCACAGTATTCAATACTTGAATATAGACTCCACCAAGTGGCACCTTGGATATAGAATGGCTGTCTGGGTAGGAGGCTCCTAGTTCAGGGAGTCCCCCCCCCCCCCCCTTCACACTCTGTCTCTTCATTACTTGGATTGGGACCACTCTATGAGGAGCCTTAGAGTGGAAGGCCTGTCTGGGCAGGAGGCTCCTGATTAGGGAGCACTCCTTCTTCTCTATATTACATACATTCACTAGAGATGAGCGAATAGATTCGGACAAACCCGAGTTCGTTCCGAATTTCATGAAATATTCGATTCTGAACGAATCCGAATTTCCCCGCGATTCAATCGATCGAATTTTTCCTTTAAACTCCATTTACTGCAATTACAGGCATTGTAAAATGGTGAATGCACGTCTGGACATATCCCCTGGGGCAAGGTATCATGGGAAGGTCACATGCAGACTATCAGCAGCCAGGCACCCCGGTGACGTCACAGCACTATATAAGCGGCGGCTGGTGCGCATTTCAGCGTTGTATTGCGGCGAGAATGGAGCTGGAAAGAGACAGGGAAAGACAGAGAGCCAGGGAGAGCCGCAGAGAGCCAGGGAAAGATCGAGGCAGGGACAGCAGATAAAGGGACAGAGTTTTAAATAGTTTTTGTGTCTGCTGTAAAAACCCCTGCCCACTGGGCAACCCATATTAGCACATTTAACCCTATCTGTTACACACAAGCAGCTCTTAAAGGGGATTTCATCTAACTAGAGCACAGTTTTAATTGTTTTTGTGTCTGCTGTAAAAACCCCTGCCCACTGGGCATCCCATATTAGCACATTTAACCCTATCTGTTACACACAAGCAGCTCTTAAAGGGGATTTCTTCTAATTAGAGCACAGTTTTAATTGTTTTGTGTCTGCTGTAAAAACCCCTGCCCACTGGGCATCCCATATTAGCACATTTAACCCTATCTGTTACACACAAGCAGCTCTTAAAGGGGATTTCTTCTAACTAGAGCACAGTTTTAATTGTTTTTGTGTCTGCTGTAAAAACCCCTGCCCACTGGGCATCCCATATTGCCAATTTTCATAGTATCTGTTACACAGAAGCAGTTCCTCAGTTTATTTACCTTCTGCTTTTTAAAGTAAACACATTTTTTAAAATGCCTGTTGCGCATTTCAAATACATAAAAATGTCAGGCAGACAAGTGCCAGGATGTTCACAGAGAAGTGCCAGAGGCCTAGATTCAGCAGGCAGAGGTCGCAGCAGACTAGGGGCGAGTGGCAGCAGGAGTCGCGGTGAGAGACCTGATCTGCCAGCATCTGCTAGCGGTCGTGTCTCCACCAGTAACGCATCTGCCGTCGTAGATTGGTTAACGCGGTCATCCACATCATCACAAGTTACATCTGACACCCCCAGTCTACAGTCGGTAGGTTACTCTGACACAACCCTGAGTTGGCATGGCCCGGGAGCAGTCCCTGTCCTCCCATTGCCTCTGTCCTACGCCGTTACCTCCCCCAGCGACGTATCCTATGCTTTTGGTTCAGCTCCACTCTTTGGTGAGGACGACCAGATAGAGGACAGTCAGCAGCAACTGCCCAACCAAGAAATGGAGGTGGCTTCTTTCGCTAGGCAGACAAATAGTGATGTGGAGAGTGGCGTGGGAGGTGGTGTGGCGAGCGTTCCAGCACCTGCACCAGACACTGTTGAGGAAACCAAGAACATCAGTGACGTGCAGACACAACTCGATGATGATGATGATGAAGCCGACCGCACTTGGGAGCCGGGTACAGAAGGGGCTTCATTATCATCATCAGGAGAAGAGGGGCGCAGGTTGCCCTGGAGTCAGCAGCTGAGGCAGCAAGGTGTTAGCAGCATGGTTTGCAGTCAGCATGGGGGCAGAATTGTAAAGTCTGGAGCCAAACGGGGCCGGGGCCGGGGTAGATCACTTGCTGCACGGCAGGCTACCTTCTCGGGAGGTAGTGGAGCAGGGGTTACTGGAGTTGGTGGCAGTAGCAGTGAATCAGTGCGGGCTGTTGGTGGGAAAATTAGCTACTCGGCAGTGTGGCAGGTTTTCATCAAGCATCCGCAGGAGGGTAACATGGCCACATGCAAGATGTGTAGGCAGAAGGTGAAGCGTGGCCAGGGTCCAAATGCTGGCACCACGGCCCTGCGTCAAGATATGATGCATTACCATAAAGCGGCCTGGGAGAACCGAGGCTCCAAAGAGGTGGTCCAGGCTGCTTCCTCACCAAGTGGCATGCCGCTCCCAAGCACCTCACCCGAAGGCAGCTGTGCATCATATCCATCCTCTGTCGCTCCTACTTCTCCTCCTCCAAGTCATGCATCCCGCCAGCAATCCATCAGCGAAGCCATGTCCAAGAGACAGCAGTATGCGCCCACTCATCCTACGGCGCAGAAGCTGAATGTGCTCCTGTCCAAGTTGCTAGTGCTGCAGTCGCTCCCTTTTCAGGTGGTGGACTATGCACCTTTCAGAGAACTGATGGCTTGTGCCGAGCCGAGGTGGAGAGTCCCAAGCCGTCATTTCTTTGTCAAGAAGGCAGTACCAGCGCTGCACAATTTTGTTGAACAGAAGGTGGGCCAGTCCTTGAGCCTGTCGGTGTGTACCAAAGTGCATGGCAGCGCTGACATCTGGAGCTGTAACTACTGTCAGGGACAGTACATGTCGTTTACGGCCCACTGGGTGAATGCGGTTCCTTTGCAGCAGCAGCAACTTGGACAGGTCACACCGCTTCGGCCTCTGCGCTCCCTGCCCGTTGGGCCTGTGACACCATGCGACTTGGCCTCCTCATTTTCCGCCATCTCCTCACCCTCCACTGTAGGGTCAAGTCTCAGTGCCCCTCCAGTTTACCATGTGTGCAGGGCACGGAGGTGTCACGCTGTGCTTCACATGGTTTTTCTTGGCTAACAGAGTCACAAAGGGGAAGAACTGCTAAAATGTATTCATCAAGAAATCCAAACATGGCTTACTCCAAGAAAACTGAAAATGGGAACCATGGTTACCAACAATGGGAAGAACATTTTGTCTGTGCTGCGACAAGGAAGCCTGACCCTGGCTCACATCTTCAATCTGGTTGTCAAGCGGTTTCTGAAGTGTTCCCCCCATATGCAAGACATCCTAACAACGGCAAGGAAACTTTGCATGCACTTTAGCCACTCCAAGCACACCCTTCTTGAGCTACAGCATCAGAACGGTAGCCCCCAACATAGTCTGATTTGCGATGTTTCCACCCTTTGGAATTCCACCCTCCATATGTTGGACCAACTATATGAGAGAAAAGCCATCACGGATTTCTTGATGATCCAAGCGGATAGGGTGACTTCGCTGTGTAACTTCAATGTCAACCAGTGGCAGCTCATACGTGACACCTGCTGTTTGCTCAGGCCCTTTGAGGAAGCCACTTTGTCAGTCACCAGGATTACGGGATGAACGACTTGATTCCACTGCTTCATGTACTACAGCACATGTTGGAAACCATGGCTGGTCAGGGCACTGGAGACATGGTGTCTACATCTTACGGCCACATGAACCCCATTGGAGCTAAACTGGAGGAGGAGTGGCACAGTGAAGCACAGTTTAGGCTTGGCAAAATGGCTGGTTTATCTAGTCAGCTGATAGGAGAGGAGGAGCAGGAGCAGCCAGAGGTGCTAGAGGGTTTTGAGGAAGGCGAGACAGAGGACCCAGACACACCGTGGCAGTATGCAGTGGAGATGGAGACAGGTAGTCCCTCCGAGTCACTTGCACAAATGGCACGAAGCATGCTCACGTGCTTGCGTAGTGACCCCAGAATTGTTTCCATTTGTCAGCGGGATGACTTCTGGCTCTCCACCTTATTGGACCCTCGCTACCGGCAAAAAATGGGGGCATTTTTTACACCCACTGAGAGGGAGGACAAACTGGCCTATTACAGAGACATCCTACGTAGTCAGTTGGCCGATGCCTATCTGCGCCATCGTCCATACTAGGGATGAGCGAATCCGAATTTCCCCGCGATTCGATCAATCGAAGTTTTCTTTAAACTTCATTTATTTCAATTACAGGCATTCTAAAATGGTGGATGAACATGTCCAGACATATCCCCCGGGGCAAGGTATCATGGGTAAGTCACATGCAGCCTATCAGCAGCCAGGAAGCCGGGTGACGTCACCGTGCTATATAAAGCGGCGGCCATTTTGCTTGTGCGCATTTCAGCCTTGCATTGCGGCCAGAGCACAGCTCGTTAGAGACAGGGACAGAGAGTTAGAGATTGGTAGGGAGAGTCAGAGAGGCAGACAGAGAGGTAGACAGAGCCAGGGAAAGATAGGGAAAAACCGGAACCATCCAGCCAGGGACAGTTTAGAAGTGACAGTGACATTTTTTTTTTTTCATTAGCCAGATCAGTTTTCAATTTGATTTCAGTTCTTTGTGCTGTAAATCTGCCTTGCCACTGTGCATGCCATCTATGCAGTGGCTTATTTAACCCTAGCATTTATCATAATATATAACTGGATTAGTTTAAATATTTTTTGGTCTGCCTTTAACAAAAAAAACACCAGCCCACCTGGGTATCCCAAACCTGCACTTAGCAGCCTATCTGTTATACTAAATACGCTTGTTGATCCTTCCTCAGCTTAATCAAAGTATTGCATTTTGTATTGGTTTTTGGTCTGCCTTTAACAAAAAAAACACCAGGCCGCAGGGCATCCCAAACCTGCACTTAGCAGCCTATCTGTTATACTAAATACGCTTGTTCATCCTTCCTCAGCTTAATCAAAGTATTGAATTTTGAATTGGTTTTTGGTCTGCCTTTAACAAAAAAAACACCACCGCAGGGCATCCCAAACCTGCACTTAGCTGCCTATCTGTTATACTAAATACGCTTGTTCATCCTTCATCAGCTTAATCAAAGTATTGCATTTTGAATTGGTTTTTGGTCTGCCTTTAACAAAAAAAGCACCAGGCCGCAGGGCATCCCAAACCTGCACTTAGCAGCCTATCTGTTATACTAAATACGCTTGTTCATCCTTCCTCAGCTTAATCAAAGTATTGCATTTTGAATTGTTTTTTTTCCTGCTGCCAAAACACTAGGCTGCAGGGCATCCCAAACCTGCACTTAGCAGCCTATCTGGTATACTAAATACGCTTGTTCATCCTTTCTCAGCTTAATCAAAGTATTGCATTTTGAATTGGTTTTGGTCTGCCTGTAACAAAAAAAAAAAACAGGCCACAGGGCATCCCAAACCTGCATTTAGCAGCCTATCTGCTATCTGCAGGCAGAGGTCGCAGCAAACTAGGAGCGAGTGGCAGCAGGAGTCACGGTGAGAGACCTGATCTGCCAGTATCTGCTAGCGGTCGTGTCTCCACCAGTAGCGCATCTGCCGTGGTTGATTGGTTAACGCGCTCATCAACATCATCACAAGTTACATCTGAGATCCCCAGTCTAGGGTCGGTAGGTTTCTCTGACACAACCCTGAGTTGGCATGCCCCGAGAGCAGTCCCTGTCCTCCCATTGCCTCTGTCCTATGCCGTTCCCTCCCCCAGCGACGTATCCTAGGCTTTGGGTTCAGCTCCACTCTTTAGTGAGGAGGACGATCAGATAGAGGACAGTTAGCAGCTACTGCCCAGCCAAGAAATGGAGGTGGCTTCTTTAGCTAGGCAGACAAATAGTGATGTGGACAGTGTTGTGGGTGTTGCGAGCATTCCAGCTCCTGCGCCAGACACTGTTGACGAAACCAAGAACATCAGTGACGTGCAGCCACAACTCGGTGATGATGATGATGATGATGAAGCCGATCGCACTTGGGAGCTGGGAAGGGGCTTCATCGTCATCATCAGGAGAAGAGGGGTGCAGGTTGCCCCGGAGTCAGCAGCTGAGGCAGCAAGGTGTTAGCAGCATGGTTGGCAGTCAGAATGGGGGCACAATTGTAAAGCCTGGAGCCAAAAGGGGCCGAGGCCGGGGTAGAGCACCTGCTGCGCGGCATGGCTACCTTATAGGGAGGAGGTAGTGGAGCAGGGGTTCCTGGAGTTGGCGACAGTAGCAGTGAATCAGTGCGGCCTGTTGGTGGGAAAATTAGCTACTCGGCAGTGTGGCAGATTTTCCTGAAGCATCCGCAGGACGGTAACATGGCCACATGCAAGATATGTAGGCAGAAGGTGAAGCGTGGCCAGGGCCCAAATGTTGGCACCACGGCCCTGCGTCAAGATATGATGCATTACCATAAAGCGGTCTGGGAGAACCGAGGCTCCGAAGAGGTGGTCCAGCCTGCTTCCTCACCAAGTGGCATGCCGCTCCCAAGTTCTGCCAGCCAAGGCTCCAGCACCTCAGCCGAAGGCAGCTGTGCGTCATACCCATCCTCTGTCACTCCTGCTTCTCCTTCTCCAAGTCATGCATCCTGCCAGCAATCCATCAGCGAAGCCATGTCCAAGAGACAGCAGTATGCGCCCACTCATCCGACGGCACAGAAGCTGAATGTGTTCCTGTCCAAGTTGCTGGTGCTACAGTCGCTCCCTTTTCAGGTGGTGGACTCTGCACCTTTCAGAGAACTGATGGCTTGTGCCGAGCCGAGGTGGAGAGTCCCAAGCCGTCATTTCTTTGCCAAGAAGGCAGTAAGAGTGCTGCACACTTTTGTTGAACAGAAGGTGGGCCAGTCCTTGAGCCTGTCCTTGTGTAGCATGGCAGCGCCGACGTCTGGAGCTTTAACTACGGTCAGGGACAGTACATGTCGTTTACGGCCCACTGGGTGAATGTGGTCCCTCTGCAGCAGCAGCAGCAACTTGGACAGGTCACGCCACTTCGGCCACTGCGCTCCCTGCACGTTGGGCCTGTGACAACGTGCGACTCGGCTCCTAATCCTCCGCATTTCCTCATCCTCCACTGTAGGCTCAAGTCTCAGTGCCCCTCCAGTCTACCATGTGTGTAGGGCACGGAGGTGTCACGCTGTGCTTCACATGGTTTGTCTTGGCGAACTGAGTCACACAGGGGAGGAACTGCTTAAATTTGTTCATCAGGAAATCCAAACATGGCTTACTCCAAGAAAATTTAAAATGGGAATCATGGTTACCGACAATAGGAAGAACATTTTGTCTGCGCTGCGCCAAAGAAGCCTGACCCATGCCCCCTGCATGGCTCACGTCTTCAATCTGGTTGTCAAGCGGTTTCTGAAGTCTTCCCCCATCTGCAAGACATCCTAACAACTTCAAGGAAACTTTGCATGCACTTTAGCCACTCATAAACCGCCAAACACACCCTTCTTGAGCTACAGCGTCAGAACGGTAGCCCCCAAACATAGTCTGATTTGCGATGTTTCCACCCGTTGAAATTCCACACTCCATATGCAGGATAGGAACAGAGAAAAGTCATCACGGATTTCCTGATGATCCAAGCGGATAGGGGGACTCCCCTGTGTAACTTCAATGTCAACCAGTGGCAGCTCATATGTGACACCTGCCGTTTGCTCAGGCCCTTTGAGGAAGCCACTTAATTTGTCAGTCGGCAGGATTACGGGATGAATGACGTGATTCCACTGCTTCATGTACTGCAGCACATGTTGGAAACCATGGCTGGTCAGGGCACTGGAGACATGGCGTCTACATCTTACGGTCACATGAACCCCATTGGAGCTGAACTGGAGGAGGAGGAGGAAGAGGAGTGGCCCAGTGAAGCACAGTTTAGGCTTGGCAAAATGGCTGGTTTATCTAGTCAGCGGACAGGAGAGGAGGAGCAGGAGCAGCCAGAGGAGCTAGAGGGTTTTGAGGAAGGCGAGACAGAGAACTCGGACACACCGTGGCAGTATGCAGTGGAGATGGAGACAGGTAGTCCCTCTGAGTCACTTGCGCAAGTGGCAGGAAGCATGCTCACGTGCTTGCGTAGTGACCCCAGAATTGTTTCCATTTGTCGGTGGGATGACTTCTGGCTGTCCACCATATTGGACCCTCGCTTCCGGCACAAAATGGGGGCATTATTTAAACCCGCCGAGAGGGAGGACAAACTGAACTACTACAAAGACATTCTGAGTAGTCAGTTGGTCGATGCCTATCTGCGCCATGGTCCATACTCTCGCAGGTCTGACTCGGGGGGACCTCTGCGCTCACCTTCCACTGCCATGCCTGCTGGGGGGGTTGGCAGGAGCAGCAGCAGCAGCTCCATCAGCAGCAGCCTCAGTCTTCAGTCGCTAATGAGTAGCTTTCCACACCCACATAGTGAGGCTACTCATGAGCAGCAAGAAGACCTGGAGCAGGACCTCAACCAGCAGGTCATGTCATACCTTGACATGACCATGCCAACACACCTTGAGGATCCGCTGGACTTCTGGGCAGCCAAACTTGGCTTGTGGCCGCAACTAGTTTGCCCTGAAAAAGCTGTCCTGCCCGGTCAGTAGCGTGCCATCTGAGCGGGTGTTTAGTGTGGCGGGGGCCATAGTTACGGCGATGAGAACTCGTCTGTCAACTAAAAATGTGGAGAGACTCACCTTTGTCAAAATGAATCAGGGATGGATCAGCCAGGATTTCCATCCACCAATGGCTGATGCATGCGACTAGATTCAGCTTGGTGACACTTTCTAAATGGTGCAAAACATATTTATGTCTTTAGACCAATTTTTGGGCTCCTGCTGATGCCAACTTCAGGGTGTGCCTTCCAGCCAATTTTTGGCCTCCTGCTGCTGCCAACTCCAGGGTGTCTTTCAAGCAATGTTTGGGCTCCTGCTTATGCTGCTGCCAACTCCAGGGTGTGCCTTCCAGCTAATGTTTGTGCTCCTGCTTCAGGGTGCCTTCTAGCCAATTCTTGGGTTTCTGTTGCTGCTGCTGCCAACTCCAGGGTGTGTCAGTCAATTTTTGGGCTCCTGCTGCGGTGCTGCCAACTCCAGTGTCTCTTTAAAGCAATGTTTGGGCTCCTGCAGTTGCTTCTGCTTGCAACTCCAGGGTGGGATTCATCTCATTTTTGGGCTCCTGCTGCCAACTCCAGTGTCTCTTTCAAGCTATGTTTGGGCTGCTGCTGTTGCTTCTAACTCCAGGGTGTGATTCAGCCAATTTTTGGGCTCCTGCTGCCAACTCCAGTGTCTCTTTCAAGCTATGTTTGGGCTCCTGCTGCTTGCAACTCCAGGGTGTGAATCATCCAATTTTTGGGCTCCTGAAGCCAACTCCAGTGTCTCTTTAAAGTAATGTTTGGGCTCCTGCTGCTGCTTGCAACTCCAGGGTATGATTCATCCAATTTTTGGGCTCCTGCTGCCAACTCCAGTGTGTCTTTCAAGCTATGTTTGGGCTCCTGCTGCTGCTGCTTGCAACTCCAGGGTGTGATTCATCCAATTTTTGGGCTCCTGCTGCCAACTCCAGTGTCTCTTTCAAGCTATGTTTGGGCTGCTGCTTGCAACTCCAGGGTGTGATTCAGCCAATTTTTGGGCTCCTGCTGCCAACTCCAGTGTCTCTTTCAAGCTATGTTTGGGCTGCTGCTGTTTGCAACTGCAGGGTGTGATTCATCCAATTTTTGGGCTCCTGCTGCCAACTCCAGTGTCTCTTTCAAGCTATGTTTGGGCTGCTGCTGCTTGCAACTCCAGGGTGTGATTCATCCAATCTAATTTATGCTGAAGGCCACACTGGAGTACTGGAACCCGAGAACGTCCAACAAGTAAGAGAACTAGACCCGTCCCAATAAATGTGGGTATGCCAAACCCTACAACAATAGAAGACGACGCAGAGGAGGCTTACTCCTAGACATCCCATAGTCACAACACCAAGGCAGCTGAACTTGCCTCCATCAAGATGTATGCCTCAGCAGTCAGATCCACTTAGGCCAGGGACCATGAACTATAGTGATGTAAAGGGCCCTGAGTGATCAACTGGCACTCCTGGCAAGGTGCAGAACTACTGACCACAGTACCATAACTGCATTCACACCATACTAGGTCAACTGGGGGCCACCAGCATTACTGGTCCCCTTACCAGAGTAATCTTCCGCATAACCCTGCCTAGCAGAGGGGATGGAGAAGGGCATACAGAACCAAAAGTCCTGTCAAGACGGTACTAAGGCATCCGGACCACTGAGATAGGATCCTGGAACAGGGAAACAAGGCCGATAGCCTGTGAAGGTGACAGAACCCAACAGATCCATGACTGGATGGATTCCATAGCGACACGGGGATTAGCACATCCTATCGCAGAGGGGCTTAACCGGAGCTAATATCACTAACATGCAGGGGACATTGTCTCCGCCCAGAAGGGAACATAGACACTCCCTGGAAGGTCCGCCAGCTCCAGGCCCCTTCCGATGGTTAATGTAGTACGCCTGTCATCAGACGGACCGAGCACCCCCAGCCTGGCAATTCCGAAAGGGGAACGATCAAACGAGAAGAGCCAACTGAAAAACGATTACTGCTTAGACTCCCATAGTCGTAAGGACCCTCTAAGGGCCCCACCAACACCAGAATCGCAGGGAGTTTGGAAGAAACCATCCCCTTCAACCTGAAAGGTTGGCATCCATGGTGGCCGTTTCCAGGAAGGCAAGAGGGAACTGCCCCCAGACAGGTCCCTCGAGTTCATCCGCTTTCAAGAGAAAACCGTCATACAGGAGGGAAGGCCACCGGCCCTGCTCCAGGGGTGCTGGATCCCTGCCCTATGCTTACCACTAGAAGTCGCAGACGACTCAAGGGAAACTAAGCATAAGGGACCACTTTCGCTGCTCGGGCTCCTGCCAAGCAAGTTAACAATGGCCCACCAGTTGCATCCCTGCCTGGTGTTAAGAAAACGGGACAGTAGTGAGGGACTGGGCCCATGAGACCAGAATGCTAATTGCTGAAATGGGGGGAATCTGGTTTGAAACTGATCCAGAATCATTCCTATTAATGGAGTCACCACGTTAGGGAACAGCGAGGACTCGAGGTGATTGACACCCATCCAAATGACTCCCAATAGCCCACCAGCCGGGTATCCAACTATCCTGACTAAGAGACAGGGAAGTGAGGAAGGGCGTCCGGGTAACATCGCGCGGACGTCCCTTGGTCTCATCAGAGACATCACCATCGACAGCACCTGAGACACTCTAGGAATTGAAGAGAGGCCAGATAGCAGGGCCACAATTAACAGTGTTGGAATTCCAACACGAACATGGAGAGCCTCAGAGATCTGAGGGCACAGGGATGTAAACATAAGCAATGAAGAGTGCCCCGGGCGGCAAGACGCCCACTGGGCGCAAGGTGCTGATAGCCACACTCAAGAGTATCCATGCAGGGAACTGCCTGTAATAGAGAATTGCTGTGAATCCAGAATGGGTCACCTGACCCATCCTTTGGGGGGCTGTGGGAGGTGGTATAGCTCTGCCTATTATGGGCAATCTGCAAGAGACCTTCAGACCTTGCAGGCCTAACATGGCCTGTGCCGGCAACTGAACAGGGGCAGGGACCAGGCGTACCTGGGGTCTGATAAAAAACTGGGGAAGGCAGAGCAGCATACTCTATCCTGTATCTGGAGGGCACAGCCTCCTGATCTGTCAGAGTGAGGAGAAATGCCTCCTGATCAGAGCAAGGTGCTGCAGCCATCCCCTCACCCAGCCGGGCGAGGGCGCCCCATCATGCTTGAGGGGGTTTGGTGGAGGATTTGGGCTTAGCCCCGCCAGAGGGGCCAGAACGTTGCCTGCTGCTCATGGGGAAGGAGTCTGCCCCAAAAATCCATAAAGACACCCCTGGTTCCTGTTTAACACTAAGGTAGGGGGGTGCTCCTGCCTCGAAGGGGTGATTTGCCCTTTTTACCGAACAGATCTAGGCGGGCCCCAAATAGGTGATGCCCTCTGAAGGGGAGCCCAGTAAGAGTCATCAGCACCCCACTGTCGCAGCCAGAGCAAGCGACGAATAGCCACCGCAAGGGCGGAAGTTCTTGCACACATTCTAATCGCATCATCTAGCGCTAATAGAATAAACTTCACAAATACATCACAATTGGAGAGTGCATTGAACACCTCCCAGGGGAGATCCTCGGGGTGATGATCAAGCAATTTTTTGATGAGGGTTCTAGCGGCCACCGCAGTAATGGCTGCGGCACAGACCGGACGTAGCTCCGTCCCGGCACAAGAAAAGGCATGGGAGGCCAGCAGCTCAATGCGTCAGTCCTCAATATCCCGAAGGGCGCTATAGGCAGGGGTTGTAATAAAGGGGGGGGTTAGGGACCCCTATGATTGGCGCATCCACCACGGGGGGTGACGACCAGCAATTAACCACCTCAGGGGGAAAAGGGTATTTCCTATCCCAGTCCCTGGAAGTTTACTGGGGCATTCCCATTCTTTGAGGACAAGAGCATGGAAATGAGCCTGCTCTAAAAATTCCAAACGTGCAGTCGCAGTAAACGCTCCCCTCTAGGCTTGGGGACCTGACCGGGGGGAGAGATAGACAGTGCCTTAAAGACCTTAAGCAACAGGTCATCAGTGTCACACTGGCCCCAGTATTCCGGGCCAGAATCATCGTGACTCCTCGTCATTTCATCAGAAGAGCTGGAGTCAGAGAACAATTCCCTTTCTTCAGAAGGGGTATAGTCACAAGGAGTAGCAAACCCCTCAGTTCTCATAGAGCATACAGAAACATGGGGCGACAGGTGCCGCTTTCTACCAGGGCCCATACGCTCTGACAACCTAGCAATAATCTGTTCAGCCGTAGGCAGCCTGGAAGGGCCGGCAGGCTGCAATTCCCCACTAGCAGGCGACTCAGCAGGAGAGAGATTTAAGCCTGGGGAGATAGGTGAATTGAAGCTAGGTGTAGCCACTGGCTGACCTGATTGCAGGGCCAGTGCTTGCTCGGCACAGGGTACGCAGACCCGAGCCCTGCCAGCATCAGCATGGGGTTGTCCACGCGCTATACACCGCCGTTCTTGTCCCGGAGGGATCCCGGTCACATAATTCTGAGATGCCTCCATATGGTGATTAATCAAAGGCACACTATGCCGGTAGGGATTTACACTCTAAGTAACCCTGGATGCCCCAAGACCCGCTATGGAAGTGGGAGAATTTAACAAGGCCCGCTATAATTTAACACCGGGCCGGGAGAAGCCAATGGTGTTCACCAGTCTGAAAGACATAATGGGAATAAAGGGTGTCAGAACCATGCGCAGTAAGAAGGATCATGAAAATCGCCCGCTAGGGCACTTACAGACCAAGGGAGAAGGAGGGCCGCCACCACACGTGCGTGCGACCAGCATCAAAATGGCGCCAAAGCGAACCTCGAAGGGCGGGCATCCAGTGACGTGGAGCGCGCCAACCTATGTCCCCGCCCTACCCGAAGAGCGTGAAGCTCTGAGGTGGATACAAACTGTTATAGGAGTGAATGGGACACTAGAGGAGATGATTTGCCAATGAAGACGCCGCAGCGTCTGAGGCGACGTCGCCACCCAACGCCGCACATCCAGCAAGGGAAGAAGTGCGCGCAGCGGCGACAATTACACAGTAGGAACTAACAGCGCGGTTCTGACCCCTGGGATACTAGACCGGGTAGACTAAGGCCAAAATGTGTAAAACATACACAAGACCTTGCAACACACACACATACCCCCCCCCCTTTCTTTCCCCCCGGACTACGGGGGGAACGAGGGAGGATGGCGACCCTTTGTATAGGGCCCACCGCTACACGGGGCATGGGATAATAGCATGGGAGGGGCATCCTCTAGAGGCTCACCATCAGCCTAAACTGCCTACCCTTTGGTGGGGGACTGCGGTGGAGCATGGCTCCATAAGCACACAAGGTGCCGCCTACCTTCACCCGACCGACGCAGCCCAAGCTGGGAGGCACATCACAGGGAGGACGGGTGGGAATAGTCCAAAAGGGCCGCAGGCTTTGATAGCCCTGCTCACCTGCGAGAGAGTGATACTTCATGTCTTCGCAGTCAGCACTGCAGAGAAATCTGGGGATTCGTGGGAGATCCCTGGGTATTTGAAGGGCCGGGAGGAGCCTGTTTACCCATGTCTCTGCAGCACAGCGCCCTCTGGCGGAGGATAATCCAAGTGTAAGTAATATATCTGGAGCAGGACGTACTGTATACTAAGAATATAGCCATTTTTAATAGCGATTCGTCGCGAATAAATTCGGGTCGAAACGATTTTTGTCGGAAAATTCTGCGAATCAGTCGAACCGAATTTTTCAAAAGTTCGCTCATCTCTAGTCCATACTCTCGCAGGTCTGACTCGGGGGGCCCTCTGTGCTCACCTTCCACTGCCATAGCTGCTAGGGGGGGGGGGTGGCAGGAGCAGCAGCAGCAGCTCCATCTGCAGCAGCCTGAGTCTACAGTCGCTAATGAGTAGCTTTCTTCACCCGTATAGTGAGGCTACTCATGAGCAGCAGGAAGACCTGGAGCAGGACCCCAACCAGCAGGTCGTGTCATACCTTGACATGACCATGCCAACACACCTTGAGGATCCGCTGGACTTCTGGGCAGCCAAACTTGACTTGTGGCCACAACTAGCAACTAGTCCTGCCCGGCCAGTAGTGTGCCATCTGAGCGGGTGTTTAGTGCGGCGGGGGCCATAGTAATGCCGAGGAGAACTCGTCTGTCAACTAAAAATGTGGAGAGACTCATCTTTGTGAAAATGAATCAGGGATGGATCAGCCAGGATTTCCACCCACCAATGGCTGATGCATGCGAGTAGATTCAGCATGGTGCCACGTTTTACACTTTCCAAATGGTGCAAAACATATTTATGTTTTTAGGCCAATTTTTGGGCTCCTGCTGATGCCAACTTCAGGGTATGCCTTTCAGACAATTTTTGGGTTCCTGCTGATACCAACTTCAGGGTGTGCCTTTCAGCCAATTTTTGGGTTCCTGCTGATGCCAACTTCAGGGTGTGCCTTTCAGCCAATTTTTGGGTTCCTGCTGATGCCAACTTCAGGGTATGCCTTTCAGACAGTTTTTGTGTTCCTGCTGCTGCCAACTCCAGGGTGTGTCTATCAGTTAATGTTTGGGTTCCTGCTGCCAACTCCAGTGTCTCTTTCAGCCAATTTTTGGGCTCCTGCTGCTGCTGCCAACTCCAGTGTGTCTTTAGGCCAATGTTTGGGCTCCTGCTGCTGCCAACTCCAGTGTGTCTTTAGGCCAATTTTTGGGCTCCTGCTGCCAACTCCAGTGTCTCTTTCAAGCAATGTTTGGGCTCCTGCTACTGCTGCTGCCAACTCCAATGTGTCTTTAGGCCAATTTTTGGCCTCCTGCTGCCAACTCCAGTGTGTATTTAGGCCAATTTTTGGGCTGCTGCTGCCAACTCCAGGGTGTCTCTTTCAAGCAATGTTTGGGCTCCTGCTGCCAACTCCAGGGTGTCTCTTTCAAGCAATGTTTGAGCTCCTGCTGCTGCCAACTCCAGTGTGTCTTTAGGCCAATTTTTGGGCTCCTGCTACCAACTCCAGTGTCTCTTTCAAGCAATGTTTGGGCTCCTGCTGCTGCTGCCAACTCCAGGGTGTGTCTTTCAGGCAATAATATGGGCTCCTAATGCTGCTGCCAACTCCAATGTGTTTTTCAGGCAATATATGAGCTCCCTATGCTGCTGCCAACTCCTGGGTGTGTCTTTCAGGCAATATATGGGCTCCTAATGCTGCTGCCAATTCCTGAGTGTGTTTTTCAGGCAATATATGTGCTCCCTATGCTGCTGCCAAGTCCAGAGTGTGTCTTTCAGGCAATATTTGGGCTCCCTATGCTGCTGCCAAATTCAGGGTGTATTTTTTAGGCAATATATGGGCTCCCTATGCTGCTGCCAACTCCACTGTGCGTCTTTCAGGCAATATATGGGCTCATCATGCTGATGCCACCTCAAGGCTCTGTAATTGTGCCGCTCTGCGTCAGCGAATCTAATAGCGACACCTCTAATCTGCATGTCATACTTCTTTACAATAGTATTTCACTAACCCAGCATGCATCCTATGCATGTTACAGCCAAGCAAAACATTCTGCAACCCTATGGAGGCTCTTGGACGCCCAGAAATAGCCGTTTTTAATAGCGATTCCTCGCGAATAGATTCAGACCGAAACGATTTTTCCCGGAAAATTCGGCGAATCAGCCGAATCGAATTTTTCAAAAGTTCGCTCATCTCTAACATTCACTATCTGCTTTATCTTATTTTCCTCAGACAGTCAGCCCCTCCATGACCACGGAATTGTTAGCTTGGACCGTGATAAATAGGACTGGGAAGGTCCTCCATCCTGTTTCTGCACTTCTCTATATCTTATTCTTCTAACACTGGTATTGTTTATTCTTTAGTCCCCCGCCTGTCACAACAAATACCATGTATGTAATGTATATGCACAGCTAAATAAACTGGATTCTGATCAATGTCTCCTAAATTTGATTATTTAGATCTGGTCCAAGTTTCACACTAGGTGCACATTTAATCTAATTATACTTCTCATGGCCCAGATACAAAAGCATATAGTGTGCTTTGGCCAGAGAATGTTGGTGAAATGAATGTACCCAGGACACATTGGCCCAAATGCCTGGCTCATTTGCACATTCTTGATAAGATTCATCCACTAACGATTAATGGCACTTCTGTGGAGCAAGTGGAGGAGTTCAAATGCCTTGGAGTTTATATTACATGGGTCCTCTCGTGGTCCTGTCAAAATAATACCATGGTGAATAAAAGCATGTCAGAATTTTTTGCACCTCAGGAGCTTTAAGCACTTCAAACCTTCAATCCAAAGTATCCTGAAGGAGAGTATAACATGGTGGTATGCTTTACTAAACTGGCAACCTCATACAAGGAAAGTAATACTCACAAATGCAAACTTGAAATTTTAACATTTTGGTAATATCTTATATTTGCTTATATGCATCAGTTCTTTTGCATTTATCCTATTGTATTGCACCTCTCAGACCCCTTGAGCAGTCGCAAAAAAGCATTTCACTGTGTAACGTACAGTACTATGTATGGCTGTGCATATGACAATAAATTTGACTTGACATACAGTCAAAACAAAGTGTTACTAATGTATACAGACAAGAATTTAAAACCATTCATCTTTTTTCAGGATTGAGAAGGGACTCCTTTTCAAGGGCAAATATTGAATATAGTCTACATGGCAGTGTATTTTTAAATCAGTATTGGGGTACCCGAACCGAAAAGTTCAGGTTTGTAACGAACTCTGCGAGATCGGATTACCAAACCTGAACTTTAGCCAAGTCCATGTTTGAGCTCAGCGCAGAGTGCAAATTATTTAACATGTTTATTGACATCTTTGCCATGAGTGTTAGGTATTTCTTTGAGTACCAAGTGTATTGAAATATTTTTCTTGGGTACCAAACAGCTTTCCCCAGGGTACTATGTTTATTGGCAACTTTGCCTTGGTTACAAAATTTATAGACAGCTTTGCCTTAAGCACCATGTTTATGGGCATATTTGCCTTGGATACTAATTGTAGTTGCATTTCACCTTGGGTACCATGTGTATGGGCAGCTTTTACTTTGTAGTCAGTGTATGGCCAGCTTCGGTTTGGGAACCAAGTATATTGGCAGCATTTCCTATGTCCTGCTATGTTTATCGCCAGCTTTGCCTTGGGTAGTAGTATATTTACCTTAGGTGCCAAGCATATTGCCTTGGGTAGCAAGTGTTTTGACAGCTTTTCCTTGGGTATCGAGTAGATTTTTCATTGGGTACCATGTTTATTTGCAGCTTTCTTTGGGTACAATTTTTATTGGCAGCTTTGCCTTGGGTACCACGTTTATTGTCATTGGTGCCTTGGGTACAAAGTGTATTGACAGTGAAAGTGTATTAGCAGATTTTTCTTGGATAATGCTTTGCATTTAAAAGATTTTACAGACAATGGCATTGCTGCATGTAAGATTACCCTTAAAGTCGAGGGGAACACACAGGGTTTTGTGCTGCTTGAACTCAACCATTTATGGTATCATCGAGAATTTCAAGTAGAGAGGGTTCTTTGGCCAAAGAAAGTTGATTCAGCTACAGGATCAGTCCAACCCTCAGCTCAATTGGCCTTCTCAGGAAAAGCAGCAGTCAGGTATCAGCACATCTGCGTTTTCGGAAAGGCAATGTTTTTGGAGGCTGGCATGCAGTGGTGGACTGCGGCCAAAAATCAGCCCGGCATTTTACCAGCACCACAAATCTTAATCCCCTTAAGAACCTGTGTCCAATCCTTGAAAAGCTCATGCAAACAAAAACACAGAAGTTGTGATAAACTACAATCACTAATTGGACAAAAATTGTCTGCCATCAAGAAGGATTTGGCAGAGGCCCAGCAGTCACTTGCTGCTTGTTGGGCCTCACTGCTCTACAGTAAAAAGGACACACTGAACACATTTATAAGCTTTTGACAATACCACACGATAACTCTCTTGGGCCATCCAAATTAACCTGTTACACACAAAGCACCTACCAGCTAAAAAAAAATGATAATAATACAGGTCCATAACATTCCACATGGTAGAACATAGAGCAGAAAAGGCAATGTGATTTAGGATACAAAATAGACACAGAGCCCCTTTGTTTTCTTAATATCCCAAAGCACATGCATACCAGGGTGCATAAAGTCTACTGTATCACAAAGTGCATCCACACCAACGCACAGTGCCGTTCCCAATCCTCCACCGCAGTGTGAATCTTCTTACCAGATCTCCCAGGGTTCACACAGCCAGTAGACTTCTTAATTATATCCGCATAGCTTGGTCTCCATGCCATCCACATAAACCAATAATAATTGTGCTTCTATGATTGATCTCAGTGAAGGTTCTCACCAGCAAATGACGATAACAATAACCAACTCCCCATCCGATAGAATCTGGCCAGATCCAAAACACCCAAACGATCACAAATACGTTTTGTTGCCCTTGGCAACTTTCACGAGGCTGGCGGCATGGCGGAAAATATCTCCATAAATACCTTGTGTAGCCCAGAGGAGGAAGCGTTTCAGGAAGAGGAGTGGCAGACCGCACGAAGAAAACGGCCCAGATTGGGGGCCCGCTGACAACCTGCGTCTGATACAATGTCCCAGCGCTCACCGCAAATGGAAAGCGGCCGCGTCATACAGTCAAACGGAGGCTGACCCCGCCTACTAAGCCAGCGTTGCTCTCTTCTATGGGCTAGGTAAATAACGTAACTTATGCTGTGGAAACAGCGTAGAATGTACAGAGGGGCATGGAGTTACACCGCAGGCGTGATACTTTTACTTACACCTCACATATATCCCCATGCCACTACAAATATGCTGCTTACGCAGTAGTTACTCACGTAGCTGTTTTGCACAGGAATTTTTTATTCCATTTAGCTACGCAACTAGCGTATCTCTCATTAGCAAACAGTGCAACCAAACATAAAGGGGCTTAGACCTACGGCTGGGATACAAGATTCACATCCGCACAGATCCCAACCATATTTCTCCCCACAATGCTCCTTCATGCGCTATTTGTTCAATTGGTAAGCCAAACCCTTAAGAATATATATATATATATATATATATATATATATGATATTATTATAAACATACAAACAATTATACATAAAAAATCCATAAAAAATTGTGGGAATTGTCTATAAAACAATTTAAGTCAAAATCGATATTTAACCCAGAAGGTGTCAGGGTGTTTAGGATGTATATCCATTTTCCTTCCCTCTGGGAAATATCTCTTTTCAGATTGGACCCTCTCCAGTGTTGCTCCCCATGATCGATCCCAATAAACGCCATCTTGGAGGGATCACATGCGTGGGCACGTATATGCGTGTGTGGAGTTCACGCGTGGTCCTCCCCACATAGAACAAGCCACATGGACACCAAATTAAATAAACCACAAACCACACCAGTGTGGCTGGTGATAAATTTAGAAATTTTGTGTGTGTGGCCCGTTAGGATCTTCAATAACTTTTTGTGGTTTGGCTACTGGAATGCAAGTCCTGCAGCCCATACAATTACCACATTTATAAAAACCCATTAAAATGTTACTGGTTAATACTACCCGTGGGGGGGATCGATAAAACTTCGAGTGAGCCGATCCCTCAAATTGGGTGCCCGTCGAAAAACAACTTTTGGTTTATCAGGGAGTGTTGGGCCCAGTACCGAATCAAATTGGAGGATATGCCAATGTTTTGACAATAGGCGCTGGACATCTCTATACTGGCTATTAATCCTTTAAGTGCCAGCCTTCCTAGAATTTTTGTCACCCTTTGTTGCCAGACCACGTTTCACTATTTTGCGCTACATATGTTCAACCTTGATTTTCAAAGGGGTTTTCAGGGCTTTTCCAGGAAAATGATATATTGTTTTTTTCAGCAGAGTCTGAGCTTCAACATGCAATATCTTGTTTGGCCTTTTTTAGTGTATTCTCAATACTTTTGGGTGAAATATGTGCAAAAAAATAAAAAAAAGGATTTTTTTCAATCTGTAGTGTTTTTTGTAATAAAAAATGTAAGTTTGTCAATAAAATGTTATTGCGTGCGAAACCCCAATTTCTCCCGCTCACAGCGGTAACACATATGTATAGATAGACACCCTTTCCTGCCCAGGAGACTCCCCCAAACTGAAACAGTGCTTTGTGAGATTTTCAGATAATATACAACTATGCAACGTGCTAAGCGCACCTTGCAGTTTTCCCAGAAAAGCAACCCTTTAAATTTGAAATACCCCCCACAAATGATATATTCTCTGGAATTACACACCTCAAGCTTTCTAGGCGTACCAGGCTTGTTGACATGGGCGCAGTTTTCTGGAAGTAATCCCTCAATCAATTCTTTGGTTGCACAGAGTTTCCCTAAAAAAGAATAAAAAAGAAGAATCAAAGCCACATTTTCCTAAAAAAAACTATATGCAAACAAGAAAAAACAAGTAAAATCTGAAAAAGCAACATCCCCCAAACAGAACGATACCCAACATGCATAGGTACTGTCAAGGGAAGAGTTGCCAAACACCACAAAGTAAAGCGTGCGCATAACAGTAATTGTACTTGAAATTTTTAGCTCTGCTGACAAAGTGCGCACCTTGCAATTTTTCAACCAAAACAACCCTTTACATTTGGAATATCCCCCATAAACCATATATTCCCTGAAAGTACACATGTTAAGCTTCCTAAGCGTACTGAGCTTGTTGTAGTGGGCTCATCTTTCTGGAAGTAATCCGTTGAAGAATTCTTAGGTTGCACAGGGTTTACCTAAGAAAAATTATAAAAAAGCAGAATAAAAACCATGTTTTCATAAAATATCAATATGCAAACAAGAAAAAACAAGCGCAAGGTCCCCCGAGCAGAACAATACCCAACATGCATAGGTACTATTAACCCTTTTAATTGCCAGCCTACTTGAAGTTTTCTCACCCTCTGTTGACAGGTCATTTTCCCCATTTTGTGACATTTTTAACCATGATTTTTGCTGGAACTTCCAGAAAAATTATATACATATTTTTTGCAGCAGAGTTTAGGCTTTAACGTGAAATGTCTTGTTTGTAATTTTTCGACTGTTTTTTGAATATTTTTGCGTAAAAAAACAAAAAAATAAATAAAATAATATTTTTTAGACAATTGTCTCTTATTTTAAATAAAACATTTGTTTTATTAATGAAAACCATATTGCATGTGATAGCCCCATTTCTCCCGATTACAACGGTACCACATATGTATCGGTAGCCCCCACATTCTTGCCCTGGAGGCCCCACAAACTGAAAAGAGCACTTTATAACATAGCCTGTGTGGGCCCGGGCTCTTCTTCCCCCCCCCCCCCCCCGGGCTTTGGGGAGGCAGGTAATTGGGGGTGCGGGGGTTAATGGCAAGTCACCCACTAGTTGCAGGTGACTTGCCAGCCCCCAGCCTTGTGAACTGGTACAGGGGTCTCATGGACCCACCAGTTCACAAAGGGTTAACATTAAAAAAACACACTGACACATAAGAAAATTACTTTTATTAAAAAATAAAAACTTTTTTTACTTTACTTACCTCCGATTGTCAGCTCCTTTGTCCCTCGATGTGATGACAGATGCAATCATGCTGGCTACAGTAGCAGGGGGGCAGGTGATGATCTGATCACCTGCCCCTCTGCTCCTGTGGCCAGCATGATCACATCTGAAAGAACATCAGCAGGGAGCCAGGACGACACCCGGTGAGTGACGTCATAAGCCCCACCCCCATTGAAGAGGAGACCCAGAGGGAGGCAGCTCGACTGCAGGTAAGTAAATGTCATTTTTAATTTTTTTTTTTACAGTTAGCAGCTGCTGCTGCCGAAGCGGGGGGGGGGGGGAGGCTATTCCGGGGGCACCAAATTAAAGAGGAGACCCGGCTGGATCCAACGAGGGGTCAGGTGAGTATTTTACTTTTATATTTTTTTACTGTGGGGGTTTAAAGTCAGCTACGTGAGACTCACGTAGCTGGCACTAGAAGGGTTAAAGCCGTGATAAAGACTGTCTTTGAACTCCCCTGGGGCTCCTTCACTTTCTCTTTACTTAATCCACACTGGTGAGTCTGCCAGCACAGACCCAAGCGGGCGTTTCACAAATGAGGCCGCACAAACCCACAATAATTTAATTTAATAATAAAAAACTCCACATACATACATATAAAGACAAGACTCCTCCTTATATAATTATTTAGAGTCAATTACAGGATTTGCCACCGGAGGGCATTGTTTCTTTATGTTTTGTCTTGTCTTTATATGTATGTATGTGGAGTTTTTTGGTACTTTATAACATTAAATAGATTAACATTTTTAAATTATTGTGGGTTTGTGCGGCCTCATTTGTGAAACGCCCGCTTGGGTCTGTGCTGGCAGACTCACCAGTGTGGAATATGTACTAAGTGATACTTTGTATCTGGGTGTTCTTGGGGCCTGCACCCTTACATATGCTAGAAACTGATTGTTTGGCTGTGCATTTCATTCATTTGTGGTTTTCTCTTTACTTAATACTAGGCCCTCTCCCTGGGGTATCCCGCACCAACCTCCTTTGGGCTTCCACCTCCTCCGGGTTGTAACCTTTCTCCATAAAGCGTTTTTGAGAATCTCAGATTGAATGTCATACTCTGAAATGGATGTGCAATTACGCCTAATTCTCAGAAACTGACCTTTTGGAATAGCAGAAAGCCATTTAGGGTGATGACAGCTAGAATAGGGAACATAACCGTTCCTGTTCGTGGGTTTAAAATAAGTGGTTGTAGTCAATGTTATTTAGGACTCACCCCAGGAAGAGATGCAATCATCTGCTTGTGAATTATAGTAGATTCTGACAATTTGGTGCCAACATCTGTACAAATAAACTGACAGGACAACCATGATAAATAACTATAACATGCAAATTTAAATATTATTCCAACAACCAAAATGTATGTATTTTTGTTTAAAAAAGCAGTTAAGTGTAACATAGAGGTGCTCAACCTTTTGAAGAGCATGGGCCAATGGAAACGGGTCTCGGACCACAATAAAAAGGTCCAGATTTTTCTAATGTTTTTTTGGATAGCATAATGAAGATTTTCTACAAGAATCTGGATACCCACTGTCTCCACGAACTCCATTAGAGTGATGATTTACACTCGTATGTCCTTCCACCACACAATCCTATTACCACATTTCTGTGTAACAATATCTACATGCTACCAATACACATGCTAATTGCCTTCCTCTCCGAATATATGGGTCCCTTATTTATAGCCCTCTCTCATTAGCCCCAAATTCGCACTGTGTTCCCAATAATTAACCCATCTAAACTACTACCAATTCTAAGCATGTAATTATTATAGAAAATCTATTACCAAATTATTGTGGCAGACATTTCACCCAGGGGTGGTGTTGTACAATCAATGCCATTTTGTTGCTCCAAGCCACCACTGCCACCCCTATTTGCCAATCCTAAATCACTCTCCATGCAACCTCCCATCCTTACTGTGCCCCTATTTACCTACCTTTACATGCCAGTTCTATCCCCCCCCCTTACTTTTTCCTCACAGCTGTTCATGGGCAACATCAGATGCTCTGAGGGACACATGTAGCCCCTGGGCCACAGGTTGAGCATGTCATGTGTGATGTAACAAAAAGAGGAAGGTTGGGGATAGGTGCAGCTGGAGAGTTGGGTGACAGGACTAGTCTGGGGATATATGCAGATGAAAGGTTGAATGACAGGGGCAGGTTTAAGATAGGTGCAGATGGAGGGTTAGGAGACAGGAGAACGTCGTGGATAGGTGTGAATGGATGGGTGACAAGAGCAGGTTGGGGATATGTGCAGATGGAGGGTTGGGTGAGAGAAGCATGCTAGGGGCAGGTGTGGATGCAGGGTTGGTTGACGAGGAATGTCGAGGATAGATGAGGATGGAGATTTGGGTGACAGGGGAAGAAGGTTGGGGATAAATACAGAGAAGAGAGGGAGGCAAAAAAGGGAGCGGGGGGGGGGGGGGTAATATTTTCTTCAGGTGGAGCTTGCATTAATAAACATGGACTTTTTGCTTCTAATACTGGCATGCAGCCCTGTCTGTCCCACCTAAGAGCTGAGGAACGAAGAAATGTGGTTACGTGTCAGGCAGGGAGGGGATGCAGCAAGCGGGGCTGCACTACCATAATACCATATAAAATACAGGATTACGATATCTGCCCATTTTACATGCAAACTGTGCCAAACAGGGTTTTAATTAGGTTGTGTTTGTCTATGATAAGTCAGACGCTAGCACGGATCTGTAATGCAGGTTTTTTAATTGAATGAAAGGGCTTAGCACATAAAGCACTGGCTCTGGGGACTTTCACTGATTAAATGGGCCATTTGTTTCTCCATCTAATTATCTTCCCTCCCTCCCTGGTGTGTAAATCTAAGAAGTGTTGATCTTTCCTTTTTTTACCTGAACCAGCAGAAGGAGGTTGGTGTCAGGAAGAGGGGATTTTAATTTCAGAGCTTGTAGAAGGTCCAAGATGACACTGCGGGTCAAGTAGAATTTATCCCTTTCCTGCCAGAGAAAAAAAAAAAACAACGTCAGACATCGATACACACACATTAATATTGACAACTATTATGAGCGTTCCCCAAAGGCATATTGGGGAGCTGACAGAATTTTTATGTTTTGTTTGTAAACCTTTATTGAATTACAATCATTAAGTTCTAGGCTTGGTTAATCTTAGTAATACAGGGCAGATGTGTATTGGCCCATCCTCCTGAAAGTGGACCAAAACCCCTGGTGCCCGACCCTGGAGTCTAAAAGACTGGATCCTGGCTTGATTACTGATTCTGAACCTACGCTGCCAGCCAACAATTTCTTCCAGTCTCTTATCTATGCCTGCTGCTAGTTACAGCTCAAGCAATATCTTGTTGTTCCTCTGGCTTTGTCTCCTTGTCTGTTGCCATCTGATGTTGATCTGTCGGGTGCATGACCTTGGTAGTGCCTGCAGCCCAGTCTTTCTCCCCTGCAGAGGTGTAAAGTGAATATCATGGCATATATCAGTAGAAGTAGACTCCGGGCACCACTCTTCATTGAGTGCTACCTGGCGAGGTGTCCTCTAAACCTGCCAGTACTTGAGATCTAGCCTTATGCCATTAACAAAAATAATCGTAATATCCTACCTGAAACCTGTTATCCAGTCTCAGCCTTTAAAGGACAACGTTCATCAGACACCCATGAAAATAAAATGCTTTTTTATGATAGGCTATAGAAAAATAAATACTTTCTTTAAAAAAAATCTGAATGAAAAATCTTGAGGTGGTATTCATTTTATGGAATTATTTGGAAAGGTGAGCTGAGTAAACTGGATAAGGCAACTTGATTTCCTAGACCTGGATGATCAAGAACCCTCACAGAGCTACTGTATAAGGATTATATACTGTAAATTGACCAATGGTGTCATTTGACCTGGATGATCAAGAACCTTCATATGCATATGGGGAGATTTTATTTGTCTGAGAGTGTTTTTGGACCTGTATGACCATGAGCCCTCACAGACATGAGGAGATTATTATTCGGGCAAAGTTATCTCTTAAACTGAATTACCCCTCTTGAACCTTCACAGAAATATTAAAGTGAACCAAAACCCAGCTCGATTGGCCCAGGAATCTATAAGATGTGGCAACCAGCGCACGCTCGGAGCCACTGGCCTTAGACACCATCTTAGATGGCGTGACGCCAGCATCTCCAAGCATGCTGATTGGACGAGCGGCTGAGCATGTGCCATAGGACCGGGAAGAGGTGAGTTTCTTCAGGCGATCTGGGGGGTTTCCCACAGCAGGGCCCCCCAATCCGGGTGCCCTGGGGGAAAGGACCAAAACCCAGGATAGTCAAAATTCTGGGTTTTGGTCCACTTTAAAGAGATCACCACTTGGACAAGGGTGCGCCTTGATCTAACTTAGAAGCTTTACGGACGTATGAGGAGATTTTAATTTGGCCAAGGGTGTCTCTGGACCTGGATGATCAAAACACCTTCACAGACATATAGGGAGATTATCATTTGGCCAAAGTTATCTATTGATTTGAATGACTAAGAACCTGCGCACACATATGGGGAGATTTTATTAGGCTAATGGTGTTTTTGGACCAGGATGAACACAGATCCTCAGAGACATATGAAGAGACTATCATTTGGCTAAAGTTAGATTTTGAACTGAATTATCAAAACCTTCACAGAAATATGAAGAGGTTATCATATGGCCAAGGTGTAACTTGATTTAGATAATCCAAGAACCTTCATATACATATGGGAAGATAATGATTTGAACAAGGATGTCTCGACCTGGATGACCAAGAACCTTTACATTGCATTAATTTGCTTTGGGGTTCGTTATGCATTAGGAGGTATTTATATGGAATATTCTGAGGGTGGTGATTGAGTACAAGGCAGCTGGTCCAGGGAAACTGTGGAAAATATGGAATGGCTATTTTACAATCACTGATTTTGTTTTCTCTGAACTGGTCTTCAAATAAATATTGTTTTGAGAGTTTGAATAGCTGAGCAGAGAGTTTGTCAGATGCAGACATGAATCAGGCTCAAAACTGACATTTTTACAGAATTGGCTACAGCTGGCTGACAGACACATTCATCTATTTGACATGACAAACAAACCAGACCAAGGCTTCCATTACTCCACTCCAGTTTATCTGAGAGGAAAGTTGAGTATCATGCAATGCACGCTTTGGCACTCAATCTCCCTATATAGGTGGGAGGGGGTGTTAGAACAGGGATGCTTCGCAATCCCCACCTCTCTGTACAAGCTTTGTTGCTAGGAAGACCCATTTACCAAAAATCCTTGGCTTTTAAAAAGAATGACTAAAGTAATCTTCCCTCCTGACCTCAATTGTTATTTTAGGTTTGTATCTAGCACCAATACTCTACATGGAGCTGTAAAATTTAATTATTACAGGGTGGAACAAATACTAATAGAAAGTGACTTATAACAGAACTGTACACCGATTACACATGATAACAAAATACAACAATAACCTGTTCAGGGATACTATCAATAGGCTAAGAGAAAAGATAGGTAATCACAAACAATCTGCATTCAAGTGGTCCTCAATCATAAAAATACCTCCTTATCGTTTCCTGTCAGCTAGCCCCGATAATGTTAATGGTTTTCAGATTTTGGTCTGCTTAAAAAGGTTCTACACTTGTTTGTTACAATATGTGTATTGGTTATTGCATTATGCAGGTGAGGTACTTTCTTATGTTATGAATATTATATCCTTTTTGAGGTTATATGTAGCCAGTTAACATTGGTATTGGGCCAGGTCCCTTATGTGGATATGTAATATATTATTGGTACCTCTTTATTAGTATGTACCTGCATATTACTACCTAGTAGCATTAACCTGCAACTGTGATCAATGCATTTCTTTGGGATGGCATTTTTGCATTGTTGTGTACAATGGGGTACTCGTTGTGATATTCAACAAAAGGATATATTTTTAATACTAGCTGTTTCTGTGACTTTTGCTGGTGAAGGGTTAGAAAGGTTTTGTCTTTCTATTTTTCTGATTTATGGTGTTTGACTGACCCACATTTTATTATAGCAACTTTTCCCCTATTGTAGTGTGTTGAATATGAGTATTGATCGCCATCTGGCTCAGTGCGGGGAAGGCATCATGATTACTGATAGCTGCCCCTCCCCCAACCATACACCAGAACTAACCCGAAATAGTCGTACCTGCTCCTCGTTCCTTCTGCAAAATGCAGCCCCCTAATTTGTGCCTGGCTTGAAATTGGTGGATTCACGTGAAAACATGGAAGATTTGTTAACTAACAGTTTGTTAAAGCAATGATACTGCTGTTTCCTTTATCTAGGATGGATGGAGTGAATTACACTATATGAGGTACATTTTTGTTTACATAGAAATTTTATGTCAGCCAAAACCATACAATGCTCAACCAATAAACAAATTCGTGTTTGATCGCAGCTGGATTTCCACAGATCCATTCTCACTTGACTGTGGTCAATGTAGAGGTTTTTCATACACAAATCGATTCGTGGAAATAATTGCATGCTTAGAAGGTTGATCTTGAAGGTAATCTTGAAAATTTTAGGAGTGCTTAGTCTTGTGGGAAAGGTAGAATAATAGACAGGAGAAGGTAAGAGGCAGAGCAGAGGTTGCCTCGGGATTGATAGTTGTGGATAACTAATGAAATGTATAGAGGAACCTGGTAGGAAAGCACCTGGAGGTCTTTTGAGAGTGGGAGACAGATCTGGACATCTTTGGAGATTGGGACCTGACCTGACACATTAGCTATATAATGGAGGTGATTTACTATGTTTGCTACAGTACGCCACTTGACCTAAATGTATCTTCGCCGGATGCGCAACACACACGTGACAGACCAGCAAGTAAGCAAAACTTACCACAGCGAACAGAGACTTTCGCAATGCATGTTTCTGTGTGTGTGCAGCAATTTCCTGGCGAACGTCACAGGTATTTACATTGAAAAGTGGTTTGGAGAATGCTGGCGAAACTACTGTGGCAGAATTAATTAGCAAAAAACATGAAATCTTGCTGAAAAAACACTTTTATAGCATAGGTTGGCATTGGAGGGATCTAAGAATATATATGTGTGGGGTATCTTGGGAGTGTCTGGGTTGTTTCAAAAGCTTAAGAATAAAAGTTTATTAGAAAATATAAAAGTCCTGTAAAAACATTATTATTAGTTGTTTTTCACATACTGAGTAACTTTCTAATGTTCATGCTCGAAAAATAGAATAAAGATGCTAAAAAAACTAAAGTCACAATCTCTTACCTTAATTACATTGATTCCTATGGGGTTCCTCACTAAAATGTGGCAAATGCAAAAGTGTTCACCAGCATTTGCTAAGCCAAACTAAAGTAGAAGTAAATCCAAAAAACATTGGCCACCGCTGGCCGAACATGCAAAATTTCACTTTGCAAATGCGTAAGTCCGGTGAATACCCGATGGATGTGTGGCGGATGCTGATGAATTGTTTCGTAAATTACCCCCTATATGCTAAGCCTAGGAAGTTGGTCTTGAGGGTAATTTTAAAGTTTTTAGAACTGCTAAATCATGTGGACAAGTTTCAAAGAAGTGCAAAGGCGTGTGTGAAATCCTGGTAAGGAAGAGCAGAGATTGATTGATGGTTTTGCTGAATGAAACGTGTAAAGGAGCCAAACTGCAACATGCTTTGGAGGTCAAGGTAAGACCTGTATACCGTACTGGCAGACAGTCGCAGTATTTCCTTTACCAGGGAAAAACCTTGCATTCACATGTCTTCATTAGTTCTTTATGCAGCCAGGAACTCCAGCTCCCAAGAAATGGGTCTCACAATTAAACTACATGATGTATGATTTGATTTTGAGCAGCACTGCTGCTACTTGACTTTAAAGCAGACCGAGAGTATAGCAACAAATGATATTCATGTTGTAGTAATCACCAACCCATCCCAGGTTCTGGATGTGCCGTGTGTATTCAGCTTAGATTTATATAGGGCACCTCTTCAGCATGCAAGGACTGTTGTGCAGCCTCTATCTGAGGCTTCGGATATTTCCCCGGGGACTGGTGCCACCTTTCCTTTGTCCCCAGCATCAGAGATCTTGTGCTGCTGCCAGCACAGCTCTCTCTACAGTTTGTCTATGGGCTATGCAAGTGGTGCACCTGATTAGTTTTAAAGTTTAACAGGAATGTTGAAGGAAATAAAGGATGTGGCAAGTTAAAGACTGAGGCCTGTAGGGCTTTTTAAAAACTCGACTCTACCCAATAACGTACAAGGTGGCCATACAGCAAGGCTAAAGCACCTCAGTGGAATCACAGATAGCAAAAAACACTGAAGGGATTTTAAAAAATGCCCACTCCAATCCAAAACTTTTTTTTTGCTGGAGTGGCAATTCAAAATGAAAGCATAGATGGGGGTATTTATGTGAAGGCTGCAATATCCTAATGAACAATAGGAATGATAGTGCACTATACAACACACAGGTTAATTCAAGAGGAATATCCTGAATCAGGGGAAAAAAGTCCATCCTATCTGCTTCGCAATGGACAGTGCAGATCAATAGTATTGACAAAGAGATACATTAACTATTTCTAATTAGTGAAAATGCTTAAAACCCGCTGACACACCTTCAGTTGAACATCACTTTTCAGATTTCTCTGTTTTTACAACAAGGTTGCGCCCTTGCAAGTAAATAAAGCATTTTACAGATGGGAGCTTTATCATTCCGCATGTACAGTATGTGTGTAGTTAGCTGTATAGAGAGGATTAACACAAACATGTGAATTGCATCTGTCAAGCCCTAGCAAACAAGTTAGCACTGAAGTTGGCACAAGAAGTGTCCTGCTAAAGAAGAGGATCAGACTGAGGTGAGTTACTTACTGCTGCACATTCTGCCCCCCGCCACAGCCACTCCAAAGTTCAGGCCCCCGAACATTTATTCAAAGTTCAGTTGAACTTGCCAGACCCGGAATATGGGGGGTTATTACATTAAATAACTGACTGGTTGTATCTTCATTCATGTTTCCTAAGCCGTACAGCCCACTGCTGTACATGCTGATTGGCAGAGGACCTGATTGATTGTCAGATTACTGGCGAACCACTTTACTCTAAAGCTAAACAAAACCCTGGCCAGTCTAAAAGACTCCAGGGCCAACAACTGGCCTTCCCTGGGGCCTCCCGAATGGACAGGGATAGGCCAACTTATCGCCCACCCATCCTTTTTATATGGGTCTTTAGAGGCTGCCATAGCCCATAGGCCACTGACAGCAGCACAACCCCCTCCCCAACTTTTCAGGCCATAAAGGAATTGGGAAAGGTGGGTGAAGGTCACGGTGCTGTCTGCCACTGCCAACATCCCCCTTGGACCCATTATAGGTGGCTTCCGATAGGGGACTGCTGATAGTGGCAGACAGCACCAATCCCATCACCCACCGTTACCAATTTCCTATGGCCTATAATACAATTCCAATGCAGCCACTGGCCAGCACTGCTGCTAAGCTCCTACTCTGAAGCACAATGCTGCCTCTTACCTTTGTTCAGACAGGTAAGCCTGCTGCTGCTCTCTGCTCCATCCCTGGATTTGTTATGGGCACATGCACCAGCCACATGGTATTGATCTGCTCATCCAAACCGATGTCCTGCTCACTTCACTGGTGTGGATCATGGAGCAGTGCAGCTGGGAGCAGTATTTTTAATCACTCCAGTTCAAGCCTGCAGCCTGTGCGTTCCCCGGCTGGCACCATACAAAAGTTCACTAAAAGACAGCCCGAGCCACTTCATATTACTTGCCATCATTCTAAGTATATATTACTTGTGACCTACCTTTTGTCTCCCCCCCCCCTTATCCTTTAGCTTGTAAGCCCGCAAGGGCAGGGCCATCTCTCCTAGTTTATTTCAGTATGACTGTGTATTGGTGCTTTTCTGTCATGTATTGTAGTTCATTGTTTCACCATTTGTAATTTCACATTGTACAGCGCCATGGAAAATGGTGGCGCTTTATAAATAAATAATAATAATAACTGCCACTGTCATTCTGCTAGGCAGTGGCAAACAGATAGAAGTGGTGGTGGGGGGCACTCGTGTGCGAGGTACATGCCCGCGAAGCTACCTAGCAGTGAAAGCAGCAGTGGGGTGGGAACAGGAGTTGTGCCACTCACTCTTGAGCCACGGACTCTATGAGCCTTGGGTTCCCAAGTGCCATAACGCAAATAAAAGCGGCTACTTGTAAGTATCTCCTGGGGCCCCGGTTTGAGCCGGAGGGTCCTAGGCATTTGACTGGGCCCAGCCCTAATGCCGGGCCGGCGCTCAAGGAGGATTTGGGAATTTCCTGGTTTAGGGACTGGGACACAAGACAACAGAGGTGGTTTAAGTAAGGAGGGTATTTTGCACAGACAAAAATTGGGCAGTTTGTACAGACTGGGAACATGAACTGGGAGCAGGCAGGCAGACTCACAGACTGGGAGCAGGCAGACAACATGCAGACAACCCATCTGAACCACCAGAGATGCACGCAGCGGACTACCCAGCATATGTGAGGCTTGGTACCCGACTTTCTGGGTTAGCTCCAGTGGGGTATGTGCAGGCCCAGAGCAGTCCCCTAGTTGATACAGACTCAGGAAACATAGTGCAGACAGGTGACTGGACTAAACTTTGTGCAGAGCGAATGGAAAGACCTAGGCCCAGTAAAGAGACAGGGCTGGATGTGCAACTGTGAAGGGCACATGAGCACTAAGTAAGCATAATGAAATAATGATCCAGCAAGGAGGCTGAGTTACACACAAATCTCTATAGAGAGGGCAGAAGAGAAGAGAGGATTGCAGACACCTGTGATAGAGCAGAGAACACCACACCAAAAAGACAAGGAAGAACCAAATAATCACATATACATAAGAGCAAGTGGCATAAAAAAGATATTTTAACGATGCAGTGAAAGCTGTGGTAGATAAGCAGCTTACCTTAGTGAAAGCTCGGTAACATAATCCACAAAGCTCAATGAGATATGCCAAGGTAAAGACCCCATTCTGGATGACGAAACTCAGCAGCTTGGAGAAGGGCTCCAGGAGACTCTGGAATCAATGTAAAATATTCAGTTATTTTGTCTTTCCAGAATAAAATGGTTTAAGCCATAAAAGCAACTGAAATGGGTTGTACAATCTTGGGGAAAAAGGGACACACTAAAAATACCAAGAGAAATCACAGATTCCCCCTACAGCATGAAGGTAGTTTGTGGAAAGTGCTTTATCACCATGACACTTGACTATGCGACAGCCAGTCTATTGCCATTAATGTAAAGAGCGGCGCCTTCTTTAAGAACTGAATGTGCCAAGCCACAAATTAATATTCTTGAAGCATCTCATTTATTTATGTCTAACTGGTTAATTACAATGGGTCTCAAGTGTGGTCCCAGACACACCAGAGGGCTGCACATTATTTAGCGATTCCCATTCCTGTCCTCAACTTTTGCATTTATTATGTTCCCTTTGGATGCATCAATTTCACAACAAAATGGACTGCATTTGGTCTGCTTTACTAGTAGTCTGAATCAGCCCAGGAGCAATAAATGAACTGAGAGCCCCTTCTCATTTTCTTTCAATTTTTTCTTTGATGTTTCATTCCGCCCACTGAATTTGAAAAGTTGTGTTTACCTTACAATAAACAAAGGTGCCATTCAAGCTTTACTTGTAATTTTTAAAGCAGTGGTCTGTCTAATACTCACCCAATCCCAAGATTGGGTCTTGCAGCATCTAAGCATGTCCTCACAGTCTCACACAGATGGAGTGTGTCACTCCCCCCACCTCTGTGACTGAAGCTGGGCGTGACTATCAAAAAGCTTGCAAATACTGGACAGGTGCCGCTAGTGACCTTGACAGTTTTATTTACTTTGCCTTTACAAACCATTTAAGCTCTCTTACAGGTCATGGGTACATGAAATGGAAGATGAGCGCCCACCTTGGCTAGTTTCTGACCAACAGGTTTCCAACTGCCCTAATTATTTACAATAGCAATGACGATCTTAAAGGAATTAGTCCGGCCACTGCTTGTGTTGGAATTACATCTTGTCTCGACCACAGACTATGATTTGTCTTACACCTTGGGGATGAGGAACGGTTGACTTGGACTGATCTTAAGTTCACTTGTTATGGCTCATTGTTAAGGACTCAGGTGCCTTCATTTGTGCATGTGCATAAAAGGATTGGTTTACAGTGTGATCATTTGGGTAGATTGCTGGCCTATATTCAAAATGTCACTATGCGCTATGTCCACTGCTTCTCTGGACAAAGTCAAGTCCCTACTTGCCAATGGTAATTAGCTTTGGGTAACCCTGGGGCTCTATAAGATAAGGATATAAAGCTACCCACAACATTTGTTTGCAAATCAGGCCTTTCAGACAAGGCTCAGCGTCCCATGCAGATGGGAGAAAATATGTCTCTTTTATTACATCGCTTGCCATGCAAGGTTTTCAGAAGGCAAGGGACACTTACCCTGGTGGCATTGGTTGAGGGGATCTTTAGCAAACAAATCATTATCCGCAAACTGGAGTCTAAGGAACACTGCAAAGACATGTTATTAATGTATTAGTATGACATACAATCAAGTCAACACCAACCACCAATATATCATTACCAAAAGCAGGATGCACCATTGTGCATCGCTGCCCCAAAAGCCAGAGAACAGGGCCTCCGATAAACACTTCTGCTGGGATCATTCCATGGCAAGCATAGACAACCTAACAGGATCGCCAGGTGCACAGTAATGTGCAGGAGCAAATCTGACTGGCTGCTCGCGGTCATGTGGGACATGGAATGTGTAGGTGTAAGTATTGACATTTCTGCTGACAACTGCTGGTGCACAACGGGGCAATCGGATTTAGGATGCCCCCCTGCCCAATTAAAGCGGTCCTTCACTCTGAATAAGAGTCTATCTTATATGTTTCCCCCACCCTGTACATACAGATTGCTCACATTAAAAATCATCCTACTTGCATCTACTGCATGTTATAAGCCTTTAAACATCCAAGATGGCGGCTCATGTAACATCAGGCAGCCTGCAAACAGGAAGTGCCTTCTGACTGTGCTGCTCTGCATACTGGGATTGCTGACCTTTTCCTGACCCCAGCTCTGCTCTGCCTGAGCAAAGCACAGCTAGAACCCGCCCCCCTGTACTTTATTGCACTCTCCTCTCCTCAGTAAGTGTGAGCCAAGATGGCGGTGCCCGTATCCTAAAGTCCTGAACAGAGTTACAGCCCAGTGGGGGAAAGAATAATAGGTAAGTGACTAAAAACTTAAAATATATTAACTTTAGATTCTGGGGAATCGTTTTTTAAGGGTTTGGGCTTTTCAATAAATCATGGCGAAGGTCCGGTTTAAGAAGTCTCACTTTTGACAGGACTTCCTATATAAAGTGCACAGTGATAACTATTATGCTTTTAAATGGCCAGCTATTGTGAAATACAGTGAAAATGTGTGATGTTACTGAGCCAAATGTAGCCAAAGGTTGGTATTTAGCACCACGGCCTGGCCAAGCTGGCTTTTCTGATGGTTTTTTGAACAGGAAATTATAAAGTTGGGACTGTAGGTCAGTCATTATGCATTAGAACTGGATCACAGAGACCCAGTGGCACTGGTGGTCAGTATATGAATATGTGCCTCATGGTTACTTTTCCACAATAACTATGGGTCTGACATCTTTATCCATCCATACTTTTGACATAACCACCGCCAATAATAGGTATTGGTCTGCTATAATATTAGGCATTATTACGCAAGGCATTTAGGACAAATGGCACTGTAAAGAGTGGAGCAGCTACCTTGAGGGGTAGGACAGAAGGAAGTTTGGTGAAGAAGGTCTGGTACTGATTACAGATAGTGGTCCAAAGATTACTTGGAGAATCCATGGGTAAGGCCTCCATAAAAGAAGCAATGTTTTCCAAGCATCGTAACATGGCCCCTCCAGCTGGCAAATTCTTTTTGTTGTTTAAGCCCTAAAACAATCCAAACAGTATTAACACATTCTGAAAACTCTGTATTCTATTTTTACACACTGAAAATAATTCAAAGAAAAGTTGAACAGTAAAGAGAAGTTCTCTGCTACTGGCTCTGGTTTAGTAGCTCACCTCTAACAGTTGGCTGAGGGCAGCAAAAGAGCTCAGCTCATTGAAATCCATCAAGGATGCTGCTAAGGTCCTTAAGAAGCTGCCATCTGCAAAAAGGTCTCCTGTAAGCTTAGTCACATCATTGGGCGAACACCCAGTCATAAATCTCATTCCCAGATGGAAATGTACCTTTGATGTTGCTCTGGAAGAGTTGTGTAAATATGCCGTTAGGAGCCAACTGATGGAAAACACAGCGCAGGAATTGCTTTGCCACCCCAGCCACGTTCCCAGGAATCATCATGCTGTAGAGAAAAAAGAGACAGCATGGAAACATGTACTATGAGTAACTAAACATTTACAAAATGTGAACAATTTTAAGAGTTTCACTGAGAGATGTTGGGATTTGGAACCAAAACTACAAACTACAGACTAAAGTTTAGACAGTATTAAATGCCTGAATGCAGAGCCCAGCTAGGCCACTGTGTGGTCTACTACAGAACTGCTACTGCTCATCCATCTCTCTTCTTGTTCCTTTTCTGCTGCTCTTCTTCATAAGTCTGTCCACTGATTTCCAAGTTCACAGAGTAATCAAATTCCAATCGCACATGCCTGCACTCCCAAACATGCAGTGTGCATCACAAAGCGCATGTGTGAACTTCCAAAGTGCATGCACAATCCCCCACTCTGGGGCTGGACGATTGGGTGGGTGAGCTGGCTGGCCAATCTGGTTGGGCGGTCTTGCCAGATCAGGTGGAAGATTGGACAGGTGGAGGATCAGGAGGGCAGACCGGCCGGTGGGCAGCCAGCAGCTCTCCCCATACATGGTGAGGGAAACACATCCCTCCCTGCTAGTAGCACTCTCGCTCACTAGCTGTCAATAAAGACGAGGAGGGGAAGGCGTACTGCTGGGAGAATCTTCCCCTGCTTCACGCTGCACCACATCATGACTGCTGAGGGAAGGAGCCAGACTAACCTTCCCATCTCACTGCTGGTCGTATCACTGAATGCCACGCTCTTTCCCCTGGCATTCAGCGGTACGGCCAGCAGTGGGAAGGGAAGGTTCCCCTGGCTTCTTCCCCGCAGCAATTAGCGCAGTCCAGCATGAAGCAAGGGAAGCTTCTCATTGCTCTTTCCTCAGGTTGCACCGGATCTTTTTGGATCAGACTCCCGTCCCCTCGCTGTCTATAGGAGGGGTTGTGGTTCTGTTATTGGACCAGGACATTTTTTTTTTTCATTTGCCGTTAGAATCACTTTAAGTTCTTCCCCCAGGGGCATCTCAATTTCAGATGCTTGGCTGTATTAACCCAGGAATGCTCTAAAATACTAACCATTTCCACGTCCCACTACTGTGGAGAGGAATGCATCTATGCCACCCTCAGTCTGCACATAACTGGCAACCTACCAGTGGTAACAACCAGAGAGGGGGAAGCGTGGCATACATTCCACTTTAAGTGAGTTAGAATTGTTCTCCTGCTTGATAGATATTCAAATCATCACAAATATTTCTGTCTATGACTAGTCTGATGGACATCACTGACCCAACAGATGCTTACATCTCATGTACTCAACCATCTCCCATCTGGACTGTATTACCAGAGACCCAAGGACAGCATATATGATGTCATTAATTTGGAATAAAAATAGAAGACATCATCTGGGGGCAGAGAACTGCTACAAATATATCACCACCCAAGACATAAGACGACAATGGGTGATGTAACTGTCTGGCAGCTCTTAACACAATGTAGATTTTTTATTTTACTGTCTAAATGCAAAGACATTTTGTTGGCTCCTTTCTCTTTTTTTATACAAACTTCAGATTGATTGCTGATGAAATCATTGATATTACACATGCTCATGCTATAGGACAGTCACAATTAAGCCCTGTGATTAAACGTGAATATCAACAAGATTTATGAACCTTTGTTCTCCTTTCTTTGTGTGGAAAAAAATAAAAGATTTTAAAGCGCTAAACTTAGTAGTGAGTATAAAAAGAACTTTGTCAGGTTAATATAGTAGGCTCTTTCGATAAGCGGTTGCATGTAAAATGAGGGGCCTCGCTGCCTGGCTTAGTTACGTCACTCAACAATGAATCCCTATGCCCTTAGATGATACCCTAACAGGGGAAACGTGTCAGGGCTACAACTTAGCATGAACACCGAAAACCTATCCTTAGCCAAATTGGGAAACGAATAGTCCCAATCTGGACTGTCCAACCCAAGTGTCAAGCGGTTACTGGATATATGTACCAAATTTGACCTTATATAGGCCCGAGCCTTGCTGTATATACATTGAGATATTAAAATCTTTTTAATAGATTCTAACATAGTATGCAACAGTATTAAATTGCATAAATAAAGCAGACCCCCATTTTACATACAACCACTAATTAAAATATGCTACTTGGTGCTTCCCCTGGCTTTGTGACTGTCACCAATTGGCACTTACCTGGGCCCCGGTCCAGCGTTGTCGGCGGCCGGCCGGCCCCAGCAGCTCCGGGCCGGCGGCCGCGCCGTGCGGCGTCTGCTCAGGCGAAGCCGAGCACGGCCTCTCTCCCTCCTCGCGCGCGCCTCATCAGTTCCCGCGCGCGCGCGCGTGCCCGAGACCTGTTTTCCCTCCGGCGGCGCTGTGCTCAGCGCGCCCGCCGGAGGCTGTAGATTAGCCAGGGGGCACTGGCACGCCCCCTGGTTCGGATTAAAGGGCCAATGAGCCCTAGGTTCTGTGGGGGCTTACGCCCCCCCTCCTTGTTTGGGCCAATGAGCCCAAGAGAGAGGTTCTGGGCTACACGCCCTTTTTAGGTTCTGGCCCAATGTGTGTTAAGATTATAGTTGCACCAATCATACACTCACCTCCCATCATGTCTGTCCCTATATAAGGTTCACCCAGTCAGTTGCTCAGCGCCTGTGATAGTGCCTTGTACCTAGTAGCTGCTTGTCTCTTGTGAATATTCTGAGCTCCCGTTGCCGACCACCGCCTGTCTTGACCATCCCCGATCTGATCTCCTGTTGCCGACCTCTGCTTGATCCTCGACCACGAATTGTCCAACCCTATTGTACCGCTGCCATCTCAGAACTTCCGTTGCTGACCCTAAGCCTGTTTGGACTTCCGTTATACGCTCAGCGATTGGGCTACTCAGTACCACTTCCAGCCACGGGTTCTCCAGGCCTCTGAACAGTAAGACTCCAATCTTTGAGCCATTGAAGTCCTGGGGGCAACCGATCCCGGGCAGGCGTGTTCTGCGTCCCGGCAAGCGGGGGCTCCTATAGGTGAAGCTGGCTGCGGAGATTGGGGGTTGAGGTCTTACCGAGAGGGCTGGAGTTATCTAAGTGGATTGCTGTAGTACCTGGAGCGTGACAGTGACACATTTCTCGTGTGCGTCTGATTTTCGGGAGCAGTCCACGCCCTTATGAGTATAATAATATAGTACACTAACAAGGACAAAAAAACCCTATTATGCCCACTGCAAAAATGGAATATCCCATGGAGGTCTGGATTTGGAATGCTACTCAAAATCAAAGGGGAAGATCAAATCATAGGCTGATCCAACTCCAATAGAAATGACTCAGAACAAGGAAATGAGACTCAGTAGTGTGTGTGGACTCTGTATGACCTCCCTACAATGTCTGGGCATGCTCCTGATGAAGCGGTGGATGTTCTCCTAAGGGATCCCTTCCCAGGCTTGGATTAAAGCACCAGTCAACTCCTGGACAGTCTGTGGTGTAATGTTGTATTGGTGGATGGAACAAGACATGCTGCTAGATGTGCTAGATTGGATTCAGGTCTAGGGAACGAGCAGACCAGTCCATAGCATCAAGGACACATGATACCTAGCATTGTCATAAATCAGAAGTAACTGAGGGTCCACCGCCCCCGCATATGGTCTCACAATGCATTTGAGTATCTCATCCTGGTACATAATGGCAGTCAGGGTACCTCTAGCTAGCACTTGGAGGGCTGCGCATCTCTCCAAAAAAATGCCTCCCAACGCCATTACTGACACACTGCCAAGCCGGTCATGCTGGGGGATGTTGCAGGAGCAGAACATTCTCTATTGCATCTCCAGGCTGTCACATATATCACATGTGCTCAGTGTGAACCCGCTCTCATCCATGAGGAGCACAGGGCGCCACAGTTGAATCTGCCAGTCTTGGTGTTCTCTGGCAAATGCCAATCGCCCTGCACGCTACTGGGCTGTAAGCACAACTGTGGACGTCGGGCCCTCATACCATCCTCATGGAGTCTGTTTGGACAGTTTTACCAGACACAAGGATTACTGACCGGAGGTCTTTTTGCAGGGCTCTGGCACTGCTCCTCCTGTTTCTCCTTGTACAAAGGAGGAGATAGCAGTCCTGTTGCTAGTTTGTTGCCCTCCATATCTCCAGTTGCACTGGCCTGTATCCTGGTATCTGCTTCATGCTCTGGACACTGTGCTGACACCAGGGCTAGATTATAGACAGGGTGCAAGGGACATCCCTGGACCTCCACCATTTGCAGTGCAAGAGGGCCTCCACCAACTTTAGAGCTATGGTTGGGGTACTGGGACATTGCAGTGTCGCCGCTTGGTCCGGTAGGCCCAGATCCACATGCCCTACAGGGCTGTATACATGAGGTATTACCCTTTCAAACGACACCTCCAGTGAGTTGTTAGCCTCCGAAGGTCCGGAGAGGTCTAGGCACTCAGAAATGCACCAACCTGCAGCCGCAGGGTGGTCCAATTGGCCCCAATATCCACATGCAGGGCCAGGTTAAGAGGACGCAAGGGGCGCAAACTCTGGCGCATTAACCACTTGCCCTGCAAAGGGGGCCTCCACCAATCTTTGGATTATGGTCTGGTCCGGGAGGCTTTTCAGTCTTTGGCCTAACAGTCCGTTGGGGCGGCAACAAAGCTATCAGTGGCAGTGCAGCCCACCCTGTGCCCCTGGGCAGGACTTTTTTTGTTTTTGCAAACCTGCAGCTAAAGCCACCACAGGGCCGTATGGAGAGTCTAGAGCAGCAAAGCCGCTGTGATGGGTGGGTGCAGCGCTTTCAATCGGTGGACGCTTACTGCCCATAAGCCACCAAGCACAGCAGCTGGCAACTCAATGCAGGGGAACTGTTTTTTGCTGGACCGGCTGGGCGACTACACCCCCTTTTTCCAGAATGGTAAAGCAGGAGTTCCCGAGCAGCATCCAATCAGACGTTCCAGTAAGTTATTTGGCTGGATTATTTTTTAAAAGAAAAAATACTGTATCTGGGGGCCTCCACCATATTTTGTGCCCAGGGGCCTCCACCACACTTAATCTGGGCCTGTCCACATGCCTATGCAGTGGTATATACCTGAGGTTCTCCCCTTTCCAATAACATCTCCAGTGGGTCATTATCCCCCCTAGGTCCGGAGATCCAGCACTAGGAAGTATAGCCAGGATTGATACAGAATATACAATATGAGACCTGCAGCTTATCACCAACCTGTCAGCTTGATTGGAGAAACTTGTACTGGAGGCCAGTCTATGAGCAAAGAAATAGAATTTTCTGTTATTATATGTAGGAAATACATGCAACAATACATTATGCACTTTTGTAATTTAACAATCCCTCCTGGCACTTTTATAGTTATAGGTAAAGAGGAACATCAACTATTGGAGCACCCCCAGTGGGTGTATAAAGAAAAACTAGCCTGTTCATGGCAATTCTCCAAAGTTAGTACTAGAAACAGAGATATGAGACTGCACCACTGCACAGAATAACTCAGTATGTAGTGTGTACAACACGGGGTAATATTACCATAAATAACCAAAGACAGCGGAAGGTCCCACTCCTTCCAAAACACCCCTGTAATGTATGGCACGACTACTAATTATTTTATCATACAAAAATTAATTTATTTATTTGATAGCAATACCACATTAACTACATACACGGAAGACAAATTTAAAAAACATCCAAGACAAAACAATGTCAGTAAGGAAGGGAGAAAAACCCACATATAAGGGGCAGGGGGCAAGTGGAAAATACAATCAATCTAGTAAACATTACAAAATTAATACTACCTGGCTGGTACAAAAGATAATAAAGCGCTTCAGTGCATATCCATCATCATTATTTTAAACAAACAACCATGTTACATCATACCCTACATCAATGAAAGTGCAAGTGCAATAACCAAACACCCTAATACCTAATCTAACTAGGGAAATAAGTGAAATATAATGCAAGAACCAGCCGGGAGGGGTACTGAAATGAAACCCCTAAACAAAAGGTGGTAGTCGGTGGGTATGTCCTGAGGAAGTGACGCTGGTGACGTCACGCAACGCGTGACGCAGGGGCAGTGGGCTGGTGGTCGTTTTCATATGTAAGTGATTGGTTCTTATCCTTTCTTTTGTTTGGGGTTTCATTTCAGTACCCCTCCCAGCTGGTTCTTGCATTATATTTCACTTATTTGAAAAGTATGAACAGAAGACCAAGTAGCGGCCTTGCAAACTTGTTCAACAGAAGCTTGGTGCTGAAAAGCCCAAGAGGCACCAATAGCACAAGTAGAATGACAGTAAGACGGAAGGGAGGCTCCTTCCCCTTAGCAGAATAGGCCTGTACCACAGCCTGGCGGATCCACTTGCTGATAGTGGACTTAGCTGGAGCCAGACCCTTCTTAGGTCCAGACGGGAGCACAAAAAGAGCATCAGTCTTTCTGAAGGATTCAGTAGCCACCAAATAGAACTTCAGAGTCCTGACCACATCCAGAGAGTGTAAAACTCGCTCCTTAGGGTTACTAGGATTAGGGCATAGAGAAGGCAAAACAATGTCCTGATTGAGATGAAAAGCAGACACAACCTTAGGCAGAAAATCTGGCTTAAAACGAAACACCACCTTGTCCTGGTGTCTCTCAAAGTAAGGGGGTTTGATGTAAAGCGCCGCCAACTCAGAAACACGCCTAACAGAAATGATAGCCACCAAAAAGGCTACCTTAAGAGTCAAAATGGACAAAGGGGCCTCACACAAGGGCTCAAAGGGAGACCCCTGCAGGGCAGATAAGACCAAGTTCAAATCCCAGACTGGTAACATAGGCTTACGTGGAGGATGCACGTGAGTAACCCCCTGGAAGAAAGTCTTGACCAGACGATGGTGAGCAAAGGATCTTTGGAAGAAAAGCAGAAACATGACCTTTAACCCTTTAAATGCCAAGCACGTAGTTTCTACGTGGTTGCTTCTCCTACCGTTACGTGCCAAGCACGCAGAAACTATGTGCCTGGCATTTCCCCCTAATAGTTAAAAACTATAAAGAAAAAAAACACTTACCTTTAGTATTGATATGAAGCTGGGGGTCCCCTCTTCCTCCGGGGGCACACGATCCCTCCCCCTGTCGTCCTCCGTCTTCAGGAGGGGGCCCGAAACCGGCCGCCCCCCCCCGTTTCCAGCGCTGACAGTGGCTGTAAAAAACAAAAAAACAAAAAAAACTGTCATTTACTCACCTCCACGCCCGATCCTTCTTCCTCCGGTCTCCTCTTCAGCAGGGGGGGGGTCCAATCCCCCCCCCCCCGGGCTGCGCAGTCTTCAGTTGAGGACCCTCTTCCGGGTCCTCATCTCTTCTAATGGCGGCGATGGCCACCGCCCACTAGCCCCGCCCATTGTGGGAGGAGTGGGATGACGTCATCCCGCTCCACCTATACCCCCTCCAAGCTCGGAGCAGGGCGGGTGCCTCTCACCCGCCCTGCGCCGATCACTACCGGCATCTGTCAGTGACATGACAGCGGCGAGGGACGCCGGATCGGAGGTGAGTACAGTAAAAAAAAATATATATTTTTATAATGTCGTGTCATTATTTTTTACTTTTAACCCCTTGTGAACTGGTAAGGGGTCCATGTGACCCCTATACCAGTTCACAAGGCTGGGGGGATGGCAAGTCACCTGCGACTAGCGGGTGACTTGCCATTAACCCCGGCACCCCCATTACCTGCCTCCCCAAAGGCCAGAGGGGGGCAGAAGAGCCCAGCCCCACGGGCTATGCGGGCTTGTAGCCTGCAGGGCCAGGGGCCACAAAAGCTGGCCCCTGCGCCCTGTTTCTACAAGCCCTGCATAGCTGGTCCCGGGCTGGTTACTTTGGGTAAGGGGGACCCCATGTCAATTTTTTTGGGGATTTTTAAGGGTATTTAACCCTTAAAAATCCCCCCCCCCCCAAAATGGGGTCCCCCCCTTGTCATTTTTTTTTTACTAACCCTTTGTGTTCTGTCATCCAGCAGCTATAAAAGGCTTCCAGTAGGTGAGCAGAAGCCAGTGATCGCCGAGGGACACAGTGCTCCAGGATGGATGGGAGGTAAGTATAAAAAATAAAAAAATTAAATATTTTCTCTTTGTGTGTGTCTGTTTTTTTTTTACATTTAACCCCTTGTGAACTGGTAAGGGGTCCATGACCCCTATACCAGTTCACAAGGCTGGGGGGATGGCAAGTCGCAGGTGACTTGCCATTAACCCCTGGCACCCCCATTACCTGCCTCCCCAAAGCCCAGGGGGGGGGGCAGAAGAGCCCAGGCCCACTTGCTATGCGGGCTTGTAACCTGCAGGGCCAGGGGCCACAAAAGCTGGCCCCTGCGCCCTGTTCCTACAAGCCCTGCATAGCTGGTCCCGGGCTGGTTACTTTGGGTAAGGGGGACCCCATGTCAATTTTTTGGGGATTTTTAACCTTTAAAAATCCCCCAAAAAATGGGGTTCCCATCGGGAGGGGGGACAATATGTCATTTTTTTTCTCGATGAAACCCTTTGTAGTGTGGATGGTAGTTGTATTTTATTTGTAAATGTTATAAAGTATTTGTTTAAGTTAGGGGGGTCTCCTGGGCAGGAACGGGGGGCTACCGATAAATATGTGGTACCGTTCTAATCGATAGAAATGGGGCCTTCACATGCAATATGGTTTTCCTAAATAAAATACATTTTTATTTAAAATAAAGGAGTCAATTTTCTAAAAAAATTTTTATTTATTTATTTATTTTTTTTTACTTAATAATATTGTAAAAAACAAAATAAAATTTACAAACAAGACATTTCATGTTAAAGCCTAAACTCTGCTGCAAAAAAAAATATATAAATATATCATTTTCCTGAAAATTCCAGCAAAAAATGGGGAAAAATGAACTGTCAACAGAGGGTGACAAAATCTCAAGTAGGCTGGCAATTAAAAGGGTTAAAAGTAGCTATGCATGTTGGGTATTGTTCTACTCGAGGGACCTTGTGCTTTCAGGCTTGTTTTTACTTGTTTGCATATTTATATTTTAGGAAAAGGTGTTTTTTATTCAGCTTTTTTATACATTTTTTAAGGAAACCCTGCGTAACCAAAGAATTCTTTGAGGGATTAATTCCAGAAAGATGAGCCCACTACAACAAGCTGGGTACGCTTAGAAAGCTTAACATGTGTACTTTCAGGATATATATGGTTTATGGGGGATATTCCAAATGTAAAGGGTTGTTTTGGTTGAAAAATCGCAAGGTGCGCACTTTGTCTGCAGAGCTGAAATTTTCAAGTAAAATTACCGTTACGCACGTGCTTTACTTTGGGGTGTTTGGCAACTCTTCCCTTGACAGTAGCAATGCATGTTGGGTATCGTTCTGTTCGGGGGCTATTGCTTTTTCAGATTAAACTTGTTTTTTCATGTTTGTATATAGTTTTTTTTAGGAAAATGTGGCTTTGATTCTGCTTTTTTATCCTTTTTTTAGGGAAACTCTTTTCAACCAAAGAATACATTGAGGGATTACTTCCAGAAAACTGTGGCCACATCAACAAGCCTAGTACACCTAGAAAGCTTGAGGTGTGTACTTCCAGAGAATATATAGTTTGTTGGGGGTATTTCAAATGTAAAGGGTTGTTTTTCTAGAAAAACTGCAAGGTGCGCTTAGCGCGTAGCATAGTTGTATTTTATCCGAAAATCCCCTAAAGCGCTGTTTCAGTTTGGGGGAGTCTCCTGGGCAGGAAAGGGTGTCTACCTATACATATGTGGTATCACTGTAACCGGGAGAAATTGAGATTTCACACGCAATAAGATTTTATTGACAAACTTACATTTTTTATTACAAAAAACACTACAAATTGTAAAAAATTGATTTTTTTTATTTTTTTGCACATATTTCACCCAAAAATATTGAGAATACACCTAAAAAATGATGAACAAGACATATCATATGAAAGCCCTGGAAATCCTTTCAAAAATCACATTTGAACATGGGGAGCGCATAATAGTGCAAAATAGTCTGGCAACAAAGGGTGACAAAAACTCCAGGTAGGCTGGCACTTAAAGGGTTAAGGGTACTAATTTAAGGACCCAAATCCAAACCATGTTGCAGAAATTCCAGGATCCTAGGGATAGAAAACACCCGACAGGGAAGCGACTTAGACTCGCACCAGTCAATGTAAGCATTCCATACCCTATAGTAGATGGATGACGAGGACTTCTTCCTCGCCCGAATCATGGTATTAACAACAGAGGCAGGCAGCCCCTTTTCCATCAAGATGGAGGTTTCAGCAGCCAGGCCGTTAAAGCCAGCGTTTGTAAATTGGGATGGCGTAGCTGTCCCTGAGTGAGCAGGTCTGGATCCTTGGGCAGGGCATACTGATCTACTGCCAACTGCACGACGTCTGCAAACCACACCCTTCTTGGCCAACAGGGGGCCACCAGAATGGTTTGCACCCCTTCCTGGGCAATCTTGCGCAGCACCCTGCCCAGCAGAGGAAAAGGAGGGAACACATAGAGGAGCTGAATGCTCTTCCAAGACATTGCTAGTGCATCCATGGCCAAGGCCAGAGGATCCTGGGACAGAGAGACAAAGGTTGGAAGCTTGTGATTGTGACGGAACGCAAACAGATCCACATCTGGCTGACCCCAGCGGTGGCACAGGGAGCGAAACACCCTGCTACTGAGGGACCATTCTCCCAGACGAGAAGTCCCCCTGCTGAGGAGCCTCCAGATTCTCCACCCCCGAGATGTACACAGCTGAGATGCAGGGAACATTCTCCTCTGCCCAAGACAGTATCAGGGACACTTCTTTGAGAGCCCTCTTGCTCAGGGTCCCTCCCTGATGATTGATGTAGGCAATCGCTGTCTGTTTGTCCAAGCGGACCTGAACCGCCCATCCCCGAAGGTGAAAAATCTTGACTTGGGATGTATCCAGAGTCATGCCCAAAAAGGACCGCACCATTGATGGTGACAGGAAAGACTTGGGGTGGTTGATCACCCAGCCAAAGGACTCCAATGTGGACACCACCAGCTGGGTATCCAGCTCGGCCTGCTGGAAGGACTGAGACGTGATGAGAATGTCGTCCAAGTAAGGAAGGATGCGAATGCCCTGAGATCGCAGCAGAGCCATTACGCCCGCCAGCACCTTGGTGAATACCCTGGGAGCCGAGGTGATACCAAAAGGCAAGGCCACAAATTGGTAGTGCTGATCCTCCAGAGCGAACCTGAGGAATCTCTGATGACCTGGAAAGATTGGTACATGAAGGCAAGTGTCCTTGATGTCTACAGAGGTCATGAAGTCGCCCGGTCGTAGTGAACTGACAGCTGAGCGCAGAGTCTCCATGCGTAAGTGTTTGGATCTGACAAATTTGTCCCTCATTGGTAAGGCCCTTCCTAGGAATGAGGCTGGATACTTCTCAGGTCAAGGTGTTTCTTCCTCAGCAGGGGAGGGCCTTCAGATGCAGGCGCGGGCTTGTTATCATGCCCTCATCACTCCATCCGTCTAGGGATGCAGTTGGTGGGTCTCATGGTGTCTTGCTTCGAGGCTGTGCCTTTTGCTCAGTTCCACATGAGACCTCTTCAGAGACCTCTTCAGAGTCAGGAGTCCTTGGAGCAGGAGTTTGCTCTGTCCCCTCTGGCCAGACAGTCCCTCTCGTGGTGGTTGGACACGAGAAATCTTCTGGTGGGCAGGTCCTTTCTGCCACCACGATGGGAGATTGTCACCACGGACGCCAGTCTGACCGGTTGGGGAGGGGTTTAGCAATCGCTGAAGTTACAGGGACAGTTGGGTCCTCAGGAGGCCCATGCACCCATCAACCTCCTGGAGCTGAGAGCGATCAGGCTAGTTCTCTTTCAGTTGCTTCCCCATCTACAGGGTCGTGCGGTCCAGGTCCGCTCGGACAACCAAACGGCTGTTGCTTACATCAATCACCAGGGCGGGACTCGGAGCAAACGAGCCCTCAAGGAGGTGTGCCTGATTTTGTCATGGGCAGAGGAGAATGTTCCCTGTATCCCTGCGGTGTACATCCCCAGGGTGGAGAACCAGGAGGCAGATGCCCTGAGCAGGGGGACTGCTCGTCTGGGGGAGTGGTCTCTCGACAACGAGATTTTTCATGCCCTGTGTCGCCGCTGGGGTCAGCCAGACGTAGATCTGTTTGCGCCCCGTCACAATCGCAAGCTTCCAAGATTCGTCTCCGTGTCAAGCAATCCTCTAGCCTTCGCCACGGACGCGCTAGCAATTCCCTGGACGGAGTTCATTTCCTCCATTTCCTCTGCTGGGTTGTGTGCTGCGAAAGATAGCCCAGGAGGGGGTACCGTTGGTCGAGGAGGGTATGGTTCGTCGTTCAGATGGCGGTGGATCAATACGTCATGCCCGAAAATCCAAAGCTCATTACTCAGGGACAGCTGCGCCATCCCAATTTACAAACACTGGCTTTGACGGCTTGGCTGCTGAAACCTCCATCCTGATGGATAAGGGATTGCTGGCTTCAGTCGTCAGTACTATGATCCAGGCTTGAAAGAAATCTTCTTCTATGATTTATTATAGTGTCTGGCATGCTTACATTGCCTGGTGTGAGTCTAAGGCCTTCCCTTGTCGCACTTTCTCCCTTTCCAGGATTTCCAATTTTTTTCCAAAGATCTTTCGCTAATCATAGGCTTGTCAAAACCATTTTCCATGGAGTCACTCATGTACGCCCACCGCGTAAGCCTCTGCTACCGGTGTGGGATTTGAACTTGGTGCTTTCTGCTCTTCAGAGTCCCCCTTTCAAGCCCCTGTGCGATGCTGCTCTTTCTATTCTGACTCTTAAGGTGGCCTTTTTGGTTGCTATCACTTTGGCGCGTCGCGTCTCGGAGCTGGCGGCGCTTTCCATGAAGCCTCCTTATTTTGAGCAGCATCAGAATAAGGTGGTATTCCGTCTTAACCCGGAATTCTTGCCCAAGGTTGTATCTGCCTTTCATCTCAATGAGGACATTGTCTTACCTTCCTATTGTCCTGCCCCTGCTAATTCCAAGGAACGGAACCTTCATTCTCTGGATGTGGTCAGAGCACTCAAGTATTATTTGGTCGCCACTGAGTCATTTCGGAAGTCTGATTCTCTTTTTGTTCTTCCTTCCGGACCTAGTAAGGGCTTGCCTCCAGCCAAATCCACTATCAGTAAGTGGATTAGACAGGCGGTGGTGCAGGCGTACTCTGCCAAGGAGAAAGAACCCCCTTTACATGTTACAGCTCACTCCACTAGGGCTATTGGTGCCTCTTGGACTTTCCAGCACCAGGCTTCAGTTGAACAGGTTTGTAAGGCCGCTACTTGGTCTTCGGTTCATACTTTTTCCAAGTTTTACAAAGTTGATGTTAGGGCCTCAGCTGACGCTGTTTTTGGCCGCAAGGTGCTTCAGGCGCTAGTGGCTTGAACTGCCTGCCATTGCTCTCTGGGGATCCCACCCTTCTTTTTTGGACACTGCTGTTGGATGTCCCACATGTAAAGAATTGAAATGAAGCAAGCCGTGCTGTACACCTGGAAAAATACAATTCTGTGATTACTCACCTGTAGAATTGTTTTTACAGTGTACAGCATGGCTTGCTTCATCCCACCTTTGTTATCGTTGTTCTCTTTTGCCTTGTTATGGTGATTTTTGTTGAGAGAGTTTCCTTTTAGTGGGCTGTGTTTTACTAACATGGTTCTTGCCTCCTGGCTTCTTGCATTACTGCTTTCAAACACTGGGGTCTTCTGGGTAATTCTGGCCCTTTTATGGGCCGGGAGGGGCCACAAGTCTTCCTGCAGTCGATTGCGCCACCTGGTGGCGGACTACCCACATGTAAAGAATTGAAATGAAGCAAGTCGTGCTGTACACCGTGGAAACAATTCTACAGGTGAGTAATCACAGAATTGTATTATTTCTCATCACCATGGCCGGCCTTTGAGGTGTGTGAGACGTGCGGTTGCACAGGGCGCCATCCCAACCTCTCTTTTAGGGGGCGCCAGGAGCTCTCAACTGGACCAGCAGAATACTCATCTCTTTTCCTTCTTTTTTTCATAATCATTTATAATTCTTTTACATTTTTCCTTCTTTCTCTTTTATTTCATTATCCCTCAATTTTCTGCTTTCTGTACCCCCCCACTGTACTAATTTTTCTGTCTCTTTTTCTAGCCCTATTCAACTCTACATCTTTATCTTGCCACATTCCTTCATTCTCCATCTCTCTCTCACTTTCTATGTCATTTTATCTTTTTTTTTATCTTTTCTTCTCTTTCTCTTTTCCACATTCTCTCCATCCTCTTTCTTTCGTCTGTTTATCTAACTTTCCTTTTTCCTTCTGTCCAAATGTTCCACATCTCCTCTCACTTCTCTCTTTTAGTCTTTCTTTTTCTGCAATCTGTTTTTCTTTCCCGATTTCCCAGCCCCTCTTGTGTGTGTGTGTCTCATGTGTCTGGGGGGAGGGGCTATCATGAAATCTTGCACAGGGCAATACTTACACAAAGGCCAGCCCTGTTTTTCACCAGATGTCTCCTGGATGATTGGGAGCAGTTTCTCTTGAAGGATACTTAGATCCCATTCTTTATTCACATCAGTGTTCTTGCTTGGATAGAAAGCAACCCCACACATAAATGGTCTCAGAATGCTTTACTGAGACAGGACTCATAAGAGCACTCACCATTTCTTTCTTGGATAGCTATACTAAACAGTCTAAAGGGGCTTCATTAAAGAAAATAACTTTACCCCAGTCCTCCCCCAGATGCTCTGACACCTGCCTGCTGCCATATTGAGCAATTTCTGCACAGGGGTTGAACAGATACCACCCTCTTTAGGACATGGTTCTGGCACTTGCTGGACATTTCAGGACACTTTAAAGCCCTTTTCACAGCAATTAAACCTCTCTCCTTGAAGCTTTTGATGATGATCCTCATGGTTAATTTAGGGACAGTCTTACAAGCATATACACACGTGAAAATTTTTTACTTAAAAGGCAACTCAAAATAATACATTTGTGGCCTGTTAAAATGAATAGACTTGAATCTTGACTATACAGTCCACTTACCTACTAGTAAAGTACCCTAACCACTACAGCCAGACCTGGGCATTGTAAGGCCCCAGGGCCACATGCGGCCCTTTGATTGGCTCTGACCGGCCCGCGACCAGTGTTCCCTGTAAGGTGCGCGGCCGCACACTGCAGACGCCCCCGCCGCTCAGTCTCGCCCACTGTCAGCGCAGTCTTGCCAGAAAAGATGCCGGGTTTGAACAGCACTTTTGCCTCTCTGTAGTGAGTCTAATGTAGCGGGGGCGTGTGTGGATTAGAGCCTGCTGTCCTCTTGGACACCTCCCTCCTGCAGGTTTGGCTGTGGGCGGAGTTTCTCTTCTCGCCCTTGGTCTGTACTGTGTGGCATGTGTCAGTCGCTTTGGAGCTGACGCCGGAGATTGAGGTTCTCCAGCCACTTGTCTGTGCCTCACGTTGCAGGCTGCTGGCACTTGTATTCCACACCAAATGTGTTACATGCCGTACGCAGCGCCTGATGGTGCACTGGCTCTCGTAGTCCATTTCTGGCCAGACCAATGCCTTTGGGAGGGTGGGAGGACCATGCTGCAAGGTGGGAAGGGTTTCACACAGCCTTTTAGCCAAGGCCGACCACCGGTCTCCCTCCCCCCGGGCATCCCAAATCGGGACGCTCCACTTTTTGAAACCCTTTTTACTCAGTAGCAATGTGAAAAAGGCGGACTCCTTCTCTGAAAGCAGAACAAAACCCAGAGCGGCCACTGGTCTCCCCCTGGGTATCCCAGATCAGGATGCCCCACTGTGTGAAGCCCTTGTTACTTAGTAGCAACTTGACAAATGGAGGACTCCCCCTTAATGTGGAAATGAACCCAGAGCGGCCGCTGGTCTTCTACCTGGGTACCCCAGATCCGGGCTTTGTTCCGCTTTAAGGGAGGGAGTCTGCCATTTTTCATGTTGCTACTGAGTAAAAGGGTTTCACACATTGGGGCATCCCGATCTGGGATTTCCAGGAGGAAGACCAGTGGCCGCTCTGAATTTTGTTCTGCTTTATGTGGGGGATTCCGCAATTTTCCACATTGCAACTGAGTAAAAAGTGTGAGCAGCACTGTGTTACTTTAATAATAATGTAGGAGGGGGGTTATTCCATCCTAACCTGATTTGGTCATGATGTTTTAAAGCAGACCAAAACCCACGTAACCCATGTTGGAGTGTGAAAGAATCCAGGGCTGGGTTACAGGCATCATGCCTCTGGGGCATCCCAATTTGCCCTGCTGTGTGAGACCTCACTGGACACACAAAATGTGGTTTATGTAATAAATTAAATTTTTTTGTAAGGCAATCTCACTTTTTCATTGTTTACCTATAACATATACTCGTACCAGCTTGTCAAAACAATGCTATTTACTGCTTTTTATAAAGAAATACAATTAATATTATGGTTGTGGAGTTTATGGCCGGCCCTCCACAATATTTTTAGTTTCTCATGTGGCCCCATGGAAAAAATAATTGCCCACCCCTGCACTACACTATCTGAAAAACATGGGGAACCCAGGCATCAGTCACGGTGAGCTACCACTCCCCCCTCCATTGAATGGAGTGGGGTGTGTTAGCTGATCGTGACTAATGGTGGAGGCATCATCACATCAGAGTAAGACAGGAAGAGAAGCCCGATGAGAGAGCTGTGCTGCGCAAGGTGCCGGGCAGTGATTTACGTGCATACAGCCTTTCAGGTGAGTGCTGCTGCCCCAGACTAGGAGCGATGGTCTGCGTGGGAGAAAAGGTAAGTATGCCTTTTTTTGCCTGAAAATGTTTTTTTAAAGTAGTTAGACTCAATTAAAGATATTACATTGGCCGATTAGTCCAAAACGATTTGGAGCTAAAATAAATCTTATAGCCAGATTCAAATGAATCTGCACAACATGAATCTTGATTATGTTCATCTCTACTTTTGATAAAATATGGTGGCACCAATGACTGTGATTTAACTTGGGATGTGACATAGACCAACCTGCCCACAGACTGCATGATATCCAGCAGCAAGGGAGCTGCCAGATCTGGGCTCAAGTGAATGAAAGTCAGCAGAACAACTATAGCCAGGCCCAACGTCTCCTCGTCATATTCCTCCAGTATGGCCCCACAGTCATGACATCTGCAAAATAAATTAAAAAAGCTTTTAATTCCAAACTACGCACTGCACCAAAAAATGCCTAACCAGGATTCATCATTACATGTCCTATGCGGTCTTACACAGGCTATCAATCACACAATGGACACAAGAACAAATTACGCACATGATCATACTGTATATATTTACCCCGTTTACCCGAAAAAAAAAAGCTACCCTGAAAATAAGCCTAGTTAAAATTCACAATCCAGCTGTCGGGCTTCAGCAGGGGTATGGAAGTGGCTGTAAAGGCTGCTGTTGGGGCTGCGCAGACTGGAGGGAGTGAGGATGCTGCAGAGTATTGCTAAGCTTAGCCACAGCCATAGGAATAAAACAGAACAAAACGCGCCCCCAGCCTATATGAATGATGAGACGCTGGGGATGCTGCCACCACTGTTTACATTGCAGTGGGAGCCACTGGCAAAGGTGAGTTTTGTGGGTTACAAACAGCGGGGCTTCCTGATTTCGGATGCCCCTGTGGGAAGCTAGCACTTAGGGTTTTGTTTCACTTTAAGGATCAAAAGCAGTATACTGGGAAACAAGGTGGATTCACACAGCGGGGGCATTTTGAATGATATTGAAACATCTATCAATCCCTAAAACATAAAAACATTAGTTTTTCCTCCTTCAAATCTGGATCCTATGTTTACCACATGGGCAGTATCGGTCCCCAACTGACCACTGTACGAACTTACTTGTCAGACATTATCGTGGGCTGGTCATCTGAAAAATCCTCAGGGGCGGGAACAAACATGCTGACGATACTGGGAGCTGAAAGTAAACTGGACTTTGTGGCCCCTTTAAAGAAAAAAAAAGATAATCTATGCAAAATGTAAAGCATATGAGTATTTTTAGTTCGAATTCAAACCTCCCTTGTATACTTTGCTAATCCAAATTCAGTATAACATATTGTATGTATTATAGTTTTAAAAGTAGATCCAAGTCTAATGCTGTTGGGAATCTCTCAGATCCAACAGTCCCAGTATTTTAATATAACATAGAAACCTAGTTGTTTTGGGAGGGTAAAGTGGTAAATCCTTCCTGATAACTGTAGAGGTGCTGCTGAAGTCATATAACTCCTAGCGCTGCCTTGTGGTAGCATGTGCAGTGTTTAAAGTCTACCTAAACCCTCCTTTTCAACTCAGTTTGGAGGGGGGGGGGGGGGGGGAGTCCTGTGTCCCATAACAAAATGGGAGAGATACGTACCTTTTCCTAGTGGAGCTCCATCTAGCAGAGAGCTGGAGACAGCTGCACACACATAAGGCAGAATAACCTCCTCAAATAAACCGTCATAATGTGCTCTACTAAATTTGGGATGGCCCATCTCCTAAATTTGGGTGCTCATTGGACGCAGGGGACCCTTCCTGTCAGTGGGGGTTTAGGTTGGCACTGTAGAACAATCTTTAGGCAAGTCAAAAAATACTTTAAGCCTGTTTACAACACCACATTTGGGGCATCCCAAACAAATATGCCCCTTTAGTTAACGATCCCTAGGCAGAATTACTCCCTATATATTGTTAACAATCGGAGCATACCAAATTGTTATGCCCTGGGGCTGGAGGTGGAAACAGACCTAAACTCTTTTTTGACATTTGATCTGCTTGAAATCCTGTTGTTACTGAGGTATTTTCTTAGCTGAGTTTGATCAAAGGTGAACTGTAAGGTGGAGATTGGGACATCTGAAACAGGACCAGTAAACCATCAAATGTTTAATTGAGGCTCTTAGATATGCCTCTGGTGAACCTGTAACTTGCAACTGTTATCCCTTTAGTTGAGATTTGTATGAACAAATTAGAGCTTTTCTAGGTAAAAGTGAAATATAAAACACTTAAATTGCACCCACCTATCTGGATGTATGGAATGCTGGTTCTTCCCATTGACACCTCTGAGATGCTCCCTAAGACTTCATGAGCAGCCTTTGGGTCATCTAAATAAAAGTAAATGAATTAATACAAAAAAATTATCAAGTGTCAAAAACTACTCAAATTTACTCAAACATCAGTGAAACCAAAATGAGTTTAAATGAGAAGTCCAGTCAAAGGCTAACTTTAAGTTATTCTGGTTACAGTTTTCTTTTACTTTAGAAAGTATTTGAGTGTAAGTCTCCACCCAGTTTACAGAAAAAAACAAGAGCCTCTGGCTAACAATAAAACTAATCTGTGAGGATGTTCCTTGGGCCAACTTGAGGGGGTGCAACCGCACCTGGGCCAAGAAGGTCAGGGGGACCCCACCATTGTTGTTCCTATACCTCATTTACCATATTTGGGCTCACTTTGCATCATTTAGGAAAAGAAAGCAGTATATTTCTCTGGTGTTTCAGTCTTTAGTTATCTAGCTGCATCCAATTAAGTTAAAAGACAGAAACTATATGAGCCTTGAAAGGGCCCCATTTAATGTTTGCACCAGGCCCCCCGTCACATTTTGTTACGCCACTGCCTCAGCCTGCTTTGTTCAGATTGAAGCAATGGAATGGAAACCATCTAAATCAATAAGAGATTTTGGAGCCTTGGACAAAAGTGGCACTAGTTGCAGATAACAATATTCTGGGTCTGACTGAATTTCTCATTTAGTTTCTGAGATTTCAGAACCTTTATCTAGAAAGAAGAAGCCACAAATGTTTGACAAAACCTTGTAATGTAACACAGAAAAAAGAATATGAAGAAATAGAGTAGCACAATGTAGGAACCACCCCCAAGCTGATGACTCTATTTCCTTTACTATGTGGGTGTGATGGTTGAAGCTCAGTGGGTTACGAGAGGGGTCTCCACCTACCAGGGTCCCAGGCACTGCTATTGTGGGGTGCACTGGATTGATGTTCAAGCTGCCTCTTCATAAGCTGTGCCATAGCAAGTGCTCCCAGAGAGCCACGTTTCATCTGTCTATATTGTGCTTTATGAACATAAAGAAAAGCAGCAACATATTACTGGGCAGCAGCTTTTCTTGCTTGGCCTCTCCCATTGCAGAACAAAATTATAAATGTAAGACATGAAGAAGGGTTTCTAGAAATCCCAATTTGTCCAGTCATAGGAGGCTGTAGTAAAAGTCTTACCAAAATCCAGAGTCTCCAATGGCTAATTCACTTTTACTGACTCACCTCCCCATTATAAACAGCCGTAACTTCAGCAGTTCCACTTCCACAACTTCCACTTCCAAACTTTTTTTTTCACCCCTCTGACTTGGCTCGAATTGCCCGAACAGGACTGTTTTAAGATGGTGGCTTGGAGAAAAACTCATTCTTCATGGTCATTGGTAAAAGATGCTACTATATAAATTCTAGATTTATTTAGATGGTATATTTGGTGGAGTATTGAAAATGTTTTCTAATAAGCAAAATTCAATTTCTAGAAGCATTCTCTGAGGCATTTCATTGCTTTACCTAGGCGCATCTAATTCGTGTAGGTTGGACAATCAGCTGCAAAAGCAGGACTGCCATTTTTTCAGGGTTAGGCATTGTGGCCTTATATAGTTATCACTAATAGTACCTGTTTCTGTTGTGACATTCAGTGTCCTAATTTATGTCATTTTCCCCGCCCTCGTCCCCTTGTATTCCTACATGCATCCTATTAGAAAAAAGACATGATTCTTCAGAGACTTCCTGAGCACGGGGCCATAAATACCTCGCCTTCCAGAAACCATTACAACCACTAATAAGGAAAGGTGGGGGAAGCATAGTTCGGAGTATAGAGTTACTAAAAAGGCAACTACAAATAATTTGTTTCATAACTTTAATGTGAGTTATGCTGCATCCTGCAGACACCGCCATAAGATTTGTCATAAGTCTGACGGTGAAATTGGTTCCTCATATTTGATATTGGTGTCAATGTGGACACAGAAACCACATTACTTCTAACTAGGACATGCAAGCCATGTCCATTTTAACATCTTTAGAAAGCTTACATCCTGAGGGAAATTCTGAATCCCATATTTACCAAGTGGGACCTTCCGAGCCCAAGTTAAGGTTCAAATTATAAAAGGTTCATTTTTGTCCCCCAGGCAAAAGCCTAATAAAATATCAGCCTACGCACCCAAGGTGGCATCTGTCTAGAAGCCCCTTGGAATCTAGCATAAATCCAAGGGAAGAAAGGGTTTTCTTTGTCACATACAGGGTCTGATCCATGGTGGTGGTGTGTCCGACCCAACTGCTTTTCCATCGCTCGGAATCTGAAGACTTTGTATCCCTTTATGAGGTATAGGATTTTCGTGTTTTCTCCCCTTCTGTTTTCTGACTGTTTACTGTACACTGTTTACTGTCTTTGTTTTTATTATTTGTATTTTTGTCTTTTTATTTTTAATTAAAAATGTCCAACTAAGCAAGGGGCCTACCTTTTTGGCAATTAGAAAACTCCTAACATGGTTCACTTGAAGCTCAAAAAAACGACCCCGGTTTCTGAAGATTGTATGACGGCTCATACCTAACCTATAGACTATAGTAACCTATAGATTGTACCTAATCCATTGTATGAAAGGGAAAGTCTATCTACCTATATAGTGTAACAAGGGTGAATGACTCACATTTATCTTGGAGTGCTGCATGATGACTGTGTGTGAACCAGCAGATTGCCAGCTGAGTGTATCTGATCATTTGATGACAGATGATCAGTGTGGATTGCCTGTGCGCTGCTTGTATGTGGAGAAGGGTGTGTAGGTGTGTGTGTAGGTGTGTGTGGTGGCTGTCTCAATTACTCGCCAGTTTGATCGGATGGTGATTAGGGAGGGTTCCACTGGCCCGATTAAATAGTTTAAAATGTATCTGGTGTTATTGCTCTCTGTTCTCTCTCACACATGCATTGCAGATCAAACACCTTTACTGCAAAAAGTACCAAATCTTTTATTTAGTTACAGTCAAAAAGTTCAAAATTGCTTACAGCTGCCAACAAACAACCATAAGGAAAGAAGTCATTTTTTAATTTATAAAATGCTATGTACTTGGCAGCACAGGGGCACTATGACAAAAGACAAATATGCTAGATAGCAAGAGAAAGGATTACTTATATACCCTGTATCAAAAAACATTTCCAGCCAAGCTCATTTTTTTATTATTGGAAGAACGAAGAATCTGGGGGGACATATTTTTTACGTTCCATTCTGCTTTTACAGAGGATATCTGCTCAACTCTAATGGCCCTCCTCCTGAATCAACCTGTGCTGGAATAACAGGTTATTGTTATTGAAATTCTTCTGATGTGTGAAATGTCATGAATATGCCATGCAATGGTGTTTGGCATACATTTAGACTGGGTAATGTAGCTACTACCCAGAGGCTGGCGAAGAAAAGAGACCTTGGAAAGGAACAGATCACCCCTGTAAAAGTGGAATGGTATGCTTACATGCCAATCGAGTCTGGATTTTATTTCTCCCAAGAGAACAAGGCTATAGGCCCCTTGAATGTTTTTTCATCTTTTACTTGCTTCATTTGGAAATAATATAGAATATATAGAAACATAGTTTAGAAGGCTGAAATAAATCTTTAATTCATACAGTGTAGCCTATCTTCCTGCATTGTTAATCAAGAGGAAGGCAAAAATACAATTCTGTGATTACTCACCTGTAGAATTGGTATTATATGTATACAGCACGCCCTGTTCCAGAAGATATTCCTTACTCTTGGGTTATACATCCAGTAGATGGCGCTGGACTGCAGAGACAGAAAAGTGGCTCCTCCCAGCCCCATATATACCAGGGACCTCCCACAAAATCCCCAGTATTAAAAAGCAGTTAAAATGAGGCCGGGAGAACTATAACCAATATATAAATATTTGAACATAAGAAGAATCACCATAAAGAGGTAACTAAAGATAATGATAACAAGAGTGGGGTGGAACAAGACATGCTGTATACATATTATACCAATTCTACAGGTGAGTAATCACAGAACTGTATTATTCTAAATATACAGCACGTCCTGTTCCAGAAGATATTCCTTACACTTGGGACATCCAATAGCAGTGTCCGTAAGGTAGGGTGGGATCCCCAAAAGTAACAGCAGACAGTTTAAACCACTGCCACCTGCAGAACTTTGCGGCCAAACGCAGCATCAGCTGAGGCCCTAACATCAACCTTGTAAAACTTAGAAAACCGAAAAAGAAAAACAGAAGACCAAGTAGCGGCCTTGCAAACTTGTTCAACAGAAGCTTGGTGCTGAAAAGCCCAAGAGGCACCAATAGCACGAGTAGAATGAGCAGTAAGGCAGAAAGGAGGCTCCTTCCCCTTAGCAGAGTAGGCCTGTATCACAGCCTGACGTATCCACTTGCTGATAGTGGACTTAGCTGGAGCCAGACCTTTCTTAGGTCCAGACGGGAGCACAAAAAGAGCATCAGTCCTCCTGAAGGATTCAGTAGCCACCAAATAGAACTTCAGAGTTCTGACTACGTCCAGAGAATGCAAAACCCTCTCCTTAGGGTTACTGGGATTAGGACACAGAGAAGGCAAAACAATGTCCTGATTGAGATAAAAGGCAGAAACAACCTTAGGCAGAAAATCTCAGAAAATCTGGCTTAAAAAAAAACACCACCTTGTCCTGGTGTCTCTCAAAATAAGGAGGCTTGATGGAAAGCGCCGCCAACTCAGAAACATGCCTAACAGAAGTGATAGCCACCAAAAAGACCACCTTAAGAGTGAGAATGGACAAGGGAGCCCCTTGCAAGGGCTCAAAAGGATACCCCTGCAGGGCAGATAAGACCAAGTTCAAGTCCCAGACTGGTAACATAGGGTTACGTGGGGGACGCACGTGAGTAACCCCCTGGAAAAAGGTCTTGACCAGGGGATGCGGAGCAAAGGATCTTTGGGAAAAAAATAGCCAAAGCAGAAACATGGCCTTTCAGAGTACTGAGCTGAAGACCCAGATCCAAACCATGTTGGAGAAACTCCAGAATCCTAGGAATAGAAAACACACAACAGGGAAGCTAGCGGGACTCGCACCAATCAATGTAAGTATGCCAAACCCTGTAATAGATGGAAGAAGAGAACCTCTTCCTAGCCCTGATCATGGTATTCACCACCGAGGCAGGCAGCCCTTTTCCCATCAAGATGGAGGTTTCAACAGCCAGGCCGTCAAAGCCAGCGTTTGTAAATTGGGGTGACGTAGGTGTCCCTGAGTGAGCAGATCTGGAACCCGTGGCAGGGCGTACTGATCTACTGCCAACTGCACGATGTCTGTGAACCACACTCTTCTTGGCACAGGGGGCCACCAGTATGGCTGGCACCCTTTCCTGAGCTATCTTGAGCAGGGGAAAAGGGGAAAGACATACAGAAGCTGAAACCCCTTCCAAGACATTGCCAGGGCATCCATGGCCAAGGCCAGAGGATCCTTGGACAGAGAGACAAAGACTGTAAGCTTGTGATTGTGACGAGACGCAAACAGATCCACATCCGGCTGACCCCAGAGGTGGCACAGGGAGCGAAACACCCTGCTGCTGAGGGACCATTCTCCCAGACGAGAGGTCCCCCTGCTCAGAGAGTCTGCCTCCAGATTCTCCACCCCCGAGATGTACACAGCTGAGATGCAGGGAACATTGGCCTCTGCCCAGGACAGTATCAGGGACACTTCCTTGAGGGCCCTCTTGCTCCGATTCCCTCCCTGATGATTGATGTAGGCAACCGCCGTCTGGTTGTCCGAGTCCGAACAGCCCGACCCCTCAGGTGTGGGGTTAAGTGGGCGAGAACCAACCTGATCGCCCTCAACTCCAGAATGTTGATAGGGGCATGGGCCTCCTGAGGGCCCCACTGACCCTGGAATTTCAGGGACTTCCAAAAGCCCCCCCAACCTGTCAGACTGGCATCCATGGTGACAGTTTCCCAGCAGGGGGCCAGAAAGGATCTGCCCACCAGCAGGTTCCTTGAGTCCAGACACCAAGATAGAGACCGCCTGACCAGAGGGGACAGGACAAACACCTGATCCAAGGACACAGGGTCCCGATCCCATACTGACAGGAGGTGAAGCTGAAGAGGCCTCATGTGAAAAAAGCATATGGCACGGCCTCGAAGCAGGACACCATCAGGCCCACCAGCTGCATATTACCTGCCTGATGGATGGATGAGGACAAGAAAGAAGGAGCTGAGCTTTCTCTTGAAGACTCTCCACCTTCTGCTGAGGAAAAAGATCTTGACCTGAGATGAATCCAGAATCATGCCCAGGAAGGACTTCACCATGGAAGGAGACAGGGAAGATTTGGGGTGGTTGATCACCCAGCTGAATGACTCCAGTGTGGACACCACCCTCTGAGTGTCCAGCTCTGCCTGATGGAAGGACTGAGAAGCGATGAGCATGTCGTCCAAGTAGGGAAGAATGCGAATGCCCTGAGAGCTCAGCAGAGCCATAACTCCTGCCAGCACCTTGGTGAACACCCTGGGAGCCGAGGTGAGACCGAAGGGCAAGGCCACAAATTGGTAGTGCTGATCCTCCAGAGCGAACCTGAGGAATCTCTGATGACCTGGAAAGATAGGTATGTGAAGGTAAGCATCCTTGATATCTACAGAGGTCAAGAAGTCCCCTGGGCGTAGGAAAGTCACAACTGAGAGCAGAGTCTCCATGCGAAAGTGTCTGAATCTGACAAATTTGTTGAGGTGCTTCAAATCCAGGATGGGTCTGATGGACCCATCTTTTTTGGGGACGATGAAAAGATTGGAGTAATAACCTTTGCCCCTTTCCCTCAAGGGAACCCGGCAGATGACACCCAGTTCCAGAAGGCCTTGGACAGCCAGGGGCAGACACTGAACTGACGGGGTTTTGAGCTAACCAAGATTTGATGAATCTTGGGGGGGCCAGGCTGCAAACTCTATCTTGTAACTGGAGGATACTGCCTCCTGAATCCACCGGTCTGAGACATGACGCCTCCAGACATGAGCCAAGAACCGAAGCCATCCCCCCACCCGGATGGGTAAGGGCGCCCCTTCATGCCTGAGGGGGCTTGGGGGAGGACTTAGGCTTGGGACCCCTGGAGGGGCCAGGGTGGCCACGTCCTCTGCCCCTGCCCCAAAAATATCAACGGGCTCCAGCAAAGGAAGCTCCCCGTCCAATTCTGGAGCTCCTGAAGGAAGGAGAAAAGGCACCTGAACCCCAAAAGGACCGGGGCTGCCTTTTACGCTGAGGTAACTTGCCTCCTTTAGCAAACAAGTCCAGACGTTCCCCAAAGAGGCGCAGCCCCTTGAAGTGAAACCCAGTGAGAGCCTTCTTAGCAGCGTTGTCAGCTGCCCACTGGCGCAGCCAGACCGAGCGGCGTATAGCCACTAACAAGGCAGATGCCCTGCCCACATTCTAATGGTATCATCCATGGCAGAGAGGACATATGCAATAAATTCCTCACAACGCAGAAGATCTATACTCTTCACTACCAGCATCATCAGGGGCCCCATCTAGGAGACTCCTGAGCAGGCATTTAATAGCAACAGCCGTAATGGCAGAGGCACAGACAGGACGCAGCGCGGTCCCCACACAGGAAAAAGGCATGGCAAGCCAGCTGATCAATGCGCCTGTCCTCCCCATCCCTCAGTGTAGTAGAGTCAGGGGAATGCATGACGGATGTGTTGGACAATCCCAGAACTGGTGCATCCACCTCGGGAGGACATGACCACCATTTAACCATTTCAGCAGGAAAGGGATACCTGTTATCCCAACTCTTTGGCACCCCGGGGAGCCGGGTAGGCCATTCCCACTCCTTGAGCACTAAATTATTAAAATGAGTTTGTTCAGGAAACTCCAAAGCGTGGTTTAACAGTATGAAACAGCTCCCCCTGCTGCCGCAGAGCCACGGCAGGAGGAGAGATACAGAGTACTTCAAAAATGTGAACTAAAAGCCTGTCAGTATCATCTGACCCATGAGTCAGACCCAGAATCGGCACCATACACCCTGGATTGTGGGCGCAGGCCCAGCAGCCGGTAACCCAGACGCAGGGAACACAAATCCTTACATCATCACTTATAGGGGATACCCCACACGCCACACACACAGCCGGGCTTGTCCCGAAGGAACCCTGAGCACATTATCCTGAGAAGCCTCCATATGGTGATTATTGTGGCACAATAGGCCAATAGGGATTGACGCCAATAAGGCTACCCGGGATGCCCCAATAGCCCGCTAGGGAAGTGGGAGTGTAAGGGAATGCAATAGCCCTCCAATAAGAGTTAACACTAAATAGAGGGGATAGGACTGGGAGAAACCACAAACGTTTGACCCGCCTGCAAGACATAAGCAAAAAGATCCCATAAGCAATATGCAATACAGAGAAATACAAAATAAATCACTTAGGGAGACGCCAGACAAACGCAGCAGAGAGCTAAAATGGCGCCCGCATATACCTCGAGGGGCAGGCCGCGGAGACAGCGATGCAGAACGCATCAGCCGCAAGGCCCGCCCCCCCCGAAGAGCGCGAAAAGCGCACACATGACAAGACCAGCCAATAATGGCGCAGCAACGCCTGAGGCAATGTCGCCAACCGCGGAGCAGAGTACAAGTGTGCGGCGGCGGCGGCAAATGAAACCAGTGCAACCAGTTCAAAAGGGATAATCACATAAATCATATATACAAGACATGCACCTCCCCCCCCCCCCCCCCCGAGATCTACCAGGGACAGCGAAGGGGAAGCGACGACCAGCCTAAAGGGAGCCAACTGCGGGGACAGGGGGCGAGGGGCATAAGACGCGGGAGGGGAATCCCATAAGGCTCACCATGGGCCTGTACCGCCTACCCTTTGGTAGGGGACTGCGGTTGGAGCAGCGCTCCTTAGCACCTGACAGCGGTGCTGCCTACCTTCACCCGAACCAGAGCAGCCTAAGCTGGGAGGCAGTAAAAGGAAACGGGTGGGAATAGTCCTACAGGGCCGCAGGCTAATAGCCCTGCTCACCTGCGAGTAGAGAGAGCAATCTTCTAGTCATCGCAGCCCAGACTGCAGAGAAGAACTGGGGATTTTGTGGGAGGTCCCTGGTAAATATGGGGCTGGGAGGAGCCACTTTTCTGTCTCTGCAGTCCAGCGCTATCTACTGGATGTATAACCCAAGAGTAAGGAATATCTTCTGGAACAGGACGTGCTGTATACTTAGAATAAGTATACAACGTCTATGTGAAATCATTTATAGACAATAACAATAACATCAAGTAATCTCAAATAATGTTGTGTTGAGAATAAGCCAGTCACATTTAAACTCATGGTTAATAGTAGTCACTACACAGTGGCCATCATTTAAAGGAATTCTGATTAATCTATATACAATTCTAGTAGGATGTTCCTACCATTTTCTTGCAATTCACAGCAAAAGCCACAATTTGTTGCTTACAACACATTGGGGGTTGATTCAGCACCATGCAAGAGTGCACTTCTAAAACTCTTGCATGGACTCACATGCAAGAAATTGGTTGGTGTTTAGTGCTTTAAAGAATCACCTGTATGAGACCAGCAGGCAAGATTATTTTTTCTTTCATGAGAGTTTTCTTCTTACTCTGGCATCTGAGTGCGAGTTCTGGCTGCTTTTTTGCAGTGCTGAGCCTGTCCCTGACAAGCTCGGAACTGGACAGAGGTTACGGATGAGGCAAGTATAATAAAATGTAATTCAATAGAACATTTTTGACTACCTTTGAACTTCTAAGGAGAGTAAAGTGACCCCTATATAAATGGCAAGGGGGCACCTGCCCGATGTGCTGGAGTGTGGCTTGCTGAAATCACCTGTCTCATTAAGTGCATTACAAATGGCCGGGGGGGGGGGGGGTGCACACGAGCCAGTTGTCTCTCGGCATGGGTCCAGGGTTCAGCGCTAGACTTGTGCCAAAAGACATAAGGGCTTGTAATTACTAGGACCAGGAGCCACCAGTTCGCCTTTTAATTTGTTTGCAACTCTGTGTTCTAAAAAGAAACTCTAGCAGCAATGTATTTACGTTAGCAACAGTACACCAAAGTGGTGTGTTTGGTGTACAGAAAAGAGACTTCCAGACTCTGGCTTGATAATCATCTGATTGGCAGAGATGACGCTCCAAATTCAGAGCTTACAGGTTTAATTTCTCCTGCTTTACATTACAAAAGAGGAAACTAATACGGCAAAACACCAAAGGCCTGACAAAAACTGAGTTTTCCTTTAAAGGTGAAAAAAGTTCTGAAATTATTTTTATTGTTATATAAACTAGTTATATACCCAAAACCCTTTAGAAACGGACTTTATTTAACAGCAATATAATCACATACTGGAAATAACTTACTGGCAAGAGATGAGCGACTACTGGGCTCAGGAATTCCAGTTTCCAGGGTTGGCGCTGAAGACGATTCTCTGGGCATCTCCAAAATGGAGAGAGCTTTAGACTCTGATTCTGTTGATCAAAATTAGATTATTAAATATATAGAACCAAAGTGAAGTACCTTTGAAAAATTAGTTTTAGTACTCATGGTAAAATGTCTTGTCTTTTAGGCATGTAAAGGATGCAGCAGCATTCTTCTTAATTTTAAATGATGGATTGATTGGGGGATCCATAAAAGATTGTGGACATGTTTAAATTAAAGTTGATTCAATCATGGGCACCCCAACACCTTCTCTGGCAACTCGCTATTTCATAACCAGTAGTGTAGTGTTTAGCCCTTAACAAAACAAAACCAAAAAAAAACAACAGAACCCCCCTCTCCTGAAATGTTTAGGGGTTTTTAATGGTTAAACCCTAACAAATTCTAGAAAAACGGCGTGGGGTCTCCCCTATCCAGTAAAAGCAGCCCAGGCACCAGCTATGCAGGGTTGGTAGATAAAGGCTCTTCTGCGCCCCTCCCGGGTTTTGGGGAGGTGGGTAATGGGATGGGGGTTATGGCAAATCACCTTGCCGCTTACCCCTTACCAGTTCACAAAGTGTTCAATGTAAAAAAACACACTGACATACAAGAAGATAGCTATTATATTTATCCCCCCCCCCCCATACATATGTCCCACACCGTTTGCCACACCGGTCACTGACAGCCAGAGAGAATCTCGGCAGCTCAGCCTTCCCGATGCAGGGAGGGGCTATTTATACTGGGAGTGACCTGTGAAGTCACAGCTTACTTGCAGTATAAACCCCTGTAGCGGGGAGCAGAGTGAAGCCAAGAGTCCAACCGAGCTGCGGAGACCAGCATGGGACAGTGCCAGGGGATGAGGGCATCGTCTGGCGTTGGGACGAAGACGAAGGTAAGCTTGTTTTCCTTATCTTTTTCAGTTCAGTTCGGACTGACACAAATTTCTTGAAGAAATTTCTAACTAATCGCCCGAACCGAACCTTTTAACACTGCTTACCCTTGGTATAATGGTATAATAAGAATCGACAATATCCATTCTGATGCATATGCTGATGTTTTTGATCTGGCTCCCCTTCATTAGGGCTATCCAGAGAAACAAATAGGAAATTGGTCCTTCTAATATACTTGGTTCTGTGAATATAGAACTTTCAGACGCGAACCACATCTAGTCAATGTAACAAACTCTCTTGAGGATGAGAAGGGCTTGGACAGAAGGAAGGTAACTCCTTCCTTATTTACTTTCTTTATTTAAGAGCAAAGGAGAAACCACATTTGCAGAAAACTAGGAGGAAGGCTAAAACTGACTATGTATTTGTGAAAAACTAAGAACGGAGACTTCTAATGAAAGTTGTTGCAACAAAAAAGCCACCCTTTGAGACAAAAATGCAATACAGTATCTAAAGACTCAGAAGGAGAACGATGAAGAGCCAAACGAAGCAAGAAATTCTTCTGCTATTGGTCTCTGAAAAAGAATAGCCAGAGCACAGACCTGTCATTTAGGGGCACATGACATCATGATAAAAGGCAAGCTAGCGGAAACACATTGATGCAGAGGGGGCTGATCTGATCTGAGGCTTGTATAATGCCCATGTGTTGCTGATCACTTTTATGGATGGCTTTTTATGACTTAGATGAAAAAAAGATTGCATATTTTATCTGTACCGCTGACCTGATTATGACTACACTATAGGACAAGGGGGCAACTTGTGCCTATTGTAGGTTCATTAGGGGCTTGATAATTCAAAGAGGATTAGGACAGATGTGACATTTTGCATAAAAGATTTTATATTGAGCACTCATGCAAAGTACAACACAAAAATACCACTAAATACACAGTTCAGGCTATTATGCCTCCTATACACAAAGTATCAGCCAGTCTACATAGAACCAGCCAATCACACATGGGTAAAAATGACAGGTTAAATAAAGGTTGATGGCAGAAGGAGACCATACGGTCCATGTAGTCTGCCCTTATGTGTATACTATATGTACTCTTTAGAATAGTTGTGTATGTATGTATGCTTATCCCAGGCATGTTACTTACTGTTGATTTTTCAACTACCTCTTCTGGAAGTTTGTTCCAACCATCTACTACTCTTTCTGAAAAAAATATTTCTACTATTGCTCTCGATCTTCCCTCCGACTGGCTTCAGGTTGTTCCACTTGTTCGATTATTCAGTTTTTTCTTAAAAACACTTCTCTCCTGAACCTTATTCAGTCCTTTCACACACTGTATTTAAAGGACTTTCCCCTTTCTACCTTCTTTCCCCCTAGACTGTACAAATTAAGTTTTTTAAGTCTCTCCTAATAAGTTTTAAGTTTAAGTCCTTTTGCAATATTTGCTGTCCGCCCTTGGACCTGTTCCATTTGAATAATGTATTTTTGCAAGTAAGGTCACCAGAACTATATACAGCAGCATCACAGCCTCCTTCTTCCTACTGGTGATGCCCCGAACTATGCAGCTGAGCATCCTGCTTGCTTTTCCTATTGCCTGGATACACTCATCTTGTAGCTTTCAGTAATCAGTATCCCTAAATCTCTTTCCTCCAAGGTCCTGGCTAACACAGTACAGGGATTTTTTCTACCCAAGTGCATGATTTTACATTTAGAGACATTAAACTCTAGTTTCCACAGTTTTGACCATTTATCCAGTAAAGTTAAATCATTTTCCATTTTGCAGACACCACCAGGAGTGTCCACCCTATTACTGTAGCCAACCCCTCTACCCTTATACCACTTGGGCTCTTTGAAGTTTGAACCATCTCCAAACCTCAACTAGGTGATGATGGCACTGAAATTTCCCTTTTAACTAACCGGCTTAATTGCAGACCCCTTCCGCCTCTTGTTTGCTGAGCTAAATGGAGCCTCTGGTTGCTTATTAAAGTGGCTTAACAGTCAAAAATTACTTAAACCAGACCCACACAACAAACAGTACACATATGCATCCCTCCCCAGGGCAATTTAGATTGCTGCACATGAAAATTAATTTACCTTTATCTAACTCTAACTAATTTAGTCAATTTTAGAAACAAAATGGCGGCTCATGCATTTGCAGGCCACCTGCAAACAAGAAGTGCTGCAGGGCTTCCTGTTACTGTACATTGTCAGTTATGACAGTTGAATCCAGGCAGCAGCATGGCTGTGAAAGGAAGCTCCAAAATGACCGCTACTTTTCTTTTCCAACTGTGCCAGGCTGTTGGTCCGGTTTAAGCTAAACAAAGTCTTCAAACTAATATGTTTGGGCTCCCTTGGTTTGTTATGCTAAACGAAGTGTCACGATCCTACTAGGGACCCCTCCCGGAAAACCAGCTAATGCACCAGACAGCACCAACAGTTTATTACAACCATGAGCACTAGAACAAAACTATATACAAACAAACCTGCTCCTACACCAAATACAAACACAAAGCAGCAAAGAATATATACAATACCAAATACCAAGCACAGCAAAGCAGACAGAATATATATAGCACATGAACACCAAAACCCAAATAAAATATAAACAAGCTCCACGGACTATGGCTGCCAAGTATCTGAATGACTGAAGAGAGTATAGGCAGGGAAACCGGAGAGCCAGAAGGACTGAAAGATACGGCAGGACGGGAGTGGGCACAGGACTAGAAACTGGAAGCTAAACCCGTAACAGGACCGGAAGTTGAACAGGAACAAGATCTGCTAATGAAGAGGGGCAGGTCTAGAGTTCAGGGAGGCAATCAGACACTAGAACACTAGGTGATGTCTTTGGAGCTGATTTATGGGCTTAACAGCTGCAGTTGGGCAATTACCACAGAGGGAGTAGCTGAGACAGCGACCTGCTGATCAGGCTGCACAGACACAGGGCAATGAGTGGGGTGGAATAGCCAAGGGTACTGCAGCCAAGGATCCTGCTATTTCCTGACACAAAGTTATTGCAAGTTTGCTAAACTGAAATTTATGTCCCTTGATATCTTTTGATCATTTACATCTAAACAAACTCCCTTTGGTGTTAGTGTGTACACTTTGACCCAGATTTGGTTATGTTAAACCCGTTTACAATCTTGCTCCCTTTAAAGTTCACTATCACTGGCAGCATTGTTTGCTAATTTGACCTTTGAAATGTATACGTCTCAAACCTTCAAGATACCCTGCATAATGAACTCGTGTTCTAGAATAGACCCAATATTCCCTTATCCTATAATATCAATACAATATCACAATCACATATAATTGCACAATATTACATACTAATACCAATGCAATTTCACAATATTACATCTGTGCCTAGGCCAACATTTCAAGAGACAAAACATTTTTCCACTATATCATATTTATAACAAGTAAGGGCAAATTGGTTGTTGTGCTTGTAGGTGGCTTTGTAGTGAGTCTTGACTACAACAGCCCTTAGCATATCACTACATTTCCCACAGATGTAAAAGGCTGTTTGCAATGTGCACAAGATATGGCCCAAAACATCAATATTGGGGGTGCTATTAGTATCTTGCTGGGACATGCTTGAATTTTTGGGGCTTTTTTTGTTTTTTACCACAAATTTAAAAAAAAAGCAATTCGGCAGCTGGTCGCCTTTATCTCCGCCCATACCCGGGGAACTACACTCACCGGCCCCTTGACTCCATTTGAGAGCATCCTGGCAGCTGACGGAGGTCCACCGCATGCCCTCTCGCTCCTGTATCAGGTCCTGTTGGCAGAAGGGGATCCCTCGGATGCTCCTGGGTATGTGAGGAGATGGGAGCGGGACTTAGACCGGGAGTTTGAAGCTGAAGACTGGGAAAAATCATTTACGCTAACGCATAAACTCTCTCTGGCATGTAGAGCACAGGAAAAAAATTATAAGATTTTGTCCCGGTGGTATAGATGTCCGGCAGACTTAACCAGATTTGGAGGAGCTGGGGTGTGCTGGCGGTGTGGCAATGCTGAAGGTACACTGCTTCATGTTTGGTGGAGCTGCCCTTTGATACATAAGTTCTGGGACCAGGTTTTTGCGGTCTATAACTTCCTGACTCTAGAGGGTGTAACTGGGGAACCGCAAATAGCTTTATTGTCCATGGTGCCCGGCTCGGTATCTGCAGCAAAGAAGGGAATCCTCCGGCACCTCTTGACCGCAGCCAGATCGGTGATTCCCCGGCATTGGCGTTCCCAGCACACACCGGACATATGGGAGTGGCTGAGAGAGGTGGAGGGGATCCGGAGAATGGAAGAGATGGTGCTTGAGGGAGTGGAGGGCGGGAGAGAGAAGTTTAATAAGACCTGGATGATATGGATTATGGCCCGGGACACGCCAGAATTCATGGCCATGCTCTCCACGCTGTAATTGGGCTGAGGAACTATATATGCTGGGCGCCATCGGGGCCCCCCGGGCGCACTCCTCGCCCGCCGCCCGTGATCCCCTCTTTCGATGCGGGGCTGACCTGCCTCTCGCACTCGGCTGGGGGAGGGGTGGGGGGCGGAACCTTTATAGCGGGTTTTGTTATTTGTCCCCCTATCTTCCTGAGAACGTCCTTTTTCTCTGCCTTCTCTTTCTTTTTCTTTCCTTTCCCCCCCCCCCTTTTTTCTATACAAATCTTGGTTGCACTTTTAAAACTATAAAAAAGTTAAAACGGGAGGTTAAGGCGCGGGGCTCTGGTACTGTTGTACATATAGGTTGGCTCGCCCTGAGGGGGCCCCCCTTATGCGCAGCGTCCCGGGATCTCCAGGGGGTGATCTACACAGAGGTCGCCCTCGGCTGGGCCCTAGAGATAGGGAGACCAAGACGGACCTCTGGTGGGGGTATACGCTTGGGGCCCAATGGGAGGATGGGACCTACTGTCGTCTTATGCTACAGTGATGTTGGGGATGGAGGGGGGGGCGCCAGGGGCGATGTACGCCGGTTATTCTACTTATGTATTCTCTATTCATTTGCTGTACCTTGAGATTGTCATTTGCCTTATGTTTGAGCCTTGTGTCTTGTCTCCCTCTAATAAAAACATATTGAACAAAAAAAAAAGCAATTCTGTAAGTACTCACCTGTAGAATTGTTTTTGTTCTTGCATGGCACGGCCCGCTTCGGTATTCATAACAGTTGGGTTATTCTGCCACAAGGTGACGCAGTGGTACTGCAGAAAAGCTGTGGCTTTTCCCGGCTCCCTATAAAAACGGGCTTAACCATAGAGTTCCCCAGCGTACACAAGCAGTGAGACAAGAAGCTGGGAGAGAATAAGTAAAAAATGTGAAAAAGGTAAAAGACCCCAATTGACTTGGAACAATCACCATAAAGAGGCAACCAAGAACACGATAACAAGTGTAGGGCGAAGCGGGCCGTGCCATGCAAGAACAAAAACAATTCTACAGGTGAGCACTCACAGAATTGCTTTTTTCTCTATTGCATGGCACGGCCCGCTTCGGTATTCATAACAGTTGGGACATCCAAAAGCAGTGTCCAGAGTAGGGTGGGATCCCCAAAGAGTAACGGCCAGTAGTTCAAGTCACTACCGCCTGAAGCACCTTGTGGCCAAAAGCAGCATCTGCTGAGGCCTTAACATCAACCTTGTAAAACTTTGAAAAAGTATGAACAGAAGACCAAGTAGCGGCCTTGCAAACTTGTTCAACAGAAGCTTGGTGCTGAAAGGCCCAAGAGGCACCAAAAGCACGAGTGGAATGAGCAGTAATCCAAAAGGGAGGTTCCTTTCCCTTAGCAGAATAGGCTTGAACCACCGCCTGACGGATCCACTTGCTGAGGAAGTCCGGCCTGAGGCGAAACACCACCTTATCCTGATGCCTCTCAAAATAAGGAGGTTTGATGGAAAGTGCCGCTAGTTCAGAAACTCGCCTTACAGAAGTGATAGCCACCAGAAAGGCTACCTTAAGGGTCAGAATAGACAAGGTAGCATCAGGGATAGGCTCAAAGGGAGGCCCTTGCAGGGCAGACAACACCAGATTCAAATCCCAGACTGGTAGCAAAGGCTTACGGGGTGGACGCACATGGGAAACACCCTGAAAAAAGGTTTTAACCAACCGTTGATAGGCAAAAGATTTTTGGAAAAAAATTGCCAGAGCTGAAACATGGCCTTTTAGGGTACTAAGTTGAAGGCCCTGATCCAAACCATGTTGCAAGAATTCTAGAATCCTGGGAATAGAAAACACCCGACAGGGAAGAGACTTGGACTCACACCCGGCAATGTAAGCATGCCAGACCCTGTATTAAATAAAGGACAAGGACTTCTTCCTAGCCCGAATCATGGTATCAACAACAGAAGCAGGCAACCCCCTTTTCCATCAATATGGAGGTTTCAGCAGCCAAGCCGTTAAAGCCAGAGTTTGTAAATTGGGATGGCGTAGCTGCCCCTGGGTGAGAAGATCTGGATCCTTGGGCAAGAGGCGCCGGTCTACTGCCAACCGCACGACATCTGCGAACCAAACTCTTCTTGGCCAACAAGGGGCCACTATTATGGCTGGTACCCGCTCCTGAGCTATCTTACGCATGACCCTGCCCGGGAGAGGAAACGGAGGGAACACAAAGAGAAGCTGAAACTCCGTCCAAGGTATTGCCAAGGCATCCATGGTGAAGGCCAGAGGATCCTGAGACAGAGAGACAAATCTGGGAAGTTTGTGATTGTGATGGGACGCAAACAGGTCCACGTCCGGCTGACCCCAGTGGTGACAGAGGGAGAGAAACACCTGGTTGTTGAGAGACCACTCTCCCAGACGAAACGTCCCCCTGCTCAGGGAGTCCGCCACCTGGTTCTCCACCCCTGGGATGTAGACCGCTGAGATGCAGGGAACATGCTGTTCCGCCCAAGACAGAATCAGGGACACTTCTTTGAAGGCTTGCTTGCTCCGAGTCCCTCCCTGATGGTTGATGTAGGCAACCGCCGTCTGGTTGTCTGAGCGAATCTGAACAGCCCGACCCTGGAGGTGAGTGGATAGGCGAGAAAGAACCAACCTGATCACCCTCAGTTCCAGGACGTTGATGGAAGCATGGGCCTCCTGTGGGCCCCACCGACCCTGGAACCTCAGGGACTTCCAGAAGCCTCCCCAGCCAGTCAGACTGGCATCCGTGGTGACCGTTTCGTAGCACGGGGGCAGAAAAGACCTGCCCCCAGAAGGTTCCTTGAGTCCAGCCACCACGAGAGACTGTCCGGCCAGGGGAGACAGAACAAATACCTGATCCAGGGACACAGGGTCCCAATCCCAAACTGACAAGAGGTGCAACTGAAGAGGTCTCATGTGAAACTGAGCAAAGGGGACTGCCTCAAAGGAGGACACCATCAGGCCCACCAACTGCATCCCCTGACGGATGGAGGGATAAGAACACGACAGCAGAGCCCGAGCCTGCAGCTGAAGACCTTCCACCTTCTGCTGAGGAAGGAACACCTTGACCTTGCCCAGAAAGGTCCTCACCAATGACGGGGACAGAGAAGACTTGGGATAGTTGATCACCCAGCCGAAAGACTCCAGAGTGGATATCACCATTTGAGTGTCCCGCTCGGCCTGAGGAAAAGACTCGGCCACAATCAGGATGTTGTTCAAGGAATGGTGCGGATGCCCTGGTTCCTTAGCAGAGTTATCATTCCGCCAGCACCTTGGTGAACACCCGAGGTGCCGAGGTGATACTGAAGGGTAGAGCCACAAACTGGTAATGCTGACCCTGCAGCTCGAACCTTAGAAATCTCTGATGACCTGGGAAAATAGGCACATGAAGATAAGCATCCTTGATGTCCACAGTGGTCATGAAGTCGCCTGGGCGAAGGGTACTGACAGCAGAGCGCAGCGTCTCCATGCGAAAATGCTTGAATCTGACAAATTTGTTGAGGCCCTTCAGATCCAGAATGGGCCTCTGAGAGCCGTCCTTTTTGGGGACCGTGAAAAGATTGGAATAGTACCCCTGACCTCTTTCTTGATGAGGCACCAAACAAATGACTCCGGACTCTAACAGGCAATGAACAGCCAGAAGCAATCCCTGAGCGGACAGGGGGTTTAAAGACATCCAGGATCTGATGAATCTTGGGGGGGGGGCAGACTGCAAACTCTATCTTGCAACTGGAGGACACTACCTCCTGAATCCACCAGTCTGAGACCTGAAGCCTGAGCAAAGAGCCGAAGCCGTCCCCCCACCCGGATGGGTGAGGGCGCCCCTTCATGCCTGAGGGGGCTTGGGAGAGGGTTTGGACCTAGGATTCCAGGAGAGACTGGGACGACCACGGGTTCTGCCACGGCCCCAAGAATCTCTGCGACCACTGAAGAGGAGGGAGCCACGGACCCCTCTGGGAATGCGAAAGAAAGGGAGGGGGGCAGAGGACCCCCGAAAGGGCGGAGACTGTCTCCTACGCTGAGGCAGCCTTCCATCCTTGGCTAGAACATCAAGACATTCTCCAAACAGCCGCAGCCCTACGAAGGGGAGGCCAGTGAGAGCTTTCTTAGCTGCAGCGTCAGCTGCACAATGGTGCAACCAGACAGAGCGGCGCATAGCCACCAAGAGTGCATAGGTCCTTCCACACAGCCACACAGCATCATCCATAGCAGTAAGGATAAAGGCCACAAAATCAGTGCAAAGTAAGAGAGTCCTATATTCCTCCCCCACACTACCAGCTGCTGTGCCATCAATGAGACGCTTAAGCAGTTTCTTAAGGGCAATATCAGTAATGGCGGCAGCACATACAGGGTGCAAGCCAGCCCCCACACAGGTAAAAGCATGGCAGGCCACATGATCCATGCGCCGGTCCTCTCCGTCCCTCAGAGTGGTAGTGTCAGCGGAAGGCATGACCGAAGTATTGGACAAGCCTAGCACGGGAGCGTCCACTTCAGGGGGAAGTGACCACCTCTTAACAAGATCAACGGGAAAGGGATACCTTTTATCCAAACCCTTGGGCACCGCAGGCAGCTTGTTAGGACGTTCCTATTCGTTAAGCACCAAGGTGTAAAATGTTCCTGCTCAGGGAACTCTAGACACTGTTTACCAGGGCGAAAAAGTTCCCCCTGCTTTCTTTTAGCTACCTCAGGGGGAGCAATGTGCAAAATTTAAAAAATATGTGACAGCAGATTATCAGTGTCCTCAGGGTACCATGATTCCTCTCCGGACGCAGACCCAGGGTCACTATCGCAACCCTCCTGCTGGTTCCCAGAGGAGTCAGAGTCCTGGGAGAGCTCCCCCATCTCAAGGGGGTGACAGTCACCAAGCTCATCAATCCCCACATACATCTCAGTAAGGGGAGCAGGCCTGGGGTTCAGGTGTCTCTTCTTGCCAGAGGCCTTCCTAGGAGCATTGCTGGCAAGCTGCTTTTCAATGTTAGCCACCCGCAGAGCCAAATCAGAATGTGACTCCCTGCCAACATTCCCCTTACTGGGGCCCAATTGCAGGAGCGGGGGAGTAGGTGAAGCCGAGTGAGGCGTAGAGCTGGGAAGCGAAGCAGGCAAACCAGCTTGAAGCACAAGGACACTTTCAGCGCACAGCACGCACACCGTGACACTGTTACTCACAGGGGATACCCCACATGGAACACAGCCATGCTTGCCCCGAAGGGCCCCCAAGCGCACTATCCCCAGAAGCCTCCATATGGTGTTTAGCACAGGCGCAATAGGCCAGCAGTGGGTACAGGCTTAATACAGAAGCCACCCGGGATGCCCTCCCATGGGATGCCCCCCAGAAGTTAATAAAGGGGGGATGAGGGGGAGGAAGGAGTGGAGCCGGGAGAAACCACAACCCAATGGTATCCCGCCTGAAAGACATAAAGTAAAAACACACATAAGCATCCCGCAGCAAATATACCCCAAATCAATAAAAAAAACCCCAAGGGGGATTCAGGGACCAAAGACACCACGGGGGTCACAAAGGCACAGGCCGCTGAATAAGGCGACCTGCCGGAGGAAGCAGCACTGCAGCCAGGAAGGGAGAAATCCAGACGCGCAGTTCGTCCAAAATGGCGCCGGCAGAGGCACCTCGAGGGGCGGGCCACGAAGTGAACGTCGCGATACACGTCATCACCCGGCCCCACCCCCTCGGAAGAGCACGAAAAAACTGCGCTCATATGACCCCGCCGCCGCCATGACAAAGCAAAATCACCTCAGGTTATAGCGCCCACAGCCGCGGAACGCAGTACAGCGGCGCGACAGCTAAAAACACCAGAAAACACACCAAAAAACGTAAAAACACCACAGATATGACTACTCGCCGCCACCAACCCCCCCCCCCTCCTTTTTTTCCAGAAACGGATGGAAATAGACTTGCAGGGCCACAGGCTTGTGTGCCCCGCTCACCTGCGCAAGAGAGAGTGCCATCTGCTAACTTCGCAGTCCACTGCAGAGAGAACACTGGAAATAATTTTGACCAAATGAAAAAATTAGGAGAGGTGAATTGATAACCCCAGAGTTACACAACCAAGTGTATACTAGCTTGATTGAGGTTTGTACATATCAGACTCTGTAAAATATATATATATATATATACGATATACAAAAAAGCTTCACCAAATATAGACAGCAGCACTTAGGCTAGAAGCTACCTTATAGGTAAAGGCTGACAGTACGGCTTTGATCAACACCGTGACATTCTCTTTGCCTTCTCACCTCCATTCTGGAAGGATATACCTCCAAAGGCAGAGTGGCGACCCAAACAAGATGGCAAAATTATCTCAGAGAGTGCACCTAGATGAGCGGCCAATCAGCTGTTTTCCGCTGTTCAGGTGAACAAGCAATCAGCTGCTTTCCCCTCATCCCAAGTTTGCTGCCCAGAGAAAATTGACGAGCGGTGCATCCTGCAATACAAGGTAAAAAGCTCCCATGTGGTGATATAAGCCTGCAAGTGAGCCATATTTTTACTTAAAGCGGACCAAAACCTACATTTTAAACTAGCATTCCCTGAATTGTTTTCATATGAATAGTACATTTTGCCAATTTTCGCTTCTCCGGCTTTATTCTAATCCCAGATAATGTTGCCTGTTGTGGCTGTAAAGTCCCACTTCCTCCATTTATTGTCGCTGTTGTGTGTGGCAATTATGTCAGTGTATGTATGTAACAGTGTTTTGATTACTGATTATCTGATTACTGAGCACCAGAGTTACTTTTTTTAGTCGCTCTTGACTGCCGTATTTGCTGGCGTATAAGACGACTTTTTCCCCCTGTAAAAAATGCCCTCCAAGTGGGGGGGTCGTCTTATACGCCGGGTGCACCTGGGTCACATACATATAAATGTACTTACCTTCACCAAGCTGGGCACCTCCTCCTCCTCCTGCAGAGCGATGCTCTTGCTCAGGCAGCACTAGTTGATCAGAGCAGGGAGAGACTGAGCAGGCCAGCAGGGTGAGCGCCGAGCAGATCAGCTTTCCTGCTCTCAGGCACTGTGTGGGCAGGCAGGGGGCTGGCTCGTGGCACGCACTCCTGACATCGCCCTCGCTGCTCTCCACTTTGAAGGGGGCTCTTCGGCATCTGATCTGAGGTGTGATTTATTTAAGATTTATTAAAAAAAAAAAAAAAGTTTCTATGGGGCATCCCCCAGTGTAAAACCCCCAACTGGCCCCTTTCCCAGACCCCACACATTACACACTATGCCATTAGATGGGACACATTCTAAACAACCCGGGCATGTCCCCAGCTATAGGCGAGCAGGGATGTGGCTGCAGTGTAATGTGGTGTGGACTCTGGGAAACGGGGTCATTGGGGAAGTTTACACAGGGGGTACCCCAAATTGGGGGAGTTTACACAGGGGGCATCCCAACTTGGGGGAGTTTACACGGGGGCATCCCAACTTGGGGTGCCCTACTGGGTTTTGTTCCCTGCATCAGGGGCAGCAAAATGGAATGCCCCCGTTTCTGAATCCCCCGTTTGGCCTTTTTCCCAGACTCCACATTACACTGCGGCCACATTCCTGCTCGCCTTTAGTTGAGACCTGTGCTGGCTATTCAGAATGCGTCCAATCTAAAGGCATAGTAGGGATGTGGCTGCAGTGTAATGTGGTTTGGGCTCTGGGAAAAGGGCCAGTTGGGGGGTTTCACACAGTAGAGGAAACCCAATTTGGCATTCCCCTGGAGTAGGGAACAAACCCACTGGGGCATTCCAATTCGGGATGCCCCACTGTAAAACCCTCCCTATTGGCCCTATTCCCAGAGCCAACACCACATTACCCTGCAGCTGCATCCCTACTATGCCTTTAGCTGGGATGCATTCTGAATAGCCAGCACAGGCACGTCCCCAACTAAAGGCGAGCAGTGATGCAGCTGCAGTGTAATCTGATGTGCGCTCTGGGAAAAAGGCCAGTCGGGGGTATTTCACACAGTGGGGCTACCAAATTTGGGAGGCCCCACTAGGTTTTGTTCCCTACTCCAGGGGTATCCCAAATTGTGATCCTCCACTGTGTGAAACCCCCCCATCTGGCCCTTTTCCCAGAGCCCAAACCACATTATACTGCAGCTGCATCCCTACTATGCCTTTAGCTGGGACGCATTCTGAATAGCCAGTGTGGGCACATCCCAAACTAAAGGCGAGCAGGGATGCGGCTGCAGTGTAATCTTATATTCTTTTACGTTTTATTCGGTGTGCGGAAGAGGGAGTAGTCTTATACGGCGACTATATAACAAACTCTATATTTTGAGTGGAAATGTTGGTGGGTCGTCTTATACGCCGGCAAATACGGTACTTTGGTCTTTATGTTTTAACATCTCCAATAGCACACTTCTGGTTTTAAATCCCAACTGATTTAGGACACCTAGTGCACAAGAGGCAAGTAAGAGGACTATTTGTCCTCCAAGAGCTAAACTTAGTTTAGCCTATTTAGCCTGGTTTTCTTCTGTGCTTTCCATCTCCCTAAAACTAGTCACATCTTTCTGACACCTGTGTGTGTAGTAGTATATCATGTCTCTCTTACATAAAGAATGTAAGTTTTTTATAGCAATAGTATACAGTATTAAGGATTATTATTATATTGGTTGTTTTCAATGTACATGTTAAGAAGATATAAGATACTGTTAAGCACAAGATTTATAGCTTGGAACTCACCCGTGTCCTTCTGCTCCCCCAGCTTGTCCAAAATGTTAAAGGTGATGTCCAGGTACTCCCTTTGTATTGCACTGACTGCAATCTTTCTTTGCTTTCGCTGCCTAGGGACAATTTGTATTTTAAAGTCAGATTCTTCCCTTTCTTCCTTTGGCTCTGCATTCTGCTCTGGGTCAGACTCTGTACTAGCATCAGGCTTTTCGCTATCCATTTGGTTTTCTGCGTCCTCTGGCACATTAAGGGGGGCACTTTTTTCTGGGGATTTTGTTTCCTCTTCACCATCCTCAAAATTGTCATCCACTGACATGTCAGTGAGAGCACAGGACTTACGAAGCTGGTCTCGCTTTTGCTTGAGAGTGAGCGGACTCCCAATGGATGCCTCAAGAGAATCACCATGTTTTTCCAGCTCTTTAAAGTCTGTTTGATCGTCTGGAGCAGGAGAAGGAATATCATCTATGTCCAAAGAAGGAGTATAGCTAAAATCCTTGACACTGAAGCTTTTAGAGCAGTCTTCTATACTCACTTGTACCAGAGGCATCATGCTAAGGCTTAGTACTGAGGCACTGATGGGAGTTGAAGAAGCAGAGACCATAATATTCTCATTATTTAAGAGATGGAACTCTTCATCATCACTCTCTACTATTCTCAATGGTGGCAATGGCTCAAAGACCAAAGAGTCACTATCAGAGGTAGATAAAACTGACTGCTTTTCTGGCCCTGATGTTGAATCTGAAGACAAATCTATAAGATCCAAATCTTCTTTTGGCGAAGGTGGCTTCACTGGAGAGTCCACCTTGACCTCAAATGTCTCCATACAGCTTAACCTCACCTCAGGTATGACTGGTCTCCTGACTTCCTGGCAACCATCCTTTTCAGTTGAATTCTCACTGATGTCTATGTTATCAGGCTTTGTGGAAGAGTTCTGCCTTGAACTTCCATAGTCGTTCATCTTTTGGTTATTGGTATGACTTATGTCACATCGATCTATGCAAGACTTTCGACGATGCTCATCAAGAGAGAAGAGCAAAGAGTCGGTATTGCCAATTTCCAGTGACTTCTGCTTAAGAGACCGTAATCTCTTCTTCTGGTTAGTTTCTTCTCTTACACAACGCAAAATGCTGTCCCCAGACTCTCTGTATTCTGCAAGTTCAATGTCACCTAAAACCAAAAACGAGATATCGTTGGTTGTTTTTCAATAAGCTATCAAAAAAACATTTGAGTTGCAATCCAGAGCCAACTGTAAAAGTAGCCAAGACATTTAGGAAGATTTACTCACTAAATGTTAACTAGGTTCCACATTTATGGGGGTTTCATTTTTAAGAATACTACTAGACTTAGCCACTGGTTTGAATGCACAACACTGCTACAATATGGTAGTTCACTCTTGTAGTAGAAAGGTGAATATGAAAGTATTAGTATTAGAGTTATTAATTACAGTTACCGAAATGTTCACAATCCCAGGTTTGATTCTTGCACCAGGGGCATCCCGATCTCAGATGCCAGCTATGTGAACCCCCTCCCAAATTGCCCATAAAAACTTACCTTTCCCTGGTCACACTACATGGACTTGCACCCAATTAGCGGCGTATGCTGTGCATATTAATACCTGGCATACGGCTCTTTTTAGACACAGAGCTCAGCAATAGGGAGGGGTGGCATCCCCATTTCCCCTTTAGATAAGGGAGTGCTCCGGTCCCAGCCTATCCAAATGGCTGGGCACAGGGGTGTGCCTCAGCCCAGAGATGCTGGAGATGTGTCCAGCATAGTTTACATCGCCGTGGGAGCCAGGTCACCATGCAGGAGGCTGAGGCGGATGAAGAGACAGAGGATAAAGTCTTTGAGAACTTGTAAAAGTGGTTGAGGCTACACAGTGTTCATTCCATCCCTCACAAACCCCAGCCATTGTCCACAGATGGCAGGACCTGACATGGGACACTGTAGTAATCCCACAGCTCAAGGAGCCTGAGGTGGGCTTCTTACAGCTTTTGATTGCCTTTATGTTGCTGTGTTTACAAAAGGCCCCTTCCGCATAAGCCACATCCACAAGAAACAGACAATTACTGGATAGCCATCCACCTTAACCCGGGGACTTAGACCACTCCCCCCTTCTGTGGATTCCCTGGAATAGGAGAAATATCAGAAAAGACACATTACAATAATTACAATATTGGGGGAACCTTGCCAGACACCCCTGAATTTCATTCCCAAACCTAAAATGTATGAAACCTTTTGTGGGCAATATGCTGGCTGCAGTGTTCCTATGGCTGGAGGGAAGGCTTATTTTTGGACTGTTGAGGCCCTACCAGTACCCTCCGCACTTTCATCCCCAAATGAAAAATGCATGAAACACATGTGGACAATCTGTTGGCTGCTGTAGCCCTGTGGTTGTACTGAGTAGTACTGTTGTACTGTTGTATTGTTGCCAACAGAAAGATTCCCCTGGAATCTTAATACAGCAGCCAGGGAACGATAGATAGGACCTGTTAGCCAGCAAATTTTTGTTTAGAGTGCATTTGGTTTTTGGTGTGGGGCAAACACGAACAGTTCCCAAAACCTGAACACGGACTTCAGCTAGAGGTTTGTTTTTCGAGGTCGCCATTCGAGCATTCAGCCCAAACGCGGAAAAGATGGTTAATGGGCTGCTACATCCATCACCCGCCATCACAAATTTGGGTCTCCATTGATTTTTGTTTTTGTTTGGGTTCAAGTTTGGCCAAATTATAAGGGGGTTGCTCATCCCTAGTTTTTGTCTTAAATATATTTTGATAAGGTATTAAGCTATTATGCTATTGCCATTGGTAAGGGCCATTCTGGGATTGCTTTATGATCACATGGAATCTATATATACTGATGACATGAGTATTCAAACACCCTGGCAAGTACATTTCAGTGTTACAGTGGAAGGAACTTGGTAGATTTAAATAACTTCAGCAGCAACTACATTAGAAAGTCTTAGGATACTGTGTGGCTAACACACAGTACAGGAACACAGTTATGCTCCATGACTTTATGAATATATGTACAGTATAGGGCCTTCCACTTCTGTAATCTGGCTCTAGTGGGGTTTCCTTTGCGATTTTTGAGCATTTGCCATTGATTTTGTGCTTTCCAGAGACCAGAATACACATCAGGATTTTCACCACATAGATTATAATGGGATCCAGATCCAGGTGTACTTGAACCCAGAATACAGCCGATTTGGTCAAATACCAGTTGGTTTGGCTCATCACTACTCTTGACCGACGTTACCCCTAGCTTAGTATAATATTCAGTATTCATACTTCTCTGAGCACTCATATCCACAGGTTGGTATTTCACTATCTTGCTGCCACCAATCCGTTTTAATCTTGCAAAAAACGTCTGCGACTCCTTATTGTTGGCCCCAGTTGGTGTTTCATGGATGTCAGACTCGTCAAACACGCTGTCTTCCTCTGCTACAAGAATCAATGTGCACACACACACACACATTAGAATAATATCACAGAAAATACTACAATCAAAACAAGGGGATGCACCACTTTGAACATGGTTCTAAATAGTTCTTTTGGTGATTTTGCAGATCTCCAAGCAGATGCCCAGGTGAACATCTGTGCACCAGTGTTGGCCTATTGTTGGTCTTTAAGGAGAGAGTTGAGTATCAAAGCAGACCTCCAGTCAAATACAGTTTAGTAACTTCCTCTGCTATACCCCTCCTCTGATGATCAGTAGCGTGTGTTGTTTGAGAGGGCTTAACCCCATGCTGATGTGGAACATATTAGCAGATACTGCACCCCTGGACTGCAAGGAAGTGGCTATGTTCCTACACCCCTTGAGAGCCCTACCTACACATAATCATGAGTGGAATGTATAGGGGGAGCCTCTGCTAGCACACAGGCACAATGCAGCTGGGCTGATAGGATCCTAGTGTGGTGCACATCCATCTAGAGAGAGATTTTATCTGTTTCCACACAGAATGTATAAATAAAAAACAAAATATTTCTCTAGCTGGCTGAATTTATAAAAACAAAAGTTCCCAGCTGGGCTACAGTGTGCCTGTGTGATTTTGTCTCTCCACACAAGGCAGGCTGTCAGTGTGAAGGCAATAGCAAAGCTAAGCTATTCACACCTATCCGTTTGCATTACACTGGAGCAGAAATTGTGTGTGTATATATATATATATATATATATATATATATATGTCACAAACAGCAAAAATATGCAGCACAAGAAATTAGGGCTCTTTCAGATCAGTGTGTTTTGCCTGGAGCACAAGTGCAAAGTAGCCTGCCTATAGAAATCTATGGGCACACAAAGTAAAGCGTTTGTATTGAGCTTTACATGCAGTGCATTGCAGTGGAATGGCCAAACTCCTACCATCTCCCCATCCATCACCGCTGGTCTTTTGCCACTATCATGGGCCTCTGATGACCCAGAAAAACAGGCCTATCACTAGGATAGTGCACTTTAAACTCCCTCAAAGTGCTTACGCTACTGAATGGGGAGACTTAGGTGAGCAATTTACAAAGATTTAATTTCTTAAATTTTTCACTGAAGGCCCACTTCAAACCTTTAAGTGCCAGCTTACCTAGAGTTTTTGTCACCCTCTGTTGCCAGACCATTTGTAACTATTTTGCACTACACACATTCAACTGTGATTTTGAAAGGATTTCCAGGGATTTAAATGTATTCTCAATATTTTTGGGTGAAATATGCACAAACAAAATGTAAATAATCTATTTTTTACAATTTAAATTGCGTTTTGTAATAAAAAATTGTTTGTTCTTCAATAAAATCTTATTGCGTGTAAAATGTTTAATCGTGATTTCTGAAGGCATTTCCAGTAATATATATTTTTTATGCGGCAGACTCTAGGCTTTAACATGAAATGTCTTGTTTGTAATTTTTTTTTAACAGTTTTTAAAATATTTGAGTAAAAAAACAAAAAAAAATGAAACATTTATTTTATTAAATAAAACCATATTGCACGTGAAAGCCCCATTTCTTCCAATTGCAACAATACCACGTATGCATCTGTAGCCCCCGCTCCTGCCCAGGAAAATGAAAAGAGCACTTTATACCATTTACAAATAAAATACAACTACTAACCACACCATAAACTGGATGGGGGGATGTTATGAAATTGTAAGGGTTAAAAACCCTTAAAAATACTCCAGAAAATGGTGTGGGGTCCCCCCTACCCAGCATAACCAGCACAGGGACGAGCTATGAAGGGCTTGTACAACAGGATGCAGGGGCCAGCCTCAATGGCCCCCCTCCCTGCGGGCTACAAGCCCACACTGCGTAAATGGCCCTGGGCTCTTCTGCTCCCCGGGCTTTGGGGAGGCAGGTGATGGGGGGGCTGGGGATTAATAGCAAGTCACCAACTAGCCGCAGGTGACTTGCCAGTTCCCTAAGCCTTATGAACTGGTATAGGGGTTAAATGTAAGGAAACACCCCACACAGAGAAAAAAATATTTTATTTAATTTCTTAATTAACTCACCTTCGATCCTCTGTCCCCTGGTGATCCGTTGACAGTTACCGGGTGATCACTGGAGGGGGGCTGGGGAGGCAAGGGATCACAGCCCCCTACCCCTCCAACCCTCACACCAGCACCACTGAGGATCTTCGGGCGGGTGCGGAATGACGTCACCGCTAGTGCTGAAACAGCGGAAGCCAGGGAGAGGGCCTACTTCGGGCCCTCTCCTCACTGTGAAGGGGTGCAACTGGAGGCAGAGAAGAAGAGAAGACCCAGCGGGAGGGAACGCAGGCACCAGTGAATAAATTATTATTTTTATTTTTAGCTATCAGTGACAGGAGTGGGGGGGCTCTTTCGAGCCCTCTACTGAAGCCGCCCTCTCAAAATTGCTGCAGCAAGGTTTTGCAGGTTGCTGCAATAAAAATTGCCTCCATGAATGTGCCTATAGGCTTACATAGACAGTGATTCAAGAGCAACTGTAGGGCGATCAAAATCATCCTGTAATCAAAACGCCCTAATGGGATAGGGCCCTTAGAGTAAGATCTAGAACAGATTTTCCGAGATAGAAATATGCGCACTGCTGGTAGTATGTAAGATTCTATTGTTGTACATGGCGAAGCTGTAGACTGATCTATACCCCACCCCGATCTGCTGCCAGTTATACTTTACCCAAGCCTCATACATAACCGGCTGCTCCAAAAAGGTGACATTTTTTATGTGTAATTTATGTTTTATGAACTTTAAATGAAAGTTTTGTGTATTTATTACATTATTGTACAGCCAGGGCTGTGGAGTTGGTAAGCGAAAGCCCGACTCCGCCTCTGACTCTTTCATAAATGGGCAATAATAAGTAATACATTTACTGTAGTAAAATGTTGGGCCTTTTTCTAACCACTATATAAGCAATAGGGCTACTTATATAGAACATAAAACATATCTAGAATATAATTTCTGAACAAATAGCTCAAAGCAGAGGTGCTCAACATCTTGCGTGGGCCATATAAGCGTTTTGAAAAATGGTCGTGGCTCACCATAAATTGGTCCAGAATTTCTATTATTTTAATTTTTTTTTAAATAGCGTAACAAAGATTTTCTACACCAATCAGGCTACACCACCCAGTCTCCCCAACTACTACAGATTTTTTTTTTACTTGAAGATCCTTCAACTACACCACTCCATTATCACATATGAGTACCATATTAACCCATCCCCCCATCAATCCCAAATCGTAACCTTATTGGCAATACTCAACCCATCTAAATGCTAAACATACAACTATTTAAATCTTCCTGGGCAGGAATGGGGGCGACCAATACATATGTGGTACAGTTGCAATCGGGAGAAATGGGGCTTTCACATCCAATATGGTTTTCTTATATAAAATAACTGATTTAAAATAAAGAACACAATTTAAATATATATATATTTCCTTTTTAACTCTAAAATTATTAAAAAAAACACTGGAAAACTACAAACAAGACATTTTATGTTAAAGCCTAAATTCTGTCGAAAGAAAAAATATTTTCCTGGAAATTCATGCAAAAATCACAGTTAACCATAGCACAAAATGGTGTAAAATGACCTGTCAACAGAGGGTAACAAAATCTCAAGTAGGCTGGCAGTTACAAATGTTAAAAGTACCTATGAATGTTGGGTATTGTCCAGTTCAGAGGACCTTTTAGATTTAGCTTGTTTTTTCTTGCTTGCATATTGATATTTTAGGAAATGTGTGTCATAACTCCCTTATCTGGGTCCCGTTCCAGCGCTGTCTCCGGGCGGCCGGCCGCAGCAGTCCCTGTTCAGTGGCCGCGCCGAGCGGCGGCTCGTGCGGCGCCGAGCACGGCCGCCCTTCTCTTTCTCCTCTGCGTCCCCGGCGCGAGCACGTGATCTGTAAGCCCTCCAGCGGCGCTGGTCACAGTGCGCCCGCCGGAGGCTCAGTTAAAGGGCCAATGAGCCTGAAGTATGGGGGGTAACGCCCCTAGTTCTGGGTTGGGGCCTATGAGCCCAAAAGAGGGTTTTTTCTGTTATCTGGATCAATGTTGTGTGAGTTCTGAGTTGCACCAATCACGCACTCACTTCCCCATCCCCAATCATATCTGGTTCCTATAAATGCTTCACCCCATCATTTACTCCGTGCCTGTGATAGCGCCTTGTACTTAGTCTTGTCTTTTGAATTACTCTCCGTTGCCGACCCCTGCCTGAACCGACCATTCTCTGTCTGATCTCCATTGCCGACCCCTGCCTGAACCAACCATTCTTCTTCTGATCTCCGTTGCCGACCCCTGCCTGAACCAACCATTCTCTGCCTGATCTCCGTTGCCGACCCCTGCTTTGTACCCCGACCTCGAGCTACTTCATCCTACTGTACCATCGCGATCTCTGCTTACCCGGTGTTGACCTCTGGCCTGTCTTTGGACTTCCTAGCAAAACCTGCTCCAACAATTGGACTCGCTCAAATTCCGCTCTTCGTTATTGGTTCTTCAGACCTCCAACCAGTAAGCTCCCATCCTTTGAGCCATTGAAGTCCTGGGGGCAACCGATCGCGGGCAGGCGTGTACTTCGTCCCGGCAAGCGGGGGCTCCTACAGGTGAAGCTGGCTGCGGAGATTGGGGGTTGAGGGCTTACCTGGGGGGCTGGAGTTACCTGAGCGTGACATTGGAGTACCCTGAGCGTGACAATGTGTTTTTTATTCGGCTTTTTTTATACATTTTTTAGTGAAACCCTGTGCAACTAAAGAATTCTTTGAAGGATTACTTCCAGAGAGATGAGCCAACTTCAACAAGTTGGGTATGCCTACAAAGCTTAACATGTGCGCTCAGAGTATTCCAAATGTAAACGGGTTGTTTTGGTTGAAAAAGCACAAGGTGCACACTTTGTCAAGTGTAATCAGTTAAATTACCCTTACAGCATGCTTTATTTTGGGTTCTTTGTCAACTTTTTACTTTGAAAGTACCATTGTGGGTATTGTTCTGTTTGGGGGACCTTGCTTTGTCAGATTTAAATAGTTTTTTCTTGTTCGCATATTGTTTTTTTTAGGAAAATGTGGCTTAGATTCTGCTTTTTTATTCTTCTTTTATGGCAACCCTGTGCAGAAGACCCAGAAAACTGTGCCCAAGTCAACAAGTTTGGTACACCTAGAAAGCAAAGTGTGTACTTACAGAGAATATATAGTTTGTGGGTGGTATTTTAAATATAAAGGGTTGTTTTTGTTGAAAAACTGCATGCAAGGTGCACATAGCAGTTGTATTTTATCTGAAAATCTCCTAAAGCGCTGTTTCAGTTTGGGGGGGTTTCCTGGCAGGAAGTCTACCAATACATTTTTGCACATATTACACCCAAACATGTTGAGAATGCAATAAAAAAGATTACAAGCAAGACATTTCATGTTAAAGCCCAGATTCTGCCGAAAAAAACAATATACCGATATCATTTTCCTGGGCAATTCCTTTAAAAATCACAGTTGAACATGTATAGCGTAAAATAGTGAGAAATAGTCTGGCAACAGAGGGTAGCTAAATCTAGATAGGCTGGCACTTAAAAAGTTAAAGGGACATTTTAGCTGCTTTCTTCACATTGACTTTCAGAGGTGGCATTTTGATTCACCAGCGCTTTTACCTATTATCCCCACAGTTCCTCCATGCAGCAACGGCTTCTTCATACTTACCATTGCTGGACAGACATGGCGACGTCCTTCAATATGTCCTGTAACACTCCTAATACATTTATTGCAATGGAGATGGCATGCCAAGGCCAGGTGTGCTTAACCCGCTTTAGGATGATCCCCATATTGCAGTGAATGGAGTAGGCTTGTGGGGTTGTAAACAAGAATCCATTAGCGTCCCCATGAGAGGTGACGGGTGCTGGAAGAAGGAATTTTTGGCTCCTCACCATTGCTAAGTATGAAGATGCAGGCACTGCAAGGAGGAGCTGCAGGGCAAAACCTTACCTGCATGGTGGAGCTGCAGGTGGGTATAGACTTCTTTTTTGTTCCTGGCTAAACTATACCTTTAAATTCCTATACGGTTCAGCCATTGTAATAGAGGGCCTTGGGGCAGCATAAAATACAATTCTGTGATTACTCACCTGTAGAATTGGTATTATACGTATACAGCACGTCCTGTTCCAGAATATTCCTTACACATGGGTAATATATCCACAAGATGGCGCTGGACTGCAGAAAACAACTTGTGGCTCCTCCCGGCCCTATATAAGTCAGGGACCTCCCACAAAATCCCCAGTATTTACAAGCAGTTAACAAGAAGCCGGGAGAACAATAACGTCAAAATGAACATATGAACAAACACCATACAGAGGTAAATAAGAATAATGACAACAAGGGTGGGGTGGAACAGGACGTGCTGTATACGTATAATACCAATTCTACAGGTGAGTAATCACAGAATTGTATTATTCTAAGTATACAGCACGTCCTGTTCCAGAATATTCCTTACACATGGGACATCCAATAGCAGTGTCCGTAAAGTAGGGTGGGATCCCCAAAAGTAACAGCAGACAGTTTAAACCACTGCCGCCTGCAGAACTTTGCGGCCAAACGCAGCATCAGCTGAGGCCCTAACATCAACCTTGTAAAACTTAGAAAAAGTATGAACAGAAGACCAAGTAGCGGCCTTGCAAACTTGTTCAACAGAAGGTTGGTGCTGAAAAGCCCAAGAGGCACCAATAGCACGAGTAGAATGGGCAGTAAGGCAGAAAGGAGGCTCCTTCCCCTTAGCAGAGTAGGCCTGTATCACAGCCTGATGTATCCACTTGCTGATAGTGGACTTAGCTGGAGCCAGACCTTTCTTAGGTCCAGACGGGAGCACAAAAAGAGCATCAGTCTTCCTGAAAGTGGGCCAACACCCAGGGGTGATCGGCCCGGGAATCTATAAGATTCCCGGGCCGATCACCTCACACACCGCGGGACATCCGAGATCGGGATGTCCCGCGGGGTGTAACCCCCCCAAACACCCCGAAAAACCTTACCTCTCCAGACGCTGCTTCCGCCGCCGCCGCCGCCTCACTCGCGCTCCTCCAGACGCACACGTCAAGAGTGACGCGCGGGAGGCGGCGGCGGGCGCGATCCCTTGTCCGCCGACGGACGTCACTTGTCCGTTGGCGGGCATTGGACAGCGCAGTCACGTGGGATCGTGGAGAGGTGAGTTTTCGGGGTGTTTGGGGGGGTTTTGGGCAGCGGGGCACCCCCGATCGGGGTGCCCCAAGGAAGTGGACCAATACCCAGGATAGTCAAAATCCTGGGTGTTGGTCCACTTGAAGGATTCAGTAGCCACCAAACAGAGTCCTGACCACATCCAGAGAATGTAAAACCGGCTCCTTAGGATTACTAGGATTAGGGCAAAGAGAAGGCAACACAATGTCCTGATTGAGATGAAAAGCAGACACAACCTTAGGCAGAAAATCTGGCTTAAAACGAAACACCACCTTGTCCCGGTGTCTCTTCAAGTAAGGTGGTTTAATGGAAAGCGCTGCCAACTTAGAAACATGCCTGACAGAAGTGATAGCCACCAAAAAGGCTTCCTTAAGTGTCAAAATGGACAAAGGGGCCTCACGCAAAGGCTCAAAGGGAGACCCTTGTAATGCAGATAAGACCAAGTTCAAGTCCCAGACTGGTAACATAGGCTTACGTGGCAGACGCACGTAAATCCCTGGAAGAAGGTCTTGACCAAACGATGGCGAGCAAAGGATCTTTGGAAGAAAATAGCCAAAGCAGAAACATGACCTTTAAGGGTACTAAGTTGAAGACCCAAATCCAAACCATGTTGCAAGAATTCCAGAATCCTGGGGATAGAAAACACCCGACAGGGAAGCGACTTAGACTCACACCAGTCAATGTAAGCATGCCATACCCTATAGTAGATGGATGACGAGGACTTCTTCCTAGCCCGAATCATAGTATTAACAACAGAGGCAGGCAGCCCCTTCTCCATCAGGATGGAGGTTTCAGCAGCCAGGCCGTCAAAGCCAGTGTTTGTAAATTGGGATGGCCTAGCTGCCCCTGAGTGAGCAGGTCTGGATCCTTGGGCAGAGCATACTGATCTACTGGCAACTGCACGACATCTGCGAACCACACCCTTCTTGGCCAACAGGGGGCCACCAGAATGGTGGGAGCAATCTTGCGCAACACCCTGCCCAGCAGAGAAAAAGGAGAAAACACATAGAGCAGCTGAAAGCTCTTCCAAGACATTGCTAGAGCATCCGTGGTCAAGGCCAGAGGGTCCTGTGACAGAGAGACAAAGACTGGAAGCTTGTGATTTTGACGGGATGCAAACAGATCCACATCTGGCTGACCCCAGCGGTGGCACAGGGAGCGAAACACCCTGCTGCTGAGGGACCATTCTCCCAGACGAGAAGTCCCCCTGCTGAGGGAGTCTGCCTCCAGATTCTCCACCCCCGGGATGTACACAGATGAGATGCAGGGAACATTCTCCTTCGCCCAAGACAGTATCAGGGACACTTCCTTGAGGGCCCTCTTGCTCCGGGTCCCTCCCTGATAATTGATGTAGGCAATCGCTGTCTGGTTGTCCGAGTGGACCTGAACCGCCCAACCTCGAAGGTGTGGAGTCAATTGGGTGAGAACCAACCTTATCGCCCTCAATTCCAGAATGTTGATGGGGAATTGAGGGGTGTAAGCCTCCTGAGGACTCCACTGACCCTGGAATTTAAGGGATTTCCAGAAGACCCCCCAACCTGTCAGGCTGGCATCTGTGGTGACTGTCTCCCAGCACGGGGCCAGAAAGGATCTGCCCATCAACAGGTTTCTTGAGTCCAGCCACCACGAGAGAGACCATCTGGCCAGGGGGGGCAGAACCAGCACATGATCCAGGGACCGAGGTTCCCGATCTCAAACTGACATGAGGTGAATTTGAAGGGGTCTCATGTGAAACTGAGCGTATGGAACCGCCTCGAAGCAAGACACCATCAGGCCCACCAACTGCATCCCCTGCTTGGAGGATGAGGGGAAGACATAAGAAGCCTGGCTAGGGCTTGAAGATTCTCCACCTTCTGCTGAGGGAGAAAGATCTTGACCTGAGATGTATCCAGAGTCATGCCCAGAAAGGATCTCACCATTGACTTGGGATGGTTGATCACCCAGCCGAAGGACTCCAGAGTGGACACCACCAGCTGGATATTGTCAGGACTGTACCGAACACCCGTCTGTCTTGAGCTGGTATCCCCCAATCTCCACCGCCTCTTCTGCCTATAGACAAGCCCCCGCTTGTAGGAGACACGGGTAATGCCTCTCCCAGTCGGTTGCCCCCAGGACTTATAGGGCGCAAAGGATACCAGCTTAAGGTGGAGACTGATGAACGGCAGGGAATCCCGAATGAGGATGCCGGATGGCAGAAGTCCGAGTACAGGCCGAGGTCAAACCGGGAGGTCACAGGGCGAGGTATCCGAAGGAGGTAACAAAGGGTAGTCAAACGAGCCGAGGTCAAAATCCAGGAGGTCACGGTGCGAGGTATCAGAGGGGTCAGGCAGAATCGTAGTCAGGCAAGCGAAGGGTCAGGGCAGGCAGCAAGCAAGGGAAGTCGAGGTCCAAAAGCCGAATTATAACAGGAGACACTTTAACACGCGTTCAGAACCCAGAGGCTATAACGGGCACTGGGAACCCAGAGCCGAAGGGCTTTATAATAAATGCTGGCCATTGGGGAAAAGGGGAATTGGAGGGAACCTGGGTGATTGGTGCAACACCGGATCATGGGATAGGTCCCAGGAGCTGGACGGCCCAGGCCAGACAGGCCGACCAGTCCCTGGGCTCAATCCCAGGATCCAGCCAGAGACTGGATACTTTAAACTTGCCCCCGGCGGGCGCACTGGGGAAAGCGCCGCCGGGAGGCATAAAGGAGACGTGCTCGCGCGCGCGCGCGAGCACGTTGAGTGTCGGGCGCGCCCCCGCCAGGAGGGGGAAGCGCCGCATCGCCGGACAGGATGGCAGGCCCACGCAGCCGCGCGGAGCACGCCGCAACACCGGCTCCAGCAGCGTCCCGCGCCGCCAGCCCCCGGACCCCACGACGGCGCTGAGGAGACGGCGGACCCGGGGACAGCCGGACAGTAGCCCGCCGGGAGCCACCTGACAGCGCGCCGCGGGACCAGGAACGGCGATGAGGTAAGTGCCTAACATTACCCCCCCCCCCGAGGAGGGGCCACTGGACCCTCCAAGCTGGGTTTCAAAGGATTCTCTCTGTGAAATCTCTTCACCAAATTCCGCGCATGAACTTCTCTGGCCGGGACCCAAGATCTTTCTTCCGGGCCGTACCCCTTCCAGTCAATTAAATACTGAAGAGAGTTTCTAAACAGGCGGGAGTCAAGAATGCGGGCAATCTCAAATTCCTGATGCCCATCGACTAACACAGGCCCAGGGGAATTATTGGGTTCATGGTTTCTTGCAGGCTTAAGAAGTGAAACGTGAAAAGATTTACAAATTTTCATGGAAGAAGGGAGGGCTAACTGATACGTAACCTGATTGATCCTCCGTGTTATGGGGAAGGGGCCGATAAATTTAGGCCCTAACTTAGCGGAGGGCTGGCGTAAGGCTAAGTTCTTGGTTGAAAGCCAAACCCAATTTCCCACCTCATAACTAGGGTTAGAAGAACGTTTGCGATCTGCAAACTTTTTCTGTTGAAGAACAGCCTTAGTTAGATGTTGCTGGATCTTATTCCATTCCCCTGGCCATTTGGACAGCCATTCATCCACGGAGGGAACTCTAGAGGGTTGGTCTGAAAGGGCAGAAAACTTCAGGTCCTTGCCATAGACGCAATGGAAGGGAGAAACCCCCGTGGAAGAATGAGAAGCGTTGTTTAATGCAAATTCAGCAAACGGTAGGAAGAAGGCCCAGTCCGTCTGAGTATCGGCCGTAAAACAACGCAAGTACTGTTCTAAAGATTGGTTAGTTCTTTCGGTTTGTCCATTCGATTGAGGATGGAAAGCCGAGGATAAAGAGACGGTGAAACCCAACTTAGTACAGAAGGCCCTCCAAAAACGGGAGACAAATTGGACCCCCCTATCCGAAACAATATCTACTGGAATACCATGAATTCTAAAAATGTGAGTGACAAAGAGTTGAGCTAATATTTGAGCTGAGGGAAGTTTCTTTAAAGGGATAAAATGAGCCATCTTGCTAAAGCGGTCCACTACTACCCAAATAACTGTATATCCCTGGGAAGGGGGAAGATCAGTAACAAAGTCCATGGCCAAATGGGTCCATGGGGAGGCAGGAGTGGGCAACGGTAGAAGTGGGCCTTCAGGAGAATGTCTTAAAGACTTACTCCGAGCACAGACTTTACAGGCTAAGACAAAATTCTGAGCGTCCCTTCTCATGGATGGCCACCAAACTTGGCGCGTCAATAGAGCAATAGTTTTCTTGACCCCCGGATGACCCGCTGTTTTAGTATCATGGAAATGAGACAAAAAGGCAGTGCGGTAAAGAGAGGGTACAAACTGGACAGATTCAGGTTTTTCAGGTGGAGCTTCGGCTTGGAACCGAGTTAGATCAGGAAGTTGGGGTTGGATGGCGGCTACCACCAGGGAGTGGGGTAAGATGGGAATATCCACTCTTTCGGGCGAGTTAGGGACAGAGAAACTCCGAGACAGGGCATCCGCTTTAACATTTTTGGACCCAGGTTTATAGGTGATAGAGAAGTTAAACCGGGAAAAGAACAAGGACCAGCGAGCCTGTCTTGGAGTTAGTCTTTTTGCAGATTGAATGTATTCCAGATTTTTATGATCCGTAAAGACCGTAACTGGGTACTGAGCCCCCTCCAGCCAGTGTCTCCATTCCTGGAAGGCTAGCTTGATAGCCAATAATTCTCTGTTGCCAATATCATAATTTCTCTCGGCCCCAGAGAACTTCTTGGAGAAGAAAGCACATGGATGAAGGCGTTCAGGGGACCCATGATATTGTGACAAAACCGCCCCCACTGCAAATTCCGAAGCATCCACCTCCACAAAGAAGGGTGATTGCTCATCCGGGTGAACTAAGACCGGGGCGGAGCTAAAGACTCTTTTCAGATTCTCAAAGGCCTGAACGGCTTGAACTGGCCAAACTGAGGGATACCCAGTTTTCTTGGTAAGATTAGTCAATGGAGTTACTAGAGAAGAAAAGTTCTTAATGAACCTTCTATAAAAATTAGCGAAGCCCAGGAACCTCTGTAGGCCCTTCAGATCCTTGGGCTGCTCCCATTCTAAGACTGCCTTCACTTTAGACTGATCCATGGACAGGCCAGATTTAGAAATAATATAGCCGAGAAACGGAACCTCAGATACCTCAAATTGACACTTCTTTAACTTGGCATATAAACAATTTTCCCTGAGTTTTTGCAACACAATACGCACATGTTTGCGATGTTCTTCCAGGGATGAAGAAAAAATCAGAATGTCGTCTAAATAAACGACCACAAAACGGCCAAGATAGTCCCTGAAAATTTCGTTTACGAAACTTTGAAAGACCGCGGGGGCATTGCACAAACCAAATGGCATTACCAAATACTCATAGTGCCCCTCAAGGGTATTGAAGGCCGTTTTCCACTCGTCCCCCTGCCTAATTCTGATGAGGTTATAGGCCCCCCGAAGGTCGAGTTTGGAAAACACCTGCGCCCCAACCACCTGTGTAAATAACCCCTCAATAAGTGGCAGGGGATACTTATTTTTAACAGTGACGTTATTTAAACCCCGATAATCAATACAGGGGCGGAGCCCCCCATCTTTCTTTTCTACAAAAAAGAACCCTGCTCCTGCCGGGGAAGATGATGGTCGGATAAACCCCTTCTCTAGGTTTTCCACAATATATTCCCGCATGGCGATGGTTTCAGCTCGGGTTAAATTAAATATTCTTCCCCTCGGAGGCATGGTACCGGGGAGTAGTTCAATAGGGCAATCCCATGGTCTATGGGGAGGAAGTTTGTCCGCCGCCTTTTCAGAAAAGACGTCGGCGAATTCTAAGTACGGAGTGGGAATTCCAGCTGGGGACAGTTGCGCAACCCTGACCGGGAGTTTCAAACAATTCTGAAAGCATTGGTGCCCCCACTTTATGACTTGCCCTGAGACCCAATCAATTTGGGGATTGTGCTCCCGTAACCATGGCAATCCCAGAATTAAAGGGGTGCTAGGCATACTCAAGACCAAAAAACTAATTACTTCGGAGTGATTAGCTCCCACCTTGAAGTGTACGGGAAGGGTTCTGAACTGAACTAAACCTCCAGCCACAGGTGTGCCGTCAATGGCAGAGACCCGGATGGGAGTTGGCAAGGACTGGAGCGTAATTCCTAAACTCTGAGCTAACTCAGAGTCAAGGAAGTTCCCGGCTGCTCCGGAGTCTATGAGAGCCTTTAAATTCAGAAATTTAAAATTAATCTTTATCTGAACTGGAATAAGAACTGGAGACGATACTTGAGGTGATACCTTACAGCCTAGGAGGGCCCCCTCGAAACCCCCTAGGCTCTGGAGTTTCCCGACGGCTTCTTTGGGCATAATCTGACCATATGGCCGGTTCCACCACAGTACAGACATAGCCCCTCGGATAAGCGTCGACGTCTCTCGACTTCGGTGAGCCTTGTGGCACCCAGTTGCATGGGCTCTTCCGAAGATTGTGCTACTGGGGCCTCAGACCTTGAAGCTGTCTCAGCATGCGACCCTTTTTCTTGGCGTCTTTCCCGAAGCCGACGGTCAATGCGAATGGCGAGGTGCATTAACTCGTCTAGGGTCTGAGGTTCCGGATAATTCACCAAGGTGTCCTTGATGGATTCAGCCAATCCAAGCCGGAATTGGCCGCAGAGGGCAGGATTGTTCCAGCGGGAGTCTACTGCCCAGCGACGGAATTCCGAGCAATAATCTTCGGCTGGACGGCGTCCCTGGCGAAGAGTACGCAACTTAGCGTCAGCTGTGGCCCCTTTGTCGGGATCATCATAAAGAACTTCCATCGCGGAAAAAAAACTGTCCACAGAGAGACGAACTGGATCCTGGGATGACAAACTAAAGGCCCAGGACTGAGGGTCTCCTTGAAGGAGGGAGATAATCAACCCGACCCGCTGCTCTTGTGACCCTGAAGAGACAGGACGGAGCTGGAAGTACAATTTGCAAGAGTCCCGGAAGTTGGCAAATTTTGCCCTGTCGCCGTGAAACTTTTCCGGGAGTGGAATCTTTGGTTCCACAGACATTGCGGCCGGAGCCCCCTGAGGACTGGGGACATTAGGAGCAGGACGGTTCTCCTGGGCCGCAACCCGATGAGCCAGGTGCTCTACCGCCGCTGTTAAGGCTTGCACCTGTTCCAGGATTTGGTCCATTCTTCTGGCCCGTTATACTGTCAGGACTGTACCGAACACCCGTCTGTCTTGAGCTGGTATCCCCCAATCTCCACCGCCTCTTCTGCCTATAGACAAGCCCCCGCTTGTAGGAGACACGGGTAATGCCTCTCCCAGTCGGTTGCCCCCAGGACTTATAGGGCGCAAAGGATACCAGCTTAAGGTGGAGACTGATGAACGGCAGGGAATCCCGAATGAGGATGCCGGATGGCAGAAGTCCGAGTACAGGCCGAGGTCAAACCGGGAGGTCACAGGGCGAGGTATCCGAAGGAGGTAACAAAGGGTAGTCAAACGAGCCGAGGTCAAAATCCAGGAGGTCACGGTGCGAGGTATCAGAGGGGTCAGGCAGAATCGTAGTCAGGCAAGCGAAGGGTCAGGGCAGGCAGCAAGCAAGGGAAGTCGAGGTCCAAAAGCCGAATTATAACAGGAGACACTTTAACACGCGTTCAGAACCCAGAGGCTATAACGGGCACTGGGAACCCAGAGCCGAAGGGCTTTATAATAAATGCTGGCCATTGGGGAAAAGGGGAATTGGAGGGAACCTGGGTGATTGGTGCAACACCGGATCATGGGATAGGTCCCAGGAGCTGGACGGCCCAGGCCAGACAGGCCGACCAGTCCCTGGGCTCAATCCCAGGATCCAGCCAGAGACTGGATACTTTAAACTTGCCCCCGGCGGGCGCACTGGGGAAATCGCCGCCGGGAGGCATAAAGGAGACGTGCTCGCGCGCGCGCGCGAGCACGTTGAGTGTCGGGCGCGCCCCCGCCAGGAGGGGGAAGCGCCGCATCGCCGGACAGGATGGCAGGCCCACGCAGCCGCGCGGAGCACGCCGCAACACCGGCTCCAGCAGCGTCCCGCGCCGCCAGCCCCCGGACCCCACGACGGCGCTGAGGAGACGGCGGACCCGGGGACAGCCGGACAGTAGCCCGCCGGGAGCCACCTGACAGCGCGCCGCGGGACCAGGAACGGCGATGAGGTAAGTGCCTAACAGATATCCAGCTCGGCCTGCTGGAAGGACTGGGACGTAATGAGAATGTCGTCTAAGTAAGGAAGGGTGCGAATGCCCTAAGATCTCAGCAGAGCCAGTACGCCCGCCAGCACCTGGGTGAATACCCTGGGAGCCGAGGTGAGACCGAAAGGTAAGGCCACAAATTGGTAGTGCTGATCCTCCAGAGCGAACCTGAGGAATCTCTGATGACCTGGGAAGATTGGTACATGAAGGTAAGCGTCTTTGATGTCTACAGAGGTCATGAAGTCGCCCCCCGGGCGTAGAGAATTGACAGCTGAGCGCAGAGTCTCCATGCGAAAGTGTTTGGATCTGACAAATTTGTTGAGGCACTTTAACCCTTTAAATGCCAAGCACGTAGTTTCTACGTGGTTGCCTCTCCTACCGTTAAGTGCCAAGCACGTAGAAACTACGTGCCTGGCATTTCCCACAAACAGTTAAAAAGATAGAAAAAAAAAACACTTACCTCCGGTATCCCCGTGAAGCTTGGGGTCCCCTCTTCCCGCGGGGGGCATCCGATCGCCCCCCCGTCGTCCTCCGTCTTCAGGGGGGGGCCCGAAACCAGCCGCCCCCCCCCCCCGTTTCCAGCGCTGACATCGGCGCTGTAAAAAAAAAAAAAAAACAAACTGTCATTTACTCACCTCCGCGCCCGAGCCTTCTGTCCGGGTCTCCTCTTCACCAGGGGGGGGGTCCGATCCCCCCCCTGGGCTGCGCAGTCTTCAGGTGAGGACCCTCTTCCGGGTCCTCACCTCTTGTAATGGCGGCGATGGCCGCCGCCGCTTAGCTCCGCCCATTGTGGGAGGAGCGGGATGACGTCATCCCGCTCCTCCTATACCCCCTCCGAGCTCCGGCATCTGTCAGATGCCGGTGGTGATCGGAGCAGGGCGGATGTCAGGTGAGGAGGCTCCGATCGGAGCCCCCTCACCTGTCACCCGCCCTGCGCCGATCACCACCGGCATCTGTCAGTGACAGCGGCGCGGGACAGACAGCGGCGAGGGACGTCGGATCGGAGGTGAGTACAGTGTAAAAAAAAGAAAAATAAAGTTTTTTTTTTCTCTGTGTCTGTGTGATTTTTTACTATTAACCCCTTGTGAACTGGTAAGGGGTCCATGACCCCTATACCAGTTCACAAGGCTGGGGAGATGGCAAGCCACCTGCGCTAGCGGGTGGCTTGCCATTAACCCCTGGCACCCCCATTACCTGCCTCCCCAAAGGCCAGGGGGGGGGCAGAAGAGCCCGGGCCCACATGGGCTATGTGGGCTCGTAGGCTGCAGGGTGGGGGGGCCACATAAGCTGGCCCCCCCACTCTGTGCCTACAAGCCCCCATAGCTGGTCCCGGGCTGGTTACTGTGGGTAAGGGGGACCCCACGTCAATTTTTTTTTGATTTTTAAGGGTTTTTAACCCTTAAAAATCAAAAAAAAAATGGGGTCCCCCCCCCCTGGGAGGGGGGACCCTATGTCATTTTTTTTTTTGATTAACCCTTTGTGTTCTGTCATCCAGCAGCTATAAAAGGCTTCTAGCAAGTGAGCAGAAGCCAGTGATCGCCGAGGGACAGAGGGCTCCAGGATGGATGGGAGGTGAGTACAGTGTAAAAAAAAAAAAAAAAAATAATAAAATATTTTTTCTATGCTTGTGTCTGTGTGATTATTTACATTTAACCCCTTGTGAACTGGTAAGGGGTCCATGACCCCTATACCAGTTCACAAGGCTGGGGGGATGGCAAGCCACCTGCGCTAGCGGGTGGCTTGCCATTAACCCCCGGCACCCCCATTACCTGCCTCCCCAAAGGCCAGGGGGGGGCAGAAGAGCCCGGGCCCACATGGGCTATGTGGGCTCGTAGGCTGCAGGGTGGGGGGGCCACAAAAGCTGGCCCCCCCACTCTGTGCCTACAAGCCCCCATAGCTGGTCCCGGGCTGGTTACTTTGGGTAAGGGGGACCCCACGTCAATTTTTTTTTTGATTTTTAAGGGTTTTTAACCCTTAAAAATAAAAAAAAAAATGGGGTCTCCCTCCCCTGGGAGGGGGGACCCTATGTCATTTTTTTTCTCGATTTAACCCTTTGTAGTGTGGATGGTAGTTGTATTTTTTTTGTGAATGTTATAAAATACTTGTTTCAGTTAGGGGGGTCTCCTGGGCAAGAATGGGGGGCTACCGATAAATATGTGGTACCGTTCTAATCGGTAGAAATGGGGCTTTCACATGCAATATGATTTTCCTTAATAAAATACATTTTTTATTTAAAATAAAGGAGTCAATTTTTTTAAAACATTTTTTATTTATTTATTTATTATTTTTACTTAATAATATTGTAAAAAAAAAAAAAAAAAATTTACAAACAAGACATTTCATGTTAAAGCCTAAACTCTGCTGCAAAAAAATATATATATAATTTTCCTGAAAGTTCCAGCAAAAATGGCGCAAAACATGACGCAAAATGGGGAAAAATGGCCTGTCAACAGAGGGTGACAAAATCTCAAGTAGGCTGGCAATTAAAAGGGTTAATAGTATCTATGCATGTTGGGTATTGTTCTGTTCGGGGGACCTTGCGCTTTCAGACTTAGCTTGTTTTTTCTGGTTTGCATATTTATATTTTAGGAAAAGGTGTTTTTTATTCAGCTTTTTTATAAATTTTTTAAGGAAACCCTGCGCAAACAAAGAATTCTTTGAGGGATTACTTCCAGAAAGATGAGCCCACTACAACAAGCTGGGTACCCTTAGAAAGCTTAACGTGTGTACTTTCAGGGAATATATGGTTTATGGGGGATATTCCAAATGTCAAGGGTTGTTTTGGTTGAAAAATCGCAAGGTGCGCACTTTGTCTGCAGAGCTGAAATTTTCAAGTAAAATTACCGTTACGCACATCCTTTACTTTGGGGTGTTTGGCAACTCTTCCCTTGACAGAACCTATGCATGTTGGGTATTGTTCTGTTCGGGGGATGTTGCGTTTCCAGATTAAACTTGTTTTTTCTTGTTTGTATATAGTTTTTTTAGGAAAATGTGGCTTTGATTCTGCTTTTTTATCCTTTTTTTAGGGAAACTCTTTGCAACCAAAGAATCCATTGAGGGATTACTTCCAGAAAACTATGGCCACATCAACAAGCCTGGTACGCCTAGAAAGCCTGAGGTGTGTACTTCCAGAGAATATATAGTTTGTTGGGGGTATTTCAAATGTAAAGGGTTGTTTTTCTGGAAAAACTGCAAGGTGCGCATATTGCGTAGCACAGTTGTATTTTATCTGAAAATCCCCTAAAGCGTTGTTTCAGTTTGGGGGAGTCTCCTGGGCAGGAAAGGGTGTCTACCTATACATATGTGGTACCGCTGTAACCGGGAGAAATTGGGATTTCACACGCAATAAGATTTCATTGACAAACTTACATTTTTTATTACAAAAAAAACTACAATATGTAAAAATTTTTTTTTTTTTTTTTTTTTTGCACATATTTAACCAAAAATATTGAGAATACACCTAAAAAATGACAAACAAGACATTTCATGTTAAAGCCCAGACTCTGCTGAAAAAAACAATATATCATTTTCCTGGGAAATCCCTGGAAATCCCTTCAAAAATCACATTTGAACATGGGGAGCGCAAAATAGTGCAAAATGGTCTGGCAACAGAGTGTGACAAAAACTCCAGGTAGGCTGGCACTTAAAGGGTTAAATCCAGGATAGGTCTGATGGACCCGTCTTTTTTGGGAACAATGAAAAGATTGGAATAGTAGCCTCTGCCCCTTTCCCTCAAGGGCACCTTTTTTTTTGGGCAGATGACCCCCAACTCCAGAAGGTTTTGGACAGCAAGGCACAGACCCTGAGCTGACAGGGGGTTTTGAGCCATCCGGGATTTGATGAATCTTGGGGGCGGCCAGGCAACAAACTCTATCTTGTAACCGGAGGACACTACCTCCTGAATCCACTGGTCTGAGACGTGAAGCCTCCAGACGTGAAGCCTCCAGACGTGAGCAAAGAGCCGGAGCCATCCCCCCACCCACACGAGTGAGGGCGCCCCTTCATGCCTGAGGGGGCTTGGGTAAGGATTTTGGCTTAGGACCCCAGGAGAGGCCAGGACAGCCACGTCCTCTGCCCCTTCCCCAGTGATCTCCGCGGACCCCAGTAAAGGAGACTCCTCTGCCAGATCTGGAACCACGGATGGATGGGAGAAAGTCACCCATCCCCCGAAAGGACCGGGACTGCCTCCTACGTTGAGGTAACCTGCCGCCCCTGGCAAACAAATCCAAGCGCTCACCAAAGAGATGCAGGCCCTTGAAAGGGAAACCAGTGAGAGCTTTCTTAGCAGCATTATCAGCTACCCATTGACGTAGCCAGACAGAACGGCGTATAGCCACCAACAAGGCAGAAGTTCTACCACACATTCTAATGGCATCATCCATAGCAGACAGAATATATGCAATAAATTCCTCACAAAGCAGTAGAGATCTATACTCTTGTCTACCCGCATCCTCAGATGCCCCGTCCAAGAGACACTTAAGCACCCCTTTAATGGCAATAGCCGTAATAGCAGAGGCACAAATGGGCGCTGTCCCCACACAGGCAAAGACATGACAGGCCAGTTGGTCCAAGCGCCGGTCCTCCCCATCCCGCAGGGTAGTAGTATCAGGAGAGTGCATGACAGATGTATTGGACAACCCGAGAACGGGCGCATCCACCTCGGGAGGACATGACCAACGCTTAACAATAGAGATGAGCGAACTTTTGAAAAATTAGATTCGACTGATTCGCCGAATTTTCCGACAAACATCACTTCGACACGAATTTATTTACGACGAATCGCTATTAAAAACGGCTATTTCTGAGCCTCCTAGAGCCTCAATAGGGTTGTAAATCATTCTGTCTTGCTGTAACACGCATAGGATGCGTGCTGGGTTAGTGAAATAATACTGTAAATAATTAGGACATGCAGATCAGAGGCATCGCTAATAGAATCGCAGAGCAGACAAATTGCCGAGAGTTTAAGTGCCATCACTATGAGAAAAAAACGGCTATTTCTGAGCCTCCTAGAGCCTCAATAGGGTTGTAAACCATTCTGCCTTGCTGTAACACACATAGGATGCGTGCTGGGTTAGTGAAATAATACTGTAAATAATTAGGACATGCAGATCAGAGGCATCGCTAATAGAATCGCAGAGCAGCACAATTGCAGAGAGTTGAAGTGCCATCACTATGAGGGGCCCATATAGTGCCTGAAAAACACACCCTGGAGCTGGCAGCAGCAGGAGCCCAAAAATTAGCTGAATCACACCCTGGAGTTGCAAGCAGCAGCAGCAGGAGCCCAAACATTGCTTTAAAGAGACACTGGATTTGGCTGCAGGAGCCCAAAAATTGGATGAATCACACTCTGGAGTTGCAAGCAGCAGCAGGAGCAGCAGCAGCAGGAGCCCAAACATTGCTTTAAAGAGACACTGGATTTGGCTGCAGGAGCCCAGAAATTGGATGAATCACATCCTGGAGTTGCAAGCAGCAGCAGCAGAAGCAGCAGCAGGAGCCCAAACATTGCTTTAAAGAGACACTGGAGTTGGCTGCAGGAGCCCAAAAATTGGACGAATCACACCCTGGAGTTGCAAGCAGCAGCAGCACCCCAAACATAGCCTGAAAGAGACACTGGAGTTGGCAGCAGGAGGCCAAAAATTGGATGAATCACACCCTGAAGTTGGCAGCAGCAGGAGCACAAACATTAGCTGGACGGCACACCCTGGAGTTGGCAGCGGCAGAAGCAGGAGCAGGAGCCCAAACATTGCTTTAAAGAGACACTGGATTTGGCTGCAGGAGCCCAAAAATTGGATGAATCCCACCCTGGAGTTAAAAGCAGCAGCAGGAGCCCAAACATTGCTTTAACGAGACACTGGAGTTGGCTGCAGGAGCCCAAAAATTGGATGAATCCCACCCTGGAGTTAAAAGCAGCAGCAGGAGCCCAAACATTACTTTAAAGAGACACTGGAGTTGGCTGCAGGAGCCCAAAAATTGGATGAATCACACCCTGGAGTTGCAAGCAGCAGCAGCAGGAGCTGCAGCAGCAGGAGCCCAAACATTACTTTAAAGAAACACTGGAGTTGGCTGCAGGAGCCCAAAAACTGGATAAATCACACCCTGGATTTGCAAGCAACAGCAGCAGGAGCCCAAACATTGCTTTAACGAGACACTGGAGTTGGCTGCAGGAGCCCAAAAATTGGATGAATCACACCCTGGAGTTGCAAACAGCAACAGCAGGAGCCCAAACATTGCTTTAAAGAGACACTGGAGTTGGCAGCAGGAGCCCCAAAATTGGATGAATCACACCCTGGAGTTGCAAGCAGCAGCAGCAGGAGCAGCAGCAGCAGCAGTAGGAGCCCAAACATTGATTTAAAGAGACACTGGAGTTGGCTGCAGGAGCCCAAAAATTGGATAAATCACACCCTGGAGTTGCAAGCAGCAGCAGCAGGAGCAGCAGCAGCAGGAGCCCAAACATTGCTTTAAAGAGACACTGGAGTTGGTTGCAGGAGCCCAAAAATTGGACGAATCACACCCTGGAGTTGCAAGCAGCAGCAGCAGGAGCCCAAACATTGCTTTAAAGAGACACTGGAGTTGGCTGCAGGAGCCCAAACATTGGATGAATCACACCCTGGAGTTGCAAGCAGCAGCAGCAGTAGGAGCCCAAACATTGCTTTAAAGAGACACTGGAGTTGGCTGCAGGAGCCCAAAAATTGGATGAATCACACCCTGGAGTTGCAAGCAGCAGCAGCAGGAGCCCAAACATTGCTTTAAAGAGACACTGGAGTTGGCTGCAGGAGCCCAAAAATTGGATGAATCACACCCTGGAATTGAAAGCAGCAGCAGCAGGAGCAGCAGGAGCCCAAACATTGCTTTAAAGAGACACTGGAGTTGGCTGCAGGAACCCAAAAATTGGATGAATCACACCCTGGAGTTGCAAGCAGCAGCAGCAGGAGCAGGAGCCTAAACATTACTTTAAAGAGACACTGGAGTTGGCTGCAGGAGCCCAAAAATTGGATGAATCACGCCCTGGAGTTGCAAGCAGCAGCAGCAGGAGCCCAAACATTACTTTAAAGAGACACTGGAGTTTGCTGCAGGAGCCCAAAAATTGGATGAATCACACCATGGAGTTGCAAGCAGCAGCAGCAGGAGCAGCAGCAGCAGGAGCCCAAACAGTACTTTAAAGAGACACTGGAGTTGGCTGCAGGAGCCCAAAAATTGGATGAATCACACCCTGGAGCTGCAAGCAGCAGCAGCAGGAGCCCAAACATTGCTTTAAAGAGACACTCGAGTTGGCTGCAGGAGCCCCAAAATTGGATGAATCACACCCTGGAGTTGCAAGCAGCAGCAGCAGCAGCAGGAGCCCGAACATTGCTTTAAAGAGACACTGGAGTTGGCTGAAGAAGCCCAAAAATTGGATGAATCACACCCTGGAGTTGCAAGCAGCAGGAGCCCAAACATTACTTTAAAGAGACACTTGGCTGCAGGCTGCAGGAGCCCAAAAATTGGATGAATCACACCCTGGAGTTGCAAGCAGCAGCAGGAGCAGCAGCAGCAGCAGCAGTAGGAGACCAAACATTGATTTAAAGAGACACTGGAGTTGGCTGCAGGTGCCCAAAAATGTGATAAATCACACCCTGGAGTTGCAAGCAGCAGCAGGAGCAGCAGCAGCAGGAGCCCAAACATTGCTTTAAAGAGACACTGGAGTTGGCTGCAGGAGCCCAAAAATTGGACGAATCGCACCCTGGAGTTGCAAGCAGCAGCAGCAGCAGTAGGAGCCCAAACATTGCTTTAAAGAGACACTGGAGTTGGCTGCAGGAGCCCAAAAGTTGACGAATCACACCCTGGAGTTGCAAGCAGCAGCAGCAGGAGCCCAAACATTGCTTTAAAGAGACACTGGAGTTGGCTGCAGGAGCCCAAAAATTGGATGAATCACACCCTGGAGTTGAAAGCAGCAGCAGCAGGAGCCCAAACATTGCTTTAAAGAGACACTGGAGTTGGCTGCAGGAACCCAAAAATTGGATGAATCACACCCTGGAGTTGCAAGCAGCAGCAGCAGCAGGAGCAGGAGCCCAAACATAACTTTAAAGAGACACTGGAGTTGGCTGCAGGAGCCTAAAAATTGGATGAATCACGCCCTGGAGTTGCAAGCAGCAGCAGCAGGAGCAGCAGGAGCAGTAGCCCAAACATTACTTTAAAGAGAAACTGGAGTTGGCTGCAGGAGCCCAAAAATTGGATGAATCACACCATGGTGTTGCAAGCAGCAGCAGCAGGAGCAGCAGGAGCCCAAACATTACTTTAAAGAGACACTGGAGTTGGCTGCAGGAGCCCAGAAACTGGATGAATCACACCCTGGAGCTGCAAGCAGCAGCAGCAGGAGCCCAAACATTGCTTTAAAGAGACACTCGAGTTGGCTGCAGGAGCCGAAAAATTGGATGAATCACACCCTGGAGTTGCAAGCAGCAGCAGCAGCAGGAGCCCAAACATTGCTTTAAAGAGACACTGGAGTTGGCTGCAGAAGCCCAAAAATTGGATGAATCACACCCTGGAGTTGCAAGCAGCAGCAGCAGGAGCCCAAACATTACTTTAAAGAGACACTGGAGTTGGCTGCAGGAGCCCAAAAATTGGATGAATCATACCCTGGAGTTGCAAGCAGCAGGAGCAGCAGGAGCCCAATCATTACTTTAAAGAGACACTGGAGTTGGCTGCAGGAGCCCAAAAATTGGATGAATCACACCCTGGAGTTGCAAACAGCAGCAGCAGCAGCAGCAGGAGCCCAAACATTGCTTTAAAGAGACACTGGAGTTGGTTGCAGGAGCCCAAAAAATGGATGAATCACACCCTGGAGTTGCAAGCAGCAACAGCAGCAGGTGCAGGAGCCCAAACATTGCTTTAAAGAGACACTGGAGTTGGCTGCAGGAGCCCAAAAATTTGATGAATCACACCCTGGAGTTGCAAGCAGCAGCAGCAGGGGCAGCAGCAGCAGGAGTCCAACATTGATTTAAAGAGACACTGGAGTTGGCTGCAGGAGCCCAAAATTTGGATGAATCACACCCTGGAGTTGCAAGCAGCAGCAGCAGGAACAGCAGCAGCAGGAGCAGGAGCCCAAACATTGCTTTAAAGAGACACTGGAGTTGGCTGCAGGAGCCCAAAAATTGGATGAATCACACCCTGGAGTTGCAAGCAGCAGCAGGAGCCCAAACATTACTTTAAAGAGACACTGGATTTGGCTGCAGGAGCCCACAAATTGGATGAATCACACCCTGGAGTTGCAAGCAGCAGCAGGGGCACAAACATTGCTTGAAAGACACCCTGGAGTTGGCAGCAGCAGCAGGAGCCCAAAAATTGACTGAAACACCCTGGAGTTGGCAGCAGCAGCAGGAACCCAGAAATTGGCTGGAAGGCACCCTGAAGTTGGCAGCAGCAGGAGCACAAACATGAGCTGGAAGGCACACCCTGGAGTTGGCAGCAGCAGGAGGCCAAAAATTGACTGAAAGGCACACCCTGAAGTTGGCATCAGCAGGAGGCCAAAAATTGGTCTTAAGACATAAATATGTTTTGCACCATTTGGAAAGTGTAAAACGTGGCACCATGCTGAATTTAGTTGCATGCATCAGCCATAGGTGGGTGGAAATCCTGGCTGATCCATCCCTGACTCATTTTGACAAAGGTGAGTCTCTCCACATTTTTAGTTCACAGACGAGTTCTCCTCGCCGTAACTATCGCTCCGGCCGCACTAAACACCCGCTCAGATGGCACGCTACTTGCCGGGCAGGACAGCTTTTCCAGGGCAAACTCTGCTAGTTGCGGCCACAAGCCAAGTTTGGCTGCCCAGAAGTCCAGCGGATCCTCAAGGTGTGTTGGCATGGTCATGTCAAGGTATGACATGACCTGCTGGTTGAGGTCCTGCTCCAGGTCTTCCTGCTGCTCATGAGTTCTACACCCGCTCACTATGCGGGTGTAGAAAGCTACTCATTAGCGACTGAAGACTGAGGCTGCTGCTGATGGAGCTGCTGCTGCTGCTCCTGCCAACCCCCCCCCCAGCAGGCATGGCAGTGGATGGTGAGCGCAGAGGTCCCCCCGAGTCAGGCCTGCGAGAGTATGGACCATGGCGCAGATAGGCATCGGCCAACTGACTACGAAGAATGTCTTTGTAGTAGTTCAGTTAGTCCTCCCTCTCGGCGGGTTTAAAAAATGCCCCCATTTTGTGCCGGAAGCGAGGGTCCAATAAGGTGGACAGCCAGAAGTCATCCCGCCGACAAATGGAAACAATTCTGGGGTCACTACGCAAGCACGTGAGCATGCTTCCTGCCATTTACGCAAGTGACTCGGAGGGACTACCTGTCTCCATCTCCACTGCATACTGCCACGGTGTGTCCGGGTCCTCTGTCTCGCCTTCCTCAAAACCCTCTAGCTCCTCTGGCTGCTCCTGCTCCTCCTCTCCTGTCCGCTGACTAGATAAACCAGCCATTTCACCAAGCCTAAACTGTGCTTCACTGTGCCTCTCCTCCTCCTCTTCCTCCTCCTCCTCCTCCAGTTCAGCTCCAACAGGGTTCATGTGGGCGTAAGATGTAGACGCCATGTCTCCAGTGCCCTGACCAGCCATGGTTTCCAACATGTGCTGTAGTACATGAAGCAGTGGAATCACGTCGTTCATCCCGTAATCCTGCCGACTGACAAATAAAGTGGCTTACTCAAAGGGCCTGAGCAAACGGCAGGTGTCACGTATGAGCTGCCACTGGTTGACATTGAAGTTACACAGGGGAGTCCCCCTATCCGCTTGGATCATCAGGAAATCCGTAATGGCTTTTCTCTGTTCATATAATCGGTCCAACATGTGAAGGGTGGAATTCCAATGGGTGGAAACATCGCAAATCAGACTATGTTGGGGGATACCGTTCTGACGCTGTAGTTCAAGAAGGGTGTGTTTGGCGGTGTATGAGTGGCTGAAGTGCATGCAAAGTTTCCTTGAAGTTGTTAGGATGTCTTGCAGATGGGGGGAACACTTCAGAAACCGCTTGACAACCAGATTGAAGACGTGAGCCATGCAGGGGGCATGGGTCAGGCTTCCTTGGCGCAGCGCAGACAAAATGTTATTCCCATTGTTGTAACCATGATTCCCATTTTAAGTTTTCTTGGAGTAAGCCATGTTTGGATTTCCTAATGAATAAATTTAAGCAGTTCCTCCCCTGTGTGACACCGTTCGCCAAGACAAACCATGTGAAGCACAGCGTGACACCTCCGTGCCCTGCACACATGGTAGACTAGAGGGGCACTGAGACTTGAGCCTACAGTGGAGGGTGAGGAGATGGCGGAGGATGAGTAGGCCGAGTCCCACGGTGTCACAGGCCCAATGGGCAGGGAGCGCAGAGGCCGAAGCAGCGTGACCTGTCCAAGTTGCTGCTGCTGCAAAGGAACCACATTCACCCAGTGGGCCGTAAACGACATGTACTGTCCCTGACCGTAGTTACAGCTCCAGACGTCAGCGCTGCCATGCACTTTGGTACACACCGACAGGCTCAAAGACTGGCCCACCTTCTGTTCAACAAAAGTGTACAGAGCTGGTACTGCCTTCTTGGCAAAGAAATGACGGCTTGGGACTCTCCACCTCGGCTCGGCACAAGCCATCAGTTCTCTGAAAGGTACAGAGTCCACCAACTGAAAAGGGAGCGACTGCAGCACCAGCAACTTGGACAGGAGCACATTCAGCTTCTGCGCCATAGGATGAGTGGGCGCATACTGCTGTCTCTTGGACATGGCTCTGCTGATGGATTGCTGGCGAGATGCATGACTTGGAGAAGGAGGAGCAGGAGCGACAGAGTATGGGTATGACGCACAGCTGCCTTCGGTTGAGGTGCTGGAGCCTTGGCTGGCAGAAATTGGGAGCGGCGTGCCACTTGGTGAGGAAGCAGGCTGGACCACCTCTTCAGAGCCTCGGCTCTCCCAGGCCGCTTTATGGTGACGCATCATATGTTGACGCAGGGCCGTGGTGCCAACATTTGGGCCCTGGCAACGCTTCACCTTTGCCTACATATCTTGCATGTGGCCATATTACCCTCCTGCGGATGCTTCAGGAGAAACTGCCACACTGTCGAGTAGCTACTTTTCCCACCAACAGGCCTCACTGATTCACTGCTACTGTCGCCAACTCCAGGAACCCCTGCTCCACTACCTCCCGATAAGGTAGCCTGCCGCGCAGCAGGTGCTCTACCTCGGCCCTGGCCCCGTTTGGCTCCAGGCTTTTCAATTGTGCCCCCATGCTGACTGCCAACCATGCTGCTAACACCTTGCTGCCTCAGCTGCTGACTCTGGGACAACCTGCGCCCCTCTTCTCCTGATGATGACGATGAAGCCCCTTCATCACCCAGCTCCCAAGTGAGATCGGCTTCATCATCATCATCATCATCACCGAGTTGTGGCTGCACGTCACTGATGTTCTCGGTTTCCTCAACAGTGTCTGACGCAGGAGCTGGAATGCTCGCAACAACCACGACACTGTCCACATCACTATTTGTCTGCCTAGCTAAAGAAGCCACCTCCATTTCTTGGCTGGGCAGTAGCTGCTGACTGTCCTCTATCTGATCGTCCTCCTCACTAAAGAGTGGAGCTGAACCCAAAGCATAGGATACGTCGCTGGGGGAGGGAACAGCGTAGGACAGAGGCAATGGGAGGACAGGGACTGCTCTCGGGGCATGCCAACTCAGGGTTGTGTCAGAGGAAACTACCGACCCTAGACTGGGGGTCTCAGATGTAACTTGTGATGATGTTGATGAGTGCGTTAACCAATCTACCACGGCAGATGTGTTACTGGTGGAGACACGACCGCTAGCAGATACTGGCAGATCAGGTCTCTCACCGTGACTCCTGCTGCCACTCGCTCCTAGTCTGGTGCGACCTCTGCCTGCTGAATCTTGGCCTCTGCCACTCCTCTTTGAACATCCTTGCACTTGTCTGCCTGACATTTTTATGTATTTGAAATGCACAATAGGTATGATAAAAAAATGTGTTTACTTTAAAAAGAAGAAGCTAAATAAAGTGAGGAACTGCTTCTCTGCACCAGATACTATGAAAATTGGCAATATGAGATACCCTGCGGCCTAGTGTTTTGGCAGCAGACCAAAAACCAATTCAAAATGCAATAGTTTGATTAAGCTGAGGAAGGATGAACAAGCGTATTTAGTATAACAGATAGGGTGCCATGTGGTGGTTTGGGATACCCTGCAGTGTGGTGTATTGACAGCAGGACAAAAACCAATTCAAAATGCTATAACTTAATAAAGCTGAGGCTGTAGACGCTTATTTAGTATAACAGATAGGGTGCCACACGGTGGTTTGGGATACCCTGCGGCCTGGTGTATTGACAGCAGGACAAAAACCTATGCAAAATGCAATAGCTTAATAAAGCTGATGCTGAACAACGCTTATTTAGTATAACAGATAGGGTGCCATGTGGTGGTTTGGGATACCCTGTGGCCTGGTGTATTGACAGCAGGACAAAAACCAATTCAAAATGCAATAACTTAATAAAGCTGAGGCTGTAGACGCTTATTTAGTATAACAGATAGGGTGCCACATGGTGGTTTGGGATACCCTGCGGCCTGGTGTATTGACAGCAGGACAAAAACCAATGCAAAATGCAAAAGTTTAATAAAGCTGATGCTGAACAACGCTTATTTAGTATAACAGATAGGGTGCAACGTGGTGGGTTGGGATACCCTGCGGCCTGGTGTATTGACAGCAGGACAAAAACCTATGCAAAATGCAATAGCTTAATAAAGCTAAGGCTGTAGACGCTTATTTAGTATAACAGATAGGGTGCCACGTGGTGGTTTGGGATACTCTGCGGCCTGGTGTATTAACAGCAGGACAAAAACCTATGCAAAATGCAATAGCTTAATAAAGCTGATGCTGAACAACGCTTATTTAGTATAACAGATAGGGTGCCATGTGGTGGTTTGGGATACCCTGCGGCCTGGTGTATTGACAGCAGGACAAAAACCAATGCAAAATGCAATAGCCTAATAAAGCTGATGCTGAACAACGCTTATTTAGTATAACAGATAGGGTGCCACGTGGTGGTTTGGATTACCCTGCGGCCTGGTGTATTTAAAGCAGACCAAAACAATTCAAAATGCAATAACTTAATAAAGCTGAGGCTGTAGATGCTTATTTAGTATAACAGATAGGGTGCCACGTGGTGGTTTGGGATACCCTGCGGCCTGGTGTATTGACAGCAGGACAAAAACCAATGCAAAATGCAATAACTTAATAAAGCTGAGGTTGTAGATGCTTATTTAGTATAACAGATAGGGTGCCACGTGGTGGTTTGGGATACCCTGCGGCCTGGTGTATTGACAGCAGGACAAAAACCAATGCAAAATGCAATAGCCTAATAAAGCTGATGCTGAACAACGCTTATTTAGTATAACAGATAGGGTGCCACGTGGTGGTTTGGATTACCCTGCGGCCTGGTGTATTTAAAGCAGACCAAAACAATTCAAAATGCAATAACTTAATAAAGCTGAGGCTGTAGACGCTTATTTAGTATAACAGATAGGGTTCCACGTGGTGGTTTGGGATACCCTGCGGCCTGGTGTATTGACAGCAGGACAAAAACCTATGCAAAATGCAATAGCTTAATAAAGCTGATGCCGAACAACGCTTATTTAGTATAACAGATAGGGTTACATAAGGCACTGCATAGATGGCATGCACAGTGGCAAGGCAGATTACAGTTTACAGCACAAGGAAATCAAATTGAATTGAAAACTGATCAGGCAAATCACCCTGTCACTGTCACTTTTATGCTGTCCCTGGATTGTTCCGGTTTTCTACTATCTTTGGTGTAGTTTGCGGGACTAACCTTTTTTTACCAAGGTTAAGGTATAACAAAGTCTATTTCAGAAATGATATTTGTGCGTGCATTTATTTGTCACAGTTCATCTTAGTTACTGTACACGAGTGTTACACACATATTTTACCATCACATATTTTCACCAAGTTACACCAATTCATCAAACATATAACAATCTTTTTCACATATTTTTATAAAAAATTATTACAATCTTTTTCACATATTCATAATACCCGGGCGCAACAGTTTCAGTTTGTAGCAATAGTGCTTTGCACTGGTTTGTAGCAAGACCTGTTGCGCCATTGCTTTCTAATTGGTTAGGTTCGGTGCATCTGTTGCTATCATATGGTTATGCAAACGTTTCGCTGGTTATCCAGCTTCCTCAGTGCATAATTTTCCCTGGTTCAAACATATGAAATAATAATGAGTAATTATGCAGACATCTCAGAGCATGAACATAATCAATTCCTGTTACAATTATTAAACTTTATTCTCACACACAACACTTTCACTTTCAACAAACAAACATATAGACAGTTGCAAGGTACGGCGATGGGCACGGTTTGTGCTCCATCATTCGCCAATCTCTACCTAGGGTGGTGGGAGCGAGAAATCTGGGCACAGGAGTCCAACAGCGAATATATGGAGAAAGTAACAGCCTGGTATCGATATATCGATGATATTCTCATCATTTGGGAAGGAACAGGAGAACAAATAGAAGAATTTGTAGGGGTACTCAATAACAATAACTATAACCTTAAATTCACGCTAGAACACAGTGAGACAGCTATCAACTTCCTTGACCTCAACATTAGAATAGACATAAACGGTAATATTACTACTGATTTTTACCGGAAGGGCACAGCAGCAAACAATATTTTGAGAGCCACTAGCTCCCATCCCAAATCACTGAAGGATAGTATCCCCTATGGGGAATACCTTAGGGCAAAAAGAAACTGCACCACTTACGAAGACTTCAAAAAGGCAGCAGATGGGATTAGACAAAGACTGAAACAGAGGGGTTACTCTAACAAAGTACTCAAAAGAGCATACAAAAAAACACTGGAAAAGGATAGGACACAGATACTGAATCAGAAATGTAGGAGTAAAGGAGAACTAGAATTTGCACCCCTGATACTTACCTATAATGCCCAACAGGCACAGATGAGACAACTGCTACAGAAACACTGGTATATACTAAAAAGAGACCCCCTAGTGGGTTCCCTGATACCAGACAAACCCAGAATTACCTATAGAAAAAACAAGGCGCTGAGAGACTACTTAGTCAATAGCCACTATAGAGATGAGACGGAACGGAAAAAATGCTGCAAAGTGATAGGCACATATAGGTGTGAAGGGTGCACAATGTGTCAATACGTGAAAACGAGTCAGGAAATCTCCCTACCCACGGGCACCCAAGTAAGACAAAAGCACTTTGGTAACTGCAATACCACGGACCTTATATATGTGTTAACATGCACATGCCCATGTTATTATATAGGAAAAACCAATAGAAAACTGAAAATAAGGATGTATGAACACATCAAAGACATCAAAAACAGAAATCAATTAACCCCAGTGGGACGACATTTCTCAAGATACCATGATGGGTCCCCAAAAGGGACATTCTTCCAAATACTAGACAGAGTACACACCCATCCAAGAGGTGGTGATATACGCAGAACCACCTTACAGCTTGAGACTAAGTGGATCACCAAACTAAAAGCCACTACACATCCTGGACTGAATGACACAGTCAGCTTTGCCCCCTTTCTAAAAGTATAAAAAATGAAAAATAACAAACAATAAAAAACTCCTTCACAGCAGCGGTATTAGACAGAGGGCACAGTAGAGAAGCTGAATTAGTCTCCAATATGCCCCAGATATAGGATATTACTTTAATGAATCACAACCGCTCTCTGATACATTCCCATCAACAATAGCATTGCCCCATATACAGTACATTCCCCACAGCCCTTTATTTCCCTTTCCCCCCCCCCCCACCACCCCTCTCTCTCTCTCTCTCTCTCTCTCTCTCCAACAGAATAGAATTACCAATTAGGACAGCTACATTTAGTAACATATACAAGTAACGGAAACAACTGTCATTAATAACTTTATTAACTTTATGAATAAAGCCTTATATATGTAATATGACTGGGTGCAAATACACCCAGATGCCCTAATCATAAACTGGCTATATGGCGCTCGCAGCACCATTACCCAAATGTATAAGCGCCTTTAATAGGACGCCTAGCCCCTAACCAGAATAAAAGCCACTGACAATGAATGAGAGCGATCACACCCAAAATGGCGCGGCCCAGGACGGGGACAGCGAAGCACACAGGGCCGCCGAGAGGGAGATGCGCCTGCGCGTTCGGCGCGCCAGACGTCATCTCCCTCCTGCCAATCACAGGCGGAGAACGGGCGGAGGGCGGGACAACCGCCTTAAACCCGGAAGAGGCGGCCCCCATCGCAGCCAGCACACATACAGACTCCGGAGGGAGCAAGGAGACACCTGGGCACATATATGGGTGAACCATACGACCCATAGGACTGGCGCACCAAGGACCCCACATATGAAACACTGAGGGGATCCATCCAGCAAGCTGCAACCCGCCCCAGGTAAGCGCCTACCAGAATATAGATACCTCCTAACAAAAATGTGACTAAGCCAAAACCTAAGATCCTGTTATTCTACATTTACAGGTATATGGGCACAGCAGCTCCAGAAAGAGGAAGCACATTTTACCCCACACCACCAAATAGTACTTACTAAAAGCAAGTGTTAAGACCAAATAAGGTACTTTTCAATCACTAATACAGCAGAGACATATAGCGGTCCAGGGCTCAACCAGGGCATCTGGGAAGTAAGTACACCCAGCCATTAACTAGTTCATTATAGGACATACAATGTCTGCATAATTACTCATTATTATTTCATATGTTTGAACCAGGGAAAATTATGCACCGAGGAAGCTGGATAACCAGCGAAACGTTTGCATAACCATATGATAGCAACAGATGCACCGAACCTAACCAATTAGAAAGCAACGGCGCAACAGGTCTTGCTACAAACCAGTGCAAAGCACTATTGCTACAAACTGAAACTGTTGCGCCCGGGTATTATGAATATGTGAAAAAGATTGTAATAATTTTTTATAAAAATATGTGAAAAAGATTGTTATATGTTTGATGAATTGGTGTAACTTGGTGAAAATATGTGATGGTAAAATATGTGTGTAACACCCGTGTACAGTAACTAAGATGAACTGTGACAAATAAATGCACGCACAAATATCATTTCTGAAATAGACTTTGTTATACCTTAACCTTGGTAAAAAAAGGTTAGTCCCGCAAACTACTCCATAGAGGGTTAGTAAACCCGGGTAAGGGTTCTAACCACTCCCCCCCTAAACTCTAGATTGCATCAAGGAGTAGGGACAAGTATTACCCATAAGGATCCAGGTCTTTTCCTTGGTGGGGCCACTGTACCCCACTTCCCCCAAACAAAAATTCTACTATCTTTCCCTGGCTCTGTCTGCCTCTATAAATCTTCCTACCTATCTGTAAATCTCCCTACCTATCTGTAACTCTCCCTACCTATCGCTAACTGTCTGTCCCTGTCTGCAGCAACCACCGCTGTCTCACGAATGCAAGTCTGAAATGCGCACAAGCAAGATGGCCGCCGCTTTATATAGCAGGGTGACGTCACCGGGCTTCCTGGCTGCTGATAGGTTGCATGTGACCTTCCCATGATATCTTGCCCCAGGGGATATGTCCAGACATGTCCATCCACCATTTTACAATGACTGTAATTGAATTAAATGGAGTTTAAAGGAAAACTTCGATCGATCGAATTGCGGGGAAATTCGGATTCGTTCAGAATCGAATATTTCCTGAAATTCGGAACGAATTCGGGTTTGTCCGGATCGATTCGCTCATCCCTACTTAACAACATCAGCAGGAAAGGGGTACCTCTTGTCCCAACTCTTAGGCACCCCTGGCAGCTTGCTAGGCCGTTCCCATCCCTTGAGCACTAGATTATTAAAGTGAGACTGCTCGGGGAACTCCCAGCGTGGCTTAACCGTATGAAATAGCTTGCCCTGCTGCTGCAGAGCCACTGCCGAGGGAGAAATACAAAGCACTTCAAAAATATGACTCAGCAATCTGTCAGTGTCATCAGGGGACCCCGGGTCTTCCCCAAAGGGAGTCCCAGTACTACCATAAATCTTAGGTTGTTCCTCAGAGGATTCTGAATCAGAAAATAATTCCCCCTCCTCAAGGGGGTAAGGACCTGAGAGTGAGTAAGGGCCCTCGTCTTCTACAGGGAAGAGGGAAACCGCGGGTGATAAATGCCGCCTCTTAGCAGAAACCTTACGCGGGGCAGACCCAGCAAGATGTTTTTCAATGCTGGCCACCCGTGCAGCTAAATCAGGTTGAGGCTTCCCGCTATTATGCTCCTCAATGGGGGTCAGATGTAAGCGTGGGGGGGGTAGGCGAAGCTTGAGGGGGCGCCGCACCAGTAACAGGCAACCCAGGCTGCAGTGCAAGTACCTGCTGGGTGCAGGGTACACACACCCTGACATCATCACTTATAGGAGATACATCACACACAACACATAGCCGGGCTTGTCCCGAAGGAACACCAAGCACATTATCCCCAGAAGCCTCCGTATGGGGAATATAGTGGCACAATAGGCCAATATAGGGTTAACGCTAAAGATAGCAACCCGGGATACCCCAAGAGCCCGCTAGGGATGTGGGAGATATAATAGTATAGCCCAGAACTAAAAGGGGGAGGACCGGGAGAAACCACAATGAGGTCTACCCGCCTGAAAGACATAAGAAGACATCCCCGTAAGAAAAACGGTGAAAAAAACAAACAAAAAAAAAAAAAATATAACAATCCACCCCGCAGGGGCACTCACGGGCCGCGGTAGGAAACAGCAGACACGCAGCACGAGGGAGGTAAAAATGGCGTTCGCATACACCTCGAGGGGTGGGCCACTAGAGAAGTGATGCGGAAAACATCATCCGCAGAGCCCGCCCCCCGAAGAGCACGAATCGCGCCCACATGATCCCGCCGTCCAATGACGGCGCGGCAGAGCCTGAGGTAATGTCACCCCCATCCGCGGGGCGATGTACAGATGCGCGGCGGCGGCTGCCAGTAAAAAACACATTAAGCAAGACATGCAGGATACAACAAATCAATTCTGGCACAAGCAAGTGAACATTCAGGCTGCTTGACATACCACAACCCCCCCCCCCCCCCGAGATCTCCAGGGAGAGCGAAGGAAGGGGGCTACTCAGTGAAACAAAATGAGAGGAGGATAAGGGGAGTAGGGATTAAGGAGAACCCCGGGAGTAGGAGGGGGCATCCCACAAGGCTCACCACAGGCCTGTACCGCCTACCCTGTCAAAGCAGGGACTGCGGTCGGAGCAGCGCTTCTCAAGCACCTAACCCGGGTGCTGTGCTACCTTCACCCAACCAGTCAGCCGAGGCTGGGAGGCAGTGGGTTCAGAACGGGTGGTAATAGTCCTGCAGGGCCGCAGGCTGGTAAGCCCCGCTCGCCTGCGTATATAGAGAGCCATCTTCTATCTTCACAGTCCAGACTGCAGATTAAAACTGGGGATTTTGTGGGAGGTCCCTGACTTATATAGGGCCGGGAGGAGCCACAAGCTGTTTTATGCAGTCCAGCGCCATCTTGTGGCTGTATTGCCCATGTGTAAGGAATATTCTGGAACAGGAAGTGCTGTATACTTAGAATAAATCCTAAGTATAAGGGACAAAGGAGAACTCATTATCTATCACCACTAGAATACCCAGCTGCTGCTTTTTACTGATTGTTATAAACATAAATTATATTTATAATTAATGTTTCTAAACTTCCTATGAAAGTTACATTATTATATTATATATATTAGGGAGAGATTTTCTTTGTATGCTGGAGTTGGAGTCGGTACATTTTTTCCGACTCCAGCAAAAACTAGCTCCAACTTTGACTCCACAGCCCTGTTGATAACCCATAAGAACCTGGTACCTGAGAAAGTGGTACTTGACAAAAAAAAGTATTTAACTTCCAAAGGCCAGTATTGGACATATTGCACTGAAATTCTGTCAAATTATAATTTGGTTTAGGTTGTTATTTTCTTTTAATTTTTAATTTTACTTAAAAGTGCTTCCTGCTCAATGAAGCTTCATGAACGAGTCGCGAAACCGAAAAGTTTTTATAGTTAGTATCCCCAGCCAATAAAAACCTATATAAGCTATATTCACCTTTTTCCTTTTCGCTGTATCTGCTGATGTTACTGTTGTCACTGTACAGGGGCCCAGCAGTGGCATGTGGCTTGCAGCTGTGATATTGGGCATTGAGGGTATTGACAGTTATATAGATGAGATGCAGCACTATCTTGCTTAGATCTGCTTCCCTGTATGGATACTGTAAGACACAGAGGTTATGGTTATAGAACACACCACAAAGAATCGACAAAAGAAAACTTCTAACTTCTGACATAAGAAAAATTTTAAAAAGGTACTAGATAAGCTCAGCATGTTGAGGACACATCATTTTGCCACACAAAAATATACACTTTGAAAAATGCCATTGAAATTGGATTTCCATTTTAAGTACTGGGGCTCCATTATATGCCAATGTGCACCTTTCAAGTCAGTTATTGGTTGAACTGCCATCTTTTTTCATTTGTATATTTCTACCTAAGGTGTACTTCAACTATAAAACCTCAACACATATATTCAAAAGCTACCCTCTTTGCAACCTATGAAGGAAAAATGGCCAATACAACACTATAGCAAAGTGCCAGGTTAGAAGAAAGCCTCTGCTAATTTATTACCAGATAAAAGGAGGCAGCTGATGCCCTGTCACACAAAATGACAATCCGTCCCCGCCATGAGTCACGAGCAGATTGATGGGAACATCTTTGTGTCAGATGGCTCTGACAGGCGTCTAACGTGGGAGCGACCTGAAGTCTACTGAAGAGGTTCCATTAACATAAACATGGAAAAAGTGATAGAAAAGATAAGAGCAGGCGGCATCAAAGAGGCCAAGACATGGACGAGTTTATTTTTACACGTCAATCGGCTTTATGCTGGAATAATAAAATGTAAGCTGCAACCTCTGTGAGTAATCTTCCCACCTTGATTTGAAAGTATTATTTTCCCTGTTAGAGTTTTGCAGATGACTAGAAGTTCCAATTGGTCTTGCATTATTTATACACATCTGAAGGGTGAGCCCCGGTACATTTCCTGGTGGGTCCCGAGATTGATTTCATCTGATGGGCCCACGCACTCCAGTCTGACGCTGCTTCCACCTGTTTCTTGCTGTGCATAGAAAATCCTGGCCTAAAAGATACAGTTGCTCTTCTGGTACCCGATTCTTCATCACTTATTGTGACCCCATTTTGTGTGCATGTTGGCCATTTGAAGCTGAATCATGCTCCAACATCTTGTTTTACACATATATCTTTTACAAATTAGATTTAATTAGATTTAAGCATCATATAGATCTAATTTTTTGTTTTCCAGTTAAACTCAAGGATGGTATTTTGTCTTCAGGCTCTCTGGATCCCTATCACAAGATCAATATCAAACACCTGTGATAATTAGTTAGCCAGGTGAGCCCAATAAAAGAAAAACAGTTTAAGCAGGCCACAGTATGGAAGACAAAATGTATCTCTCTGCTGCCAAAAAGCATCAAATGATGTAATGCCTCAGATAAGGTATAAAAAAACTGAAGCCTAATTTTCAAACAGTCTTATTTACCGATGAGTACTGTGCAACCCTTGATGGTCCAGATGGATGGAGTAGTGGATGATTGGTGGATGGCCACCATGTCCCAACAGGGCTGTGATGTCAGTAGGGGCTCACGTTTTGGAAGAATGATGGTAGGCCTCTTTAGGGTCCTTGAAGGTGTGAAAAATGCTTTAGCAAAGTATAAAGAGTTTCAGACCGACCACTTTCTTTCATGGTAAAAGAAAAAATACAATTCTGTGATTACTCACCTGTAGAATTGATATTATGAGTGTACATCCCGTCCCATTCCGAAAGATATCCTTACTCATGGGTTAATCATCTTCAGATGTCACGTGACTGCAGAGCAGAAAAAATGGCCCCTCCCGGCCTATATATACCGAGGCACCTCCCACAGAACCCCAGTTTTTAAAAAGCAGTTAACAAAAGCCGGGAGAAAATAACCAACAATCACCATAAAGAGGTAACAAGAACAACAAGGGAGGGGCGGAACAGGACGGGATGTACACTCATAATATAAATTCTACAGGTGAGTAATCACAGAATTGTATTATTCTTAGTGTACATCCCATCCCGTTCTGAAAGATATCCTTACTCATGGGACATCCAATAGCAGTGTCCGTAAGGTAGGGTGGGATCCCCAAAAGCAACGGCAAGCAGTCTAAACCACTGCCGCCTGCAGAACTTTGCGGCCAAAAGCAGCATCAGCTGAGGCCTTAACATCAACCTTGTAAAACTTAGAAAAACGATGAACAGAAGACCAAGTTGCGGCCTTGCAAACTTTTTCAACAGAAGCTTGGTGCTGAAAAGCCCAAGAGGCACCAATAGCACGAGTAGAATGAGCAGTAAGACGGAAAGGAGGTTTCTTTCCCTTAGCAGAATAGGCCTGAATCACGGCCTGACGGATCCACTTGCTGATAGTGGATTTAGCAGGAGCCTGGCCCTTCTTAGGACCAGACGGAACCACAAAGAAAGCATCAGTCTTCCTGAAGGGTTCAGTAGCCACCAAATAGAACTTCACAGCCCTAACAACATCGAGAGAGTGTAACACCCTTTCTTTGGGGTTACCAGGGTTAGGGCACGAAGAAGGCAACACAATGTCCTGATTGAGATGAAAAGCAGACACAACCTTAGGCAGAAAGTCAGTTTTAAAGCGAAACACCACCTTGTCCTGGTGTCTTTCAAAATAAGGAGGCTTGATGGAAAGCGCTGCCAATTCAGAAACATGCCTGACTGAGGTAATAGCCACCAAAAAGGCTACCTTGACAGTGAGAGTGGATAAAGCCACCTCCTGCAAGGGCTCAAATGGAGACTCTTGCATGGCAGACAAAACCAAGTTCAAATCCCAAACAGGTAACATGGGCTTGCGTGGAGGACGCAAATGAGTAACACATTGAAAGAAGGTCTTAACCAGATAATGCTGAGCAAAAGACCTTTGGAAAAAAACTGCAAGAGCAGAGACATGCCCCTTCAGAGTACTAAGCTGAAAACCCATATCCAAGCTATTTTGTAAGAATTCCAATATCCTGGGAATTGAGAACACCCGACATGGATGTGACCTAGACTCACACCAGTCAATGTAAGCACGCCAAACCCTGTAGTAAATGGTAGAGGAAGACTTTTTCTTAGCTCTGATCATAGTATTAACCACAGAGGCCGGCAACCCCTTGTCCATCAAGATGGAGGTTTCAGCAGCCAGGCCGTCAAAGCCAGCGTTTGTAAATTGGGGTGGCGGAGCCGCCCTTGAGTGAGCAGGTCCGGTACCATGGGCAGGACGACCTGATCTACTGCCAACTGTACGATTTCTGCGAACCAAATTCTTCTTGGCCAAAACGGGGCCACCAGAATAGCTGGCACTCCCTCCTGGGCTCTCCCAAGACATTGCCAGAGCATCCACTGACAGGGCCAGGGGATCCTGTGACAGGTATATAAAGACTAGAAGCTTGTGATTTTGACGTGACACAAAGAGATCCACATCCGGCTGGCCCCAATGGAGACATAGAGAGTGAAACACTCTGTTGCTGAGGGACCATGCGAGAGGCCCCCCTGCTCAGAGAGTCTGCTTCCAGATTCTCCACTCCCGGAATATACACCGCTGAGATGCAGGGAACATTGTCCTCTGCCCAGGACAGAATCAGGGATACTTCCTTGAGAGCCCTCTTGCTCCTGGTTCCTCCCTGATCGATGTAAGCAACCGCTGTCTTGTTGTCTGAGCGGATCTGAACCGCCAGACCCCAAATGTGCATGGTCAGCTGGTAATGCACTAATCTTACTGCCCTCAGTTCCAGAATGTTGATAGGGGCATGGGCCTCCTGAGGACCCCACTGCCCCTGGAATTTCAGGGACCTCCAAAAGACCCCCCAACCAGTCAGACTGGCATCCGTGGTGACCACCTCCCAACAGTGAGTCAAAAAAGATCTGCCCACTAGCAGATTCCTTGGGTCCAACCACCATGACAGAGACCGCCTGACCAGAGGGAACAGAACAAATACCTGATCCAGGGACCCTGGGTCCCGATCCTATACTGACAAGAGATAAACCAGGAGAGGTCTCATGTGAAACTGAGCGTATGGGACAGCCTCGAAGCTGGACACCATCAGACCCACCAACTGCATAGCCTGTCTGATGGACGGATGAGGGCTGTATTTGTGCCTGAAGACCCTCTATCTTCAGCTGAGGGAGAAAGACCTTGACCTGATAGGTATCCAGAGTCATGCCCAGAAAAAGCTTTACCCTGGAAGGAGACAGGGAAGACTTGGGAAGATTGATCACCCAGTCAAAATTTTCCAGAGTGGATACCACCGTCTGAACATCCAACTCTGCTTGTTGCAAAGTCTGAGAAACTACAAGAATGTCGTCCAGATAAGGAAGAATGCGAATGCCCTGAGATCTCAGCAGAGCCACTACTCCTGCCAACACCTTGGTAAACACCCTGGGAGCAGAAGTAAGACCGAATGGCAGAGCCACAACTGGTAATGCTGATCTTCCACTGCGAACCTGAGAAATTTTTGATGGCCTGCAAAAACTGGCACATGAAGGTAAGCATCCTTGATGTCCTTGATGACTATAGAGGCCAAGAAGTCCCCTGGGCGAAGAGAATTTATGGCAGAACGCAGAGTCTCCATGCGAAAGTGCCTGAATCTGACAAATTTGTTGAGGAGCTTTAAATTCAGGATAGGCCTGACTGATCCGTCCTTTTTTGGAACAGTGAAAAGAATGGAATAGTAGCCCAAGCCCCTTTCCCGCAGATGGACCGGGCAAATGACCCCCAATTCCAGTAGATTTTGAACAGTCAAGCACAGACACTGAGCTGACAGGGGGTCCTGAACCATCCGTGATTTTGTGAATCTTGGGGGCGGCCAGGCTGCAAACTCTATCTTGTAACCGGAGGAGACTACCTCCTGAATCCACCGGTCTGAGACAAGACGTCTCCAGATGTGAGCAAAAAAACTAAGCCATCCCCCCACCCAGATGGGTGAGGGCGCCCCTTTCATGCCTGCGGTAGTTCGGGAGAGGATTTTGGCTTAGAACCCCACGAAGGACCGGGCCTTCCACGTCCTCTGCTTCTGCCCCACGACTCACCACGGCCTCCCACAGGGGGAGCCCCCCTTCCTCTTCTGGGGGAATAAAAGGGGGACAGAGCAACTCTAGACCCCCGAAAGGGCCTGAGTGGTTTCTTGCGCTGAGGCAGTTTGCCTTCCTTGGCAAACAGATCCAGATGTTCTCCGAAAAGGTGCAGTCCTTTAAATGGGGCTCCAGTAAGAGCCTTCTTAGCAGCAATATCAGCCATCCATTGGCGCAGCCAAACAGAACGGCGTATAGCAACCAGCAGAGCAGAGGTTCTGCCACACATTCTAATGGCATCCTCTAGGGCAGCAAGAACATATGAAGTAAATTCCTCACAATACATAAGCCAGTTAAATACATCTCTGCCCAAAGCCGCAGAACCACCCTCTAAGGCACTTCTGATCAATCTTCTAATCACCACAGTTGTAATAGCAGATGCACACACAGGACACAGCGTGGTCCCCGCACAGGCAAAAACGTGGGTGGCCAGCTGATCAATGCGCCGGTCTTCCACATCTTTTAAGGTGGTAGTATCAGGTGAGTGCACCACAGAGGTATGAGATATTCCAAGTATTGGTGCCTCAACCTCTGGTGGGGAACACCATAATTTAGCTGTATCCTTTAGCAGCATAAAATAACTCTCCCTGTTGCTGCGGGGGGGGGGGGGGCAACAGGGGGAGATATTTCAAGCACTTCAAATAAATGGGCAAGTAGCCTGTCAGTATCAGCTGCATCCCAAGGCTTGAACCCGGTCCTTGGATCATCAAAAGACCTATTCTGATCCTCGGATTCAGACTCAGAGAATAATTTCCCCTCAGGGGAAAAACCAACAATGTCTTCAGAAGCCATAGGGAAAACATATGTATTATCAATCAAATGCCGTGTCTTGCCAATAGCCTTGCGCGGCTCATAACCGCCCATCCACCTCTCCAGATCAGCCAATCTAGTAGCAAAATCAGATTGGGCATCCCCGGTAGCATGCGCCACAACTGGAGCCAAATGCAAGAGAGAGGGAGTAGGCAAGGAGACAGACCTTGAAGTCACCAGGTACAGGGGAAATCCTACAATCAGTAAAGAACCGGCCTTGTCGCGAAGGAACACAGGACTCAATGTCTTGAGAAGCCTCCATATGGTGATTATTGTGGCTCACAAAGGCCAAATGGGAATAATGCCGAAGCAAACCCGGGATTCCCCCAATGCACCGCAAGGGAAGTGGGAGGATTTTAAGATATTAGACAAATTCCCTTATCTATGTAAAGGCCGGGAGAAACCACTAATTCTATAGGCCTAAAAGACAAAGAGAGGATCCCGTAAGCACAAGATATATCACAGTAATAAATAAAATAAAAATAAAAATAGCCCGCGAGGGCACTTACAGACCGCACACGAGCATCAGCCGCACCGCCGAGACAAGATGGCCCCCAGACATATACCTCGAGGGGCGGGACGCGGGGGAGCGGTAAAATGCGTCACTCGCCCCACCCGCCTCCCTCTGAAGAGCGCGAAAAGGACGCGCTCACGTGACCTAAACAGCCAATGGCTGCGCCAAGGAGCCTGAGGTAAATGTCGCCGCCCTATACAAAGCGGTGTACAATAGCGCGATATTAGAGAAAAAGAAAACAATGCAACCAATTCAAACCGGGATCACTGCATAATGCGCTCCGCAGGAGCCAGAGCATAAAAAACAAAAGGTGCCACACAATACATGATACATAATACAAGGAACACCCCCCCGCCCCTAAGGGACTCGAGGAACAAGAGGAGGCAGGGGGGTGACAGGCACACAAAATGCGGGCAGGCTCACCATGGCCTGAACCGTCTACCCTTTGGTGGGGGAGTTGCGGCGGAGCATAGCTCCTTAGCACCTAAATATGGTGCTGTCTACCATCACCCGAACGTTACAGCCAAGGCTGGGAGGCAGTATAGTAAAAACAGAACGCCCCGCTCACCTGCCTGAAAAAGAGAGAGACACTTTCTCGTCCTGCGAGTCCGAGACTGCAGAGAAAAACTGGGGTTCTGTGGGAGGTGCCTCGGTATATATAGGCAGGGAGGGGCCACTTTTTCTGCTCTGCAGTCACGTGACATCTGAAGATGATTAACCCATGAGTAAGGATATCTTTCAGAACAGGACGGGATGTACACTAAGAATAAAGGAGAACCGTGTCTTACTTAAAATCTTCTTCATGCATGGCATGCCCCATCTCATGCTGCAAAGTTACCTCTGACTCACTGGCTGCTAAGGGAATAAAAGTAGAGAAACTCACCATCCTCCCCTGACCGCAACCTAATTGAGAACCTTTGGAGTATCCTTAGGCAAAAGACATTGAGGGTAGGAGGCAGCCTACATCAAAACAGCAGCTCTGGGAGGTTATTCTGACATGCTGCAAAGCAATTCAATCAGAATTGTGAAAGCATTATGAAAAGGAGGGCTCCTATGTCACCATGTCACTTGGCCTGTTATGATTTTCATGTTTTCTTGTTTTCTTGTTCAATAGCTTTTGATGTCAGTAAATGTGGCCCATTACTGCTGCAAATTCTACAAATGACCATTTTCAGTCCTTTAGAACCGATAAAATGTAATGAAACTCTTTTGTGCATGATACTTTGGAACATTTTAAGTATTTTGTATCTATAGAGCTGTAGGGCGTGCACAGCAGCACGGATGGGCCCTGTTTGCAAGAAGTCAATTTGTCCCCCCTCTGAAACAACCAGGAGACCACTGGAAATTGGCCTTGAATGGTGCAGCTCTTACAATCTGCTGAAAGAAGGAACAATAAAAAATATACACAGAAATAGTTGTGGAAATTTAAGAACTCCTGATAAGCATGAAAAGCCAAACAAGATAAGAATAGCTGAATGAGGAATTTTTCTTGAAGAAGCCGGCGTTGTGTAACACATCAGAAGACATTCTCAGTACCATCTTCAGTTTGTAACAGCTTTGCCCAGATGGGCTTCTATACCAACCTGTTTTAAGATTTATTTGTTCTAGTATATAAACAGTATTTTATGTTAATATTTTAAAAGTGAAAAAGATGTAAACATGAAGAATGGTATGGTGTAATGGCATTATATGGTTAGAAATTTAAGAGCAGTAGGAGTCCTGGATAAGTGAGGTTGGCGGGACCCTTCCAGCAGTGTGTGTGTTCCTGATCATTGCATTGTTTCATTTTGTGGGATAGTCAAATGTACCCACTGTTTAACATTAACTGGCCTTGATTCACAAAGAGTTAAAAAAAATTCTCATGAGAAAAAAGCCTGAGAATTTCACTGTTAGTGAATCACCAGATAAAAAGACAATGAAAGTCAATTGCACTTTTTACTACAGAGTAAAAAGGACTAAAAAGTTCAATACTTTTTTCAAGAGTAAAAAGTGCCCTCGATTTTCATTGTATTTTTATCTGGTGATTCACAAAAAGTGACATTCTCAGGCTTTTTTCTCATAAATAGAAGCTTTTTCTACCATGAGAATTTTTTTTCAACTCTTAATGAATTAAGGCCATTGTTTTAAACAATTAACCCTTTTACAACTTGCCTATTTCTACTCCAACGCGACACAAGGAGGAGGATTATCCTGCCCATGGAAACAGATGCACTGCTCTCTGCACTGTTCTTTCCACAGCGCAACAGCAATGCAGCCCCAGAAGTTTATGGGCAGTGCACATCAAGTGCATGTATTGTGCTTTATCTGTACTGCTTTGCGGTGCAGTTAAAAAGCCATATACTCACCGATGCCATCCAGTTCATCGCCGCTGTTGTCACCACCCCTCCATCCTTGCCAGCACACATCAATAGACACAATGAGCTGCATATGTGCATTTCGATGTTTACACTGTTTATGCTATTGTACTGTTCACTGCCAGACTGGAACCAAAAATCGGCCTGGAATTTACCATCTATTCTCATTTGGTTAAATGAAAGTGCTCCTCAAGCTATAGCATTGCTAGGACAGGTAATGATCAGATATTGCCACTCTTAATGTGATTGTACTGAAGCTTTATTGTTGTTGGGGCAGACAATGTGACAAGTTTGGGTATGCCTCCCTAAGGGAAGAACATAGTTTGGGTTTGCTTTGGTTGGGTATAGTGGGGCCAGAGAGCAGAGATTAGAGGATTGTTTGATCCAGGCAGACCCCCTTAAGAGTGGGTCTCTCATATAACTAGTCTGCCCTAGTTCTCCTTATTTTATTAGGCTTGTGTCTAACTCCAAGTCTTCTAATGCAATCTATCTGTTCTAAATCCTCATCCCAATATAGAGCCCTAACTGTGGGACTCTCCACATGACACTGATCAATACCAAATCCTATTTCAAAGTTTTGAATCCTCCTATGAGCTCTATGGTCAATATAAAAGGTTGCAAGCCCCTTTAATTTTACAAATTTTAGGGTTCTCAATAACTCTTAAAGCAGACCAAAGGCCAAGGGGGTTCACTGGGCAAGCGAGCATGGAGCCATGCTGGACACATGCCTGCCCATCTGGCTAACACAACTGTTGGTCAGCAGGATAGGAGACATGCCCGCCACAACTGCCACAGTGAAAGAACGCAGCAGGCAATGTAGATTGACTACACGTATGGCACATGCATACCTGGCTGGCAAACCCAATTGGTTGCCAGCAAAAAAAGAAGATGGGTGAGCCACGTTTTGGGCTTCCTATTAAACGTTAATCAGAGGGGCATCCCAAATCAGCATCATATATACAAAAGCCACAATACAGTCCACTATGGCAGGTCAAGTAAATGTAGAAACAAATCTTGCTTATTGTGGACTGTGGACCAGTTCGCACCTATGCAAAGCACCTATACAAAGCATTTATGCATCCCATAGTAGTCAATGGTAATTTAGGCAACTTCCAGGCTCTTTTTTTTTTGGATCATGATTTGCCTTTAATTTCATTTTGTAAAGTCCATGGCTGTAATGCCACAGGCTACAAAGTGAGGCATAATGCAGTGTAGGTACCATAAATTGGATTGCAAAAGATGCTTAAACTAGGCACAGAAAGGGCTTCATCCTACCCATTATCTATAAATCAAGGCTTACTTGCATTATTTTTTCTTGATGTGAAAAGGCCAGTCTGATGACTAGTAAAACATCTGCAAAAATACAGCAAGTCCAGCTGCCTTGGTTTATTACTATAGCTATACTATGACTTAGATTAATAAGAACCCACATAGACACCCTAGACATTGGCAGGGTAGTGGCTGAGGCTAAATCTAACTAAATAGTTGCCCCTCTTCCTTGTTTTGCATTACCCTGATATTTTCATTCCTTTTTAATGCAATTTTGTTATTGAACAAGGCTTGAAAGAGGAGTATGTGGCATTATAGCAAGCCATCCCTGACATAGAGTTAGGTCCACTTTAATGTGCCCAGAATGTGGCAGTGAAAATAACCATACAAATATCAACAGTTACCTTATAGAGAATAACAATTAGCGCTTTCAGCCACATCTGTCTTATGTGGGGCTTCAGAGACCGTCTGAACATCCAACTCTGCTTGTTGCAAAGTCTGAGAAACTACAAGAATGTCGTCCAGATAAGGAAGAATGCGAATGCCCTGAGATCTCAGCAGAGCCACTACTCCTGCCAACACCTTGGTAAACACCCTGGGAGCAGAAGTAAGACCGAATGGCAGAGCCACAACTGGTAATGCTGATCTTCCACTGCGAACCTGAGAAATTTTTGATGGCCTGCAAAAACTGGCACATGAAGGTAAGCATCCTTGATGTCCTTGATGACTATAGAGGCCAAGAAGTCCCCTGGGCGAAGAGAATTTATGGCAGAACGCAGAGTCTCCATGCGAAAGTGCCTGAATCTGACAAATTTGTTGAGGAGCTTTAAATTCAGGATAGGCCTGACTGATCCGTCCTTTTTTGGAACAGTGAAAAGAATGGAATAGTAGCCCAAGCCCCTTTCCCGCAGATGGACCGGGCAAATGACCCCCAATTCCAGTAGATTTTGAACAGTCAAGCACAGACACTGAGCTGACAGGGGGTCCTGAACCATCCGTGATTTTGTGAATCTTGGGGGCGGCCAGGCTGCAAACTCTATCTTGTAACCGGAGGAGACTACCTCCTGAATCCACCGGTCTGAGACAAGACGTCTCCAGATGTGAGCAAAAAAACTAAGCCATCCCCCCACCCAGATGGGTGAGGGCGCCCCTTTCATGCCTGCGGTAGTTCGGGAGAGGATTTTGGCTTAGAACCCCACGAAGGACCGGGCCTTCCACGTCCTCTGCTTCTGCCCCACGACTCACCACGGCCTCCCACAGGGGGAGCCCCCCTTCCTCTTCTGGGGGAATAAAAGGGGGACAGAGCAACTCTAGACCCCCGAAAGGGCCTGAGTGGTTTCTTGCGCTGAGGCAGTTTGCCTTCCTTGGCAAACAGATCCAGATGTTCTCCGAAAAGGTGCAGTCCTTTAAATGGGGCTCCAGTAAGAGCCTTCTTAGCAGCAATATCAGCCATCCATTGGCGCAGCCAAACAGAACGGCGTATAGCAACCAGCAGAGCAGAGGTTCTGCCACACATTCTAATGGCATCCTCTAGGGCAGCAAGAACATATGAAGTAAATTCCTCACAATACATAAGCCAGTTAAATACATCTCTGCCCAAAGCCGCAGAACCACCCTCTAAGGCACTTCTGATCAATCTTCTAATCACCACAGTTGTAATAGCAGATGCACACACAGGACACAGCGTGGTCCCCGCACAGGCAAAAACGTGGGTGGCCAGCTGATCAATGCGCCGGTCTTCCACATCTTTTAAGGTGGTAGTATCAGGTGAGTGCACCACAGAGGTATGAGATATTCCAAGTATTGGTGCCTCAACCTCTGGTGGGGAACACCATAATTTAGCTGTATCCTTTAGCAGCATAAAATAACTCTCCCTGTTGCTGCGGGGGGGGGGGGGGGGCAACAGGGGGAGATATTTCAAGCACTTCAAATAAATGGGCAAGTAGCCTGTCAGTATCAGCTGCATCCCAAGGCTTGAACCCGGTCCTTGGATCATCAAAAGACCTATTCTGATCCTCGGATTCAGACTCAGAGAATAATTTCCCCTCAGGGGAAAAACCAACAATGTCTTCAGAAGCCATAGGGAAAACATATGTATTATCAATCAAATGCCGTGTCTTGCCAATAGCCTTGCGCGGCTCATAACCGCCCATCCACCTCTCCAGATCAGCCAATCTAGTAGCAAAATCAGATTGGGCATCCCCGGTAGCATGCGCCACAACTGGAGCCAAATGCAAGAGAGAGGGAGTAGGCAAGGAGACAGACCTTGAAGTCACCAGGTACAGGGGAAATCCTACAATCAGTAAAGAACCGGCCTTGTCGCGAAGGAACACAGGACTCAATGTCTTGAGAAGCCTCCATATGGTGATTATTGTGGCTCACAAAGGCCAAATGGGAATAATGCCGAAGCAAACCCGGGATTCCCCCAATGCACCGCAAGGGAAGTGGGAGGATTTTAAGATATTAGACAAATTCCCTTATCTATGTAAAGGCCGGGAGAAACCACTAATTCTATAGGCCTAAAAGACAAAGAGAGGATCCCGTAAGCACAAGATATATCACAGTAATAAATAAAATAAAAATAAAAATAGCCCGCGAGGGCACTTACAGACCGCACACGAGCATCAGCCGCACCGCCGAGACAAGATGGCCCCCAGACATATACCTCGAGGGGCGGGACGCGGGGGAGCGGTAAAATGCGTCACTCGCCCCACCCGCCTCCCTCTGAAGAGCGCGAAAAGGACGCGCTCACGTGACCTAAACAGCCAATGGCTGCGCCAAGGAGCCTGAGGTAAATGTCGCCGCCCTATACAAAGCGGTGTACAATAGCGCGATATTAGAGAAAAAGAAAACAATGCAACCAATTCAAACCGGGATCACTGCATAATGCGCTCCGCAGGAGCCAGAGCATAAAAAACAAAAGGTGCCACACAATACATGATACATAATACAAGGAACACCCCCCCGCCCCTAAGGGACTCGAGGAACAAGAGGAGGCAGGGGGGTGACAGGCACACAAAATGCGGGCAGGCTCACCATGGCCTGAACCGTCTACCCTTTGGTGGGGGAGTTGCGGCGGAGCATAGCTCCTTAGCACCTAAATATGGTGCTGTCTACCATCACCCGAACGTTACAGCCAAGGCTGGGAGGCAGTATAGTAAAAACAGAACGCCCCGCTCACCTGCCTGAAAAAGAGAGAGACACTTTCTCGTCCTGCGAGTCCGAGACTGCAGAGAAAAACTGGGGTTCTGTGGGAGGTGCCTCGGTATATATAGGCAGGGAGGGGCCACTTTTTCTGCTCTGCAGTCACGTGACATCTGAAGATGATTAACCCATGAGTAAGGATATCTTTCAGAACAGGACGGGATGTACACTAAGAATAAAGGAGAACCGTGTCTTACTTAAAATCTTCTTCATGCATGGCATGCCCCATCTCATGCTGCAAAGTTACCTCTGACTCACTGGCTGCTAAGGGAATAAAAGTAGAGAAACTCACCATCCTCCCCTGACCGCAACCTAATTGAGAACCTTTGGAGTATCCTTAGGCAAAAGACATTGAGGGTAGGAGGCAGCCTACATCAAAACAGCAGCTCTGGGAGGTTATTCTGACATGCTGCAAAGCAATTCAATCAGAATTGTGAAAGCATTATGAAAAGGAGGGCTCCTATGTCACCATGTCACTTGGCCTGTTATGATTTTCATGTTTTCTTGTTTTCTTGTTCAATAGCTTTTGATGTCAGTAAATGTGGCCCATTACTGCTGCAAATTCTACAAATGACCATTTTCAGTCCTTTAGAACCGATAAAATGTAATGAAACTCTTTTGTGCATGATACTTTGGAACATTTTAAGTATTTTGTATCTATAGAGCTGTAGGGCGTGCACAGCAGCACGGATGGGCCCTGTTTGCAAGAAGTCAATTTGTCCCCCCTCTGAAACAACCAGGAGACCACTGGAAATTGGCCTTGAATGGTGCAGCTCTTACAATCTGCTGAAAGAAGGAACAATAAAAAATATACACAGAAATAGTTGTGGAAATTTAAGAACTCCTGATAAGCATGAAAAGCCAAACAAGATAAGAATAGCTGAATGAGGAATTTTTCTTGAAGAAGCCGGCGTTGTGTAACACATCAGAAGACATTCTCAGTACCATCTTCAGTTTGTAACAGCTTTGCCCAGATGGGCTTCTATACCAACCTGTTTTAAGATTTATTTGTTCTAGTATATAAACAGTATTTTATGTTAATATTTTAAAAGTGAAAAAGATGTAAACATGAAGAATGGTATGGTGTAATGGCATTATATGGTTAGAAATTTAAGAGCAGTAGGAGTCCTGGATAAGTGAGGTTGGCGGGACCCTTCCAGCAGTGTGTGTGTTCCTGATCATTGCATTGTTTCATTTTGTGGGATAGTCAAATGTACCCACTGTTTAACATTAACTGGCCTTGATTCACAAAGAGTTAAAAAAAATTCTCATGAGAAAAAAGCCTGAGAATTTCACTGTTAGTGAATCACCAGATAAAAAGACAATGAAAGTCAATTGCACTTTTTACTACAGAGTAAAAAGGACTAAAAAGTTCAATACTTTTTTCAAGAGTAAAAAGTGCCCTCGATTTTCATTGTATTTTTATCTGGTGATTCACAAAAAGTGACATTCTCAGGCTTTTTTCTCATAAATAGAAGCTTTTTCTACCATGAGAATTTTTTTTCAACTCTTAATGAATTAAGGCCATTGTTTTAAACAATTAACCCTTTTACAACTTGCCTATTTCTACTCCAACGCGACACAAGGAGGAGGATTATCCTGCCCATGGAAACAGATGCACTGCTCTCTGCACTGTTCTTTCCACAGCGCAACAGCAATGCAGCCCCAGAAGTTTATGGGCAGTGCACATCAAGTGCATGTATTGTGCTTTATCTGTACTGCTTTGCGGTGCAGTTAAAAAGCCATATACTCACCGATGCCATCCAGTTCATCGCCGTTGTTGTCACCACCCCTCCATCCTTGCCAGCACACATCAATAGACACAATGAGCTGCATATGTGCATTTCGATGTTTACACTGTTTATGCTATTGTACTGTTCACTGCCAGACTGGAACCAAAAATCGGCCTGGAATTTACCATCTATTCTCATTTGGTTAAATGAAAGTGCTCCTCAAGCTATAGCATTGCTAGGACAGGTAATGATCAGATATTGCCACTCTTAATGTGATTGTACTGAAGCTTTATTGTTGTTGGGGCAGACAATGTGACAAGTTTGGGTATGCCTCCCTAAGGGAAGAACATAGTTTGGGTTTGCTTTGGTTGGGTATAGTGGGGCCAGAGAGCAGAGATTAGAGGATTGTTTGATCCAGGCAGACCCCCTTAAGAGTGGGTCTCTCATATAACTAGTCTGCCCTAGTTCTCCTTATTTTATTAGGCTTGTGTCTAACTCCAAGTCTTCTAATGCAATCTATCTGTTCTAAATCCTCATCCCAATATAGAGCCCTAACTGTGGGACTCTCCACATGACACTGATCAATACCAAATCCTATTTCAAAGTTTTGAATCCTCCTATGAGCTCTATGGTCAATATAAAAGGTTGCAAGCCCCTTTAATTTTACAAATTTTAGGGTTCTCAATAACTCTTAAAGCAGACCAAAGGCCAAGGGGGTTCACTGGGCAAGCGAGCATGGAGCCATGCTGGACACATGCCTGCCCATCTGGCTAACACAACTGTTGGTCAGCAGGATAGGAGACATGCCCGCCACAACTGCCACAGTGAAAGAACGCAGCAGGCAATGTAGATTGACTACACGTATGGCACATGCATACCTGGCTGGCAAACCCAATTGGTTGCCAGCAAAAAAAGAAGATGGGTGAGCCACGTTTTGGGCTTCCTATTAAACGTTAATCAGAGGGGCATCCCAAATCAGCATCATATATACAAAAGCCACAATACAGTCCACTATGGCAGGTCAAGTAAATGTAGAAACAAATCTTGCTTATTGTGGACTGTGGACCAGTTCGCACCTATGCAAAGCACCTATACAAAGCATTTATGCATCCCATAGTAGTCAATGGTAATTTAGGCAACTTCCAGGCTCTTTTTTTTTTGGATCATGATTTGCCTTTAATTTCATTTTGTAAAGTCCATGGCTGTAATGCCACAGGCTACAAAGTGAGGCATAATGCAGTGTAGGTACCATAAATTGGATTGCAAAAGATGCTTAAACTAGGCACAGAAAGGGCTTCATCCTACCCATTATCTATAAATCAAGGCTTACTTGCATTATTTTTTCTTGATGTGAAAAGGCCAGTCTGATGACTAGTAAAACATCTGCAAAAATACAGCAAGTCCAGCTGCCTTGGTTTATTACTATAGCTATACTATGACTTAGATTAATAAGAACCCACATAGACACCCTAGACATTGGCAGGGTAGTGGCTGAGGCTAAATCTAACTAAATAGTTGCCCCTCTTCCTTGTTTTGCATTACCCTGATATTTTCATTCCTTTTTAATGCAATTTTGTTATTGAACAAGGCTTGAAAGAGGAGTATGTGGCATTATAGCAAGCCATCCCTGACATAGAGTTAGGTCCACTTTAATGTACCCAGAATGTGGCAGTGAAAATAACCATACAAATATCAACAGTTACCTTATAGAGAATAACAATTAGCGCTTTCAGCCACATCTGTCTTATGTGGGGCTTCAGAGACCAGAGGGAACAGCGAGGTGGCTGCTGAAAATAATGCCGCAGCTGAGGGCAGGTGCAGTATTTGAGAACTTGCACCACCAGAGGCAGAAGATGCTTCCCCAGGTTGATATTGTAATCCATCACCTGTAGGCCAGAACAAATAAATCAGAGGGTGATGAAGGGTTATAAATGATGGGTGATTGGCAGGTAATGTTCATCTAAAAAATACACAACATGAGCCTCACACTGGAAACATGCATCTCACCTATCTCTCGTCCCTAAAACCTAACTTGCAACTAATTAACTCTGCTGCATGATATAAGTAGGCCTAATATCTGACTTTTCTGGGTCCCAAGCCAAAAGTCAGGCTCACTTCCACACCCCACCCTTTATATTTACTTTTCTTTCTGAATCCAATAGAAGACATAAATGATAAGTGGTGTAATGTAGAGGCAGCACGGCTTTCCTGGAACCCACCAACAAGCTTTTAGTTTGGGTCCCATACAGAAGTAACTCCGAATGCTGTGTCCTACAGAACGGGCTCTCAACCTTCTGCATGGGTCACTCAAAAGTGATTTGATGGTTGTGGGCCACAATAAAATAAAATGGCTTTGAATTTTGATCATGTCATTCTGTATAGCCTTGAAGAGTGGCAACGGACCCATATGCAACTATATGCCCTCCCCCCCTCCCCAGTTCTCTACTTTCCAATGAACAGTGGGTTGTTAGCCCCCCTAGGTCTGAAAGTCCCACACTCGGAAGTGAACCACCCTGGCACCCATGAGCAGCAGTACCGGGATTCGTGGTACCGCTGCTCAGTCAGGTCAGCCCCAATCCAGATATCCTTGCAGAGGTATATACCCGAGGTTCTCGCCTTTCCAACACCACCTTCGGTTAGCCCCCCCCCCCCAGGTCCAGAGATCTGGCACTTGGAAGCAGACCATCCTGGTAGAGGTGCATTGGTTCTCAGGTTGATTAGGAGCCTTGGTTCTCCTGATCCAGGGGGGGGCTAGCGACTCACTGGAGGTGTCTCTGGAAACAGGAGGACTTCAGGTATGCTCCTCTGCAAAGGGCATGTAGATCCAATCAGTGGCACTGCAAGGTCCCAGTACTGTTGCTTGCCGGAGCTGGGGTCTATAAATCGGTGAAGATCTCAACTACATTCTCAATAAGTTTGGGCTTCCTTGCCCCCATGATCCTGGAGAATCGGGGCTCAGAAGTGGACCTCCCTGGATGAGGTGCATTGATTCCCAAAGTGACTTAGGGGGGCTAGCAACCAACTGAAGGACAGGGAAGAGAGGTGGTAAGGACTGGAGCCAGCGGGGAAAGTGGTGGAGAGCACCGAGGACAGCACATGACTGGATTCTCCAGCCCAGATAAGCAGTGATGTCAGTCAGTGAGGTATGTTGGTTGTTGCTGTATAAGATAAATAAAAAATGGTGCTTGTGTTGATGTTCACATTCTGACTGGATGACTGACCCACCTATTTACCTGCCTACTGACCATCTACCTATTTATCTGCCTACTGACCCACCTACCTACCTGCCCACCCAACTACATACCTATCTACCTGCCTATCTATCTGCCTACTGACCCACACACACCCACCTTCCTACTTATCGACCTTCCTACTGACCTACCCTGACCTACCTACCAGCCTACCCGCTGACTCAACTACCTACCTACCTGCCTACTGACCCCTCCAATTTACCCACCTACCCACTCACCCTGCTACCTATCTACTTGACTGCTTACCAACCCACCTACCTATCCAACTGCCTACTGACCCACCCACCTACATACCTGTCCACTCACCTCCTTATTCAGAACCTGGAGCGGCAGCTGGTGGCCCTGGTACATAGACAGAATCGTCAGACCCTGGAGCTAAGGTGACAGTCGCCCATCCACCTACCTGCCTGCCCATCTCCCTACCTGCCCTCCCACCAACCTTGTTACTCGCCCTCCCACCTATCTAACCACCCACCTCCCCACTTACTCACTTAATTATATACTATACTATATACTTGCCTACTTACCCACCCACCTACCTACCTGTCCTGATTTCCTATCTAATACAAAATCCTATTTATTCCTGTCTAAATTCCCACATACTCCTCTACCTGACTACCCCCTGCTTGTTCATCTAAGTACCTACCCATCTATCTGCCTACCCACCTATGTGGCTGATCACCCACCTACCTGACCCGCATACCCACTTATCTACCTACCTACCCACTGCCCTATATGCCTGCTCACCCACCTACCTTCCTAACATAACCTACCTATCTAGGAGATACAGGGAGGTTGTCTTTTTTTGGTTGGTGGGGTCCACACACACACCACACAGCACAGATGTACAGCACTAGGTAGAGTGGTTTTAAACAGGAGCACAGAGTATCCACTCATAGTAGAATCTGGCTTGTGTTTTGTTTCTTAGTGGCATTGGTTACTGACATGTGAATGCACTGGTCTAATAGTGAGCAGTGCTGTGATCATTAGAGTGATTGGATTGGATAAAGGAGCAATGATTGGTTTTGCTGTTTTGCAGGACAGGAACATGGTTTATCCACTCAGTGTGTGAAGTGAGGGGATGGGTAACCTGTTTCTCCCACTCCATCGCAGTGATGATGACAGGAGGGTGGCCTGTTTATCACAGAGGATATGGCCAGGATGGTACAGAGGACTGTATCTGACATTTAGTGTGCAAGAAAGAGCAAGCATTCCTTTTGTTATGTTACTTGACTATTACTTTAAATCTGATGTCCCGTGTCTTCATACCCCCCCCCCCCCCCCGTGCAGGCAAAAGGGGTTGCGGCCAGGGCCGGCTCCAGGTTTATGTGGGCTCTTGGGCGGCATAGTCTCAGTGGGACCCTTTGTGGTGAAGAGTTACGTCACAACAATGAGGGATGTCCCAAATGTGGATGTCCCCCTAAGGATCAAAAGAAAAGAAAAGAAAAAGAAACCTTAAAGAAAGCACCGTTACAGTGCTTTCCAACCTGGCACGCACTCCCGGTCTCCTTGTTTGATCGTCCGCAGCCCATCGCCCCCCCTGTCACATGGTGTGAAGGCCCCTTCCTCTCTCCCTGGTAGGGACAGCACAGGCAGCAGTAGAACCTTATTGCTGCATACTGTTGTACCCACCAATGACCTCAGTCATTGCTGGCGCGTCATGAGGAGATGTGGGCTGTGGTGGTGCCCTCCCAGTCCCCCACCAGTGGAGTGATGTTGCCCACCCCAAAGGCCGGCCCTGTCAGTGGGCCCCCCCTGGAGGCCTTGGCCCCCGCTAGCTGCCCTGCCTTGCCGGTTGCTGACGCCGGCCCTGGTTGTGACCACTACACAGAGCAGAGCCCCCTAGCTGCAGGTGATTGACAGAAGCAGCTCCAGTCGCCCTGAGATCACCTGGGGTAAGAATGTAGAAAATTGTGACACAATTGTTTTGTTTTTAGAGCAGACCAGCTTACCTGAGCAATTCCTGCGATAAATGCATTAAAGCAGGTGGAAGTTCGCATCTTTTGTGGGGCAATCATGAAGCAGCCCTCCTGCTGGTCAAAGCCGAGCAGTACGTACAGATGTCGTTTCACAGTGTTAAAGGCTTTGGCACTGCTGATGTCTGCCTCAGCGCTACTCTTATCTTTGGCCATAAATTTCATGAGGACAGATATTAACTGGTGGACTGTCTGATGATCAATCCCAGCATCCTCTGGGAGAGGGTCCTTGATTATATTGTCATTTTCTGGTGACTGTTGACCTGTAAAATAAAACACATGAACTCTTATGTGGATTTTTGGTCTCAAATAAGTTAAAAACCTCATTTAACCATTATTGACTGCTTTCACAATGACCCAACATGAAGAAAGTTCACTTTCCAGTCCACTGCTCCTTGGCTGGAGGTGCAGCATGTGGAGACACTGTCTGTGAAATACCGTCAGAGTTGCTCACATGAAGAAATGGTGCAGCAGCAACCTTAGCATCCTGGTTGCCTAGCAATGGGAAATGGACGAGGCCAGGGTCTCAGCTGATTGGAGGCAACTAATTCAAAAGCCAATTCCCTGTACTGACCGTATTGTCAGGTTGTTGTGCTGTTCCAGACGACCCCTGAGTTTCTAGCCACTAGCTACCTACTCCACTGATCCTTGCTGCTAATCCTGCTATGTCTTCACTCCAGAGTTGTGATCCTTGCTGCTGACTGCGCTACATCCTGACCACATCTGAGATGCTATTAGTGATTATTGCTGACCCTGCTGTGTTCCTTAACTGCATTCAAGTTGTGCTCCATGTTGTAGATCCTGCTATGCCTTGATTCTTGTTACTGACCCTGCTACATCCCTAGATCATGTTCGAGCCATTATACATGCTTCTGATCATGGTACATCCGATTCCTGACCACATCTGAGTTGTGATTCTAATTGTTGAGACTGCAATATCTCGACCATGTCTGAGTTGCGATTCTTGTTGCTGACCGTGTTCAAGCTGTGATCTTTGTTGCTGCCCTTTTAATTTTTTCTTGACTGCATTCAAGCTTTGACCACATCCTGACCACCTTTAAAAGGTGCTCCATGTTCAGTCTGCTGCCTGTCTGACCTCACAACCACCACTGCCAACTTAAGGCCATGCCCCATCCACAGATCTGAGCCAAGCTGAAGAATCCACAAACTGCCAGCAAGACTTCTAAGCCACGGTACATGCCCTTCCTTTGCAACTATATTGTATGTTACACACATGTCTCTCTTTCATTTACATAAACAGGAAAGATCCTATCACATATGTACATGAATCAACCAGCCAACAAACACACGTACATATTTGATGGGATCTCATAGACCATACACATAAACCAAGGTTAGTAGAATAACTTATGTTCAGCATTCATGTTTCCTAGGTCATGTCTTCCAGGCATTCTCCAATGTTCCAGATTGGATTCTTCTGGACTGAAAAGGCAAAATGAATCCCTAGTTATGCAGCAGAACTACTCTGTAACCTCTCCACACTCCTGTGTCTCTAGTGTCAGCAGTGGCCCAATACAAAATACCCATGCTTTAGAATCCACTATTGAGAGTCAAGTGTCCATGGCATCAAAGCAAATTGATTGGTCAGGCCTTGGCTGGGAAAGAAGATCGCATTGCCTCCGCATACCTGTTTCTCTCATTACTGCCTTGGATCACAGAGCTGGGATATGTATTAATGCCTTGTATTCCTCTTAGAAAAAAAAATCCAAATCATATTTTGTCATTTACTCATCGCGGCCATGATGGGGGTTACAGAGAACCTTTACCAAGAAAGTAAAGCCAAGTTCTCCAGTGCTTACCACTTCCTGAGTCATTATATATCTGCCAATCACATGACTGCCAGTAAACAATGGGGTTTGTCAGGTGGGTTTGCACATCAAACCTGAATGGTTGCCGACAATCATGATTTGCTGCCAAAGAAGTGAAAAAGGAAGTAGTAACTTGACTTTACTTCCTCTTTAAGAAAAAAAACATGACAGTAACAAAAGTCTATTTTCAGACAGTCACCTTGTTGCTGCTCTGCGGTGCCCCCGAGTGCTGGAGCCGACTGTTCGTGTCTTGTTAGTCTGACGGCTGGAGACAGGAAAAACACTGGAGTGAGTAAACAACTCTTTCAATATAAAAGATGAGCGACGGATGACAGATGAGAAAACAAAACAGAGTCATAAAAAGGCATCTAATTATATAATGTTGGCAAACAGAAAAGAATAAGCCAGTCCTGTTTAATCTTCTAAAACCCTGATCCAAGCTGCTGAAGCTAATCTACAGGAAGGGAACACAAAATCCCAACAAAGTCCTAAATAGAGAAAGTATGCTCAGTGGTGGACTTCCTCCATGGTTAGGACCCCTGCATGGGGGCAGTTTGGTATCTTCTGTTAAAAATCACTCAGTTAAAAATCAGTCAGAGCAGAGCCTTTAACAATTTTGGGGCTAGGTACTCCCCAAGAGATAAACGCCTTTATATATGACCTCACCACAAAATATCCTTTAAGACCTCACATTTATTTGCAAGACATGACAATAGGTGTACACCATTATACATTTAAAATCTTTGGCAATGTTATACATATTTTGAGCATACAATCAGTATTCCATTGTTTTTTTCTTTCCTATATGTCTTTTCTCATTTTCATTTTTTGATGGGCAAACATGTTTCACCTAATCAGGCTTTCTCAATGCCCTGAATAAACAAACAGAAAAGGAAAGCCATGTATACATATAGTTATGTCCATCTCACCTTCTGTTTTTATATATATATATATTCAAAACTAATTACATTTTTTACCTCTATAGCATTCCCTCTTTTTATGCACAGAGAATACAGTAAAAGCAGCTCCTGAGACAGCGCTGAGGCCACTGCTTTTTCCCGGGTGTACTGGTCCTTTAAGGCCCATATATATCAGATATACTGGCCCTATGAGGCCTCTAAGGGAAAGAATATATACAATAAGTGGATGAATCTCCAATTATATTCACCAAGCAGCTTCCGTGTGGAGGCACCCATTGTTGTCAATGGGAGTGCTCCAAATAAATGCCACGCCCACCAATCCAGCCGGCTTCTCATACCAGCGCAGTGAGTGTTAACAGGTAAGACAGTCACCTCACGGCCTTTGACATTATTGGCCTGAGGTCTGTCAGGGAATGTCCACGGCGAACCAAAACCAGGGTTATTCCGCCCTAGAGTCCAAAATAAAGCACTCATTGCCTTAGCACCTGGTAGCATCCCTGCTTTCTCCACCATGAGCAACATGCCAAATCAGGATGCCTCAAGGTGAGATCAAAACCCAAGTGGTAATATAAATATTCTCTAAAGCCCACTCAAACAAATCACTCAAAATAATTAAACTTTAATCAAATATACCAAGTTACTTGAATTTTTACACTCTAAAAGATTGTTCCTGCCATTCTAATTCAGTTAACTTCTATAAGACAGCTTTGGAAATGTGGTTTATAAAGCGTTTGATACGGTCCCAGCTAATCCCCAAAAGAAGAGAATGCAAGATGCAGGAGAAAATATATGTACACTGATAGGAAATTGATGAACGAACTGAAAACAGAGATTAGTTATGAATTCAAAAGGGAGTAGGGTTCAGTCCAGGGTGCTATTCTAGATTCAGGCATTTGTGAGCCTGGAAAATATGAGGATTTGCATAAAAGAAGAAAACACAAATGTCTACTCACGAATTTTGGTGCTGAGGGTTTCCGGCAAAGAAAGAGCCCTCTTTGACTCTCCGGCACCTTTCACGCTGTCTCGGAGGGACCTCACGCTCTTTTGCCTGTTGCGTGCAAACCGCGCTCTTTTGATTTTCCACATGGCAGCGTCACTGAGATTGGCAACATTTGTCCTCACAGCCGTGATTGCTTTAAAGAAAATGATATTATTTTGTATTATTTGGTAAGATAAGACTTACATTACAGTGTACTATTATTCACATATATCTGTATAATAACACTAGAACAGACTGTAGATTACAGTAATTAATACACACGGAAGCGGCAAGTACTAATGCCTGTCCTGGTAGGCCCAGATTGTTGGGGACCCTATCTCAACCATATTTGTACCAGTTAGGAGCTTGGCTAGCCCCCCTTCTCCTTACTTTAGGCCACACCACCAATACTTTCGCACAAAGGCTCAAAGGGGGCACCCTGAAGAGCAGAAAGCACCAAATTCAAGTCCCACAACGGTAATACAGGCCTACGCGGTGGACGTACATGAGAAACTCCTTGGGAAAAGGTCTTGATCAATCTATGATTGGCGAAGGATCTCTGAAAAAAGATGGCCAAGGCCGAGACCTGGCCTTAAGGGTGCTCAGCTGGAGACCCAAGTGTAAGCCATGTTGTAAAAATTCCAAAATCCTAGAGATAGAGAAGGTGCGACAAGGGAAACTCTTGGACACACACCAAACTCTGTAGTATAACATGGAAGAAGACTTCTTCCGAGCCTGAATCATGGTCTGCACAACCGTAGCCGACAGCCCCTTCTCCATCAGGATTGAGGTTTCAATAGCCAGGCCGTTAACGCCAGCATCTGTAAATTGGGGTGCCGCAGCGACCCCTGAGTGAGAAGTCCTGAGACGTTGGGCATGAGGTAGCGATTGACTGACATCTGAACTATGTCCGCGAACCAACTCCGTCTCGGCCAGCGAGGAGCCACCAGGATGGTTGGTACCCCCTCCTGGGCTAACTTGCGCAGCACTCGGCACAGGAATGGAAAAGGAGGGAATGCATAAAGGAGCCTGAACTCCGTCCAAGAAAAAGCCAGAGCGTCTGTGGCAAATGCCAGAGGATCTCTTGACAGAGAGACGAACCTTGGGAGCTTGTGATTGTGTCTGGACACAAACAGGTCCACATCCGGCTGACCCCAGCGGAGACACAGGACGTGAAGATCTTGTTGCTGAGGGACCATTCCCCCAGACGAGAGGCACTCCTGCTCAGGGAATCCGCCTCCTGGTTTTCCACCCCAGGAATGTAAACCGCCGAGATGCAGGGAACATTTTCCTCCGCCCAAGTCAGAATTTGGGTCACCTCCTGGAGGGCTCGCTTGCTCCGAGTCCCTTCCTTGTGATTGATGTAGGCGACAGGCATCTGATTGTCCGAGCGAACCTGGATCGTGGGGAGTCAAGCGAAGAAGCACCAAACGTATCGCTCTCAGCTCCAGGAGATTGATGAGCAAGTGGGCCTCCTGCGGCCCCCATTGACCCTGGATCTTCTGCGCTTGCCAAATACCTCCCCAGCCGGTCAGACTGGCGTCCGTGGTAACAACCTCCCACCAAGGAGTCAGAAAAGATCTGCCCACCAAAAGATTTCTGGGGTCCAACCACCACAAGAGGGACTGTCTGGCCAGGGGAGATAGCGAAAATTCTTGGTCCAGGGACTCCTGCGTCCGGTCCCAGCCGGTCAACAGATTCAACTGAAGAAGAGGTCTCATGTGGAACTGGGCGAAGGGCACCGCCTCGAAGCATGACACCATTAGGCCCACCAGTTTCATCCCCAGACGAATCGATGGCCGCTGACAAGACAGCAACGCCTGCACCTGCATCTGGAGGCCCTCCACCTTCTGCTGGGGCAGGAAGACCTTGACCTGAGAGGTGTCCAACGCCATGCCCAGGAAGGACCTCACTGTTGCGGGAGTGATCGAAGACTTGCGGTAATTGATTACCCATCTGATCTCCTCGAGAGTGGTGAACACCGTCCGGGTGTCGCTCTCGGCCTGCTGAAGGGACTGAGACGCAATCAGTAAATTGTCCAGATAAGGCAGCACACGAACGCCCTGATTCCTTAGAATAGCCATGATGCCCGCCAGCACCTTGGTGAAAACCCGAGGGGCTGATGATATCTAGAATGGCAGAGCTACAAACTGGTAATGCTGGTCCTCCAGAGCAAATATCAGGAACCTCTGATGTCCCTGGAATATCGGGATGTGCAAATAGGCATCCCTGATGTCCACCATGGCCATGAAATCGCCGGGCCGAAGCGAGCTCACTGCAGATCGCAAGGGTTCCATACGGAAATGTCGGACTCTGAAGAACCTGTTGAGACCCTTCAGGTCCAGGATAGGTCTCAGCGTTCCATCCTTCTTGGGAACCGTGAACAGATTGGAGTAGAGACCATGGCCGTGCTCCTGGCGAGGCACAGGGCGAATCACTCCTAACCGCAGAAGGTGCTGCACGGCCATGCTCAGGCCCTGTGCCTTCACTGGGTTCTGGGAAATTAGCGACTGAAGAAATCTTGAGGGCAGCCAGACTGCCAGCTCTATTTTGTAACCGGAGGACACCACCTCCTGAAGCCACCGATCCGAGACAGGCTGTCTCCAGATATGAGCAAATAGCAGAAGGCGCCCCCTCATGCCTGAGAGGGCTTGGCAGGGGGCTTGGATTTAGCTCCCCAGGAGGGATTGGGTCGGCCGCGAGACCTACCTAGTCCCCAGGAATCTCTGCGGCCTCCTGAAAAGGAAGCACCTATTCCTCCACGAAAGGAGCGATAGGTAGAAGAACCCCGAAAGGGCCACGCAGGCTTCCGTCGCTGAGGGAGTCTCCCATCCTTGGCCAGGAGGTCCAGACGCTCCCTGAATAACCTGTGCCCCACAAAAGGGATACTAGTGAGTGACTTCTTGGTCGCAGCATCAGCTGACCATTGCCGCAGCCAAAGAGAGCGACGGAGCGCAACAAGCAGGGCCGAAACCCTGGCGCCGAGCCGGACACCATCATCCATAGCGGAGACTACAAACGCAAGAAAAAGTTTTGAGGTCTTTATACTCTTCTGCCCGCTTGCGAGACTTACCAATATCAACAAGACGTCTCACCTTCTCCCTGATGCTTAAAGACAATGGACGCGGCACACACAGGGCGAATGTCAGAACCAACTCACCTGCGCCCTGGTCCTGCGCTGTCTCCAGGCTGCCGGCCGCAGCACCTCCTGCTCGGCGGCCGCGCCAAGCCGCGGCAGCTCATGCGCCGCCGAGCACGGCCGCTCTCCTCCGCGTCCCCGGCTCTCGTGTGCGCGCGAGCAAGTGACTTATATGCCCTCCGGCGGCCCTGCACACAGTGAGCCTGCCGGAGGTTGAATTAAAGGGCCAATGTGGCCAAGGTGTGGGGGCGGAAACGCCCCCAGTACTGGGTCTGGTGCCAATGAGCCCAAGGGAGGTTTTGGGCGATACGCCCTTGTTGTTTGTGAACCAATGTCTGTGAGAGTATGCACCAATCACGCACTCACTTCCCCCCCATCTCTAACCAGGTCTGGTTCCTATAAAGGCTTCACCTTGTCAGTTGCTCAGTGCCTGTGATAGCGCCTTGTACCTAGTTTGTCTTTTGAATTACTCTTTGATTTATCTCCGTTGCCGACCCCAGCCTGAACCGACCATTCTCTATCTGATCTCCGTTGCCGACCCCTGCCTGAACCGACCATTCTCTGTCTGATCTCCGTTGTCGACCCCTGCCTGAACCGACCATTCTCTGTCTGATCTCCGTTGCCGACCCCTGCCTGAACCGACCATTCTCTGTCTGATCTCCGTTGCCGACCCCTGCCTGAACTGACCATTCTCTGCCTGATCTCCGTTGCCGATCCCTGCTTCGTACCCCGACCTCGAGCTGCCTCATCCTTCTGTACCGTTGCGATCTCTGATTACCCGTATTGACCTCTGGCCTGTCCAACAATTGGACTCACTCTGATTCCGCTCTCGTTATTGGTTCTCCTGACCTCCAACCAGTAAGCTCCCATCCTTTGAGCCATTGAAGTCCTGGGGGCAACCGATCCCAGGCAGGCGTGTACTGCGTCCTGGCAAGCGGGGGCTCCTACAGGTGAAGCTGGCTGCATACCTGGAGGGCTGGAGTTACCTGAGCGTGACATTAGAGTACCCTGAGCGTGACAGCGAAGCCCAGCAGCCACCAAGGTGAACGCATGACTAGCCAGCTGATCCATACGCCTATCAGCAGGGTTGCGCAAGGAAGCCGTATCGGGTGACGGCATAACCGTAGTGTTGGATAACCCCGACACAGGGGAATCCACATCGGGGGGGGGCGAGACCAGAGGCGGACCTGCTCCTCCGGGAAGGGATACCGCCTGTCCAGGCCCTTAGGCACAGATGGTAATTTATTAGGTCTTTCCCATGCCATATCTTACTATATTGGAAAAATGGGCCTGCTCAGGGAAGACAAGCCTCTGTCTCTCAGGCCAGAATAAAACACCCTGCTTCCTCTTAGCCGCTTTAGGAGGGACAATATGCAAGGTCTCAAACACTGAAGACAGCAACTTCTCCGTATCGTCAGGGAGCCACATATCCTCGCCTGAGGAAGAACCAGGGTTGCTGTCATAGCCAACCGACTGATCCCCTGAGGAAAAGGAATCCTTAAATAACTCTCCTTCCTCCATGGAGTCCCGACCTCCAAAAAGATCATCACCATCATCACCAAAATCCGAGTAACCCGGCTCGATGTGCCGCTTCTTACTCGTGGCCTTCCCAGGAGCCTGAGATAACTGTCTCTCAAGGCTGGCCACCCGGTGTGCCAAATCGGCTTGGGACCCCCTGCTGGCTTCCCCCTCGCTGAGGGCTGAATGCAGTCGCGGGGGTGTTGTCGAGGCCGCAGGCAAAGGAGGGCTAGGGGCAGAGACGCCCGCCCTATCATGCTCCAAAAATACGTTCCTGGAACAAGTGATACAAGCCGTGCTGAGTCCACCCAGGGGGCTGGTACCGCACAAGAGGCAGAGCTTCACCCGCCCAGATGGGGCCCCTAGCTCACTATCCCCAGAAGCCTCCATTATGGCGATTATAGTGAATTTTATATAGGTTACAAGGCACTAACGGCCCAAACCTAAGAGATCCCCAATTTAGTCCCTCTTATTGTGATCCCTGTTAATGGGAGAGGGTGCGGAGAGAGAGGAGGGGGGGGTGGGAAAGGTCGGAAAAAGAGAAAAAGAGAGGGACTCACAGGACCACCAGCGACGCGCTGGGGACAGCAGGCAGGAAGATGGCACCGGACAGCCACCTTATGCGGTTCTCGAGGGCCCCCCCGCTGCGGGTTCGAAAGCATGCGCCCTCCTCATGGAAAAAAATGGCGCTGAGGCGTGCGACGAGCAAGGAGGAAGGGCGGCACAGACACCACCGAGGCCGCGACCTCAGAACAAAAAGCCCCACCGAAGCGCTGCTCCCGTCCCCCCCTCACAGCACGTCAAGATGGAGGGGTATGTCTGTCAGAGACAGGACAGTCAAAAAACACAGCAGGTGAAGCATGCACAACAATGTCCCCACCCTCAATAGGCTCACCATCGCCTATGGCCGGCTACCCTTTAGGGAGGGTCTGCGGTCCAGAGCCTAGCTCTGTCAACGCCTGACCCCCGGCGTTCATCCTACCTTCACCGTCCCGTCACCCGAAGCTGGGAGGCAATAGTGGGTCCACGGGGACAGTGGAAATAGGGGTGCAGCGGCAGACAGGCTTAGAATGCCCCGCTCAGCTGCAGTATCCAGGAGAGAGTATCCAGGCCGATCCTAGCAGCAGCACTGCAGGATGAACTCTGGGGATTCTACTGAGACACCTCTTTTTATAGGGGACCGGGAGGAGTTACAGCTTTGGATCTTGCAGTAACTGCGCCACCTGGTGGCGGACTACCCAACTGTCATCTCTTTCTGGGACGACCTGGACTGGATATAGTGAAAAAATGTAAACATCCCCACAAAAATGGCGTGGGATCCCACCTTTCCAGCATAACCAGTCCAGGGACCAGCTATGTAGGGCTTGTAGAACAGAGCGCAGAGGCCAGCTTCAGTGCCCCCCCTCGCAGGCTACAAGCCTGCATAGCTTTCGCTGCCCCCAGGCTCTTCTGCCCCCCCCCCAGGCTTTGGGGAGTTAGGTAATGGGCGGGAGCTGGGGGTTAATTGCAAGTCAACTTGTCAGACCCCAAGCCTTGTGAACTTGTATAGGGGTTTCAGGTAACTGTTAACTGTGAAAAAAATTAGATCAGTAAAAATGACCAAAAAATACCGTTTTGTGAGTACTCACCTTTAAAACGGGTATTATGAGTGTGCCATACACTCCACTTTGATGTTCATGACATGTGGGTAATCTACAGTAGAGGTCGAACTTCTGCAGAGATGAATATGCAAAAAAAGAAAGCCCCTCCCAGTCCATATATACCTGGGACCTCCCATCAATTTCCCAGTGTAAAAAAGCAGTAAGGGGACCAGGAAGAACCAATTATAACCTTAACAATCAAAACCAATGGTTCTCCATATAAAAGCCCCAGAATACCTGAAAAAAGGGGTGGGGCGAAGTGGAGTGTATGGCACACTCATAATACCCGTTTTAAAGGTGAGTACTCACAAAACGTTATTATTCTAAGTGTGCCATACACTCCACTTCGATCTTCATGACATGTGGGACATCCAATAGCAGTGTCCGTCATGGGTGGGAACCAGAAAACTTGCAGCTTGCAGCACCTTGCGGCCAAAAACAGCATCCGCTGAAGCCCACACATCAACCTTGTAAAACTTGGAAAAAGTATGAACGGAAGACCAAGTAGCAGCCTTACAAACTTGTTCAACAGAAGCCTGGTGCTGAAAAGCCCAGGATGCACCAACAGCACGAGTAGAGTGCGCAGTGACCCTAAAAGGGGGAATCCTCCCCTTAGCAGAATAGGCCCCAACAATGGCCTGACGAATCCATTTGCTAATCGTAGACTTAGCAGGTGCCAAACCTTTCCTGGGCCCGCAGGGCACCACGAAAAAAGCGTCCGTCTTGCAGAAGGAAGAAGTAGTCACCAAATAGTACTTCACACAGCGAACAACATCCAAATTGTGCAGAACCCTCTCCTTGTCATTGTTAGGCTTAGGACACAAGGAAGGGAGAACAATATCCTGATTGAGGTGGAAAGCAGACACCACCTTAGGAAGGAAATACGGCTTAAAATGAAAAACCACCTTATCCTGGTGTCTCTCAAAGTAAGGGGCCTGAATCGACCTAGCCGCCAACTCAGAGACACGCCGAACAGAGGTAATAGCCACCAAGAAAGAAACCTTCTGAGTCAGAACCGAAAGAGCAATATCCTGTAGCGGCTCAAAAGGAGGACCCTGCAGAGCCGAAAGAACCAAATTCAAATCCCAAACAGGAACTACAGCCTTCCGAGGGGGCCGCACATGTGCGACCCCTTGGAAAAAGGTCTTAACCAGCGGGTGTAAGGCAAAAGATCTCTGGAAGAAAACTGACAGAGCAGAAACCTGTCTTTTCAAAGTACTAAGCTGGAACCCAAGATCCAGATTATGCTGAAGAAACTCCAAAATCCTGGGTATCGAAAACACCCTGCAAGGCAAGGCCCTAGCCTCACACCAATCAATATAGACCCTCCAAGTCCTATAGTAAATGCCAGAAGAGGACCGCTTCCTAGCCCTAATCAAGGTCTGAACAATAGCCTAAGACAAACCTTCCTCTTTCAAAATGAAGGTTTCAGCAGCCAAGCCTTCAAAGCCAGCGTTTGTAAATTGGGGTAAAGTAGTTGACCCTGAGATAGCAGATCTGGCAACAAGGGAAGCTGGTACTGATCTACGGCCCTCCTTACAACATCTGCGTACCAAACCCTTCTTGGCCACCTTGGAGCCACCAGAATTGCTGGTGCTCCTGCTAGAACCAGTTTGCGAACTACCTTGCCCAGCATGGAGACGGGCAGAAACAGGTACAGAAAACCCAGCTCCTTCCAAGCAAGGGACAAGGCATCCACTGCCAGAGATAGAGGATCCTGAGAAAGAGACACAAAGGCCGGAAGTTTGTGATTGTGCCTCGAGGCAAAGAGATCCACCTCCGGAGTCCCCCACTTGCGGAAAAGATCCAGAAAAACCTCGGGGTTGAGAGACCACTCTCCTTGGCGAGAGGATCCCCTGCTCAGGGAATCCGCCTCCGTGTTCTCCACTCCCGGAATGTAGACTGCCGAAATGCAAGGAACATTGCTCTCCGCCCAGTGCAGGATCAGAGAGACTTCCCTGAGGGCACTCCTGCTGTGAGTCCCTCCCTGGTGATTGATGTAAGCTACCGCCGTTCGGTTGTCCAAACGAACCTGAACCGGCAGACCCCGTAAATGTGAGGTCAGCTGAGCCAGAACCAGCCGGATGGCTCTGAGCTCCAAGACATTGATGGGGGTGTGAGCCTCCTGAGGGCCCCATACCCCGCTGAATGACTGATGACTTTTCCAATAACCTCCCCAGCCCGACAGGCTGGCATCCGTGGTAACCGGCTCCCAATAAGGGACCAGAAAGGATCTGCCCTTCAACAGATTGCTCGATTCCAGCCACCACCGAAGGGACTGCCGAACCCTGGGAGACATCCTGAAAGGTTGATCCAATGACTGCGGACACCTGTCCCAATGTGCCAATAGGTGAAGTTGAAGAGATCTCACGTGAAACTGTGCAAACGGTACTGCCTTCGAAGGAGGGTACCATCAAGCCCACCAGTTTCATCCCCTGTCGGATAGAGGGACAAGGATTGGCCAGAAGAAGGCGGATCAGACACTGAATCCCCTGCACCTTGGTCTGGGGCAGAAACACTCTGACCTGAATGGTATCCAGATTCATGCCCAGAAATGAAATCACACGAGACAGAGAGAGAGAAGACTTGGGGCGGTTGATCACCCACCCGAACCTCTCCAGGGTCCAGCTCCGCCTGACGGAGGGAAGAAGCTGAGATCAACAGGTTGTCCAGATAAGATTCACAATGCGAATGCCCTGAGCTCTGAGCAGAGCCCTTATTCCCGCCAAGACCTTGGTGAAGACCCTCGGCGCCGAGGTCAGACCGAAGGGAAGAGCTACAAACTGAAAATGTTGATCCTCCACCACAAACCGGAGGAATCTCTGATGTGCCTGAAAAATCGGAACATGCAGATACACATCCTTGATGTCTATGGATGTCATAAAATCCTCTTGGCAAAGGGAATTGATAGCTGAGCGCAGAGTCTCCATGCGGAACTTTTTGGCTCTGATAAACCTGTTGAGAACCTTGAGATCTAGAATGGGTCTCACCGAACCCTCCTTTTTGGGAACCGTGAAAAGGTTGGAGTAGTAACCCCTGCCTCTCTCCGACGGAGGCACCGGGCATATAACCCCCATGTCCAGAAGGTTTTTCACTGCTAACAGGAGCTCCTGTGCAGCCTGAGGGTCCGAGGGCACCTGAGACCTTAAGAATCTTAGGGGCGGCCAGTACTCGAGCAGTTTGTACCCGGAGGAGACCACTTCCAAGATCCAATTGTCTGTGACCTCCCGGGCCCAGACCTGGAAGAAGAGCCGCAGCCGTCCCCCCACCCTTGCAGGTGAGGGCGCCCCTTCATTGCTGAGCCGGTTTAACGGCACGCTTGGGCTTGGAACCCCAGGCAGCCGCGGGACGTGCCCGAACTCTGCCCCTGTTCCAGGGCGAGCCCCTGACACCCGAGAAGGCCAAACCCCTAGCCGCTCTGGCTCCTCGAAAGGAAGGAGTGAACGAGCCAGCCCCCCGAAAGGGACAGCGCTGTTTCTTCCGCTGAGGTAACTTACCTCCTTTAGCAACAGCATCCAATTTATCTCCAAACAGCTGCGTACCCAAGAAGGGAAGAGCTGTGAGCGACTCTTGGCCCCAACGTCCGCCGTACACTGGCGGAGCCAGACCAATCTGCGCATAGCCACCAGTAAGGCTGAAGTCCTACTACACACGACAATAGAATCTTCCATAGCAGCCATGACAAAATCCATGAACAATTCACATCTCTTAAAGTGGACCAACACCCTGAGGTGATCGGCCCGGGAATCTATAAGATTCCCGGGCCGATCACCTCACACACCGCGGGACATCCGAGATCGGGATGTCCCGTGGGGTGAACCCCCCCTGAACACCCCAAATCCACCTACCTGGTCCTCGGCAGCCGGCCGCCGCTGCCTCCCTCGCGCCCCTCTAGGCGCGCGCGTGCCCACGCCGGCCGTCTCTGAATGGCCGGCGCGGGCGCGCACACGTCAAGAGTGACGCGCGGGAGGCGCCGACGGGCAAGCTGCTTGTACGTTGCTGTCAATCAGCTTGTCCGTCGGCGCCGATTGGACGGCGCGGCCACGTGGGAGCGGGGAGAGGTGAGTTTTGGGGGCTTTCTGGGGGGTTTCACACAGCGGGGCACCCCCGATCGGGGTGCCCCGGGGAAGTGGACCAATACCCAGGATAGTCAAAATCCTGGGTGTTGGTCCACTTTAAGGGTAGCGAACTCAGCGCAAGCTGGATCAAACTGAGAGTCATTCAGCCAGTCCCTGATAAGAGACCTGGTAGCAAGCGACACCAGGGCAGATGCACAAACAGGCCGCAGGGCCGAGCCCACGCTGGGAAATGCGTGGCACGCCATCTGATCAAGGCGCTTATCCTCGCCATCCTTAAGGGAAGTGGCTTCAGGGGTGTTCAGCACAGAAGAGTTGGTCAAACCTAAAACTGGCGCGTCGACCTCGGGAGGAGAAGACCAGCGCTTAACCGCCTCCACCGGGAAAGGATACTTCTTATCCCATCCCTGAGGAACACCAGGAAGCCGACTGGGCCTCTCCCATTCTCTAAGGATCAGTGCATCAAAGTGACCTGGGTAGGGAATTCCAGACGGGGCTTGTGGACCCCCAAAATTCCCCCTTCTTGAGAGATTTCCTCAGGCGGTTCAATATCCAACACCTCCAATAGATGTGACAAAACAGTGGCCGTATCTACGGCATCCCCCAGCACCTGCCCGACATCGGCATCCCCAGACTGAACATAGTCAGCCTCTGTTTCCTCATACAATTCCCCCTCCTCTAACGGGGAATAATCTGACAAATCAACAGAATCATCGTCAACATCCCACAAGGGCTGGGCCGACGACAAATGTCTCTTTTTAGCCTGGGCCTTCTTGCCCACCGTGCTAGCAATAAATTTCTCGATGCTGGCCAACCTAGCACAAACATCAGAGTGCGACTCCCCGCTGGCACCAATGTCACTTGGGGTACGGATAAGGCGGGGAGGGGAAGGCGATGAAGCGGAAGGAGCCGATCCAGAAGGCTGGGTACCAGACTGCCGCGTTATGGCCTTTTGTGCACATTCTCCCCCGCAAGGGATACCCCACACCCCACACATGGCCCGGATTGTCCCAGAGGGAGCCCGAGCCCAGTATCCTGCAGAGCCTCCATATGGTGATTTTTGTGGTCAGTCGCAAGACCGCAGGGAATTTACGCCTAAGCAACCGAGATGCCCCTTAAAAGTCCCGGTGGGAGGATTTGAGGTGATCAATTTTACACTAGGTACCCCAGGACCAGGAGGAACCCCTTAATATGCACAAACACAATGCAATCTGTAACACACAAACAGGCATCATAAGTGCAATCCCCTATATATATAAGGCAATAACACATACATAATTATATATATAAATATATATATATATATATATATATATATATATATATATATATATATATATATATATCCCAGCTCCAGACATGCGATAACCAAAAACAAATAGACACACACACATGCCCGCAAATCAGTGGGGGCTAAGGAAGTGGCCACCCGGCCCTTACCACCAGGAGCGCAGCTCAGCAACAGCAATCCAAAATGGCCCCCGAGAAGTGCCACATGCAGAAAGACAGGAAGAGAAAGGGGAGGGCGGGCCAGCGCATGACGCGCGCTTGCCAGGCCATGCCCCCCCTCCCAGCAACGCGGATCCCAAGGATTGAGCCACAGAATCGCGCCAAAGAAGGGGGCGGGGCTGAACACAGCCTGAGGGGGAGAAGCTCCCCAGGCTAAATCAAAGGCACCAGATATGGTCTCAGAAGTGAAAACATCCTGTCAGTCAACACACACACACACAGTGAAACTCACACAGCCACACACACAGGGGCATAGGAGAACGAAACCGAAATAACGGCCAGGCAACCCCCCCGCTTGGAGGGGAGTAAGGGACCCAGAAGGGGGGGAACCCTGCCAGAATCCGGCCATAAGCATAGAGGGACGGGGCATCCCACACCAGGATCACCAAAACCTGGGTAACCGCCTACCCCATAGTGAGGTCTCACAGTGGAGCAATGCTCCTTCCGCACCCATAGGGTGCTGCCTACCTTCACCAGGACCCACAGCCTAAGCTGGGAGGCTCAAATAGGGGCAATTTAGAAAGGGTCCTGGCAGCAATAGGGACAATAAACGGCCGGGCGCGGGCCCGGATTACCTGTAAGTAAAGAAGTCTTCATCTTCTGTCTTGTCGCCTTCCCTGCAGAGAAGGAACTGGAAAATTGGTGGGAGGTCCCAGGTATATGGACTGGGAGGGGCTTTTTTTTTTGCATATTCATCTCTGCAGAAGTTCGCCCTCTACTGGAGATTACCCACAGGTCATGAAGATCAAAGTGGAGTGTATGGCACACTTAGAATATAATTTTTTACTCCCCTCTGATACTCAGCTCTGATGTCCCTTGATAAGCCATTTTCATGGTAGTCACCAAGCAATACACCCACCTTCTCGCTTCATCCTCACAAGCGCAAATCTATGGAGCTTTTTTTTAACTTTTGTTACTATTTTTACCCTATTCCCACAATAAAAGTTGGTAAAAATCCCCACATTTGTGTCAATGAATTGGGAGAGAGGTATCTGTCAATCTATACTCCCTTGCCATGTATAATGGTTGCAGAAGACTTACTTGTAGGAAAGGGAAACTCCTTATTGCAGTCAAGGTGGAGTTGGGCTTCCAGAGACAGAGTGTCAAATCTGTTCACAAAGAATTCCCAGCTCAGCGCTGGGATGTCCTGCTTCAGAAAGTGGAGAAGGAGCAGCTTGCTGAGAATGGTGGGGCGATCCTTCACCACAGTGTCAAACTGAAAATCCAGGCAGAGGCAAAGACCCTGCAGGAGAAGGAGAGAATATGTCCAACACCAACTTATGACCATTGGATTTACACACAAACGGGATGCCTTTCTTGTCTAGGATATCCTGGAGACTAGTGCTGTGTTAAAGACCTCATGGACATTTAAAGCATACCTAAAGTCCAAGTCTAAGACTTTTGGCCTGCACAACAGCGATCACCCAGGACATCCCAATGTAGGATGTAATGAGGCTTGGTAAGACCCGTGCTGACTAGCAGGCAATCATGTTTACAGAGTGCTTGAGCACACCTGCCCATCTCATTTTTTGGTTTTCCTAGGCCTCATTAAGCACCCAGGGATAGCTATTAAGAGAACCTAAAACATAATTGCCTTTAGATCTGCATTAATCAACTGAAGAAGAAAAGGAAGGCAGCAGACATGGCTGACCTGTGGAGTGCGTCACCACAGGGCATCATCCTAATCTCTTTCTCTCTGTAAAGTGGTTGCCAGTCAACAGCCTTCAGTCATCCCTTTAGAGAAAAAGCTCTCAGTTATCTTTCTATACCTCCACGCTTTTATGAACACTTCCTATATTTTTAGTTTTCCCTGTCTCTACAGCATCTCCAGCTATTTTTATCTTTCTTACCCAGCAGCCCTTATATTTCTGCCTTTGCTTGTCTTCATCTTTCCCTATTTTGAACCCTCCATCTCTCTTTTCCTACTTCTTTTTCTCTTTTTCAATATTCCTCCATCTCACTTTTACATATTTCAACTCTTTTACTTCCCCCCATTCCATCCCCTCAACATTCTTTTTTCACCATTCCTTCTCTTCCCTCGTTTAACCACATACCCTTCAGCATTTCCTTATATTTTTCCTCTTCTCTCTCTTTTCTGCTTGACCCTGTCCTGCTTTCCCTATCTTTCTTTCACATTCTTACTTTTACATTCTGTCCATCTCTGTTCCATTCTCCCTCTGTGACCTGCCTCCATAATTAGGACTGATTCCGAGCCTCAGTGTAAAGGCTAATTTTTGTGTGAAAGCAAATTCACAGGCTGGGAACTTCTGTTTGCTCGTGTGATTCATAGCTGCATGCGAGACGGGTTTGTTCGTGCGAACGTCATCGAAAGTGCTTGGGGAAAGCTTTCATTCCAGATGAGCCTTTTTATTTTTGGCCTACTAAAGTGCATCTTAAAGCAAGTTTTTCCCATTTTTAATCCCTTCCCACTGTGGGTAAATGCAGGTAATTTTTGTGACTATTTTGGTCATTTTTTCATTTTGTTTTTCATTAGATACAAATTTTACCTAATGAAAAAAAGTTTGGCCCGAATTTAGTTTTTCATTTTTTGGTCACTTTGCAGCTTTGCCGGCGTCCAGCAGGGAAAGTGACAGCAGGGCATTTTTGTTACTTTTCTTTGTTTATTTCCACTTAAATAAAAACATGCCCCTACCCCAAAGCCAACCACGCTGGACACCAAGCTTAAAGTGGACCAACACCCAGGATTTTGACTATCCTGGGTTTTGGTCCACTTCAGGGGGGCACCCCGATTAAGGGTGCCCCGCTGTTTGAAACCCCCCAGAAAGCCCCCAAAACTCACCTCACCACGCTCCCACGTGGCCGCGCTGACCAATCACCGCCGACGGACAAGCGGGTGACAGCGGCGGACAACACAGCGCGTCCGCCGCCGCCGCCGATGAGGTAAGTTTTTGGGGGGTTTTGGAGGAGGTCCCTCACCGCGGGACATCCCGATCTCGGATGTCCCGCGGTGAGGGAGGTGATCGGCCCGGAAATCTTATAGATTCCCGGGCCGATCACCCCTGGGTGACAGTCCACTTTAAGGGCTTGTAACTCAGGGTTCAGAGGCGGCGCCATTGGCAACCTCTGTCCCTGAAAATTACAAGCCCTTATACCCATTGGTATGGGCTTTGGGCCCTTCCAGTGGTGCCTTGGGCACCCCTTGAGGAACCCCGTGCCCACACGAATAGGCACCAGGCTCTTCTGCACCCACAATTTCCCAAGTGGGTAACCTGTCATTTTACCGGTATGTCTCCTGGGTCCGAGTCCTGACCCTGGTGAACTGGTATAGTAGTCCCCTGGACTCCTCACCATTTCATTTCATTGATCTTTATTGCTACTGCTATATTGCTATTATAAGTTCAACATCAAAGATGTTAAAGAAAAACACATTTAATTTTAATTTTATTTAGTTTCTTGTATTGGTTTTAATTAACTTAATTACCTTCCCCAGACGGGTTCCCACAAAGGCTCCTTTAAATTAATGTTGGTGGGGCATCTAAGGAAGCTCTGGTGCCATTTGGTGAGGAGAGGAACACAGGTTCCCGCTTATCATCCCGGCTCCTTACTGGGGACTGATGAGCCGCTGTGGAGCGGCTTTTATAGTTAGATGTACCCTTGTGTCACCATCCTAGGAAATGCTAAGGATAGAAGCTAGGACTCAAAGTGCAGAAAGTCAGCCTTCTCTGTTCTGTCATATATGGCTCCACCTGGGTTGGATGACAGCTGGGAGTGAGAGTGGGAGGAGGGTGGAGTTTAGTGAGCTATGAATGGCACCTGTGAAAGCACTATTTAAGACAAAAATAAGCAGGGGGCATGGTTCCGTTCTTGGTCCTTTACAACCATTGTGGGGCCCGCATCGGAAAGGAGCAGCCAGGGCCGGAAATGAGGAAGGGGATTTCCTCATTCACGCAGCAGACATGAGTAAGGAAGTACAGTGCTGGAGCTAAGCTTGCAAAGTTAAGCTGCTGTTAATTTTTTTTTTACCTTTGCCTGAAAAATTCCTTCAAGCAAGTTTTACAGCCTTACGACCTTCCATTGTATGAAAGTGCAAGCCTGACTGCACCCACAACATATATTAGAATGATACATACTAATTTGTGTGTAAAAAGACAAAAAAAGATTTTGTTAGATAAATGCAATATGAATGTGAATAATAAGGTTGTTACTGGACTGAGGCAAGGACCCTCATATCTCGTAATTAGATCTGGGTGGTTCAGCTGCATCAACAGCCACATTATTTAAATGAAATGGAGGAGGAAGAAAAAAACATGATCCATTTTTTTTTTGCCTGGATACAGCTCTTGCAAAAGAAGAACAACCAAATGCAGAAAATGTACCTGTAAGGCTGGACGTTTGATCGTGTCCAAAAGGAGTCCAGCTCGGGTGGCCACTGCTGGGTTGACATCTTCCACAGCGGTAAGGAAGCAGCAGAAGGCATGAGCCAGAGAATACTTTAACAAGTGGTTCTTTGTTAGCGAATGAATATCCAAAAAACGGCAGAGCACCGCCACCTTCTCCACTAAAAGGAAATACAATTCTGTGAAACTCACCTGTAGAATTGTTTTTGAATATATCCAGTCCAGGTCGTCCCAGAAGTGATGACAGTTGGGTAGTCCGCCACCAGGTGGCGCAGTCACTGCAAGATCCAGAGCTGTAACTCCTCCCAGCCCCCTATTAAAAGAGCTGTCTCCATAGAATTCCCAGAATGTCAAAAAGCGGTAAATGAGACAGGCCGGGAGGCCAAGAAACCATGGTAACTCACATAGTTTTTTGTTGGAGAGAGTACATGCTGAAGCTAAGGACAATGGTCCAATACAAAAAGGTAATCACCATAACAGGCAAACAAGAGATAATGAAACAAGGGCGGGGTGGGACGACCTGGACTGGATATATTCAAAAACAATTTTACAGGTGAGTTTCACAGAATTGTATTTTTCACTATATCCAGTCCAGGTCATCCCAGAAGTGATGACAGTTGGGACATCCAAAAGCAGTGTCCATTTAGGGCGGGATCCCCAGTGCGGAACAGCAAGTAGTTCATCTCAGTACCGCCTTAAGCACCTTTCGGCCAAAAGCAGCGTCAGCTGAGGCCCTAACAGCAACCTTATAAAACTTAGTAAAGGTATGAACAGAAGACCAAGTAGCGGCCTTACAAACTTGTTCAACAGAGGCCTGGTGCTGAAAAGCCCAGGAAGCACCAATAGCTCTAGTAGAATGAGCTGTAAAACGAAACGGGGGATCCTTCCCCTTGGCAGAATACGCTTGCACCACCGCCTGTCTAATCCACTTACTGAGAGTGGACTTGGCCGGAGGCAAACCCTTTCTGGAACCTTCAGTGAGAACAAAGAGTGAATCCGACTTCCTGAAGGATTCAGTCGCAACCAGGTAGTACTTAAGGGCCTCCTTTCTTTAGAATTAGACGGTTCTGGACACAGGGAAGGCAAAACAACTTCCTCATTAAGATGAAAGGGAGAAACGACCTTAGGCAAAAAAATCAGGTTTAAAGCGAAAAACCACCTTATCCTTATGCCGCTCAAAGTAAGGAGGTTTCATACAAAGAGCCGCCAGTTCTGACACACAGCGCACCGAGGTAATAGCCACCAAAAAGACCACCTTTAGGGTCAAGACAGACAATGCAGCGTCGCACAAAGGATCAAAGGGGGGACCATGGAGAGCAGAAAGCACCAAATTCAAATCCCACGCCAGTAATACAGGCTTACGCGGTGGACGTACATGGGTAACTCCTTGGAAAAAAGTCCTGATCAGTCTATGATTGGCAAAGGATCTTTGGAAGAAGATGGCAGGAAGAGACCTGGCCCTTGAGGGTGCCCAGCTGTACACCCAAGCCTAAGCCGTGTTGTAAAAATTCCAAAATCCTAGAAATAGAAAAAGTGCGACAAGGGAAACTCTTGGATTCACACCAAGCAATGTAGGCATGCCAAACTCTGTAGTAAATCATGGAAGAAGACTTCTTCCGTGCCTGAATCATGGTCTGAACAACCGTGGCCGACAGCCCCTTTTCCATTAGGATTGAGGTTTCAATAGCCAGGCCGTCAAAGCCACCGTCTGTAAATTGGGGTGCCGCAGAGATCCCTGAGTGATGATGTAACGATCGACTGACATCTGAACTATGTCCGCGAACCAACTCCGCCTCGGCCAGCGAGGAGCCACCAGGATGGTTGGTACCCCCTCCTGGGCTATCTCGCGCAGCACTCGGCCAGGAGTGGAAACGGAGGAAATGCATAAAGGAGCCTTCACCGTCCACGGAATCGCCAGAGCGTCTGTGGCGAAGGCCAGAGGATCTCTTGACAAAGAGACGAACCTTGGAAGCTTGTGATTGTGTCTGGACACAAACAGGTCCCCGTCCGGCTGACCCCAGCGGAGACACAGAGCGTGAAAGATCTTGTTGCTGAGAGACCACTCCCCCAGATGAGAAGTCCCCTTGCTCAGGGAGTCTGCCTCCTGGTTTTCTACCCCGGGGATGTAAACCGCCGAGATGCAGGGAACATTCTCCTCGGCCCAAGTCAGAATCTGGGACACCTCCTGAAGGACTCGCTTGCTCCGAGTCCCGTCCTGGTAACTGCTGTAGGCGACAGCCGTCTGATTGTCAATTGGACAAGCACCAACCGAATCGCTCTCAGGTCCAGAAGATTGATGGGTAAGTGGGCCTCCTGCGGCCCCCACTGACCCTGGAACTTCAGCGTTTGCCAAAAACCTCCCCAGCCGGTCAGACTGGCGTCCATGGTAAGTATCTCCCACCGGGGAGTCAGAAAGGACTCACCCACCAACAGATTGCTGGAGTCCAACCACCACAAGAGCGACTGTCTGATCAAGGGGGACAGTGAAAATTCCTGATCCAGGGACTCCTCCTACTGCAGGGGAGTGCGCCTGCGCGCTGGACGCAGGGTGCGCGCGTGTGTCTCCCTGGCTACCGCTGACACGCGCGCATTAACTCGGTCTGCGGCGCACATTATGACGATGAGGTGGTGTTTTTGACGCGGCGCGTTATTACACACCTGAACCTGGGGGAACATCAGCATGGTATTTAAGCAGACTGGACAATGTATGGCTTTACACCCTGACGAAGTGGTTGCTATTGGAAAACACGCAACGCGTCGGTGTTGCCAGGCCGTGCAGTGGTGGGACAGGAGCTCCTGAGACACTGGTGATATTTTGATTATTCCTTATATGCTTCATTACCTTCCCCTGTTGATGCTTATATGTGTATTTATCCTTCATGTTTTATCACAGTATTGATTTATAGATGTGTGTTCTGTAATTGATTTGATTTTGATATATGAATTGGATGGGTTTAGCACTTAGCACTTTATTGGGTGGGGGGGCACATTACATGTGTGTATGTATTTTGTAAATTTGTATTTTTGCAATCATTGCACATTGGCACCTTTTAATCCAGCGTGGATGTAATTCCTCCACGTGCTCACATTGTTGTTCTTTGCACATTTTCTGTCTTGCACTGTGGCCAGTTGGCAGCATTACATACTCTGCCTTCATTGTTTATAGCCATCAGGGACGGTGTGTTTTTATATTGGTCTGGAACCATATACTGTTGTAAGCATGGGTGGCTCACACTTATGCTCTTTAATGATATAAATATATATATATGTTGGAGTAGAGCCCGGTCATTTGATCTGACCTCTTCCGCCGGTCTTCTTTTTTCCTTTTTATTTTTATGTATTTTAAATGTTTGTTATCTGTACGTGTATGGACTAGCCTTAAGTATTTACATTCATATAATAATTTTTACTAACAATAAAATTTACTTTGATATTATCTTTGGGTGTGCGGCCGTTTATATTGCCCCATAGGGACCTTTCTGGCGGTCCCATTTATTAGTGCAATAGATTATCCCTCGCTCTTGTAGGTAGGGGGCAATCGGTTCTAGCACCCCACATAGACACAGTGGTGCGGAGTGTCTTGTTGTTTTTCACTTGATCAAGGGGGACAGTGAAAATTCCTGATCCTGCGTCCGGTCCCAACCAGTCAACAGATTCAATTGAAGAGGTCTCATGTGGAACTGGGCTAAGGGCACTGCCTCGAAGCAGGACACCATGAGGCCCACCAGCTTCATCCCCAGACGGATAGATGGTCGCTGTGAAGCCAGTAGGGCCTGCACCTGCCTCTGGAGGCCCTCCACCTTCAGCTGGGGGAGGAATACCTTGACCTGAGAGGTGTCCAACGTCATGCCCAGGAAGGACCTCACCATTGAGGGAGTGATAGAAGACTTGGGGTAATTGATTACCCATCTGAAATCCTCGAGAGTGGATAACACCGCCTGGGTGTCGCTCTCGGCCTGCGGAAGGGACTGAGCCGCAATCAGCAAATCGTCCAGCTAAGGAAGAACCTGAATGCCCCGGTTCCTCAAGATGGCTATGATGCCTGCCAGCACCTTGGTGAACACACAGGGAGCTGAGGCTTTCCTGAATGGTAGTGACACAAACTGGTAATGCTGATCCTCCAGCGCAAACCTCAGGAGCTTATGATGCCCCTGAAAAATCGGGATGTGCAAATAAGCATCCTTGATGTCCACCATGGTTATGAAGTCGCCGGGCCGAAGCGAGCTCACCACGGACCGTAAGGTTTCCATGCGGAAATGTCTGACTCTGACAAACTTGTTGAGACCCTTCATATCCAAGGTTGCAGCGTTTCGTCCTTCTTGGGCACCGTGAACAGAGACAGGATTAGAACCCTTCCTGGCGAGGCACGGGACAAATCAAGCCTGATATCAGAAGGCTCTGAATGGCCACCTTTAGGCTCTGCGCTGTAAAGGAGTTCCGGGAAATCCGCGACCGAAGAAATCTTGAGGGCGGCCAAACTGCCAGCTCTATTTTGTACCCAGAGGACACCACCTCCTGAATCCACCAATCCGAGACGTGCTGTCTCCAAATGTGAGCAAAAAGCAGCAGCCGCCCCCCACCCGGATGGGTGAGGGCATCTCCTCATGCCTGAGAGGGCTTGGCAGGGGGTTTGGATTTAACTCCCCAGGAGGGATTGGGTCGACCACGAGACCTACCTCGTCCCCAGGAATCTCTGCAGCCACCTGAAAATGACGCAGCAATGATGCAAAACGCTTTACTGCGCGCCCCCCCCCCCCGCTGCAGGCGCAAAAAGAGGCGCCCGCAGCGCCTAAAATGACGCTGAGAGTGCAGGAAGGAGGGCTGCCCACGGAGGAGCCCCCCCCCCGGACGCGGAGTGCGGCATGCCCATACCACATGCCGAGGCCTCGCCTAAAAGAAGGCCGCTCCCGCCCCCCCCCCTCACAGCTACAAGATGGAGGGGAAGGAGAAGAGGTGAGGGAACGAGGGAAAGGTGAATATGCACAGCTGCCAGCAACAACAAAGTCTGAGGTAAAAAAGACGTAAAAGTGAGGTAAAAAGCACAACATATGAAAATAAAGCTAGTGGGCACAGATAAGGGCATAAACCCCGGGCAATTCGGTGGTTCCCCCCCCCCCCAATAGGCTCACCATCGCCTATGGCCGACTACCCTTTAGGGGAACGTCTGCGGCCCAGAGCCTAGCTCTGTGTACGCCTGACCCCGGCGTTCTCCCTATCTTCACCTGTCCCGTCAGCCAAGGCTGGGAGGCATAAATGGGTCCACGAGAACAGAGGTAATAGGGGTGCAGCGGCCGACAGGCTTAAAATGCCCCGCTCAGCTGCAGTATCCAGAGAGAGTATCCAAGGTGATCCTAGCAGCAGCTACTGCAAGATGAATTCTGGGAATTCTATGGAGACAGCTCTTTTTATAGGGGGCCGGGAGGAGTTACAGCTCTGGATCTTGCAGTGACTGCACCACCTGGTGGCGGACTACCCAACTGTCATCACTTCTGGGACGACCTAGACTGGATATAGTGAAAAGAAATCCAAAGGAAGGACACTTAGATACAATATAGCAGAATGAACATTTGTTAAATGGTTATCTGTGATGGTTCCAAATTTAATGTACCACAGATGAACAGATATGGCTCAAATCATTCTGATAAATAACACCTGACCAAAAACAAACTAAACACTAACCCACAGAAAAATGAAGCAGATATTTACAGTACATAATAAACCAAACCAGAGCAGATATATACTATATATATATATATATATATATATATATATATATAGGCGGTCTCATGGCACATGCATGGGCATATTAATGATTGGAATAGCGCTCTGTTTAGACACAGAGCTCGGCAATATGGAGCTGAAGCAGCCGCATCCCCAGTTTTAGACATGGGCGTACTCCCTTCCCAGCCTATCTAAATGGGGGAAGGCCAGCAGCCTGCCTGAATCTTTTAGAATCCAGGGCCAGCCACACAGAATCACTGAATTTTGTTCCGCTACGGATCATATTTAACTATTAACCTATCCACGCTACACTGAAGCAGGATGGGGGAGATACAAATAAAAAAAACACATAACTTATCCAGGCCCCTGAGCTGTCCCCCCGTTCTCCCGCAGCTGCCGAAGGTAAGGAAGCAAAGCCGCAGTGCCGTATGGAGCCCCATGAGTATGGGGTTGGAGATATGGGTTTTTCTTTTGTAACCACACCCACACTCGGCGACCCAGCGCCAGGGCAGGGTGGCAGGATGGGGAGGGGCGTTTTCACTGAAGTTCCACTTTAAAGTGGTAGTTGTTCACAACCTGGTGAGATTTGCCATTACACATACCTGCTTCAAACCTCATCTTCCAGTCTTTGCTGTTAAAGTTTGTGTTTATAATTGTCCAAAAAATATCGGCCCCATAAGGAAGAGACAGAGCGTGGAGGAGCAATGGCACCGCCAGAGACGACAGCTGGGAAAACTCAGATTTCAAGACCCGCCACAAGCTAAAAAAAAGACAAACTCAATTACTGAAAAATTTCCAATCATCTGATAAAATCCAATCTTACCTAAGACATTGTTATCTGATCTTTAATATAAACAGTTTTTGTATTTTGTTGGGCAAGGTTGACAAGTCAGTTTTCTACATTAAAGTGGACCAACACCCGTACACCTGTACAGCCGCAATAAGTCAGTAATCCTTACCTTGGCCTCAATTCTCCGCCAGGAATACAGTGCTGTGATTGGCCATCTGGTGCATACATTGGTAGTGATGTTCCCGCGTCCAGAAAACCCCGCCCACCTGAGTGCCAGCAGCCAATCACAGCTCTGTATTTCTGGCAGAGACTAGGGTAAAGATTATGGTCCAACGGGTAACTTATGTGCGGAGGGGGGCTCCAGCATTCCGGATGCCTCCTTCAGACTGTCTTATAGCAGTTGTGCGCATGTTGGTCCACTTTAAAGGGGCAAAACAGTGTTATACAAAAAATATACCAAGCAGAATTATTTCAGAATGTTTCAGAAAAAGCCACTGAGGTCCTAAATAGTGAGGACAGATGTGCCATAAAGAAACCTTTTAATCTGACAGGTACTCCTGCCCTCTATACCCCAACCATTTAACCCATATATTTCTTACCCCTCCTTACAACCTCCTCAAAGTGATTAATTAGGACTCCTAGGGAGCAGAGACAATTGCATATCGACCATGGACTCATAGTGAACTATTGTCAATTAAACAGATGCCCGACCCAGATAAGAGACCTATGGCCTTTTGTAAATACTTGATGCGGGTGGGTTAGACATATAGTTGCTCATGTCAAGATCTGGAACAAATACTAGATGTAGTACAGACCATACCACCTACATTATTGAGCAGTGAGGGATAATTCTTCTCCAGAATCTGACAACTATGAGGGGAAACCACATTATGGGAATGGAGATGAGCTAGCAGAATCAGGAACCATGTTTTTGAAAGCTCTAGAACAATAGGGTTGATTCAGAGCCCCTTTCTTGTATTTTTTTGTGTGAAAATTTCTGTTCTCAGCCATTTTTTCACCTCACTCAATTCAGCAAAGCCTTTTTTTCTGCAAGAATTGTTATGTGAAATGTTTTCTTTTTTGTGTGATGTTTTGTTTGGTAGCAAGACCTCCAAAAAAATGTTGAGAAAGGGGCTCTGAATCAACCCTAATGAGCAAAAGATAAGATGCATGAAAGCTCAATTACTTTAAGTGATACCACAATGGATACGGAATCAAAGCAGTCAATGGAAAAATACTTCTACTGTCTTCAGATGAGATGGGCGGACATGGGCTATGACAAAAATAACAATTTAGGTTCAAGGATTCTTTTAGCTGCCTTTATAAATGGTATGGCTAAACCAATATATACTGTCTGCTTCTATCAAGAAAGTTAAGATTCTAAGGTATGTACTAGATACTTGTTTTGATGTTAAATGTCTGTCTAAAGAAGCATCTGAAGTATCCACCTTTTTTCTTATTGTATATAAACCCCGAGCTTGATGTATTAAAGAGGACTCAGAATCAAAGCTGACCTTGAGTGTTGTCTGATTCTTATATCGATATAACCTTTAATTTGACTTACCCAGGTAATCAGGACAGGAGTACTTGCCCTGACAGTAGGTGGGATCATATTAGGTGGTATTTGGTGAGGCTGCAGACTGACCCCTCAGTTGACTTGCTGCCATCTATGCTCTACACAAGCCGGATTTGCACATTTTTTGTGTAATTCTTACCTAAATGGTTGTTTTGTGTGTTTTTAGCAAGGTTATAGGTGAAAACCCACGCGGTAATTAGAAAAGAAAGAGAATTAGAAAAGAAACAAAAAAGTTAGGGACTAGTGTTGGGCAAACCTGAACCGCAAAGTTCGGGTTCATACTGAACTTTGAGAGTTTATGTTCCCAAACCTGAACATGGACTTCAGCCAGAACATGGAAAAGCTGCCCATCAACCAGCTTCACCTAAAGTGCGAACAACTTACCTGAGCCCTGCGATCCGTTCCTGTCAGCAGTCGACGTTCCTTACAAATGGGCTACGGCCAGGGCCACAGAAAGATGGCCACCGCTCCCATGAGTGTGGACAGTCCTAGTGCCAGCACTGCCGAATCCGAACTTTGGGGGTTTTGCTCATCCCTGTTAAGGACACCTGTTCTAGATTATCAAAAGGCAAACCCCCATTTTACCCAGTAAACACCACCTTGCTTGCTGACTCCTGGGTCTCTATGTCTGAGAAAGAGGAAGGCTACTGTACCCACCTATTTGACACCTAATTGAGCCACAAGAGTCCTGTGTACAGCAATGTACCTTAATATGAGCATGTGCTCTTGTATGTAGGCCAGAAAGGGGAGGTGGTCCTTCTTGGCAATGTACAAACACTCGCCATGCAGACACAAAATCTTCAAGCAGTTTAGCATGTTAAAGAGGATATCTGGCTCATCAAATTTGGTCATCTCCTAAAAAAATAATAATTCCCAACATATAAAATATGACAATTCCTATGGTAACATATTTAAACAAAACATAGCCATTGAAAATATTTTGTCAAAAACAAAAGAGCTCCATCACCCCATCTGTATATGAGATGATATTAAAAGAGCACGAAATGTATACTAATAAAAATCAATATAAACATGTCTGTTAATGAGAGGGGGAGTCACTTATACACCTGAACTGAAAGAATCTTCTGCCAAGCTTGTGTTCTATTCTCTCATGGTAGGAATAAAATCCAGGGGTGACAGGTGGAGGCTGATTCACTACTAACGCCAGGTATTGCCAGATGAGCGTGTGTATAGCGGCGCTTAGAGCGACAGCTAATAGACACTGTAAGCAGAATGTCTCTGTCGCTCTAGTAACCTGGCCGGCATTGATGAATGTGACGTGTGTTGGGCACTCTAACAACAGTACGTCCGGCACTTGGCGCTCCACGCCATAGTTAACCAAACACTAAACACACACAGCTTTGGCGCTCTAAAGCTGGGGACTGTAGCACAGAGCGCCAGACGCTGTGTGATCAAAGTCTGTTTTTAAACACATATACACCAGTAACAAAGCGAAAACACATGGAATGACTTTGTTTTATCACAGGGACAATAACACTTTAGTGCCAGACCTGTATAAAAATATAAAAAGTCCCAAGACACGCTATTGATATAAACTAATGAAGCCCCATTTAAATGTATGGGAGAGCACTACAGAGCGACAGGTACTACATGGCTCCTGAGCCAAGAGTGCCAGCGCTATACGCCGAGCCGTCTGTATTGATACATGTGGCGCTACCTGATGCTGTTCGAGGAGCTCACCAAATTCACTTTTTTTAATGTGGTTTTGCGTACAGCGCCCAGCGTTCACCAGACGCTGCCTGCCGCTACGAGGCACTACCTGGTGCTATCCGTTCTTAAATTACCCCCTTCCTTACATTAAAATTAAAAAAAAGCCCTGGCTGGATATTTCTTGATGTCGCGTGTATAAGTGACCTCTCCTCCCGTCATCCAGCATATTTATTTAGATTATAATCATTTATCATTTTTTGCGATAGTGCTCCTTTAAGTTGGGATGATTCTTCTGTGCATAAAAACACATAGACCCCCGATTGGAAGGAAGAGATCTCATCTGGTATGAGTTTTTAGGAGTAAATTCAAATTAAGTGGGAGCCTTAAAATCAATGGATTGGAGCTGCATTCCAGCAAGGTACATTTTTTTTTATGTAACCCCCTGCTCTGCCTCAAAGGGGAGGGTGGCCGCGTGAGGGGTGCTTTACAAAAGGAATTATCTGACTGGAATGGCCCTTTAATAGGAACTGCAGGTAATAATTTGTTAATTAGGTTACAGCATTAAATTTAGCTACACGATGCTCCAAGTTAAAGTAAATCTTATAGCAGAACAAAGCTCGGGAATTTGACTCTTTGTTCCTAAGTCAGGATGCCCCGTGAGGAAGGCCAAAAGCTGGCCCTGGAATCTTTTAGGTTCCAGGACTGGCCTAGTCAAAAATCACTCCTTGAGTATCCTTATTTAGGAAGTCCAAAATCAGACGGAGAACTGTATGATGAAGAAAGGAATGCATGTATTGACACAGGCCTCCTACTGGAGGAGGGGCAGTTGCTGCATGTGCATGCAACTGTCTCCGGTCCTCTGTGTCCAACAGATTTGGTGAGCTCTGCAAGGAAAAGAATCTCTAAGTGTCACGATTTAGGACACCTCTTGGTTTCCATGTACTTATCGCAATACTCAAGCCCACAGTCCATGCACAGACCTCTGACGGCATCCCTGCTCCGTGCGCTTGCCGTCCCTGATGGCTTCAAGGTCTGTCGGAGAGTGTGTGGTTAAGCTTAGCCTCAGACATTTGGGATTTTGAAGAGTATATGGGAAAAGCAGGGGGGTTCAAGCTACATGGTAACCTCAATCCCTCAATCAGGATAACCCTAGTGAAAGCTCTTAAAGAGGGACAACACATTTATATGAGTTTTGATCTGCTTTAAAGAGATTGTCGAGACTAGAGGGTCGATTCAGCACCAGGTGAGTGAAGTGCACTACTATTTAGGAGAGAAAAGTGCCCTTCACTTTTATTGTCTACCCTGGGGGTGATTCAGCACCAGCTGTAAATAGATAATTTTTTTCACCTGATGCTGAATCGCCCCCAAGGTAGACAATAGGCTCGATTCAGAGACACAAAAAAAAAACTTCCGTTTTAGTGCCGATCTGTTTTTTTTGTGAAGTTTTTCCGCTCTCGTATGAGTGTGCGAGCGACTCTATGCATGCATTGAAAACCTTCTGTAAAGTTTCCGTCCGTTCGTACGGCAGATTACGAATACAAGGATGTCATTTTCCAGCGTGACTTTTCCATTTCATTTTCACATGTTACAATGTAGGCTTTCGTTTTTGCCCTTTTCCCATCGTATCCTCCAACGAATCCTTTACGTTTCCCGTTCGATTCTGTTTCCCTTTTTCAATAAATATTCGTCCAGACGGAAATCCTTACGATCTTGCGCCTGCGCACTACAAACTTAAAGTGGACCAACACCGAGAGGTGATCGGCCCGGAAATCTATAAGATTCCCGGGCCGATCACCTCCCACCCCGCGGGACATCCGAGATCGGGATGTCCCGCGGGTTGAAACCGCCCCAAACACCCCGAATCACTTACCTTCTCTTCCGCCGCCGCCGCCTCCCTCGCGCCCCTCTAGGCGTGCGCGCCCCCGCGCCGGCCGTCTGTGAATGGCCGGCACGGGCGCGCGCGCGCCGAAAGTGACGCGAGGGAGGCGGCGGCGGCGGAAGCCGCTTGGACGTTCCTGTTCCCCGCCTGGACGTTGGCGGGGATTGGACCGGGCAGTCACGTGGGAGCGGGGAGAGGTGAGTTTATTGGGGTTTCTGGGGGGTTTCACACTTCGGGGTGCCCCGCCGAAGTGGACCAAAACCCAGGATAGTCAAAATCCTGGGTGTTGGTCCACTTTAACTCATTAAAGTGCTCACCTACATATTTGCCACCCTCACTTCTACTACAATGTTTAGCTAAATCACTAAGCACTATCCTCCATCTTCCCTTTTGGACCCTTAAAGCTCACCCAAACTGTAACATTTTTTTGGGGGGATTCCATCATAAAATATAAAATTTAAAAAAATGTACTATAAAAACTATAAAAAACAAAATACATAGCAATGGCAGGCCACAGAACATTATTCTTCATCTGTGGTCCCCAACGAGTTGCGCAGCTCCTGCATCTCGCCCACCAACTGAAGAAGGACCCTGACACTCAGTTAAAATATTGGTATAACCTTGTTGGGGTCAAACTGCAGTCCCCCCCCCCCCCCCCCGTATGGTCCAAACACCTAAATCTGGACTTCAAAAGCCAGAGGGCCCTCGCCATCACGGGACGGGTTTTGCATAGTGCCCGATTAGAGAACCCCTGGCCCGAATTCTGCAGGCAAAGGACAGGCATCATGAGCAAGGGCAGGAGTGGATATCCAGAATGCCCTGAAAGAATTTAAAAATAATAACATAAAATACACATTCTAAGCTACAAGATTGTTTAACATGTCATCAAGGGCTAAAAACAGCAATAGGTTAAGTCATGAGTCATCAACTATATCCATTGCCATACAGTGAAAATGGATTGATAGAATGTGAGCAAACTTACCCAGGAGCCATCTACCAGATAATTCTCCTGACTCAAACTGACGAAATAAGCCGGAGCTCTGCAATATATAAGCATCATGGGACGACCCTGGATGCCCTGCAAGAACACTGAGGAATCGCATAGCTGGACCAAAGACTGCTTGTATGTTGTGTGAGTGGCACATCTTGCGGTTCCTGCAACCAAATATAAAATAATTACACAAAGCAAAGGTAACCGACTAAAACAATAACTCCTGCAACAAATTAAGATTAAAGTTCAACAATCCAAATATAATTCACAAAGGACATAAGTCTAAAAAAATATAGCAATTATATGGATGTGTGGGAACATAAATGTTTACATGCTAGGGACTAATTAAGGTCAGCATTAAAATGCATCTATAAGGCGCTAAAGGCGCGCAGACTCCTCCACATAGCTGCAAAACATGTTCAACAATAGCAATCCGAGCCCTCAAAGGTCCCGTAAGTGGATCGGAAATGAAACGGATTTATAGGGTGGTGGTCCGTCGGAAATCAGCTCTCTGAATCAGACGGAAACCCATCCCAACAACGGAAGTTATCTGAACGAACGAAAAATTTCCGATTTTGTTTGGAAAATGATCCGAACTAACGGAAATGTTCCGATTTGCTTCCGTTCATCGAAAGCGCATATACACATTTTCCCGAACGTTCGTACGAATGAAAAAAATACTAACACCCACCCAAACTTTCACAGACAGCTACGGAAGTCCGGACGAATGTGTCTTTGAATCGAGGCTAATGGCCTTGATTCCCTAAGAGTTGAAAACAATTCTCATGGCAGTAAAAAATTCAATTCTTGAGAAGAAAAGCCTGAGAATGTCACTTTTAATGAATCACCAGCCAGGAGTTCAATAAAAGGCAATGGCACTTTTTTACTCCTGAGAAAGTTATTGAACTTTTTACTCCTTTTTACTCTGTATTAAAAAGTGCCAATGACTTCCATTGTCTTCCTATCTGGCGATTCTCTAAAAGTTACTCTCAGGCTTTTTTTCCCATGAATTGAGTTTTTTACTACCATGAGATTTTTTTCTAACTCTTGAGGCCAATGAAAGTGAAAGGCAGCTATTTCTCATAAAAAGTAGCACACTTTTCTCACTTGATGATGAAATGACCTGCTGCTGAATCAACTCCCTTCTCCTGGATTGCTGCGGACTACAGCTGTTGTTGTTGAGATACAATCCCTCTTCTGTAGCAGAGCCCTGGATTTCATTTATCCACAACTACCTATTTGTAGCAGTGAGAGGTGGACCTATTGCAACAGACTCTTCTATGTCTGTGTGTCTTTTCCCTGCATCTTTGTATATTGCAATACCGACAGTATATAAATCCTCCCTTGGACAGAATGGATATTGCTGGTCATTTGTTTTAATTACACAGACATATACTGTAAGGAAACTGAGGCACCCCATTCTTTCAAAGACATGCAATGGATTTCTGAAAAAAAAGATAGATAATGCAGATATCTGTCCATTTAGAGTGCTCAATTGAAGACCCTCATCAAAACCTTTCTGCAAAAACTCCAAAATTCTGGAAACAGAAAAAGTTCTACAAGTAAAACCTCTAGATTCGCACCAATCAATAAATACTCGCCAGACTCTGTGGTAAATCTTTGATAAAGTCTGCTTTCGGGCCTGAATCATGGTCTTGATAACTGGCAGATAAACCTGATCTGCCAGGATGGAGGTTTCAATAGCCAGGCCATCAAAGCCAGAACTCATAAATTGGGGTGCCGTAGGGGCCCCTGTGTGAGAAGGTCTGGTTCGTCAGGCAACCAACATCGGTCGCCTTCCAACATCCTTACTATGTCTGAAAACCAGCTTCTCCTTGGCCAATGAGAAGCCACCAGAATGGTTGGAACTCCCTTGTGAGCTATCTTTTTTAGTACTCGACCCAGGAGTAGAAATGGAGGGAACGCATACAGAAGCCTGAATGCTGACCAAGGAAGAGCCAGGGCATCTGTTGCTATTGCTAGAGGGTCTCTGGACTGAGACACAAATCTCAGAACCTTCCGATTGTGGCAAGACTTGAAGAGATCTACATCTGGGAGGACCCAGTGCATGCAAAAGGGGCTGAAAAACCCTATGACTGAGGGACCACTCTCCCTGATGCAGGACTGCTCTGCATATACAATCAGCCTGCATGTTCTCCATTCCTAGTATGTATATCGCCGGGGACAAGCTTGTCAGCCTATCCGGCTCACCTCCTTGAGAGCTCTCTTTCTCCTGGTGCCCCCCTGGTGGTTGATATATGCTACTGCCGTCAGGTTGTTGGTCTGAATCCTGACAGGATAACCTCTCAGATCGGAAGTCCTATGTGTTTGAGAGAAAATAGAATCACTCTCAGCACCAGGATATTTATGGGGAGCTTGCGCTCCCCAAGTCCTCACTGTCCCTGGATCATCTGTGACCCCATGACACCCCGCAACCCGTGGCATCCGTGGAGACTGTCTTCCGTTGAACCAGAAGAAAAGACTTGCCCAACTGACGATGCTGAGGATTCAGCCTCCATGTTAGGGACTGCCAGCCTGAGTGTGTCATGTAAAAGGGGTGATCCAGAGTTTCCATGTTCTGATCCCAGATCGAGAGCAATTCCATCTGCAGTGGCCAGTTTGAAACTGTGTAAAAGGCACTGCCTCAAAGCAGAACACCGTTGGAGATCCAATATTGGGTGCACAGAACTGTTCTTATTGGGAATTATGAACAAAAAAAACCTGTGACCTCTCTCTAAAAGGGGAACATGATGTACTACTACAATCTCCAATAGATGGGCTACAGCGGATCTCAATGCTTTTGCTTTCTCTGGATTTCAGGATACTCCTGGCCAAAAGAACCTCTGAGGATGTCTGGCCCTCAAATGGATCTTGAAACATGGTTCCGCCAAAAAGGTCTTTGGTGCTTTGGTTTATTCCAGAAATACCTTTGGAATCCCATGGAGGTGGAATCTCTACCCCCACGAAAGGATAGAGAATTGGAAGATCTGTGAAAAAAAGGGTTAGACTTCCTTCTTTGTGGGAGTCTAGTATACCTACCCCCAGTAGCCTTCTTTCCAAATGTTTCCTGAAAAGGCCCCCCCCCCCCCCCAGGAAGGGGAGTTCCATTAGGGTCCTCTTTGAAGATGTGTCTGCCTACCATTGCTTGAGGCATAATGAGCGAACACTAGCAGAGCTAAACCTCTAGCGCTCAACCTGACCATATCATCAACTGGGAATTCACTCACACTGTGAATGACCCGAACAAGTCTGAGCATCCAGTTGTTTTAACAAATTTCTCCCACCCCCCACCTACCGTCTCCACACGTTCCCTCTGCCACAACCATAATTGCTGAATCAGCAAGAGCTAGTCTGTGGGCAATCCAGCTGGCCTCACCCTCATTGTCAGCTGCTGCTGCTTGTCTCTTTCCTATTACAAGAGCAGTGTAGAGAGTTGGGGGCGTGGTCTTGCCAGCTGTTTAAGCCAGGGGAGGCATAGGGTGATAGCGAGGCATGGGCCGGGGGGGGGGTATGAGCCCCAGGTGCGGAGAGTCAGGAGGACATCAAAGGAGGAACTGGGTGCTGAACAGATGGCCCTGATGGTCAGAGGCCCACTCAGAAGAAATGCCAAGCCATTCTTCCCTCCCCAGCTACCCTAGGCTGTGACGGTGGTCACACTGAAGGCTGTCTCTTCAATCAGCAGGGCAGGAGCCCGCACATCTAAAAGGCATCTGGGATGCTTTTTAGTGTGAGTGTGTGAGGGCAACAAAGGTGTATGTAATGCTGCCATGACAGGAGAGTCACAGTGCCTCCCCTCTCCACCCCCACCCCTCCCTTAGCAGTAAGTGACAGCATTGCATTAAGCACAACTAGGGCTGTCCTCTTCCAGGGGCAAACATGACATGGGGTAACCCTGTCTGCCAAAGTACCAGACCCAGTTGCCCCAGATGCCTCTTTCATGGTGAAATAACAGTCTAATATCCCTGAGGGCCTAAGACCAAAGTATATAAGGAATCTCGATAGTCACTAAAGACTACTCCTAAATCCTAGGCGTGAACCACAACCAGTATGCCTTTTTCCCTATATCCAGTCCAGGTCATCCCAAAGTGATGACATGTGGGTACTCCGCCCCCAGGGGGCGCTCGACTGCAAGATCAAAAGCTGTCGCTCCTTCCAAGCCTATAAAAGCAGGTGTCTCTCTATCATTTCCCAGTGTTCATCTTGCAGTCTGGCTGCTGAAGATCGTTGGATACTCTCTCCTGGATTTTGGCAGCTGAGCGGGGCCTCCTAGCCCGTCGGCCAAAGCGGACCATATTACCACTGATCCCGTGGACCCACTATTGCCTCCCAGCTGTGGCTGATCGGGACTGTGACGGTAGGAAAAACGCCGGGGTCAGGCGTTTTGGCAGAGCTAGGCTCTGGGCCGCAGACCCTGATTAATGGGTATCCGGCCATAGGCTGATGGTGAGCCTATAGGGAGGGGGGAACCACATTACTGCCTACTGGCTTCATATCCCTCCCTGTCCCACGAGCTTTATTGTGTGTGTGTTGTCACTTTACTTTTACTTTTGCGCACTCTTACGCATACTTACCTCTATCGCTTCCTCGAGTTTGGCTTAGCTCCCTCTCCCCTCCATCTTGAGACTATTACGCTGTGAGGGGGGACGGGATGCCGCTTGCGTGGTCTGCCTGACAGGCGGTGGAGATGCGGGTGCGTTGTGCGCACTGCACAGACTGGTGCGGGGGCCCTGCTGTGGGCCGCCTTGAGGCAATTGCGGCCTTGTCCCCGCCATTTTGCTAGGCAGGTCTTCTCCTCTTGGTGGGCGGGCGCTCGTTTTTCGCGCCGCCGGGGGGGCGGGGCCACACGATGACGCTTTTTGCGTCACCGCCGTGCGGCCCGCCCGTCGAGGAACGCGCCGAGCTGCTGCGTGGTCGGCTGTCTGCGCCATCTTGCCTGCTGCGGTTACTACCCTCCTGCCTGGGACCCCTCCGGTTGCTGCTGACTACTGTCGGTGTTGTGAGTCCCTCTTGCTATTATTGATTATTATTGATTTTTGAGCCTGTGTCTTCACCAAGGTGCTGGCAGGCATCATGGCTATCCTGAGGAACCAGTGCTTCCCTATCTGGACGATTTACTAATTGCGGCTCAGTCTCTTCAGCAGGCCGAGAGCGATACCCGGACGGTGTTGTCCACTCTCGAGGACTTCGGCTGGGTAGTCAATTACCCAAAGTCTTTTATCACTCCCTCAACAGTGAGGTCCTTCCTGGGCATGGCGATAGACACCTCTCAGGTCAAGGTTCATCTGCCACAACAGAAGATTTTGGGCCTCCAGACGCAGGTGCAGGCCTTGCTGTCTTGTCAGCGGCCATCGATCCGTCTGGGATCTGGTGGGCCTAATGGTGTCATGCTTCGAGGCCGTGCCCTTCGCCCAATTTCACATAAGACCTCTTCAGTTGAACCTGTTGACCGGCTGGGACCGGATGCTGGAGTCGCTGGAACAGAAATTTTCACTGTCCCCCCTGGCCAGGCAGTCCCTCTTGTGGTGGCTGGACTCCAGGAACCTATTGGTGGGCAAGTCCTTTCTGACTCCCCGGTGGGAGATAGTTACCACGGATGTCTGACCGGCTGGGGTGGTGTTTGGCAGACGCAGAAGATCCAGGGTCAGTGGGGTCTGCAGGAGAACCACTTACCAATAAATCTCCTGGAGCTGAGAGCGATCCGGTTGGTACTTCTTCGCTTGACTCCACATTTAAGGGGTCGTGCGATCCAGGTTCACTCGGACAATCAGACGGCTGCCGCCTACATCAATCACCAGGGTGGGAGCAAGCGAGCCCTCAAGGAGGTGACCCAGATTCTGACTTGGGCAGAGGAGAATGTTCCCTGCATCTCGGAGGTTTACTTCCCCGGGGTAGAAAACCAGGAGGCAGATGCCCTGAGCAGGAACGCCTCATGCCTGGGGGAATGGTCTCTCAGCAACAATACCTTTTTACGCTCTGTGTCTCTGCTGGGGTCAGCTGGACGTGGACCTGTTTGCGTCCAGACACAATCACAAGCTCCCAAGGTTCGTCTCCCTATCAAGAGATCCTCTGGCCTTTGCCACAGACGCTCTGGCAATTCCTTGGATGGAGTTCAGGCTCCTTTATGCATTCCCTCTGTTTCCACTCCTGGGCTGAGTGCTGCGCAAGATATCCCAGGAGGGGGTAGCAACCATCCTGGTGGCTCCTCGCTGGCCGAGAAGGAGTTGGTTTGCAGACATAGTTCAGATGTCAGTAGATCGATACATCATGCCCAACGATCCAGGGCTTCTCACTCAGGGGTCGCTGCAGTACCCCAATTTACAGACGCTGGCTTTGACGGCCTGGCTATTGGAACCTCAATCCTGACGGAAAAGGGGCTGTCGGCCACGGTTGTGCATACCATGATCCAGGCACAGAAGAAGTCTTCTTCCATGATATACTACAGAGTTTGGCACGCCTACATTGCTTGGTGCGAGTCCAAGAGTCTCCCTTGCCGCACATTCTCTATCTCTAGGATTTTGGAGTTTTTACAACCCGACTTAGACATGAGTCTCCAGCTTAGCACCCTCAAGGGCCTAGTCTCGGCCTTAGCCATCTTCTTTCAGAGATCCATTGCCAATCATAGGTTGATCAAGACTTTTTTCCAGTCTTGATCCACCGCGTAAGTCAATGATACCGGTGTGGGACTTGAATTTGGTGCTTTCTGCCCTTCAGGGTCCTACCTTCGAGCCATTGTGCGATGCTGCATTGTCTATTTTAACTCTCAAAGTGGTCTTTTTGGTAGCGATCACCTCGGTGTGCCGTGTGTCAGAGCTGGCCGTGCTTTGTATGAAGCCTCCCTACTTTGAGTGGCATAAGGATAAGGTGGTGTTTCGCTTTAAACCTGATTTTTTGCCTAAGGACGTTTCTCCCTTTCACCTTAATGAGGAGGTTGTCTTACCTTCCCTGCTTGGAGGTTGTGTTGAGCACCGACTAATTCTAAGGAAAGGACCCTCCATGCCTTGCATGTGGTCAGAGCCATTAAGAATTACCTGGTTGGGACTGAATCCTTCAGGAAATCGGTTTTGCTCTTTGTCCCAAAAGAGGGATCTAGGAAAGGTTTGCCACCTGCCAAGTCCACTCTCAGTAAGTGGATCAGACAGGCGGTGGTGCAAGCATATTCTGCCATCACTTTGGGACGACCTGGACTGGATATAGGGAAAAATACAATTCTGTGAAACTCACCTGTAGAATTGTTTTTGAGTATATCCAGTCCAGTTCGTCCCACCCTGTCCTTGTTCATTATCTTATGTTTGCCTGTTATGGAGATTACCATTTTTATTCTTGGACTTGTTGTCCTTAAGGTTTTTTGGTGGAGAGAGTACATGCTGAAGCTATGTGAAGTAACACGGTTTCTTGGCCTCCCGGCCTGTCTCTTCTTACTGCTTTTTAACCACTGGGAAATGATAGAGAGACACCTGCTTTTTAGGGATCCGGGAGGAGCGGCAGCTTTTGATCTTGCAGCCAAGCGCCCCCTGGGGGCGGAATACCCACATGTCATCACTTTGGGACGACCTGGACTGGATATACTCAAAAACAATTCTACAGGTGAGTTTCACAGAATTGTATTTTTACCCACAATCTACAAAAATCAATAAAAAAGGAGATCATTAATTAAAATATATAATCAATTAAAAATCAAACATAGGTAAATAGCACAAACCACTTGCCTACTAACCCAGAAAAAAATCCAATGTGGAGCCCTGGAAGCAGCAGCGACAAGAGCAGGAGGGCGGCAGCGGGCCAAGAATGCAGCCCCGTGGAATGCAAGCGGGCTGGGGAGATATCGCAGCAGCGGCGATGCTGCATCCTTTCTGGAGTGACCATGAGCAGTGATGCAGTGACCGGCGCAAGCCCGAAGCACAATCCCACAAGCTGTAGGTCACGGCAACCTACAGCAGTGGGGGCAGCATGACAGCGGAGGGAAGCGGCTTCCTCCTTCCGAGGGAGACAAGACCCGCTCCACCCCTGCTTCAAAAAACTTAAAGTGCCCAATACAAAAAACACAGCAATTGTAGAACGGAAGGCAAGAGAGGAATAAAATATTTCCATGGCTCCCCCAGCAAGCTCACCAGACAAAAAAAAACTGTGTCTGGTTGTCCCTTCAGACGGGAATTTCAGCCCTTGAGGGTCAGCTTGTAAAAAACAAGGCAAGACACCCTGTAGCACCCCAAGACCCTGGCACTTACCTCTAACTCACCCTGATTCGGTTAAACCGATTAAGGAGGCATAGGTGGGTCCACCGGATCAGTGGGACCATGGGGGCCTGGAAGCAGAATGGGTTAAATCTCCCGCTTTAACCCATAATACCTATGAAAAAAATAAATGAATCTAGAGGAAAATAAATCCAGACACACCTTCGCAGTCCGGTGCCAACTGCAAGAATGAAACTGGATTGTGGAGAGCAGCCAGAAGTATATATAGGCCTGGAGGACCCACCCCTTTTTGTCTTACAGTCCTCGCCCTTCAGTGGAGAGTTAACCGATCTGTTTCTGAATTCTTGACGCCCTGGAGTGGAATATGAGCAAAACGTGGACATATTTACGCTGCTACCTCTCAACATTTTGGGATCGAGAGGTGGTAAAAAAGCAATTCTGTGAGTACTCACCTGTAGAAATGTTTTTGTTCTTGCATGGCACGGCCCGCTTCGGTATTCATAACAGTTGGGTTATTCCCCCACAAGGTGGCACAGTGGTACTGCAGAAAAGCTGTGGCTTATCCCGGCTCCCTATAAAAACGGGCTTAACCATAGAGTTCCACAGCGTACACAAGCAGTGAGACAACCCGGCATCTTTCTTTGGGGGAGTGTGGGTTCCCCCATTTCTTTGTTCAGTTTCAAGCAGTGAGACAAGACGTCGGGAGAGAATAAGTAAAAAATTTGAAAAAGGTAAAAGACCCCAATTGACTTGGAACAATCACCATAAAGAGGCAACCAAGAACAACAATAACAAGGGTGGGGCGAAGCGGGCCGTACCATGCAAGAACAAAAACAAATCTACAGGTGAGTACTCACAGAATTGCTTTTTTTCTTTATTGCATAAGTAGTGTGGGATCCCCAAAGAGTAACGGCCAGTAGTTCAAGTCACTACCGCCTGAAGCACCTTGCGGCCAAAAGCAGCATCCACTGAGGCCTTAACATCAACCTTGTAAAACTTAGAAATAGTATGAGCAGAAGACCAAGTAGTGGCCTTGCAAACTTGTTCAACAGAAGCTTGGTGCTGAAAAGCCCAAGAGGCACCAATAGCACGAGTAGAATGAGCAGTAATCCTAAAGGGAGGTTCCTTTCCCTTAGCAGAATAGGCTTGATGGAAAATGCCGCTAGTTCAGAAACTCGCCTTACAGAAGTGATAGCCACCAGAAAGGCTACCTTAAGGGTAAGAATAGACAAGGAAGAATCACGGATAGGCTCAAAGGGAGGCCCTTGCAGGGCAGACAACACCAGATTCAAATCCCAGACTGGTAACAAAGGCTTACGGGGTGGATGCATATGAGAAACACCCTGAAAAAAGGTTTTAACCAACCGGTGATTGGCAAAAGATCTTTGGAAAAAAATTGCCAGAGCTGAAACATGGCCTTTTAGGGTACTAAGTTGAAGGCCCTGATCCAAACCATGTTGTAAGAATTCCAGAATCCTGGGAATAGAAAACACCCGACAGGGAAGAGACTTGGACTCACACCAGGCAATGTAAGCATGCCAGACCCTGTAATAAATAAAGGACGAGGACTTCTTCCTAGCCCGAATCATGGTATCAACAACAGAAGCAGACAACCCCTTTTTCTATCAATATGGAGGTTTCAGCAGCAAAGCCGTTAAAGCCAGAGTTTGTAAATTGGGATGGCGTAGCTGCCCCTAGGCCATTGGATCCTGAGACAGAGAGACAAATCTGGGAAGTATGTGATGGGACACAAACAGGTCCACGTCTGGCTGCCCCAGCGGTGAAAGAGGGAGAGAAACACCTGGTTGTTGAGAGACCACTCTCCCAGACGAGATGTCCCCCTGCTCAGGGAGTCCGCTACCTGGTTCTCAACCCCTGGGATGTAAACCGCTGATATACAGGGAACATGCTGTTCCGCCCAAGACAGAATCAGGGACACTTCCTTGAAGGCTCGCTTGCTCCGAGTCTGTCCCTGATGGTTGATGTAGGCAACCGCCATCTGGTTGATTGAGCGAATCTGAACAGCCCGACCCTGAAGGTGAGTGGACAGGCGAAAAAAGAACCAACCTGATCACCCTCAGTTCCAGGACGTTGATGGAAGCATGGGCCTCCTGTGGGCCCCACCGACCCTGGAACCTCAGGGACTTCCAGAAGCCTCCCCAGCCAGTCAGACTGGCATCCGTGGTGACCGTTTCGTAGCACGGGGGCAGGAAAGACCTGCCCCCAGAAGGTTCCTTGAGTCCAGCCACCACGAGAGAGACCGTCTGGCCAGGGGAGACAGAACAAATTCCTGATCCAGGGACACAGGGTCCCGATCCCAAACTGACAAGAGGTGCAACTGGAGAGGTCTCATGTGAAACTGAGCAAAGGGGACTGCCTCGAAGCAGGACACCATCAGGCCCACTAACTGCATGCCCTGACGGATGGAGGGATTAGGACACGACAGAAGAGCCTGAGCCTGCAGCTGAAGACCTTCCACCTTCTGCTGAGGAAGGAACACCTTGACCTGAGCGGTATCCAGCGTCCTGCCCAGAAAGGTCCTCACCAATGACGGGGACAGAGAAGACTTGGGATAGTTGATCACCCAGCCGAAAGACTCCAGAGTGGATGTCACCATTTGAGTGTCCCGCTCGGCCTGAGGAAAAGACTCGGCCACAATCAGGATGTCGTCCAGGTAAGGAATGATGCGGATGCCCTGGTTCCTTAGCAGAGCCATCACTCCCTCCAGCACCTTGGTGAACACCCAAGGTGCCGAGGTGATACCAAAGGGTAGAGCCACAAACTGGTAATGCTGACCCTGCAGCTTGAACCTTAGGAATCTCTGATGACCTGGGAAGATAGGCACATGAAGATAAGCATCCTTGATGTCTACAGTGGTCATGAAGTCGCCTGGGTGAAGGGTACTGACAGCAGAGCGCAGAGTCTCCATGCAAAAATGTTTAAATCTGACAAATTTGTTGAGGCCCTTCAGATCCAGAATGGGCCACAGAGAGCCGTCCTTTTTGGGAACCGTGAAAAGATTGGAATAGTACCCCTGACCTTTTTCTTGATGAGGCACCAAACAAATGACTCTGGACTCTAACAGGCAATGAACAGCCAGAAGCAATCCCTGAGCGGACAGGGGGTTTAAAGACATCCAGGATCTGATGAATCTTGGGGAGGGCGAGGCTGCAAACTCTATCTTGTAACTGGAGGACACTACCTCCTGAATCCACCGGTCTGAGACGTGAAGCCTCCAGACGTGAGCAAAGAGCCGAAGCCGTCCCCCCACCTGGATGGGTGAGGGCGCCACTTCATGCCTGAGGGGGCTTGGGAGAGGGTTTGGACTTAGGATTCCAGGAGAGACCGGGACGACCACGGGTTCTGCCACGGCCCCAAGAATCCCTGCGACCACTGGAGAGGAGGGAGCCACGGCCCCCTCTGGGAATGCGAAAGGTAGAGAGGGGGGCAGAGGACTCCCGAAAGTGCTGAGACTGCCTCCTACGCTGAGGCAGCCTTCCATCCTTGGCTAGAACATCAAGACGTTCTCCAAACAGCCGCAGCCCCACGAAGGGGAGGCCAGTGAGAGCTTTCTTAGCTGCAGCGTCAGCTGCCCACTGGTACAACCAGACAGAGCGGCGCATAGCCACCGAGAGCACAGAGGTCCTTCCATACAACCGCACAGCAGCATCCATAGCAGTAAGGATAAAGGCCACAAAATCAGTGCAAAGTAAGAGAGTCCTATATTCCTCCCCCACACTACCAGCTGTTGTGCCATCAAAGGGATACCTTTTATCCAAACCCTTGGGCACCGCAGCCAACTTGTTAGGATGTTCCCATTCTTTAAGCACCAAGGTGGTAAAATGTTCCTGCTCAGGGAACTCTAGATGCTGTTTACCAGGGCGAAACAGCTCCCCCTGCTTTCTTTTAGCTACCTCAGGGGGAGCAATGTGCAAAATTTCAAAACTATGTGACAGCAGATTATCAGTGTCCTCAGGGTACCATGATTCCTCTCCGGACGCAGACCCAGGGTCACTATCGCAACCCTCCTGCTGGTTCCCAGAGGAGTCAGAGTCCTGGGAGAGCTCCCCATCTCAAGGGGGTGACAGTCACCAAGCTCATCAATCCCCACATACATCTCAGTAAGGGGAGCAGGCCTGGGGTCCATGTGTCTCTTCTGGCCTTCCTAGGAGCATTGCTGGCAAGCTGCTTTTCAATGTTAGCCACCCGCAGAGCCAAATCAGAATGTGACTCCCTGCCAACATTCCCCTCACTGGGGCCCAAATGCAGGAGCGGGGGAGGAGGTGAAGCCGAGTGAGGCTCAGAGCTGGGAAGCGAAGCAGGCAAACAAGCTTGAAGCGCAAGGACACTTTCAGCGCATGGCACGCACACCGTGACACTGTTAGTCACAGGGGATACCCAACACATGGAACACAGCCGTGCTTGCCCCAAAGGGCCCCCAAGCGCACTATCCCCAGAAGCCTCCATATGGTGATTAGCACAGGCGCAATAGGCCAGCAGTGGGTACAGGCTTAAGACAGAAGCCAACCGGGATGCCCTCAGAAGTTAATAAAGGGGGGATGAGGGGGAGGAAGGAGTGGAGCAGGGAGAAACCACAACCCAATGGTATCCCGCCTGAAAGACATAAGTAAAAACACACATGAGCATCCCGCAGCAAATACACCCCGATTCAATAAAAAAAAAAAAAAACCCCAAGGGGGACTCACGGACCAGAGACACCGCGGGGTCACACACAGGCACAGACCGCTGGATAAGGCGACCCGCCGGAGGAAGCAGCGCTGCAGCCAGGAAGGGAACAATCCAGACGCGCAGCACATCCAAAATAGCGCCGGCAGAGGTACCTCGTGAGGTGAACGACATGATACGCGTCATCACCCGGCCCCGCGCCCTCTGAAGAGCGCAAAAAACTGCGCTCACGTGACCCGGCCGGCGCCATGACAAAGCAAAATCACCTCAGGTTATAGCGCCCACAGCCACGGAACACAGTACAAAGCGGCACGGCAGCTAAAAACACCAGAAAACACACCAAAAACGTAAAAACACCACAGATATGACTACTCGCCGCCACCACTCACCCCCCCCCCCCCTTTTCCCCCCAACCAAGTTGAGAGAAGCAGCGGTAAGCAGCCATGGTCAGGGAGGGGACCCAAAGGAAAAAGAGAGGACACAGTCCCCAAACTACTTACCCCCTCAGAAGCTAGGACAGAAACTCTGCATCCCTATTAGGCTCACCATAAAGCCTATGGCCGGCTACCCTTTGTGTTACAGGGTCTGCGGCTTGGAGCAGCGCTCCAGGAGCACTTGACCATAGTGCTCTTCTACCCTCACCCGATCTGTCAGCCGAGGCTGGGAGGCAGTGAGGGTCCAGAAATGGGTGGAAATAGACTTGCAGGGCCGCAGGCTTGGTTGCCCCGCTCACCTGCGCAAGAGAGAGTGCCATCTGCTAACTTCGCAGTCCACTGCAGAGAGAACATTGGGGAACTCTATGGTTAAGCCCGTTTTTATAGGGAGCCGGGACAAGCCACAGCTTTTCTGCAGTACCACTGCGCCACCTTGTGGTGAAATAACCCAACTGTTATACCGAAGCGGGCCGTGCAATGCAATAAAGAAAAAGATAAAGAGCATTGAAAGGAGGAGGATAGAAGGTGCTTTCGGCTAATCCCGAGGACATTCAGGAACTGGCTGCAGGCATTTTCTATACCAGTGAGTTCTCAGGAACTCACTGGTGAGTGAGTGATTCAGGAGAGGAATCCAGGAAATTGCTCACCGCTATTTTGCTACCTGGATGCAATCTGGGAAGCCCATCGGGTATACGTAGGTCACAGAGACTCTGTGGTCTGGCTTCAGGTGATGAACTTGAGGGAGGGGAATGTATTCTGCTACTTGCCCTTTCAGGCCGGCGCCACCTCAGCAGGGTTGGGGTGGTGGAGGTAGTTGAAAGGGGGTTATGTTGGGCTCCCAATGTGAGTGGGGAGCAGCTTGCAAATTTCAGGCTGTGAAGGAGGTCATTCCGTTGGGCGATGCTTTAAGAAGGAAGGTGGAGGCTTCCGGAGGATTCCGGTGAGATGCTAAGTAGGTATCCTGATCGACGGGCAGTGAAGTTACTGGCTGAACGCTTTGAGGTAGGTTTGGTGATTTAATGTAAGTCACCCCCAAGGTGAATTCATTAAAAAAAAAATGAAAATCAGCGCAAGTGTTTCCGGAGGTGGTAAGGGAGGAGCTGGAGACGGAGGGGTCTTGGGGCAATGGTGGAGGACCTGGGGGTGTCTCTGTTAGGTGGGGTCCCAAGGAAGGAGCAGGGCAAATTTTGCCTGATCCACCATCTGCTTTTTCCAAAGTGGGGGATTCAGTTACCAATGGTATCGACAATAAGTGGTCCTCAGTGATGTATAAGTCATTTGATTTTGTGTTATCATTGGAGTGGGAGGCAGGCCCAAGGGGTACTGATGGCCCCTAAAAAAATTATAGAATCGGTGTTCCTTTTACTGCTGGTGCACCCGGAGAGTTTGTGCTTGTTGGGTGTTGTTTCAAAGGGTGGGGCATTATGTAGATCGATGTCTACTGATGGGGCCTTCAGCTTGTTTCTGAAGTGTGTGGTGAAGGTGGGGGTGATGTCCATCCCCCATGGGGCAAGGGAAGTCGGTGAGTTGTGCCCAGAATACCTGAGGGAGTTTGTTTGAGATGCTTACTCAAGTTAATTCAGAGGTTGGTTGCACCATCTACATGGGGGTGGTTAGCCCAGTTGCGCTCCCAGGCCTAGGTCCAGGCCCAGGCCTAAATTGGCTTCTATTTAATGGTTGGTTGAGAGGTAATATTTGGGGCTTTCTGCCCCTTGTCCCCAATCTTCCCCCTCCTTTTTTCCTAGTGAATCTTTGGGCTTCTGAGACCCAGAACAAGGGGGTGATATTATTTTGATTGTTAATTATTGTCATATATGTTGGGCTGTGGCCGCTTAAACTTTCTAAAGAGGTTGTGGTACAGAGATTTTGTTGGTGGGAGGGGAGGAGTTTTAACAACGAAGGGTACACTTGTCAAGGACTTACCTGGAGAACGGTGTAAATTAGTTTCAGAGTGACAGGAAGCTGCTGGTAATTAAAATTCTGATCTGTATTGTTTTTCACATCTAATAAATAAAAAATAAAATAGTTAGGACACTGCAGACAATTATTCTATTTATCATTGCAGCTGAGAGATAAATTCCCCAGGCAACCAGTCTGGTAGTGCTAACAGCAAATGGAGTTCTGTCTCCTTTCTTTGCACATGGATTAAAATTGTAAAAGGTAACTCTGAAAGATCAAGGGGTGCATTCAACTGCAGGTAATCCAACTGCTGGAGACCATCTTCAGCCCATTCGTAAATGAGGTCCAGGGAGTAATGTGGTAAAGAGGGGTATAATATAACCTGGTTAGAAACTGAGGTTTAAATTAGATGGCCATACTTGTTGTGTTGACTGGTTCTGCTGCCTCTGTGTGAATTCCAGGATTATCACCATGTTTGGTTGGATGCTCCTCCTCTTCCCCCTCAGTGCCGATGGTAAATTCTGCTCTGGAGAATAAAAGACTTTCCTCCAGGCTATCTGTAGGCTCCTGAAAAAGAGAGAAACTCTTCATCGATAAAGTCTTTCTTCATTTTAGTAATTTGCCCCTTATCCAGAAATCCCTGAAAGATTGCCCTGATATTTCCCTTCTGTTTGTGAACCTGTAGTGCAAATAAACAGCAATACCTGTTATAATTAGCTATTGGCAAATGAAAGCGAAATGCTAAATAAGGGCATTTTCCGCATACCTATTGCAGTAAAAGGAGGACTATCATGAATAAAATAGCCCCAATGATAAAAATCCATAAAAATATGCTGGATGGAGGGAGGAGGGGTCACTTATACACCCCGCATCTTCAACCAGGCTTGTTTTTCTTTTTTTTTTAATGGAAGGAAGAAAAAATCAGGGGGGCAGGCTATCTCCGCCCTGATACACTCAAACTTGTCACCCCTGGATTTTATTCCTACCAGGAGAAGAAAACCACATGCTTAGCGGGAGTTTTATTCCGTCGGGGTGTATAAGTGAAGCCTCCTCTTCACAAATAAATGTTTTTGGAGATTCTCATTCATCCAGGTCATGGTATAACTGTAGGAATAAATCAAGGAAACCGGACTTGCTGTGCTATTTTCTTGAAGATGTTTAGCTAGTCATCCGACAGGCTTTATCAATTGAGTGATTAGTTTAAAGTGGACCAACACCCAGGATTTTGACTATCCTGGGTTCTGGTCTACTTCCCCGGGGGCACTCCGATCGAGGGTGCCCCGCTATGTGAAACCCCCCAGATCGCTGGCTATAACTCACCTCACCACGCTCCTACAGCGCATGCGCGGCCGCTCGTCCAATCAGCACGCTCGGAGCCGCTGAGCTATGCGCATCAAAGTGACGTCTTACCTCAGAGGCTCCGAGCACGCTGGTGGACGCATCTTGCACTTCCCTCTAACAGGGAGCGAGCCAGCCGTTTGTGAATGGCCAGCACGCGTCCTGCTAGAGAGAAGTGCAAGATGCGGCCGCGCATGCGCCGTTGGACCGGGAATCAGGTAAGGGTGTCCTGGGGGGTTTCACACAGCGGGGCATCCTGATTTTGGATGCCCCTGGGTGTTGGTCCACTTTAAGAGAGGTATAAAAGAAGAGAGTTATGTGAAAATGAGGAAGCCAAGCTTGAATGGGGGGGGGGGGCTGCGACTTCTATTGTCTGGAACTTTCAAAGGCAGCTACTAACACCTAGTTATTCCAGTCATGCTACTGCGATCAACACCTCACCTCCCTACTGTTTATGGTAGACAGAGGGAGTGTATTGGAGTTTATATTTATTGCTGCCAAATACCTGTACAAGTCACTGTGAATAGAGAAAGACAGTTGGATGACTAGCGAAATGTTTTAAAAAAAAAATAACACAGCAAGTCCAGTTGCCTTGAGTTATATCTACATATACACGTTCAAGAGGTATACATGCTGTTAGGGGTATGGGGAATATTATATTTTATTTCTGACCCAGGCCCTTTTCATACCAGGAAAATCTTCAACAAACGTCCCCTTCTCAAAAGACTTTACTGCCATGCCATCTGCCAATCCTGCCAGTTGACACTTCTCATAGGAAAGCACTGCAGGGGCCACAGTGCAATACCTGGAAGTCATTAGGTATGTAGGGGTAACTATTATGCAATTCTCTGACACTCCAGGGCCGAGCTAAAAAGAACTCTGTTCCAGATCCATACCAAACCTTCGTGTTTGGACCCATCAGATTCACTGCATCTGACTAAATCATTCAACACCAGGAACAGCATGCTAGAAGTGCCAAAAGTTATGGCCAAAATGGTTTCTGGATTTTGTTAGCTATGAGCCAACAGTGGAAGAGAAGAAGAGCCGCGATCCTCACATGCTCTGCTCGCCCCCTGTGGCTGCCCTGTATCACTACATATCACCCAATGACACTAAGGAACTGATTTCTCTTTGCTCATTTCTGTTTGTAATTACCACTTTTAATATGCCCTTCAGACTTGTATATGAAACTGTTCATTACTTGTGTATTGGGCCATGCTTTTACCTTGATCCTAAACTCACTTTTGTGTCTTTTCAGTTGAAATACACACTACTGGCCTGGCTTTGGGCCTGATATTGCCTGCTAATGGACAAGGCTATCTAATCGAGCTAGTGGATGGCTGGATTCTATTTATTGAGGTAGTTGAAGGGATCCCTGCAGTCTGATTAGGGTCATTAGACCAGTATTAGGGAAAACTTGCATGGTTCCAGAGGCAGTATCGTTGGCCAGGCTCAGATGATATGGATTTCTTCACAAATACTTCTTCAGGGCCTGTATAGCAAAAACTAGAATACTGAGGAAGGTCTGCTGCTAAACTTGTTTTGATATGACACCTATTATTTGTCTGTTATTTTGTTTTTTTTTTACTGAATAAATAAGTCAAGACATATTGGAAATCAGATTCATACAAGATTCATCCAAGTCACCATAAGGATTGGAAGAAGAGTAAATCATTGGCAAATATGGGTTAAAATATGGAAAATTGGAATAAAAGACCACTAAGCTGAGAATGTGCAGAATGCCAGGGTCCTCCATGGTTTACAGCAGAGCAAGAAGCAGTTATGTATAAAAACTCAATAACCCCAAGGGCAAATCCAACCAATAATCCAATAATGTCCAACATTATGATCAACAAGATTGTTAATTTTTTTTAAAGAGACATATGGTCCCCTTTAAAACCTCACTCTCAAGCCACCATAATTGATGAGTACACTACACAGTTTACTGCCTTGTTTTGCAGAATCTCCTATCTCAGAAAATCACGTCTTTAATGTAATCCAAGCTGAGCTTCGTCAAGCTCGACAGATGGTCTATACGATGACCGATGTGTGTTTCCATCGATTCTCCCTCACGGCAGGTACTTTCCTGACACTTTAATCAATCCCCCCCTCCTTGTTAATATTTGTTCATTTGTCACCAAAGTTGCTGAAACAAAAAACCACCAGATCAAGTCAGTAAACCAAAAATTCGCTCCATCAATCACAGCAATATCTGCAAGCGTGGCGGCTCAGCACAGGCTCGGCTAGAATGCGCACATTAATAATCCCGCTGAGCCGTTGTTTACGCTGGAATATCCCTTGGACAGAATGTACACCTCATTTTTCAAAATGACAGCGCTGAGGAGCAAGGATTACAGCAAGGAGAGATGTGTTTACACTAAGGCCCAATGATGAGCCAAAGCCTGCTCTGCTTGTTTTGAAGTCAGAGAAAAAGTAAAAAGTGCGGTCAGCATGGGCTTTCTAAAGAATCAGAATCACTTTATCCGCCAAGCACATCAGTGGTGTACAAAGGATTCTTTTTGGCTGGTTACATAATACAAACACAACTGGTTATACATTCAAAATGATGGTAAAGAACAGACTAGCATAGGTACAGTGGTAATGTCCAAGGTGTGACTTCCACAAGTTGAGTCAATGCCTGGCCAGTACAATAACTAATTGTTTTACCGCAAAGTTCAAAGTTGAAACAGGGCATGTCCTGGGTGGATGGACCTAAGCCTGCACTAGGCCTTCATCAAGGGGTTCAATTCCAGTCTCTACTTTGATGTTGTCTTAGTCAGCAGTCACCTGCCTGGAGACATCTATCCCTCTATGCAGATCATTAAAAAGAAAAAAAAAAAGTCTCAGCATCATCATGAGTGTCATAGAGGAATGCTGGGCATTCATGTGGATAGATGTTTGACTGGATACTAGTATCTTGACTAGGAACTGAAGCATGATTGTGCTGGAACACAGACCGGGAACTAGAATGGATAGGACTAGAACATGGACTGGAAACTGGAACCGGAGAGCAGCACTAGCTATAAATAAAGAGGTCAAAGACAGGAGAGCAGACCGTGTCACGGACTGGGAACAAGAGCTCCCAAAACACCAAAACAACCCAATCTATGCCACCAGAGGGCAAACTTACCAAGGGCAAACATAGGGCAGACAACTGACAAGACAAGAAACGGCACAGCAAACTGTACAGGGTACACAAAACAGGGCACAAAAAAAAAACAAAGCAAAGCATAGGGGTAATCCCAGAAATATACACATGCTCAAAAAGGCAAGTGATGCACCAGTCTGGGAGTGGAGTTAGACGGGTAGACCAGGAAGACAATTAGGAAACACCTAGATGTGGATTAAGACATTACACAGACTACAGAGGAAAGAGGCAGACAATCACACAGACCAGATACAGACAAGTGGCACACAGAAAAGTCATCAGACGTCAATGCAGACAGAACATCGCTGGTTCAAAGACTGATCAAAGAGGCAACAGCGACTATTTTCACCACTGTTGGTGATAGCTGCTAACTCATGAAAATAGTTTAATGTAGGGATGAACCTACAGAGGAGCTGTATCTTAAGAGACCTTCTTGAGTATCAATACGGGTAAATCAATACATATCAATAATACCAATAGCTAAACAAGTCGTTGAGGCTCATTGGAAGTCTGCTATAATTCCCTTTATTAAGATATTTTCAAGAACAATGCCATGATCTTAGGTTCGATTCAGCACCATGAAAGAGTGTTGGAGATAAAGAACTTGGCACCAATTGCATGCAGAAAATATTTGGGTTGATTCAGCGAACCTCCTGAATATTTTCCACATGTGGGAGATGGTGTAAGGTCTCATGTAAGATTTTTCCGACTCACACAAGAGTTTTTCATAAATGACAGCACGTAAGTTGTAGCTTTTTCAATGAAAAAAAGCCACGCTGTAATGTTTATTTTATTAAAAAAAAAAGTTTTATGAAAAAGCATGCCACCCCCTCTAAAGCAGAAGCCACCACCACCATCTCTAGAACAGGGTGATGCTCCTCCTTCCTTCCTGGCGGCCAGTAATGCCGGGAGCCGGGGAGTGAGGCTTTTACAGTTCAGGGGCGGACCCTCTGTGGATGTGACTAAATCCCTCACTGGTTGGGGGGGTATAAAAGCTCTGCTCCGCCGGCTCCTGTCATTACCCTTGTCTGGATGCCAAGGAAGGAGTTGAGGTGAACTGTGTCCTCCTTCAATTCAGAGGCCAGGAGTCTGAGATAGACACCACTATGGTGGCACCATTTAAAGATACCCATGGAGGGGGGGGGGGCAGACTATGGTATGCAGTAATCAGACTAATAAAGTATTTCTGTATTGGTGTCCAAATGACCCCTATAGGGGGGGGGAAGCAACCTGACGGACATACCGGCGGGTGGCTTGCAGAACCCCTCTGCCTCATTACAAGCACTCACAATGGCCATGGTGGTAAGGAAGAGCCCAGTGCTCCTTGCCAAAAGCCCAGACCTGTGCCAAAGTGCATAAGGGCTGGTAATTAAAAAGGTCTTGAACCCTAGTTTACCAGCCCCCATGCTTGGTGTGCCAGACTGATAAGCTTTAGGGAAGGGGGCACACTTTCTTTTAGGGGGGGTGAAGTTTGTTTGGACCCCGTCCCCCTAAATAAGTGTGTCCCCCCATGGGAGTGTGGACAATGAGGCGGGGGGGTCCCTTGTTTGGGAACTGGGTGCATGATAAAGAAGCGGTTCTTAGCCTGGAGACTAATTCCTCCCTAATCCCAAAGACGGTTCGGATAAACAATGGGAACATACCAAGAATAGGGGTGAAGACTGGGAACCGAGTCACAGGCATGAAACGAGTGAGCAAAGTCATAGACAAGAAACAGGTGAGAAAAGTCATAGGCTGGGAACAGGTGAGGAATCTCACAAGCTGGGAACAGGTGAGCAGAGTAATCGGCTGGGGACAGGTGGGCAGCTCAAAGACTATGAACATATACACAGACATGCAACCCATCTGCCACCAGAGAGGCAAGCTGGGGCGTGGTAGTTGACGAAGAGCCCATAAGGAACCCATGTCTTCAGCCAAGGTTCCAATGGTGGAGGTTGTACAAGGCATTCCTGTAGAGTTGTCAGACTTGGGAAGGGGAATTAGAGGGCATACAATAGATAGTATAACAGATAGACTTACAACAGGCACCGGAGATCTAGAAGTAGTGGAAGGCGTAAGCCAAGTACAAAGGATGTTAACAACAGTAGACCAAAACCTACGATTTTGACCATCCTGGGTGCCCAACCTTGTGAAACCCCCCAAGTAACCTGAACAAACTCACCTCTTCCCGGTCCTACAACGCATGCATGGCAGCTCGGCCACTCAGCATGCTCGGACCTGCTCGAGCTCCTTCATCCAGGAGGTTGTATGATGAGAGCAGATCCGAGCGTGCTGGTGGCCGCATCCCCCGCTATCCTCTAACAGGGAGCATACCCACACCGGCCATTCACAAATGCCTGGAGCGGGCACGTGCCCTGATAAAGGGATAGCAGGGAACGCGGCCGCTGCTCGCGCATGCGTCGTTGGACAGGGAACGAAGGTCAGTTTTTGGGCAACCTGGGGGTTTCACACAGCGGGGCATCCCCAATCCCGTATGTGCCCCAGGGGCAGGGACCAAAACCCAGGATAGACAAATTCCTAAGTTTTGTTCCATTTTAAGGTCTGTTGTTTATTACATCCTTTGTACCTGGCTTATGCCTTCCACTACTTATAGATCTCCGGTGCCTGTTGTAAGTCTGTCTGTTATACTATCTACTGTATGCCTCCTAATTCCCCTTCCCAAGGGGGAGAAAACATGCCTCATAGACTCCAGGGTGGGTTTTGGTCTTTAACCGCAGAAGAGCTAACTAAGGAACGCAGGGACTGAAAACTAAACCCTAGGTACGTAGAAACCCCGTGGTTTGACCCTGTGTGTTGACCCTGAAAGAACTTGCGATAGGAATCCAATCAACATCCAGCAGCTGGTGAGGAGGCCTGCTGGGTCACCAACACAAGACAGGGATTTGAGCCCATCAGCCTCTAAGAAGGAATGAGGATAAGGTCTGCTAGGTCACATATATGATGCAGAAAGCATACAGCACTAAATCATGCTGGCCCTGGAAGTGGAAAATATATAGCCCTTCAGCCAAGTTGCAGAAGATGAGAATGAGTGCTGGCATGGCCAGGCATCTCACCGAAACACCCGCTAGTGGACACTGGAACTGGAACTGCAACACAGTACTGCCAGCAGGGTGTCCATGAAACTACCTGACCATTACATTGCATTTTTAAAAATGGCCACAGACATTAAAATCTTTATTTGAGGAAGCTTCACTCTGAGAAGCCACCTAGGAAGTAAAGAAAGCAGCTGCTTACCACCAGGCGGATCTCCTCTTTGGGTGCCAATCGCTCCAACAATTCACAAGCCATCTGATAGCACAGTATACTAGACTGGCACAGGCTGCACTCCACGGCTTTCTCGTCCTTTTGGCATGTGTGTGACCCTCCCCAGGGTGCCTGGAAGACGTTGTTTATAATGGAGATGATGTCCTTAGACAGGCTGTTGTCTAACCCCAGTGTGATTCCATCATCCTGCAATTCCATCTGAAATATAAGCAATAGCTATTATTGTTATCGCCTCGACTTCAAATTCAGGATGCCTCTCTGTGTGAAATTCCCCAGGTCGCCTAGAAACTCAGCTTATTTCCCAGTCCAACAGCACGTGCACGAGCAGTGGCCGCATCTCCGCTAGCCCTCTAGCAGGGCACGTGCCGCTTTCCTGAGGCTACTGCTGGTCAAAAACTGATGCCTTCACAAGCCCAAGAGATGAGGTCCAGTCACACAGCTTTGCAGAGTAAAACTAAAATGGCTGCAGGAAGTCACATGGACCTGGGCTGTATAAAACCACACCCAGCATACAAAAACGAAGCAAGAATAGCAAGGCATGCAGCATACGATTCTGGCCAGCAGATGGTGGCAAAAACAACACTGCATATGAACAATATGGGGGAAATAACTGATAATGAATAGGACAGTTAAACAAACGTGAGGAGAACAGCACAGAGCATGCCCGCTAGGGGTGCCCTAGGGGCAAGAACCAAAACCCAGGATAGTCAAATTCCACTTAAAAGGGTAAGTCCACTTTCAACTGAATTTCAGAAAGTGTATATTTTTGTATGGCAAATGATGAATTAAAGGTGTTTTGTTTTTTCTAATGTTAGCATTAGCATCTAATGTGTGTTTTAAGGAAGCAGTTTTCATCTGTTGGTATTGGCAGCCTACAAATGCAGATATGGTGTACACTGCCAATGCAACAGATTGCAGTTAGTTGCAAAGAACGCTGCTGGGCATGTGCAAGGTTAAGCAAGCTCCCTCACCTCAGCCATGGCCATAGCAGCAGTGTTCTGTGTGACTCACTTCTCTCTTCTTGGTGTACATACTTTGTGTATGTTGCCAATAGCAACAAATTGCAGGTAGTGAAAACTACAGCACCTTGAGCACATCCTTTTAGCACAAAAATATATACACTCTCAAAAATGCAATCGAAAGTGGACTTACTCTTTAATTTTGAGCAGGAACTTCTGTGCCTCTAACTGTCTGCTTGTTCTTTGTTTATGCCTTTAGCCTGTCACCCAAGCCCCTGTTCCCGCGTACCCAAGCCCATGTTCCTTAACTTAAACCTGCACTCAAGTGTATGTCCCCACTTCCAAGCCTGTGTCTCTGCACCCAAGCCTGTTCCAATAGCCAATCTATCCAGCTATCTTGTTATTTGATGCAGCCCTATGAAATCCATTCTAGCTAAGCTTAGTCTCTATAGAGTGTTTAGTGTGCTTTTACAGAATATGGACAGTTTAGGGGCCAAAAACTTGCAATCCATGTCCCTCTGTCAGGGGTTCTGGTAGAAGAACATTGTGAAATTATAATTAAATTGTAAGATGTCCCATTCTAGCAAATGCTCAAAAAATGGGGGAGCTACTCTGCTCGTGTATCCCACTGCTACTACCAATTTACAAATCACTTAAAGTGGACCAAAACCCACGCCGATTGGCCTGGGAAGCTATAAGATTCCTGGGCCGATCGACCCCCCCCCCCCCAATGTGTGAAACCCCCCAGTTCGCCCCATACACTTACCTCGCTTCCCGGTCCCACGGCGTGTCTAAGAGCAGCGGCCGCATCCCACTATCCCTCTAGCAGGGCACGTGTCCACACCAGGCATTTGTAAATGGCCAGCGCAGGCACGCTCCCTGTTAGAGGGACACAGAGGAAGTGGCCGTCAGGGTGCTCAGAGCCACTGCTCTTAGACTTGTCGTGGGACCAGGAAGAGGTGAGCTGGTCTCAGCATCCTGGGGCATTTCACGCACCGATCGGGGTGCCCCGGGGGAAAGGACCAAAACCCAGGATAGTCAAAATCCTGGATTTTGGTCCACTTTAAATATGCAAACATATGTGAGGAAGCTGTCCTGCACCCAGATGAATTAAAACGGACCTTCAGCACCATTTATTGAAAAGCCCAAACCTTTAAAAAACTATTCCCCAGCATCTAACATTAATATATTTGAAGTTTTTAGTTGCTTACTTTTCATTCTCTCCTTCACTGCGCCTCCATCTTGCCTCAGAAGCATCACATACTGAGAAGAGGAAAGGGGGTGGAAAGTGCAGGGGGGTGGTTATAGCTATGATTTGCACAAAGTAAAGCTAGGGCCAGGAAAATACAGCAATTCCAGAATGCAGAATGGCATAGTCAGAAGACACTTCCTGTTTGCAGGAAGCCTGATGCTCCATGAGCCGCCATCTTGGATGTTTGAAGTCTCAGAATACGCACTAGGTGCAGGTAGGATGATTTTTAATCATGTATGTACAGGGTGGGGGAAACATAAGATATGCTCTTATTCAGGGTAAAGGTCCGGCTTAATACAATTATAATATTTCAGCTCATTAAAACATCCCATTCCCACGCATCAAAATTCTCTCATTATCACTGCGTGAACTATTAGATGCAATCATCTTTCCCATATCGAAACACACTTTATTCCTTTGTACAAAGCGCTTCATTCGTAAACAAGCTTCATCAGGATTAGTGGGTTCTGAATGTTTATGCTATGCCTTTGCAATAGACAAAAAAAGTGTTCATGAGAGAGCATGTAAATTAGATGATTTATTAAACTAAAATTCTAAAAAAATATTTACATAAAATAGTTTGTAAATTGGTAGTGGCAGTAACACACACAAACACATGGTTAAATTATTTAAAGCTTTCCCCTTTTTGTATATTTGAGGCATAAATCTGCCTGCCATCTCCCTCGAATAGGCTGCTCCCAAGGCAGATTCATGTTAGGGTGGAAATAGATACTTTTTAAAATGTTTGATAAAAAAATGTTCTATTCTAAAATGTATTATGCGTATGTCTAGTTAAATGTTATGCTGCCATCTGGTGACCATTTTATGTAAAAATGTCTTACAACTGCTCATTTGAAGTCTATTATCAAAGTAAGCTGTGAGGAGGTTACTCTGTAACTTTGTAATGTTACATTCACACCTGTCAGGTCGCATTTTCAGCATGCATTTTGTACCAGGAATTCAGTTTTGAGTTTGCAATTTTTGTACATTTTTTGCGTTGCATTCACGCTTACGTCTGCGTTCTAAAACTATCTCTTTTAATAGGATGTGTGTGCGGCCAGGGTGCAGCAGGCGGGAATTTTTTTGCCCATGTTTTTCTCCTCTCTGCCGCACGGGAGAGGTGTGAAAGTGGCCATAGAGGTGCCATTGATGGATTTTTTTTGCAGTACCGCAGCGCCTGCTGCTGTGGTACCGCAGGTGTGAACGAGGGCTAATTTTTTGCTGTAAACTCACATCCTGCTCTTCTCAAAACAAATTCAGAGAGGATAGATGCTGTGGAGCACCCAGAAATTTTATCTGGGGGGGTGGGGTCCGGTAAGCGGACATGGCACAGATGAATTGTGGCTTTTGCATTCCCCAGCTGCAGAAGTGGTGAAGATGAGCATGTGACTGCTGCGGGAACACCAATGGGTATTTTGCATGACTTCCTAGGTGTTCTAGACCTGCTGCTGAACTTTTAATGGTTAGGCACCCACCCCCTGCACTTCCCGAACCATGGCCTGCTCCTCCTCCTAAAATGCCGCCTCTAACATGTACCCCTCAGGATTTTCCTGTATTTAGCTCCAGCCATCTTCCCATCACCTCTGACCAGCTTCCCAGTCCGTGGTGAAGAAAAGTTCCCCACATCATGATGCAACCGCCACCATTTTTCAAGGTGGAGATGGTGTGTCCAGGGTGACGTGCAGGGTTACATTTCCTCCACACAAAGCGTTTGGCATTAAGATCAAAAATTAAATTCTGTGTGATCATCAACTCACCCAAACACTGGATCGCATCTCGCACTGGCCAGGGCCAAAACTGCAGTCACTGGCACTTATGTGTTACAATCCCACTCCTCAGCCATCAGCCACAGGGGTGTGTCCACACCCTCTCCGTTCACTACAATGGAGTGTGTGAAGCCTCGGCACACCATCCCCATTGCAATGAAAGGAGAGGGTGTGGCAGCGCCTCTGTGACTGTGTTACGGAAGTGCAGGTGATATGCCTGGATGCAATCCAGTGATTGGACGTGTTGCTGAGTAGGACCATTCAGCTGCTTTGTTTTTTGGGCAGTCCAAATCAGCACAAATAGGAATTTTTCCTCTGCATTTAACCCATCGGATCAGTGAGTGTAAACATGCCAGGAGCGGTGAGCTGTCCTAATTACGGTGCCCAGGGAGTAGTTGCGGGTTAGGTGTCTTGCTAAAGAGCACTTCAATCATGTCCCAGACGGGAATCGAAGCTGCCACCCTCCAATCACAAGGCTGCTTCCTTACCTCAATGACCATAACTGTCTCTTAAAATATATTTATTTCTTTAAATTATATTAAACATATATTATATTATTTATTTCTACAAAACATATACTTTATATAAATAAATCAAATTTAATAAATAAACTTAATAAAAATACAATTCTGTGAAACTCACCTGTAGAATTGTTTTTGAATATATCCAGTCCAGGTCATCCCAGAAGTGATGACAGTTGGGTAGTCCACCACCAGGTGGCGCAGTTACTGCAAATTGTAACTCCTCCCGGCCCCCTATAAAATGAGCTGTCTCAATAGAATTCCCAGTGTTCAAAAACCAGTAATAAAGAGACAGGCCGGAACGCAAAAAAACCATGTTAAATCACATAGCTTCAGCATGTACTCTCTCCAACAAAAGACAAAGGACAACGGTCCAATATAAAAAGTAATCACCATAACAGGCAAAAGAGATAATGAACCAAGGGCAGGGTGGGACAACCTGGACTGGATATATTCAAAAACAATTCTATAGGTGAGTTTCACAGAATTGTATTTTTCACTATATCCAGTCCAGATCGTCCCAGAAGTGATGACAGTTGGGACACCCAAAAGCAGTGTCCATTAGGGCAGGATCCCAATGCGGAACAGCATGTAGTTCATTTCACTACCGCCTGAAGCACCTTTCGGCCAAAGACAGCATCAGCTGAGGCCCTAATGTCAACCCTGTAAAACTTTGTAAAGGTATGAACAGAAGACCAAGTAGCGGCCTTACAAACTTGTTCAACAGAGGCCTGGTGCTGAAAAGCCCAGGAAGCACCAATAGCTCTAGTAGAATGAGCTGTAACACGAAAAGGGTGTTCCTTCCCCTTGGCAGAAGATGCTTGCACCACCGCCTGTCTGATCCACTTACTGAGATTGGACTTGGCCGCAGGCAAGCCCTTTCTGGAACCCTCAGTGAGAACTCAGAGCGAATCCGATTTCCTAAAGGATTCAGTCGCAACCAGGTAGTACTTAATGGCTCTGACCACATCCAAGGCATGGAGGGTCCTTTCCTTAGAATCAGTCGGTTCTGGACATAGGGAAGGCAAGACAACTCCCTCATTAAGATGAAAGGGAGAAACGACCTTAGGCAAAAAATCAGGTTTAAAGCAAAACATCACCCTATCCTTATGCCGCTCAAAGTAAGGAGGCTTCATACAAAGCACGGCCAGCTCTGACACGCGACACACCGAGGTGATAGCTACCAAAAAGACCACCTTTAAGGTCAAAATAGACAATGCAGCATAGCACAAAGGCTCAAAGGGAGGACCCTGTAGAGCAGAAAGCACCAAATTCAAATCCCACACCGGTAAAACAGGCTTACGCGGTGGACATACATGAGTAACTCCTTGGAAAAAATCCTGATCAGTCTATGATTGGCAAAGGATCTTTGGAAAAAGATGGCCAAGACTGAGACCTGGCCCTTGAGTGTGCTCAGCTGTAGACCCAGGTCTAAGCCATGTAGTAAAAATTCCAAAAGCCTAGAAATAGAGAAAGTGCGACAGGGGCACTCTTAGATTCACACCAAGCAATGTAGGCATGCCAAACTCTGTAGTAAATCATGGAAGAAGACTTCTTCCTCGCCAGAATCAATAGCCAGGCTGTCAAAACCAGCGTCTGTAAATTGGGGTGCCGCAGCGACCCCTGAGTGAGAAGCCCTGGGTCGTCGGGCAGAGCCTGAACTCCGTCCACAGGATTGCCAGAGCGTCTGTGGCGAAGGCCAGGGGATCTCTTGACAGGGAGACGAACCTTGGGAGCTTGTGATTGTGTCTGGATGCAAACAGGTCCACATCCCGTTGACCCCAGCGGAGACACAGAGCGTGAAAGATCTTGTTGCTGAGAGACCGTTCCCCCAAACGAGAGGCCCCCCTGCTCAGGGAGTCTGCCTCCTGGTTCTCTACCCCTGGGATGTAAACCGCTGAGATGCAGGGAACATTCTCCTCTGCCCAAGTCAGGATCTGGGTCACCTCCTGGAGGGCTCGCTTGCTCCGAGTCCCACCCTGGTGATAGATGTGGGCGACAGCCGCCTGAGGAACCACCTCCTGAATCCACCGATCCGAGACGTGCTGTCTCCAGATGTGAGCAAAAAGCAGAAGCCGTCCCCCCACCCGGATGGGTTAGGGCGCCCCCTCATGCCTGAGAGGGCTTGGCAGGGGGTTTGGATTTAGCTCCTCAGGAGGGATTGGGTCGGCCGCGAGACCTACCTCGTCCCCAGGAATCTCTGCGGCCACCTGAAAATGAAGAGCCTCTTCCTCTTCGAAGGAGCGATAGGCAGATGAACCCCGAAAGGGGCGCGCAAGCTTCTGTCGCTGAGGGAGTCTCCCATCCTTAGCCAGGAAGTCCAGACGCTCCCCGAACAACCTGAGTCCCAAGAAAGGGATACTAGTGAGTGATTTCTTGGTCGCAGCGTCAGCCGACCACAGCCGCAGCCAGAGCGAGCGACGAAGCGCAACAAGCAGGGCCGAAGCCCTGGCGCCAAGCTGGACACTATAGTCCATAGCCGAGACTACAAATGCAATAAAATCCACGCAGGCTTTGAGGTCTTTATACTCCTCCGCCCACTTGTAAAACTTGGCAATATCAACAAGGCGTCTCACCTTCTTCCTGATGGCCAAAGAGACAATGGCCATGGCACAGACAGGACGAAGCCTGGCACACAGAAGACAGCAACTTCTCGGTGTCGTCAGGGAGCCACATATCCTCATCCGAGGAGGAACCAGGCTCGCTGTTATAGCCAACCGACTGATCCCCTGAGGAAGTCCTTAAACAATTCTCCCTCTTCCATGGAGTCCCGACCTCCAAAAGAACATCAGCAGCAGCAGCAAAACCGAGTAACCCGGCTCGATGTGCCGCTTCTTACTCGTCGTGCGAGATAACTGTCTCTCCAGGCTGGCCACCCGGTATGCCAAATCAGCTTGGGACTCCCTGCTGACTTCCCCCTCGCTGAGGGCTGAATGCAGTAGTGGGGGAGTTGGCGAGGTAAAGGGGGGCTTGGGGCAGGGACACCCACCCTATCATGCTCCAAAAGTACGCTCCTGGCGCAAGTGACACAACCGTGCTGAGTCCGCCCAGTGGGCTGGTACCGCACATGGGACAGAGCTTCACCCGCCCAGAAGGAGCCCCCAGCTCCCTATCCCCAGCAGCCTCCGTTATGGTGAAAAAATGTAGGTTACAAGGCACTAACGGCCCAAACCTAATTGAGATCCCAAATTTAGTTCCTCTTTTTGTGTTCCCTATTAAGGGAGAGGGTGCGGAGAGAGAGGCGGGGATGGGTGGGTGTAGGAGACCGTGAGGAACCACAACCCACAGCTAATAAAGGGGAGCCCACCTAGAAGACACAAAAAGAGAGAAGCCGCGAGTGTCCCACAGCGCATGCACATAATAATGCAATAGAAAAAAGAAAAGGATTCACAGACCGACCAGCGCGTCGAAGTGGCTGATGCCTAAATACAGGCAGAAGAGGCAGGCAGGCAGAAAACGAGCAGCAGGCGCCGTCCTGCTGCTGGCAAGAGGAGCAGCATGAAGGAAAATTGCGCCGGGATTCAGTACAGTGAGCCTCGAGGACGCAAAACGCGTCCTCGCGCGGCCCCGCCCCCCCGCTGCGACGTGAACGAGAGCACCTTCACCATCCCTAAAATGGTGCCAAGGTTGAAGAAGAGGGAGGGCGGCCCACGGAGGCCCCCCCCCCCCAACGCAGAGCACAGCGCGCCCTTCACACAACCAATGAGGCCACAGCCTCAGAAGAGCCAGCCCTCAGAGCGCTGCTTCCACCCCCCCCCCCCCCCCACAGCGCTGACAAGATGGAGGGGAGAGAAGAGGAGCCAAGGGAGCGAGGGAGTAAGTATGCCAGTGAAGTCAGAAGTGAAAAATGACACACATAATAAATAAAGCTTGTGGGCACAGATGAGGGAATGACCCTGGGTATTAGGTGGTTCCTCCCCCTCCAATAGACTCACCATCGCCTATGGCCGGCTACCGTTTAGGGAGGGTCTGCGGACCAGAGCCGAGCTCTGTCAACGCCTGACCTCAGCGTTCTCCCTACCTTCACCTGTCCCGTCAGCCGAGGCTGGGAGGCATAAGTGGGCCCACGGGAACAGTGGTAACAGGGCTACAGCGGCCGACAGGCTTAAAAATACAATTCTGTGATTACTCACCTGTAGAATTGGTATTATATGTATAAAGGAAGATGGGTGGAAGTGTTTCTTGTGGTCATCAACTGTGTCCACTAAAGAAAGAACTGCCTCTAGGTTGCGCTCTCTGTATAAATGTATCACCGGGGAAGAGAATCCAAGTTAGTACAATTAGTACAATGAAGCTTGGATGATATATTCCCCTCTGATGGTTTTATATACGCTGGATAGCATGAGCTCCTTTATCTCTATTTTCCAGCTGTTTAATCTATCAAATACTGCGTTATGAATGTCAAACTTAATTGTGTTATTTTACTTGAATATTCAACAATATATATAAATTGTCAGAATATATGAAAAGACAAGGCACTTACCGCCGTGGCCCGGGGGTGCTAAACCTACCCAGGGCCTCTGAAGATTTCTTTCCTGTAATCTTATCAATTAATTATTGCACTGTAGATGTCATCCTTAATGACTTCGGTCCAGGCTGTATTCTTTTCTTGAATAAAATGGTAAAGGTCTTCAGTTGTTCAATAAAACGCTATTTTATTGTTGAGGTTAAAATACAGGGGTTAAAAGGGAGGGTAATCTGGTGTCTAATTAAGTGTCCCGCAGGGGGATCTGCTGCCAGGACGCTGCGTTGAGACAATCTGCAATGGTTTCAGCGACGTTCCCTATGTCAGCTGTCTCTGTTGGTGATGAAAAATATGTCCGTAGGTATTTCCAGGATTGGAGTACTACAATGATCCTCAGTAAAGTAGAGATGGAATAATCCTTTTTGAAGTCCGTTGATTCCTCGCAGGGGCACGCTTTGGCGTCTTCCCTGCTCAGTAAGTAAACACCGACGTGCGTTTCATGATCCATGATCCAATATTCCAGATGGTATGGTTCTTGATTGTGTTTCTCCATAAAGTGCTTTAAAATACGTCTATCAGAACACATTAGAAACATCTCAAAAGGCCTCAAAAGGCCTTTATGGAGAAACACAATCAAGAACTGGAATATTGGATCATAGAAAAGATTTACCCTAATTGGAGAGGCTCAAATATAGATAATACATTATCCCAATGGGAAACCTATTGGATTTATGAACTAGACACACTGGCCCCAAACGGCCTGAATATTGAGATCGATTTGAACTGTTTTTTAGAAAATCAATAATCATGCTTAATAATTATAATCCTCATACATTTTAATTCCACGCCACTATAACTCATTTATCTACCTATAATTGTCATCTTTGTACTACACCTTTCTCTCCTCCTTATATGTTTTATGTTGTGTCTTTAACCCCTTTTATATAAATTTGCTACACGGTGCCCGTTTGTTCTAGTAATAATCTTAAACAATGAATTTTATATTCAAATTAGATAATTTTTTAAAGATTTCTCAAAGGTCTTTCACACATCATTTTATTGGGCAATTGATCCCTAGAAAAAACTTTTAAAGAAAAAACTTTTAAACCTTCTGACTATTCCTTTTTAAGCCTTTTCAATTTTCTTTTCATTAATTTAACAATCATATACATTCAGTCCACCTTCACTTTTTAAATCACAATCAAATTCCATAATGCACAGTTCTCTAATTTGCGCACTCAAGCCCATTCTCAACTCAGATTACCCACCTTCTGAAATAGATTTTTTAATTAATTTTATCGAATTTTTATCAGATATTTTTATTAAATATTATTATCTAATTTTATCCAGAAATAATGTGTAATTAATCCAGATATTAACAATAACCATATAGTTTATACACTATTTGTCTCTCCATGTTAGCTAATGCCCATTGTAGTTCTCAAATAACACTATACTCTTTTATTTATGGCTTCTAAAAGATAAGGTAACCTTCTCTAATTATATATCAACTATTTATATCAATCTTTTTAGTTGCTGTCATATATTTTATTCCTATGTACATTGTATCTAATAGTACACTCAAGCATCAAAGTGGATCTAACTGTTTGTAACAAAATAAACATTTGTTTATGTACATTGTATCCTACAGTGCGCTTAAGTATGAAAGTATATCCAACCGTCCAGGTGTTTTGTAATAAAGTAAACACTATTTCAGCTGTTTCAAATAACTTCCTATGTGCAGTTCTGCTCACACTTTATTTTTAGTTATGCACTCTCACACGCACCAACCCTGCCATTTATTAGAATTTATTATTGATCAGACTAACGTGTCTCATTCTCTCCTTTTGCTCTGCCTGTTTGGAGAAATAAAAAATTACGCAGCAATAATGAACAGCTGACATTTCTGACATCCCGCTGCTTTAACTGTCCATAACTATGCAGCTACAAAAAACAGCCGGCATTGTGATATTCCGCGCTGAAGATAGAATTGCCTCCTAAAACTACAGCTCCCAGCATGCTCGAGGATTCCTTCACGTCATCTTCATTTAAAACAGAAGCTGGAACGCATGCTCCCCTCACACCCGGAAGACGGCTGAAGCCGAAACGCGCGTCGGTGTTTACTTACTGAGCAGGGAAGACACCAAAGCGCACCCCTGCGAGGAATCAACAGACTTCAAAAAGGATTATTCCATCTCTACTTTACTGAGAATCATTGTAGTACTCCAATCCTGGAAATACCTACGGACATATTTTTCATCACCAACAGAGACAGCTGACATAGGGAACGTCGCTGAAACCATTGCAGATTGTTTCAACGCAGCGTCCTGGCAGCAGATCCCCCTGCGGGACACTAAATTAGACACCAGATTACCCTCCCTTTTAACCCCTGTATTTTAACCTCAACAATAAAATAGCGTTTTATTGAACAACTGAAGACCTTTACCATTTTATTCAAGAAAAGAATACAGCCTGTACCGAAGTCATTAAGGATGACATCTACAGTGCAATAATTAATTGATAAGATTACAGGAAAGAAATCTTCAGAGGCCCTGGGTAGGTTTAGCACCCCCGGGCAGCGGCGGTAAGTGCCTTGTCTTTTCATATATTCTGACAATTTATATATATTGTTGAATATTCAAGTAAAATAACACAATTAAGTTTGACATTCATAACTCAGTATTTGATAGATTAAACAGCTGGAAAATAGAGATAAAGGAGCTCATGCTATCCAGCGTATATAAAACCATCAGAGGGGAATATATCATCCAAACTTCATTGTACTAACTTGGATTCTCTTCCCCGGTGATACATTTATACAGAGAGCGCAACCTAGAGGCAGTTCTTTCTTTAGTGGACACAGTTGATGACCACAAGAAACACTTCCACCCATCTTCCCACATAAGAAAAATATAAGTAGATGGCGCTGGACTGCAGAGACAGCAAAAAAGTGGCTCCTCCCGGCCCCTTATATTCCAGGGACCTCCCACAAATTCCCCAGTATTGACAAGCAGTTAACAAGAAGTTTGACATTCATAACGCAGTATTTGATAGATTAAACAGCTGGAAAATAGAGATAAAGGAGCTCATGCTATCCAGCGTATATAAAACCATCAGAGGGGAATATATCATCCAAACTTCATTGTACTAACTTGGATTCTCTTCCCCGGTGATACATTTATACAGAGAGCGCAACCTAGAGGCAGTTCTTTCTTTAGTGGACACAGTTGATGACCACAAGAAACACTTCCACCCATCTTCCCACATAAGAAAAATATAAGTAGACGGTCACTTATTTCCTAGGTTGCAGCACTCTACCCACACTTCTGTTCTACCTCTTCCTTGCCATTTTCCTACCAGCGCTTGATACCACACACACGAGATTATATGTATGCAGCACGTCCTGTTCCAGAGATAATTCCTTACGTTTGGGTAATACATCCACAAGATGGCGCTGGACTGCAGAGACAGCAAAAAAGTGGCTCCTCCCGGCCCCTTATATTCCAGGGACCTCCCACAAATTCCCCAGTATTGACAAGCAGTTAACAAGAAGGCCGGGAGAATAACAACCATAATAAAACAATTTTAACCATGATAACAACCACCATACAGAGGTACTAAGAATAATGAAAACAAGGGCAGGGTGGAGCAGGACGTGCTGTATACATATAATACCAATTCTACAGGTGAGTAATCACAGAATTGTATTATTCTAAGTATACAGCATGTCCTGCTCCAGAGATAATTCCTTACGTTTGGGACATCCAATAGCAGTGTCCATAAGGTAGGATGGGATCCCCAAAAGCAACAATATGCAGATTAAACCACTGCCACCTGCAGTACTTTGCGGCCAAAAGCAGCATCAGCTGAAGCCCGAACATCAACCTTGTAAAACTTAGAAAAAGTATGAACAGAAGACCAAGTAGCGGCCTTGCAAACTTTTTCAACAGAAGCCTGGTGTTGAAAGGCCCAAGAGGCACTAAGAGCACGAGTGGAATGAGCAGCAAGGCGGAGGGGAGGATCCTTCCCTTTAGCAGAATAGGCCTGAATCACAGCCTGATGGATCCATTTGCTGATGGTAGACTTAGCTGGAGCCAGACCCTTCTTGGGACCAGAAGGGAACACAAAAAGAGCATCAGTCTTCCTGAAGGATTCAGTAGCCACCAAATAAAACTTCAGGTTCCTAACCACATCCAAGGAATGTAGAGCCCTCTCCTTAGGGCTACTAGGATTAGGGCACAGAGAAGGCAGAACAATGTCCTGATTGAGATGAAAAGCCGACATAACTTTAGGCAGAAAGTCTGGTTTAAAGCGAAACACCACCTTGTCCTGGTGTCTCTCAAAGTAAGGGGGCTTAATGGAAAGCGCCGCCAACTCAGAAACACGCCTAACAGAAGTGATAGCCACCAAAAAGACTACCTTAAGAGTAAGAATGTAAAAAGCAGCCTCATGCACAGGCTCAAAAGGAGACCCCTGCAAGGCAGATAGGACCAAGTTCAAGCCCCAGACTGGTAACATAGGGTTACGTGGGGGGCGCACATGAGTAACCCCCTGGAAAAAGTCTTGACCAGATGATGCTGAGCAAAAGATCTCTGAAAGAAAACAGCCAAGGAAGAAACATGACCTTTCAGAGTGCTGAGTTGAAGCCCCAGATCCAAACCATGTTGGAGAAATTCCAGAATCCTAGGAATAGAAAACACACGACAGGGAAGAGATTTAGCCTCACACCAGTCAATGTAGGTACGCCAAACCCTATAGTAGATGGAAGAAGAGGACTTTTTCCTAGCCCTGATCATGGTGTTAACAACAGAGGCAGGCAGCCCCTTTTCCATTAAGATGGAGGTTTCAGAAGCCAGGCCGTTAAAGCCAGCATTTGTAAATTGGGGTAGCGCAGCCGCCCCTGAGTGAGCAGGTCTGGATTCTTGGGCAGGGCGTATTGATCTACCGCCACCTGCACAATGTCTGCGAACCACACTCTTCTTGGCCAACGGGGGGCCACCAGGATTGCCGGCACCCCTTTCTGAGCTATCTTTCGCAGAACCCTGCCCAACAGGGGAAACGGGGGAAAGACATACAGTAGCTGAAAGCCTTGCCAGGACATTGTTAGAGCATCCATGGCTAAGGCCAGAGGGTCCTGGGACAGAGACACAAAGACTGGAAGCTTGTGATTGTGACGGGACGCAAACAGATCCACACCTGGCTGACCCCAACGGTGACACAGAGAGCAAAACACCCTGTTGCTGAGGGACCATTCCCCCAGAGAAGTCCCCCTGCTCAGAGAGTCTGCCTCCAGATTCTCCACCCCTGGAATGTACACAGCTGAGATACAGAGAACACTGTCCTCTGCCCAAGACAGGATCAGAGACACTTCCTTGAGCGCCCCCTTCCTCCGGGTCCCTCCCTGATGATTGATGTAGGCAACCGCCATCTGGTTGTCCGAGCGTACCTGAACAGCCCGACCCCGAAGGTGCGGGGTCAAGCGGGCTAGAACCAACCTGATCACCCTCATTTCCAGAATGTTCAGAATGTTGATAGGGGTGTGGGCCTCCTGAGGGCCCCACTGCCCCTGGAATGTTAGGGATCTCCAGAAGCCCCCCCAACCTGTCAGACTGGCATCCGTGGTGACTGTCTCCCAGCAAGGGGCCAGAAAGGATCTGCCCACCAACAGGTTCCTTGAGTCCAGCCACCACGAGAGGGACCACCTGGCTAGGGGGTCCCTGTCCCACACAGACAAGAGGTGGAGTTGAAGAGGTCTCATGTGAAACTGAGCATAAGGAACCGCCTCGAAGTAGGACACCATCAGGCCCACCTGCTGCATTCCCTGCCTGATGGAAGGATGAGGGCAGGACAGAAGGAGCTGAGCTTGCGCTTGCAGACTGTCTACCTTCTGCTGAGGAAGAAAGATCCTGGCCCGAGCTGTATCCAGATTCATGCCCAGAAATTGCTTCACCAAAGAAGGAGACAGGGAAGATTTGGAGTGGTTTATCACCCAGCCGAATGACTCCAGTGTGGTAACTACCCGCTGAGTATCCAGCTCTGCCTGTTGGAAGGACAGAGAAGTGATAAGAATGTCGTCCAAATAGGGAAGAATGCAAATGCCCTTAGCTCTCAGCAGAGCCATAATGCCCGCCAGCACCTTGGTGAATACCCTGGGAGCCGAAGTGAGACCGAAGGGCAATGCCACAAACTGGTAATGCTGTTCCTCCAGAGCGAACCTGAGGAATCTCTGATGACCTGGAAAGACTGGAATATGGAGGTAAGCATCCTTGATGTCCACAGAGGTCATGAAGTCCCCTGGGCGCAGTGAACTTACAGCTGAGCGTAGAGTCTCCATGCGAAATCGCCTGGATCTGACAAACTTGTTGAGAAGCTTTAAGTCCAGGATGGGTCTGACAGACCCATCTCTTTTGGGAACAGTGAAAAGGTTGGAATAATAGCCCTTGCCCCTTTCCCTTAAGGGCACCTGGCAGATGACCCCCAGCTCCAGTAGATTCTGCACAGCAAGCAACAGGCCCTGAGCTGACAGGGGGTCTTGAGGCATCCGGTATCTGTTGAATCTTGGGGGCGGCCAGGCTGCCAACTGTATTTTGTAACCGGAGGACACTACCACCTGAATTTATCGGTCTGAGATATGATGCCTCCAGACGTGAGCAAAGAGCCGAAGCTGACCCCCCACCCGGACGGGTGAGGGCGCCCCTTCATGCCTGAGGGGGCTTGGGGGAAGAACCCCAGGAGGGGCCAGGGCATCCACGCCCTCTGCCCCTGCCCCAGAAATCTCCCCGGGCCCCTGCAAATGAAGCTCCCCTTCCCATTCTGGACCCACGGTAGGATGGAAGAAAGCAACCTGAACCCCGAAAGGGCAGAGACTGTCTTTTGCGCTTGGGTAACTTCCTTCCTCCCTTAGCAAACAGGTCCAGGCGATCAACAAAATAGACGCAGTCCTTCAAAGGGGAACCCAGTGAGACCCTTCTTGGCAGCATTGTCAGCTGCCCACTGGCGCAGCCAAACCGAGCGGCGTATAGCCACCGCCAAGGCAGAAGCCCTGCCACACATTCTAATGGTATCATCCAAGGTAGAGAGGACATATGCAACAAATTCCTCACAACGCAGAAGGGCTCTATACTCTTCACTAGCAGCATCATCAGGAGCCCCATCTAAAATACATTTGAGCAGAGTCCTAATAGCCACAGCTGTAATTGCTGAGGCACAAACCGGACGCAGCGCGGACCCCACACAGGCATGGGAAGCCAGCTGATCAATGCGCTGGTCCTCACCATCCTTCAGGGTAGTAGAGTCAGGGGAATGCATGACAGAAGTGTTAGACAAACCCAGAATTGGTGCATCCACTTCAGGAGGGGACGACCAACGCGTAATCACTTCAGCAGGAAAGGGATACCTCCTATCCCAACTCTTAGGCACCCCAGGGAGCCTGCTAGGTCGCTCCCACTCTTTGAGCACGAGATTATTAAAGTGAGTTTGCTCAGGAAACTCCAAACGTGGCTTAGCAGTGTGAAACAACTCCCCCTGCTGCCGAGGAGCCGCGGCAGGAGGAGAGATAGAAAGTACTTCAAAAATGTGAGCCAAAAGCCTGTCAGTATCATCTGGAGCCCATGGGTCAAATCCAGAATCAGCATAACCCTTAGGCTGCTCATCAGATTATTCTGAATCAGAAAACAATTCCCCCTCTTCCAGGGGGGTATAGCCAGCCAGGTCAAAAAATTCCTCAGCCTTCATAGGAAAAAGGGTAACGCCAGGCGGCAGATGCCGCCTCTTAGCAGAGGCCTTACGCGCCGTAGAGCCAGCAATCAGCTTCTCAATGCTAGCCACCCTGGTAGACAAATCAGGCTGGGACTCCCCACTGGTATGCACCTCACTGGGAGTCAGATGTAAGCGTGGGGGAGTAGGCGAAGCCATACGGGGTGCAGGCCCAGCCACAGGTAACCCAGATTGCAGCGCAAACGCCTGCTGGGCACAGGATACAAAAACCCGCACATTGTTATCACTTAGGGATTTACGCTATAAGGCCACCCGGGATGCCCCAATAGCCGCTAGGGAAGTGGGAGGTAAAGGCAGAATAGGCCTCTAATAGCAAACTAAATAGAGGGGATAGGCCGGGAGAAACCACAATTAAGTTTGACCTGCCTGCAAGACATAAACAGAAAGGTCCCGTAAGCGGTATGCATACATAAGATATAAAAAATAAGCCAGCCCACAGGGGCACTTACGACCGCGGTAGGTAGACGCCAGCCACACAGCACAAGGAGAGCAAAATGGCGCCCGCAGATACCTCGAGGGGCGGGCAGCGGAGACAGCGATGCAGAACGTGCCATCCGCAAGGCCCGCCCCCCCGAAGAGCGCAAAGTCGCCCATGTGACCATGCCAGCCAATGATGGCGCAACAGCGCCTGAGGTAAAGTCGCCGCCGACCGTGGAACGCCGTACAAGCGCTCGTGGCGGCGGCAGCATTATTTAAAAAAGCAACCAGTGCAACCAACACACGTGGCGACACAAAGCCAAAGCATACCATGGAATACAATCCCAAGGAGTGAAGAATACACATACACCCCCCCTCCCCCCAGAAATACCAGGGAGAGCGAGGGAGGGCAGCGGCCAACTCAACAGGAGCCCATCGATGGACAGGGGGCGAGGGGCGATAGCGTGGGAGGGGCATCCCATAAGGCTCACCATGGGCCTATACCGCCTACCCTTTGGTGGGGGATTGCGGCCGGAGCAGCGCTCCTTAAGCACCTGACAGCGGTGCTGCCTACCGTCACCCGACCAGTGCAGCCAAAGCTGGGAGCCAAAAAAAAAGGAACGGGTGGGAATAGTCCTACAGGGCCGCAGGCTAATAGCCCCGCTCACCTGCGAGTAAAGAGAGCCATCTTCTTGCCTTCGCAGCGCTGACTGCAGAGAAGAACTGGGGAATTTGTGGGAGGTCCCTGGAATATAAGGGGGCGGGAGGAGCCACTTTTTTGCTGTCTCTGCAGTCCAGCGCCATTTTGTGGATGTATTACCCAAACGTAAGGAATTATCAATGGAGCAGGACGTGCTTAATACGCCCCGCTCAGCTGCTGTATCCAGAGAGAGTATCCAAGACGATCTTCGCAGCAGTACTGTAAGATGAATTCTGGGAATTCTATTGAGACAGCTCATTTTATAGGGGGGCCGGGAGGAGTTACAGCTCTTGATCTTGCAGTAACTGCGCCACCTGGTGGGGGACTACCCAACTGTCATCACTTCTGGGACGACCTGGACTGGATATAGTGAAAAAATCTTGAAGTGGGCGTTTATTTCCAGCTCTAATACATAAAGTATGCAGGGCTGTATTCGCCACTAGGCACACATAGTCATGTGCCTAGGGTGGAGCCTTGGCAGGAGTGGGGTGGGCGGTCGCAGCCAGCAAAAATCAAATAATTTTTTTTTTTCTTTCAGCGGACCCACTCTGCCCACCGCTGCCTCTGCCCCCTGCCCGGTACCACATACTGCGGCTTACCTCCCTGTGTATTGGTGACGGGCGGCTCACCTGCCTGTGTATGGGCCTGATCATGGTCCATCATGAGTGAGGGAAGGAAGACTCCACATCCAGCTGTATGAAAGATGGAGCAACAGGAAGGGGCGGTCCCAGGGTTTACTGACAGCTGGCACAGCTAATACATCCATACCTCCCAAATATCCCTGATTTGTAGGGACTGCCCCTCTTTTGAGTTCATCTCCCCCTGGCCTATTCAAAGTGTTTAAATAGTTTTAACTGTTACATCATTAAAACATCATAATTTAACAATTGTCCCTCCTTCCCACCCTGAAAAGTCGGAAGGTATGTCATTGGCTGTGCAGCCCAGCGAAAGTGAAAGAGGGTGCCCCCGGCCGCATGGAGCTGACAGGCGCAGGGAGGCTCTTTTCACCGGCCACCTGTTGTGGAGGAGCCCAAAATGAGCGGTGCGAGACATCAAGGGCTGCCATTGCTGCTCCACCCTGACCCAGCTGGAAGAAGAGGAGTGCATTAGGACAACTAGAGCTGCCTGTGTGGCCTCTGACCCAGTGAGTGTACACACCACATAAACGTTTGAAATGTGTATTTGCATGAATGGTGTGTGTGTGCATGAATGGGGGTGTGTGCATGAATGGGTGTGTGTGTGCATGAATATGGTGTGTGCATGAATGGAGGGGGGTGTGCATGAATGGGTGGGTGTGTGCATGAATAGGGTGTGTGTGCATGAAGGGGGTGTGTGTGTGTGCGCGCATGGATAGGGTGTGTGCATGTGTGTGTGTGTGTGTATGAACAGGGTGTGTGCATGAATGGTGTGTGTGTGTTTGTGTGCATGAATGGTGTGTGTGCGCGTATGAATGGGGTTTCTGTGTGCATGAATGGTGTGTGTGTGCGTATGAATGGGGTTTCTGTGTGCATGAATGGTGTGTGTATGTGTATGAATGGGTTGTGTGTGTGCATGAATGGGAGATCTGTGTGTATGTGTGTGCGTGCATGAATGGGGTATCTGTGTGTGTGTGCATGAATGGGGTATCTGTGTGTGTGCATGAATGGGGTATCTGTGTGTGTGTGTGTGTGTGTGTGTGTGTGTGTGTGTGTGTGTGTGCATGAATGGGGTTTCTGTGTGCATGAATGGGGTTTCTGTGTGAATGAATGATGTGTGTGCATGAATGGGGTTTCTGTGTGCATGAATGGTGTGTGTGCATGAATGGGGTACCTGTGAGTGTGCATGAATGAGGGGGTTTCTGTGTGCATGAATGGTGTGTGTGCATTAATGGGGTATCTGTGTGTGTGCATGAATGGGGTATCTGTGTGTGTGCATGAATGGGGTATCTGTGTGTGTGTGCATGAATGGGGTTTCTGTGTGCATGAATGGTGTGTGTGCATGAATAGGGTATCTGTGTGTGTGCATGAATGGGGTATCTCTGTGTGTGCATGAATGCGGTTTCTGTGTGCATGAATGGTGTGTGTGCATGAATGGGCTATCTGTGTGTGTGCATGAATGGGGTTTCTGTGTGCATGAATGGGGTTTGTGCATGAATGGTGTGCATGAATGGGGTTTCTGTGTGCATGAATGGGGTTTCTGTGAGCATGAATGGTGTGTGTGCATGAATGGGGTTTCTGCGAGCATGAATTTTGTGCGTGTGTGTGTGTGTATGAATAGTGTGTGTGCGCACGCATGAATAGGGTTTCTGTGTGCATGAATGGTTCTGTGTGCATGAATAGTGTGTGTATAAGAAGGGGATTCTGGTGTACATGAATAGTGTGTGTGTGCATGAATCATGTGTGTGTTCATGAGTGGTGTGTGTGTGTGTATGAATGGGGTTTCTTTGTGCATGTTTTTTTTTTTGTGTGTCTGTATGAATAGGGTGTGTGTATGAATAGGGTGTGTGTGCGCATGACTGGGGTTTCTGTGTGCATGAATGGTGTGTGTATATGAAGGGGATTCAGGTGTACATGAATGGTGTATGTGTGTGTGTGTATGAATGGGGTTTTTGTGTGCATGAATTTTGTGTGTGTGTGTGTGGTGTGTGTGTGTGTGTGCGCGCGCGCATGAATGGGGTTTCTGTGTGTATGAATGGTGTGTGTATATGAAGGGGATTCCGGTGTACATGAATGGTGTGTGTGTGTATGAATGCGGCGTTTGTGTGTGTGCATGAATGGGGTATGTGTGTATGGGTGGGCTGGCAAATTCATCAATGTTGGGCACGGGGGGGGGGCATGACCAAAAATTGCCTAGGGCAGCACAAATCCTAAATACGGCCCTGAAAGTAGGGCAATAAAAGCTTTATTTACCTTTACAAGTAGCGCCTTACTGTACCTGTTTTAATATGAGATCAAACATAAGGATGAAGCAGTTTAAATTCATCTCCTCATCATCGCAGTCAAAATCAATGGTTCTTCCTCCAGGATGTCCATAGTTCTTAAAGGGGCTCCGGAATGGGCTGCGCATCGGACTCCGGAAGGGACTGTGAAAGGGGCTTGGAAATGGGCTTAGCATACTGTGCAGAACTCTGCGCCCAGGATCTGAAGCAATGCTGCCCTACAAGAAAACCAGACACACATAATAGGTGAAAAGAAGCTGACAATTATTCTTTTGATAGTAAACGTGGACAAGAAGCTTTTTTTTTTCTTTTTACATATGGCTAACTTTTAAATCTGGTAGTGACCCCTCTCTAGCTTAAGCCTAGCCCTGGCCCTAAGCCATGGTAATGGTGACCCTAGGCATGCCAGGGAGGTGTAAGCCAAATCTTCGAACCAGTGATCACTGAAATAGTAACATTTAGGGATGAGCGAATCGATCCAGACGAACCCGGATTCGTTACGAATTTCATGGATAATTCGATTCTGAACTAATCCGAATTTGCCCGCGATTCGATCGATCAAAGTTTTCCTTTAAACTCCATTCATTTCAATGACATGCATTCTAAGATGGTGGACGCACATGTCCAGACATGTACCCTGGGGCAAGGTATGATGGGACAGTCACATGCAGCCTATCAGCAGCCAGGAAGCCCGGTGACGTCACCGTGCTATATAAAGTGGCGGCCATCTTGCCTGTGCGCATTTCAGACTTGCATTCATGAGACAGCGGTGGTTGCTGCAGACAGGGACAGACAGTTAGCGATAGGTAGGGAGAGTTACAGATAGGTAGGGAGATTTACAGATAGGTAGGGAGATTTAGAGAGGCAGACAAGAGCCAGGGAAAGATAGTGGAAAACCGGAACAATCCAAGGACAGCATAAAAGTGACAGTGACAGGGTGATTTGCCTGATCAGTTTTCAATTCAATTTGATTCTTTGTGCTGTAAACCGTAATCTGCCTTGCCACTGTGCATGCCATCTATGCAGTGCCTTATGTAACCCTATCTGTTACACACAAGCATTTAAATAACTGGATTAGTGTTAATATTTTTGGGTCTGCTTTAAATACACCAGACGCCACTGTGCATGCCATCTATGCAGTGCCTTATGTAACCCTATCTGTTACACACAAGCATTTAAATAACTGGATCAGTGTTAATATTTTTGGGTCTGTTTTAAATACACCAGTCCACTGTGCATGCCATCTATGCAGTGCCTTATGTAACCCTATCTGTTACACACAAGCATTTAAATAACTGGATTAGTGTTAATATTTTTGGGTCTGCTTTAAATACACCAGGCCACTGTGCATGCCATCTATGCAGTGCCTTATGTAACCCTATCTATTACACACAAGCATTTAAATAACTGGATTAGTGTTAATATTTTTGGATCTGCTTTAAATACACCAGGCCACTGTGCTTGCCATCTATGCAGTGCCTTATGTAACCCTATCTGTTACACACAAGCATTTAAATAACTGGATTAGTGTTAATATTTTTGGGTCTGCTTTAAATACACCAGACACCACTGTGCATGCCATCTATGCAATGCCTTATGTAACCCTATCTGTTACACACAAGCATTTAAATAACTGGATTAGTGTTAATATTTTTGGGTCTGCTTTAAATACACCAGGCCACTGTGCTTGCCATCTATGCAGTGCCTTATGTAACCCTATCTGTTAAACACAAGCATTTAAATAACTGGATTAGTGTTAATATTTTTGGGTCTGCTTTAACCCTTTAAACGCCAGCCACGTAAATTTTACGTGGCTGCCTCTCCAACAGTTAAACGCCAGCCACGTAAAATGTACGTGCCTGAATTTCCCCAGAAATAAAAAAAAAAGTAAAAATAAAAGACACTTACCTGACCCCTCGTTCGATCCGGTCGGGTCTCCTCTTCAGCCAGAGGGGCTCCGATCGCCCATCGGGGCTCCTCCGGCTGCAGGGGAGGGCCCGGAACAGGGTGCCCCCCCGTTTCAGCAGCCGCCCGGTTTCCTGTAATAAAAAAAAAATGACAGTTACCTACCTTTGTCCCCGCCGGCTCCCGCAGGCTCTCCTCTTCACGGGGGGGGGGGCTCCGATCCCCCCTCCCCGCTCTTCTGTCTTCTGGAGGGGGCATAACAGCCCTCCTCCCTCAGCAGCGTCTTCCGGTGGCGGCTGCCATCTTGGATTCTGGCCCCGCCTCTTCGGGGCGGGGCCGGTGACGTCACCGCCGGGTGTCATCGGGGCACCCGGCGGTTCAGCTGTCAGATGCCAGTGACGGCTGGGCAGGGAAGGAGGGAGGTAGGCGATCCTCCGATCGCCTGCCTCCCCCCTCCTCTGCCCAGCCGTCACTGACAGCAGATCGCCGCGGGACACAGAAGATGAAGATCGGAGTTGAGTAAAGTAAAAGTTTTTTTTTTTTTTTTTTTTTAATAAAGTTATTTTCAAAAACGTGTGTGTCTTTTTTTTACCTTTTAACCCTTTGTGAACTGGTAAGGGGTCCATGTGACCCCTTATACCAGTTCACAGGGCTCGGGGGTCTGGCAAGTCACCTGCGCTAGCGGGTGACTTGCCATTAACCCCTGGCCCCCCAAATTACCTGCCTCCCCAAAGCCCAGGGGGGGCAGAAGAGCCGTGGCCCTAGGCTATGACGACTTGCAGCCGCAGGGCCAGGGGCCACTAAAGCTGGCCCCTGCGCCCTGTTCTACAAGCCCCCATAGCTGGTCACAGGCTGGTTACGCTGGGTAGGGGGGACCTCACGCCATTTTTTTTTTGGATTTTTAAGGGTTTTAACCCTTAAAAATCCAAAAGAAAAATGGGGTCCCCCTCCCTTCGAGGGGGGACCCTATGTCATTTTTTTTTTAATTAACCCTTTGTTACCTGTAACCCAGCAGGAGAGCAGAAGCCTAAGTGATCAGCGTGGGACACAGGGATGGATGGGAGGTAAGTATTAAAAAAAAATAATTAAAAAAATATTTTTTTTTAATAAAGTTTTTTTTAAAGTGTGTCTCTTTTTTTTTTTTTTTTTACTTTTAACCCTTTGTGAACTGGTAAGGGGTCCATGTGACCCCTATACCAGTTCACAGGGCTCGGGGGTCTGGCAAGTCACCTGTGGCTAGTGGGTGACTTGCCATTAACCCAGAGACCCCCCATTACCTGCCTCCCAAAAAAACCTTAAAATTCCCCCAAGAAATGGTGTCCCCCCCACCCTGTGAAGGGGGACCCCACACCAATTTTTTTTTATTTAACCCTTTATTATGTGGATAGTAGTTGTATTTTATTTGTAAATGTTATAAAGTGCTCTTTTCAGTTTATGGAATCACCTGGACAGGAACGGGGGGGCTACCGATACATATGTGGTATCATTGTAATCGGGAGAAATGGGGCTTTCACATGCAATATGGCTTTCTTTAATAAAAAAAATGTTTTTGTTTAAAATAAAGGAGACAATTTAAAAAATATATATTTTTTTATTTATTTATTTATTTGAAAATATTTAAAAAAGTAGAAAAAATACAAACAAGACATTTCATGTTAAAGCCTAAACTCTGCCACAAAAAGAAAATATGCCATTTTCTTGGAAATTCCTGCAAAAATCACAGTTAAACATCACGCAAAATGGTGAAAAATATCCTGTCAGGAGAGGGTGACAAAATCTCAAGTAGACTGGCAGTCAAAAGGTTACAGGTACCTATACATGTTGGGTATTGTTCTGCTCGGGGGACCTTGTGCTTTCAGATTTAGCTTGTTTTTTCTTATTTGCATATTGATATTTTAGGAAAATGTGTTTTTTATTCTGCTTTTTTATAAATTTTTTTGTGAAATCCTGTGCAACCTATGAATTCTTCGAGATATTACTTCCAGAAAGATGAGCCCACTACAACAAGCTGGGTACGCTTAGAAAGCTTAACATGTGTACTTTCAGGGAATATATGGTTTATGGGGGATATTCCAAATGTAAAGGGTTGGTTTGGTAGAAAAAGCACAAGGTGCGCACTTTGTCTGCAGAGCTGAAAATCTGAAGTAAAATTACCGTTATGCGCATGCTTTACTTTGGTGTGTTTGGCAACTCTTTCCTTGACAGAACCTATGCATGTTGGGTATCATTCTGTTTGGGGGATGTTGCTTTTTCAGATTTTCTGTTTTTTTCTGGTTTGCATATAGGTTTTTTTAGGAAAATGTGGTTTTGATTCTGCTTTTTTATTCATTTTTAGGGAAACCTGTGCAACCAAAGAATACATTGAGGGATTACTTCCAGAAAACTGCACCCATGTCAACAAGCCTGGTACGCCTAGAAAGCTTGAGGTGTGTACTTCTAGGGAATATATAGTTTGTGGGGGGTATTTCAAATGTAAAGGGTTGTTTTTCTTGAAAAACTGCAAGGTGCGCATATTGCAAAGCATAGTTGTATTTTATCTGAAAATCTCCTAAAGCGTTGTTTCAGTTTGGGGGAGTCTCCTGGGCAGGAAAGGGTATCTACCTATATATATGTGGTACCGCTGTAACCGGGAGAAATTGGGGTTTCACACAAAATAAGATTTTATTGACAAACTTACATTTTTTATTACAAAAAAACACTACAAATTGTAAAAAATAGTTTTTTTTTATTTTTTTGCACAATTTTCACCCACAAATATTGAGAATACACTTAGAAAATGACAAACAAGACATTTCATGTTAAAGCCCAGGCTCCGCTGAAAAAAACAATATATCACTTTCCTGGGAAATCCCTGGAAATCCCTTCAAAAATCACAGTTGAACATGGGGAGAGCAAAATAGTGCAAAATGGTCTGGCAACAAAGGGTGACAAAATCTCAAGGTAGGCTGGCGGTTAAAGGGTTAAATACACCAGGCCACTGTGCTTGCCATCTATGCAGTGCCTTATGTAACCCTATCTGTTACACACAAGCATTTAAATAACTGGATTAGTGTTAATATTTTTGGGTCTGCTTTAAATACACCAGGCCACATGGGCATCCCAAACCTGCACTTAGCAGCCTATCGGTTATACAAAATAAGCGTTGTTCAGCGCAGGTTTATTAAGCTATTGCATTTTTAATTGGTTTTTGTCTGCTTTAAATACACCAGGCGGCAGGGTATCCCAAACCACCATGTGGCACCCTATATGTTATACTAAATACGCATCTACAGCCTCAGCTTTATTAAGTTCTTGCATTTTGAATTGGTTTTGGTCTGCTTTAAATACACCAGGCCGCAGGGTATCCCAAACCACCACGTTGCACCCTATCTGTTATACTAAATAAGCGTTGTTCAGCATCAGCTTTATTAAGCTATTTCATTTTGCATTGGTTTTTGTCCTGCTGTCAATACACCAGGCCGCAGGGTATCCCAAACCCCCACGTGGCACCCTATCTGTTATACTAAAGAAGCGTCTACAGCCTCAGCTTTATAAAGTTATTGCATTTTGAATTGTTTTTTGTCCTGCTGTCAATACACCAGGCCGCAGGGTATCCCAAACCACCACGTTGCACCCTATCTGTTATACTAAATAAGTGTTGTTCAGCATCAGCTTTATTAAGCTATTGTATTTTGAATTGGTTTTTGTCCAGCTGTCAATACACCAGGCCGCAGGGTTTCCCAAACCACCACGTGGCACCCTATCTGTTATACTAAACAAGCGTCTACAGCCTCAGCTTTATTAAGTCATTGCATTTTGAATTGGTTTTTGTCCTGCTGTCAATACACCAGGCCGCAGGGTATCCCAAACCACCACGTGGCACCCTATCTGTTATACTAAATAAGCGTTGTTCAGCATCAGCTTTATTAAGCTATTGCATTTTGAATTGGTTTTTGTCCTGCTGTCAATACACCAGGCCGCAGGGTATCCCAAACCACCACGTGGCACCCTATCTGTTATACTAAATAAGCGTTGTTCAGCATCAGCTTTATTAAGCTATTGCATTTTGAATTGGTTTTTGTCCTGCTGTCAATACACCAGGACGCAGGGTATCCCAAACCACCACGTTGCACCCTATCTGTTATACTTAATAAGCGTTGTTCATCCTTCTTCAGCTGAATCAAACTATTGCATTTTGAATTGGTTTTTGGTCTGCTGCCAAAACACTAGGCCGCAGGGTATCCCAAACCTGCACTTAGCAGCCTATCTGTTAAACTAAATACGCTTGTTGATCCTTCCGCAGCTTAAGCAAACTATTGCATTTTGATTAGTTTTTTGTCCTGCTGCCAAAACACTAGGCCGCAGGGTATCCCAAACCTGCACTTAGCAGCCTATCTGTTATACTAAATACGCTTGTTCATCCTTCCTCAGCTTAATCAAACTATTGCATTTTGAATTGGTTTTTGGTCTGCTGCCAAAACACTAGGCCGCAGGGTATCTCATATTGCCAATTTTCATAGTATCTGGTGCAGAGAAGCAGTTCCTCACTTTATTTAGCTTCTTTTTTTTAAAGTAAACACATTTTTTATCGTACCTATTGCGCATTTCAAATACATAAAAATGTCAGGCAGACAAGTGCAAGGATGTTCAAAGAGGAGTGGCAGAGGCCAAGATTCAGCAGGCAGAGGTCGCAGCAGACTAGGAGCGAGTGGCAGCAGGAGTCACGGTGAGAGACCTGATCTGCCAGTATCTGCTAGCGGTCGTGTCTCCACCAGTAACGCATCTGCCGTGGTAGATTGGTTAACGCGCTCATCAACATCATCACAAGTTACATCTGAGACCCCCAGTCTAGGGTCGGTAGGTTCCTCTGACACAACCCTGAGTTGGCATGCCCCGAGAGCAGTCCCTGTCCTCCCATTGCCTCTGTCCTACGCCGTTCCCTCCCCCAAAGACGTATCCTATGCTTTGGGTTCAGCTCCACTCTTTAGTGAGGAGGACGATCAGATAGAGGACAGTCAGCAGCTACTGCCCAGCCAAGAAATGGAGGTGGCTTCTTTAGCTAGGCAGACAAATAGTGATGTGGACAGTGTCGTGGGTGTTGCAAGCGTTCCAGCTCCTGCGCCAGACACTGTTGAGGAAACCGAGAACATCAGTGACGTGCAGCCACAACTCGGTGACGATGATGATGATGATGAAGCAGATCGCACTTGGGAGCCGGGTGATGAAGTGGCTGCATCGTCATCATCAGGAGAAGAGGGGCGCAGGTTGTCCCGGAGTCAGCAGCTGAGACAGCAAGGTGTTAGCAGCATGGTTGGCAGTCAGCATGGGGGCACAATTGTAAAGCCTGGAGCCAAAAGGGGCCGGGGCCGGGGTAGAGCACCTGCTGTGCGGCAGGCTACCTTATCGGGAGGTAGTGGAGCAGGGGTTCCTGGAGTTGGCGACAGTAGCAGTGAATCAGTGAGGCCTGTTGGTGGGAAAAGTAGCTACTCGGCAGTGTGGCAGTTTTTCCTGAAGCATCCGCAGAAGGGTAACATGGCCACATGCAAGATATGTAGGCAGAAGGTGAAGCGTGGCCAGGGCCCAAATGTTGGCACCACGGCCCTGCGTCAACATATAATGCGTCACCATAAAGCGGCCTGGGAGAACCGAGGCTCTGAAGAGGTGGTCCAGCCTGCTTCCTCACCAAGTGGCACGCCGCTCCCAATTTCTGCCAGCCAAGGCTCCAGCACCTCAGCCGAAGGCAGCTGTGCGTCATACCCATCCTCTGTCGCTCCTGCTCCTCCTCCTCCTCCTCCAAGTCATGCATCCCGCCAGCAATCCATCAGCGAAGCCATGTCCAAGAGACAGCAGTATGCTCCCACTCATCCTACGGCGCAGAAGCTGAATGTGCTCCTGTCCAAGTTGCTGGTGCTGCAGTCGTTCCCTTTTCAGGTGGTGGACTCTGCACCTTTCAGAGAACTGATGGAGAGTCCCAAGCCGTCATTTCTTTGCCAAGAAGGCAGTACCAGCGCTGCACCTTTTTGTTGAACAGAAGGTGGGCCAGTCCTTGAGCCTGTCTGTGTGTAGCAAAGTGCATGGCAGCGCCGACGTCTGGAGCTGTAACTACGGTCAGGGACAGTACATGTCGTTTACGGCCCACTGGGTGAATGTGGTCCTTTTGCAGCAGCAGCAGTAACTTGGACAGGTCACGCCGCTTCGGCCTCCGCGCTCCCTGCCCGTTGGGCCTGTGACACCGTGCGACTCGGCCTCCTCATCCTCCGCCATCTCCTCACCCTCCACTGTAGGCTCAAGTCTCAGTGCCCCTGCAGTCTACCATGTGTGCAGGGCACGGAGGTGTCACGCTGTGCTTCACATGGTTTGTCGAACAGAGTTACACAGGGGAGGAACTGCTTAAATTTATTCAGGAAATCCAAACATGGCTTACTCCAAGAAAACTTAAAATGGGAATCATGGTTACCGACAATGGGAAGAACATTTTGTCTGTGCTGCGCCAAGGAAGCCTGACCCATGCCCCCTGCATGGCTCACCTCTTCAATCTGGTTGTCAAGCAGTTTCTGAAGTGTTCCCCCTATCTGCAAGACATCTTAACAACTTCAAGGAAACTTTGCATGCACTTCAGCCACTCATACACCGCCAAACACACCCTTCTTGAGCTACAGCGTCAGAACGGTAGCCCCCAACATAGTCTGATTTGCGATGTTTCCACCCGTTGGAATGCCACCCTTCACATGTTGGACCGATTATATGAACAGAGAAAAGCCATCACGGATTTCCTGATGATCCAAGCGGATAGAGGGACTCCCCTGTGTAACTTCAATGTCAACCAGTGGCAGCTCTTACGTGACACCTGCCGTTTGCTCAGGCCCTTTGAGGAAGCCACTTTATTTGTCAGTCGGCAGGATTACGGGATGAACGACGTGATTCCACTGCTTCATGTACTACAGCACATGTTGGAAACCATGGCTGGTCAGGGCACTGGAGACATGGCGTCTACATCTTAAGGCCACATGAACCCCGTTGGAGATGAACTGGAGGAGAAGGAGGAGGAAGAGGAGGAGGAGGGGCACAGTGAAGCACAGTTTAGGCTTGGCGAAATGGCTGGTTTATCTAGTCAGCGGACAGGAGAGGAGGAGCAGGAGCAGCCAGAGGAGCTAGAGGGTTTTGAGGAAGGCGAGACAGAGGACCCGGACACACCGTGGCAGTATGCAGTGGAGATGGAGACAGGTAGTCCCTCCGAGTCACTTGCGCAAATGGCAGGAAGCATGCTCACGTGCTTGCGTAGTGACCCCAGAATTGTTTCCATTTGTCCGCGGGATGACTTCTGGCTGTCCACCTTACTGGACCCTCGCTTCCGGCACAAAATGGGGCATTTTTTAAACCCCCCGAGAGGGAGGACAAACTGAACTACTACAAAGACATTCTAGTCAGTTGGCCGATGCCTATCTGCGCCATGGTTCATACTCTCGCAGGTCTGACTCGGGGGGACCTCTGCGCTCACCTTCCACTGCCATGCCTGCTGGGGGGGTTGGCAGGAGCAGCAGCAGCAGCTCCATCAGCAGCAGCCTCAGTCTTCAGTCGCTAATGAGTAGCTTTCTACACCCGCATAGTGAGGCTACTCATGAGCAGCAGGAAGACCTGGAGCAGGACCTCAACCAGCAGGTCATGTCATACCTTGACATGACCATGCCAACACACCTTGAGGATCCGCTGGACTTCTGGGCAGCCAAATTTGGCTTGTGGCCGCAACTAGCAGAGTTTGCCCTGGAAAAGCTGTCCTGCCCGGCAAGTAGCGTGCCATCTGAGCGGGTGTTTAGTGCGGCGGGGGCCATAGTTACGGGGAGGAGAACTCTGTCAACTAAAAATGTGGAGAAGAGCTTGTTGACTTGACCTGTTCCTGTGGGGAAAGGTAATTAATAGGCGCGCTAGGGATGGAAGTAGGTGAAAAAAGGTTAATCCTGGTGTAAGAGGATTCTCCTGTTGAGAGAGGTGGTTAGAGTTGCAGGTGATTAATCAGGATCGGTTTGTAATGAGCTGGAAAGGAAGAGGGTTGGTTAGTTAGGTTTGTTTGAGGTTGGTATTTCTACCTTTTAATCTCACCAGCGATAACAAGTATCATTAACTCTGGCCGATTAGTCCTCAAAAATCTCCAGGTTTGCTGTAGCCGCTTATGGCTGGTCAGGGGTAGTGTGGCCGATGCTGATTAATCACCTGCAACTCTAACCACCTCTCTCAACAGGAGAATCCACTTACACCAGGATTAACCTTCTTTCACCTACTTCCATCTCTAGCGCGCCTATTACTTACCTTTCCCCACAGGAACAGGTCAAGTCAACAAGCACTTCTATTCCACCAAAAGGATCGGTTCGCCTTACACTAGGTGCAGCTACCAGGTAAATCTGCGCTGAAACAAACACGAATACCTCTAAAAATGTGGAGAGACTCACCTTTGTCAAAATGAATCAGGGATGGATCAGCCAGGATTTCCACCCACCAATGGCTGATGCATGCGACTAGATTCAGCATGGTGCCACGTTTTACACTTTCCAAATGGTGCAAAACATATTTATGTCTTTAGACCAATTTTTGGCCTCCTGCTGATGCCAACTTCAGGGTGTGCCTTTTGAGCAATGTCTGGGCTCCTGCTTATGCTGCTGCCAACTCCAGGGTGTGCCTTCCAGCTCATGTTTGTGCTCCTGCTGCTGCCAACTTCAGGGTGCCTTCCAGACAATTTCTGGATTCCTGCTGCTGCTGCCAACTCCAGGGTGTGTCAGTCATTTTTTGGGCTCCTGCTGCTGCTGCCAACCCCAGGGTGTCTTTCAAGCAATGTTTGTGCTCCTGCTGCTGCTTGCAACTCCAGGGTGTGATTCATCCAATTTTTGGGCTCCTGCAGCCAAATCCAGTGTCTCTTTAAAGTAATGTTTGGGCTCCTGCTCCTGCTGCTGCTGCTGCTTGCAACTCCAGGGTGTGATTCATCCAATTTTTGGGCTCCTGCAGCCAACTCCAGTGTCTCTTTAAAGCAAAGTTTGGGCTCCTGCTGCTGCTGCTCCTACTTGCAACTCCAGGGTGTGATTCATCCAATTTTTGGGCTCCTGTAGCCAACTCCAGTGTCTCTTTAAAGCAATGTTTGGGCTCCTGCTGCTGCTGCTCCTGCTGCTGCTGCTTGCAACTCCGGGGTGTGATTCATCCAATTTTTGGGCTCCTGCAGCCAACTCCAGTGTCTCTTTAAAGCAATGTTTGGGCTCCTGCTCCTGCTGCTGCTGCTCCTGCTGCTGCTGCTTGCAACTCCAGGGTGTGATTCATCCAATTTTTGGGCTCCTACAGCCAAATCCAGTGTCTCTTTAAAGCAATGTTTGGGCTCCTGCTCCTGCTGCTGCTGCTGCTTGCAACTTCAGGGTGTGATTCATCCAATTTTTGGGCTCCTGCAGCCAACTCCAGTGTCTCTTTAAAGCAATGTTTGGGCTCCTGCTGCTGCTGCTGCTTGCAACTCCAGGGTGTGATTCATCCAATTTTTGGGCTCCTGCAGCCAACTCCAGTGTCTCTTTAAAGCAATGTTTGGGCTCCTGTTCCTGCTGCTGCTGCTCCTGCTGCTTGCAACTCCAGGGTGTGATTCATCCAATTTTTGGGCTCCTGCAACCAACTCCAGTGTCTCTTTAAAGCAATGTTTGGGCTCCTGCAGCTGCTGCTGCTTGCAACTCCAGGGTGTGATTCATCCAATTTTTGGGCTCCTGCAGCCAACTCCAGTGTCTCTTTAAAGCAATGTTTGGGCTCCTGCTGCTGCTGTTTGCAACTCCAGGGTGTGATTCAGCTAATTTTTGGGCTCATGCTGCTGCAATTGTGCTGCTCTGCGATTCTATTAGCGATGCCTCTGATCTGCATGTCCTAATTATTTACAGTATTATTTCACTAACCCAGCACGCATCCTATGCGTGTTACAGCAAGGCAGAATGGTTTACAACCGTATTGAGGCTCTAGGAGGCTCAGAAATAGCCATTTTTAATAGCCATTCGTCGCGAATAAATTCGGGTCGAAACGTTTTTTGTCGGAAAATTCGGCGAATCAGTCGAATCAAATTTTTCAAAAGTTCGCTCATCTCTAGTAACATTGTATATTTTCCTGCAGCATTTATATTTGAGTGTCATCTAATCAGTATAATCGAGTTACCATTCTCCAGTCACCATGGTACCAAGGACCTAACTCACAGGTCCTTGTAGCTAGAAACATTACACCACCTTCTATCCAACCAATATATGGCGTGCTGGTGGAGAAAAGGGGAACACCTGAGATTAATGAAATATATGGGAAAGCCCCAAACACCATACAATGACCTACAAATTGTTATCCTAGTATTTAGTGTTTTAGAAGTATTCACAAATTACATATACCATATGTGCTCAATCTGCGGCCCGGGGGCCACATGTTGCCCTCGACCTGCTGTGGGGAAAGTGGTAAGGGTAAATAGAACTGGTATGTAAAGGTATTTAAATGGGGTCGATTGCACAGAGAGTGATTTAGGAGGGGCGCGTTGGCAAATAGAGGTGACACCGGTGGCCTGGAGGAAAGTGATGACATTGATTGTACAACACCTCCCCTGAATGAAATCTCTGTCACAATAATTTATTTATGTATTTAATTTTATAATAATTGTATGCTTAGCATTGGTGGGAGCTTAGAAATACGGGACCCAGGGGTGAACTGGCCATAGGATGCAACGGGAGAATTCCCGGTGGGCCGTCCAGCCTGCACTGTACCAGATGCAATGAAAGCAATGGAGTGCCCGCTGCTTTATGTTCCGACTGCTTGCTTTAAATTCTCTGAGATTACATGTCCCATTTAGGGCCCTGTCACACCTATGCATACTGCGCTATGCTACAGCCAAAGTAAATAAAGCTACTGCCCAGGTAGATAATCAGTTCACATCTGTTCAGAGCAATCATAACCGGTATGCAGCGTTTTTGGTGTGCTGTGCTGAAAATGTGTCTGATACAGGTCTGTAGGTAGTGCAGGTAAAGAGCTACCCATTGAAATTAGGACCAGGTAAATTAGGATTCATTCATACCAGACCGGACGTATATGCAAATTTCCCCTAAACTTTACATGTAGTTATATCATAATTTTCATTGTGCTGATGGAACAAACTTCTAAAATTCTCCGCCCATACCATCATACTTCTCTGGGTCAGGAACAGGACATCAGGGCCGGCGTGACCAGTAAATTCCTGGGCTGAATTTTTGCCCCAGTCCACCCCTGACGGGACCCATATATTCAGAGAGGTAAGCCAATCAGCATGTGCATTACTAGCATGTGGGGGGATTGTTACATAGTAATGTAGGGATGTGGTGGTGGTGACATACAAGTGGAATTTGTCGTGACAGTGGCTAACCTGATTGTTGTAGAAAATCTTCATTATGCCATTCCAAATAAAATAATTTTTAACCTATTAACGACCACTTTTATGGAAATAATTGGAGCGGGCTTGGTTCTCTAGTTTAAACTCCCAGAATAGGGCCAGCTGTGCTGGACTATTGGTGAATATATATTGTTTATTATTTTTTTTCCCAGACAATCCCTTTAAGAAGGTGAGTGACGGTGTCACTGCAGCTGATCTATTCTAGATGGGAAGTATGAAACTTAATGGTTCCTGGAGTCCTTGCCTGACCACCACCCACCGGCAACCTTCTTGTTGAACGGCAGTACCCCCCACGTCATTTACAGTTGATTCAGCAACCCACTACATTTATTTCAATAGCTAACCTTGTTGCCCGAGGAGCACACTCACCTAGAAGCGATCCAGCGCACAGAAAGTACGTGGAGAAGCATCGCCATCTCTGCATGTTCCCACTAGGCCCAACAGACCTGAAAGTCTGCTGGCAGAAGTGCGCACCGTGGGGGAGCTTCTTGTGCTTCTCGTGGATCAGTATTCTATGCTACAGTAACCATGTGTGGAAGCAGATGTAGCTCTTCCCCTGGTCACATGTTCCAGTGATCCTTGGGCCATAAAACATGATGATTGAGCAAACGTTCAACCAACCCATGCATTCCACTACCACCATTCAGACATCAGATACCCTGCATCTGCATAACATAGAAACATAATGTCAGCAAAGTGGGATATTGAGGTTTCCCCAGAGTATTCAGCGGGACAGTGGGACAAAATACCTCAAAGTAGCAAATGTGATCAGTTTATATTTGAGGTAATTACAAAGTGGGAAGTGGTACTCCATGAAAAAAAGGTTAAGAAACCCCACTTTAAATAATAATTGAGCCTCAATAAATGAATGAAACAAAATCCCTACAATTCTATACATAAAATAAATCCTTCAGTAAAGTGGAACAATTGCCTAGCCACTTGGCCCTAAAGTCTAAAAGACTTCAAGGCCTGGTGCAAGCACTCCCCAGTGGTTCACCCCCTTTTGGGATGCCCCACTGTGTTACCCCTGGGATTGCAGGGCTCCCTAATGGTGCGAGGTTATAGGTTAGTACACATCCCTGTGTACCAGGGCCCTTCCTGGTTCAGAGCTGCAAGGTTAGGGTTGCTTTAAAGTGGACCAATATCCATGACACCCAGTGGTAGAGTCTACAAGATTGCAGGGGAATGCCGATTTGGGATGCTCTGCTGTGTGAATCTTTTGGGAACGCCTGTAATCGTACCCTATCCCTCTGTCACTGTCACTATGTCACTGCACATGAGCGGCCTCTTGCGGCATCCCCAGCACCCTTCCAACCAATGCACATGACACTGAATCCCTCTGGGGGAGGGGGCTCGAAGTAGGGAGACTCTAAAGTTACTCAACTCCAGTGCCTTCCTTTGCCCTCCTGATGATCGGCATCCCCTACTGTGCACACGCTGGCCAACCCAGCACACAGCAAGGCTGACGATCTGGGCAGCCGAAAGCTCCATGGGAAGTCACTGGATGATTTATATTTTTGTGTTATCTTTATGTTGGGCCCTGTACTGACTCTGCCAAGGAGAGGACAGTAGAGTCACCACTCAGAGGTGGCATGCCTGCTTCCTCTATGTGGGTGACCACCAGCAAACCATCAGGTTTAGACACCTATAGACACCACTACAGTTTGAAAAGATTTAAGGATTGCTTTAAGGCAGCCATATAACACCTCATATCATGGTAGTGTTAGGGGTAAAAAAATGCACACTATGCAGAGATATTTACCCTGTTTCCAGGCATGTTCCCTGAGATCTCGGTGATACGGACCTTCCGCTGATTGGACAGCTCTTTAACAGAATTCACACCGTCAGAGAACATGCTGATCAACAACTGGAGGGGGACTACAATGTCCAGTTCTGACAAAACCTGTTAAATAAAAAACACAAGAATTAAGAGTAAGGCTGGTTTCACACCATGGACATTGCTTTGTGCAGCATGTTGAGGGTGTTAAAAGCTAGCGCTCTCCACTCACATGGCTGGGAACTGCTAGCGCTCCACCATCAGGGCGCTGCTGGCAGGGCTTTTGTGAAGTACTTAAAGTGCTCCATAAACGTCCAAAGTACATGTGAAAATGCCCATGGATTACTATAAGCAGCTTTTCACAGGCGACTGGGGGGTGCTCGCCCAAAAGCATGAGTACTCTGCATCCGCACTGGTGTGAAACCAGACTAAAAGCATTAACATAAACAGTGTGTATACAGATGGTCATTATGCAGCTGATGTAGATTGGGAATAGGGACCATGCTGCTGATCACATAGATCCTACAGAGCCTAGATAGAGCCTAATGAGTGCATGAGTTAGTGAACCATGCTTGAAAGACTTCACCTAAAGGCTCCTGAACGGCAAACCTTCTGTAACAGCCTTGAAGTTAGTAACACTACCAATGTGAGAATTACAAGATGCATAATTGCAGTTTATGTTGCCCTCAGAAAAAAACATAATCCATTGCCCCCCCCCCAAACAGTGGAAGTCAAAAGATTGAGCCACTTAGAGTAATGTGTGTTCCTTAAACTGGACCAACAGCCTTGTGCATTTGGAAAAAAAAAATCACTTGCCCCCTGCATCCACTCAAAGCTGAAATGCCACCTCACAGATTTTCTCCTGATAGCTGCCAATTTGGCCAATGCATAGCGGCAGGAAACTTCCTCTTTGCTTGCGGCATGCAGCTCCATGAGATTCCATTTTGCTGTAGTAAATTTTAGAAAGGCCACCTGCAAATAGGGGGTGCTGCTGGGCTTCCTGTTACTGCATTGTCAGTTATGTCTGTTGAATCCAGGCAGCAGCATGGCTGAGATGCTGGGAGAGGAAGCTCCAACATGGCCACCACATTTCTTTTCCAACTGTGCCAGGCTGTTGGTCCGATTTAATTTTCCTGGAGTGGGATGAGCACTGTATCTTGAAAGGCCTTGGTCGGGTTTAAGGGGAGGAGCAGCACCCACTAGGCCAATTTTGTTCTGCCATCCCTACCATCTGTGCTGCACCCTTATATACAGCTCACCTGTACCTCTTTTGACCTGCAGCCCAGCTTTACCTGACCTTGGAGCATCTGTATCTCTCCCTGACCCACTTCCCAGCTGTACAAGACCTGGGGATGATCTATACCTCTCCCTGATCTCCTCACTTCTTAAAGCAGGTCAAAACCCGCGCAGATGGGCCCTGGAATCTAAAACATTCCAGGCCTGGCCACTGGCCTACCCTCAGGGCATCCTACACCGGATTTCTTGCCCTGTGAACCCCCCTGGGGCACCATTGATCTTATTTGATTCTGGCGGGTCCAGCAACACAATTCCCGTCAGGGGCCACATATCTGGCTTCTGTGGGCCCGGCAACTCAGATGGGGGCCCAAACAATGAGCAGTGGACTCAAAATTGAGTTTCCATCCACTTTAAACTAGGACTCTCACCAGGTGGCGACTGTAATAGAAAGGCTGCCTGGGTGGGAGGCAGCAAATAAAATGAGTTTTTCTTGTTTTTTTTAACCCCCTCTGATCTGTTGGAGATATAGTATACAACAGACTTAGCTTAGTCTTGGTTAATACAGTTTACAGTTAGGACACTAGATGTCACTGTTACCAATGCTTAACTGTAATCTCTATATGCATTAATGATCCGGTAAAGCCGGTTCTTGTTATATCACTAATGTCTAACTGGGTCCAGTGAACAAATGAAGCTACAGACGGGATAAAGCCCAGTGACCAGATGCAGCCCAGGCAGAGCGAAGCCCAGAACGGGAAACATCGTGGTCGTTGCAGAGATCGACATAAGGAAGCTTCCACAGAGACATCTCCTGTATACAAGTAAGATTGTTCTTATATTTAAAGGAGGGAGAATGGCCAGCAGCTCAGAGCTTAAACTCTCAGTGACCAGGCTGAACAATGACATTTATCAGCTATGGAAGTTTAAAGTGGAAATGCTATTATCCAGAGATGATTTGTGGGAGGTTATCACTACAGAGAGGTCACAGGATAATTATCAGGACTGGGACAGGAAAACAGACAGACACAGACAAGTCTCCATAAGCTTACTAGTATTTTATTCACATATGCAGTGGGAATACAGTGAAAGGCATGTGGGATGTATTGAACGGACTGCATGCAAGTTGTTTTTGCTGAGGAAATTTTACAAAATTAGTCTTAGCAGAAAACAGGACATGCAATAGCATATAAATGCCATGCTGGAAATGATCACACAACTCAGATCAGTCGGTGAGACTATAAGAGAGAGTCATGCCGCAGCCATGTTGTTGTGCAGCTTACCCGATACATACACTGAACTGATTAATGTACTGGAAGGTCTAAAACAGATCTGACACTAGCATTTGTAAAGTCCAGGCTCATAGATGAGTATCAGAGAAGAAAGGAGTTTGCGCATGACTCCACAGAAACCGACCACCAGAACCGCTCTTAAAGCTACAGACACAAAGATACATAGGAAGGAAACCAGTGTGTGCTTTAAGTACAACAAACAGGGACACATAGCTAGAGACTGTACTATATGGAAAGCAAAGCAAATGAGACAGCGTCCCTCTTATACTACACTGAAAATGAAAGCCACAATCTCTGATCTATGTGAAGGGAACTGAAATGGCACATTTAAAGTGACAGGCAACCATTTCAAGGCTCGTGCATTGACTCGAGAGGAACCAGACAAATGACAAATGATAGAAGCTTTTTAACAGAAATTGATCTGAATAACTAAGAGACTATTTAACTTGCAGATGGAAGTAAAATTATTGCAGATGTATATGGGCATGGAACCCTTGTATGCCCCAATGATATGGAACACAATTTAGCCATACCAGTGAAGGATGTGCTGTATGTTACTGATCTAGAAGGAGGACTCTTATCTGTGAAGTGTCTAACAGCCAAAGGACTGTACAATTCTAAGATGACAAGTGTTCTATCCTAAGCAGCAAGCAAACCATAGAAAGCCCTAAGCTGGGTGATCATCTGTATCACGTCAACACAGTGAAAGAAAAAGGTGAGACTATGCACCTACAAACACAAGAGCTGTATACATGTGTCAGAGGCGTTAAGAATGCATACGGAGATTACAAAAGGATCTGACGGTATATCCTTGTCCAGTTACTGTGAAGTGTGAAAGTTGCATCAAATCCAAAGCCTCAAAACCACTTGACATAGTTCACTGTGATGTATGTGGACCCCTAAACCCACCTACACCTGGAGACAACAGGTACATAGTGACTTTCATAGACGACTATTCAAGGTACACAGTAACGTACCTAATGCAACACAAGAGTGAAGTTCTTGACAAATTACAGGACTATGTAGTAAAGACAAGTAACACTTTTCAGAGGAAACCTCTCATACTTCGAAGTAAGAATGGCAGTCAATTCACAGGACACAAAGTACAAGAGTACTTAAAGCTGAACAGAATAGAGCATCAAAAGACAGTATCATACACACCAGAGCAAAATGGGGTAGCTGAAAGAAAGAACCGAACTCTGACTGAAATGATCATATTATGCTGAGAGACTCTGGACTACCACAAAAATACTGGGATAAGGCGGCAATGATAGCCACTCACTTATTAGCAGAACAGTGGAGAAAACTCCATATGAACTGTGACACAATGAGAAGCCAAGTGTACGACACCTAAGAGTTTTTGGATGCAAAGCATTGTTCTACATTCCAAAGGAAACCACACCAAACTCCAAAATAAGCATTTGAGGGAATCTTTGTTGGATACAGTGTCGATGTTAAAGATTATAAAATCCTAAATCCCAAAATAGCATAACTTTTGTTGATGATCTGACACTGTGATGACAACAGAGGAAGTAAGAACAGAAGAGAAAACTGACACTTATCAACTATCATCAATAACTTCTGAAACAGCTGAAGTGAGCGCAGAACATACCAGTACTGAAGAGCAGACGCAAGCAAGCTCAGACACAAGACGCTCAACAAGAGAAAACAAAGGTAAACCACCTGTACATCTATCATACAAGGCAAGCACTGCCAGTACCAATGAATCTGCAACTTAAAAAGACATTTTCCCTATGTCCAGTCCGGGCAGTCCCAATCCATATATGTGTGGGTAGTCCGCCCCTAGGTCGCGCAGTTACTGCAAGATCCAGAGATGTAACTCCTCCCGGCCCCCTATAAAAGGAGCTGTCTCCATAGAATTCCCAGATTTCGTCTTGCAGTATGCTGCTGCTAGGATCGTCTTGGATACTCTCTCTGGAATGGCAGCTGAGCTGGGCATTTTTACACCCCTATTGCCTCTGTTCCCGTGGACCCACATATGCCTCCCAGCCTCGGCTGACGGGACAGGTGAAGGTAGGGAGAACGCCAGGGTCAGGCGTTCACAGAGCTAGGCTGTGGGCCGCAGACCCTCCCTAAAGGGTAGCCGGCCATAGGTGATGGTGAGCCTATTTGGGGGGGGGAACCATCTATGCCCTGGTTATCCCTGTTTGTCCCACACCTTTATTATTTTGTGTGTTTGTGCTTCACTGGATACTTACCTCCCTTGCTCCCTCGGCGTCTTCCCCTCTCCCCTCCATCTTGTCTTTCGCTTCTGTGAGGGGGGGTGGACCGTGCTGCGTCCGCTTCATTGTGAGGCCGCGGCCTCGGGATCATGCGGGCCGTGCTGCACTCTGCTGCCGGGGGGGGGGGGAGAGGCCCCTCCGTGGGCCGTCCTCCCTCCCTTTCTCCTCAGAAGGGCGCTTTTCTACTCAGGCTGAGGGAGCTCGTTTCACGCCGCAGCCGGGGGAGCAGGGCCGCGGTGCCGCAATTTGCGTCATAGCTGCGCGGCCCGCCCCATCGAGGGACCGATTCCGGCGCCATTTTCTTTAGCCCTCGTGAGGGAGGAATCCTTCAGGACGGCCACATGAGAGTTTCTTCTGCCTGTGTGGGCTTCTGAGCTGCCTGCCGCTACCCAGACGCCCTCCCTGCAGTCCGTCAGTCTCTCTTTTGATTTATATGTATATATATATATATATATATATATATATATATATATTTATTGTTCTTGTGTGCATGTGCTGTGGGATCTCATGGCCTCCGCTGGTCAGCCGTGGGTTGTGGTTCCTCCCGGGCTCCTACACCCCCCCACCCCCAGCTTCGCATCTCTCTCTGACCCTCTCCCGTAAGAGGGATCACATAAGAGGGACTATTTTGGGGGTCTTTACTAGGTTTGGGCTGTTAGTGCCTTGTAACCTCTATTTTATATACCATAATGGAGGCTTCTGGGGATAGTGAGCGAGGGGCCCAATCTGGGCGGGTGAAGCTCTGCCCCATGTGCGGTACCTGCCCCCTGGGCGGACTTAGCATGGTTTGCGTCACTTGCGCCAGGAGCGTATCTTTGGAACATAATAGGGCGGGCATCCCTGCCCCTAGCCCTCCCTTGCCTGCGGCCTCACCAACCCCCCGCTACTGCAGTCAGCCCTCAGTGAGGGGGAAGCCAGCAGGGGGTCCCAGGCCGATTTGGCACACCGGGTGGCCAGCCTGGAGAGACACTTATCTTGCACGGCTACGGGTAAGGCCACGAGTAAGAAGCGGCACATCGAGCCGGATTACTCGGATATCGCTGACGATGATGACCTTTTTGGAGATCGGGACTCCCTGGAGGAGGGAGAGTTGTTTAAGGACTCCGCTTCCTCAGGGGATCGGTCGGTTAGTTATAACAGCGAGCCTGGTTCCTCCTCTGACGAGGATATGTGGCTCCCTGACGACACGGAAAAATTACTGTCTGTCTGTGTTTGAGACCCTGCATATTGTCCCTCCTAAAGCGGCTAAGAAGAAGCAGGGGGATTTATTCCAGCCTTAGAGACAGAGGATTGTCTTCCCCGAACAGGCCCACTTTTCCAATATGGTGTTTAAAGAATGGGAAAGGCCTAATAAATTGCCTTCGGTGCCTAAGAGTCTGGACAGGCAGTATCCCTTCCCTGAGGAGCTGATCTGTTTCTGGTCCCGTCCCCCCGATGTTGATGCCCCTGTCTCGGGGTTATCCAACACTACATTTAGGCCGCCACCTGACACTGCTTCCTTGCGCGACCCTGCTGACAGGCGCATGGATCAGCTTCGCCCTGTCTGTCCGCGGCCATCGTATCTTTGGCCATCAGGAAGAAGGTGCGGTGCCTTGTCGATCTGACCAAATCTCGCAAGCGGGCGGAGGAGTATTAAGAACTCAAAGCCTGTGTGGATTTTATTGCTTTGTAGTCTCGGGTATGGACGATAGTGTCCGGCTTGGCGCCAGGGCTTCGGCCCTGCTTGTTGCGCTTCGTCGCTCGCTCTGGCTGCGGCAGTGGTCGTCGTACGCTGCGGCCAAGAAGTCGCTCACTAGTATCCCCTTCCTGGGACTTCCTGGGGTTATTTGGGGAGCGCCTGGACCTTCTGGCCAAGGACGGAAGACTCCCTCAGCGGCGGAAGCCTGTGCGTCCCTTTCGGGGTTCCTCTGCCTATCGCTCTTTTCGAGGAGGAAGAGGCTCTTAATTTTCAGGTGGCCGCAGAGATTCCTGGGGACGAGGTAGGTCCCGTGGTCGATCCAATACCTCCTGGGGAGCTAAATCCAAACCCCCGGCCAAGCCCTCTCAGGCATGAGGAGGCACCCTCACCCATCCGGGTGGGGGGGCGGCTGCTGCTTTTTGCTCGCATATGGAGACAGCATGTCTCTGATCGGTAGATTCAGGAGGTGGTGTCCTCTGGGTACAAAATAGAGCTGGCAGTCTGGCCGCCCTCAAGATTTCTTCGGTCGCGGATTTCCCAGAACGCATTAACGGCGCAGGGCCTGAAGGGGGCCGTTCAGAGCCTTCTGCTATCAGGCGTGATTTGTCCTGTGCCTCGCCAGGAACGGGGGCGAGGTTTCTACTACAATCTGTTCACGGTGTCCAAGAAGGACGGAGCGCTGAGACCCATCTTGGATCTGAAGGGTCTAAATAGGTTTGTCAGAGTCAGGCATTTCCGAATGGAGACCTTACGCTCCGAGGTGAGCTCGCTTCGGCCTGGCGACTTCATGACCACAGTGGACATCAAGGATGCTTATCTGCTCATCCCGATCTTTCAGGGGCATCAGAAGTTCCTGAGGTTTGCGCTGGAGGATCAGCATTACCAGTTTGTGGCACTACTGTTCAGGATAGCTTCGGCTCCCCGTGTGTTCACCACGGGGCTGGCAGGCGTCATGGCCATTCTGAGGAACTGGGGCATTCGTGTTCTTCCTTATCTGGACGATTTACTGATTGCGGCTTAGTCCCTTCAGCAGGCCGAGAGCGAAACCCGGACGGTGTTATCCACTCTCGAGGATTTCGGATGGGTAATCAATTTCCCCAAGTCTTCTATCACTCCCTCAATGGTGAGGTCCTTCCGGGGCATGAGGTTGGACACCTCTCAGGTCAAGGTGTTCCTCCCCCAGCAGAAGGTGGAGGGTCTCCAGACGCTGGTACAGGCCTTGCTGGCTGTCAGCGACCGTCGATCCGTCTTGGGATGAAACTGGTCGGCCTCATGGTGTCCCACTTCGAGACAGTGCCCTTCACCCAGTTCCACATGTGACCTCTTCAATTGAATCTGTTGACCGGGTGGGACCGGACGCAGGAGTCCCTGGATCAGGATTTTTTCACTGTCCCCCTTGGCCAGACAGTCCCTCTTGTAGTGGTTGGACTCCAGAAATCTGTTGAGGGGCAAGTCCTTTCTACTCTCTGGTGGGAGATAGTTACCATGGACGCCAGTCTGACCAGCTGGGGGGGGGTTTGGCATACGCTGAGGTTCCAGGGTCGGTGGGGGCCACAGGAGGCCCACTTACCCATCAATTTCCTGGAGCTGAGGGCGATTCGGTTGGTACTTCTTCAATTGACTCCCCATCTAAGCGGTCGTGCTGTCCAGGTCCACTCGGACAATCAGACGGCTGTCGCCTACTTCAATCTCCAGGGCCGGACTGGGAGCAAGCGAGTCCTTCAGGAAGTATCCCAGATCCTGACTTGGGCGGAGGAGAATGTTCCCTGCATCTAAGCGGTTTACATCCCTGGGGTAGAAAACCAGGAGACAGACTCCCTGAGCAGGGGGACTTCTCGTCTGGGGGAATGGTCTCTCAGCAACAAGATCTTTGACGCTCTTTGTCTCCGCTGGGGTCAACCGGATGTGGACCTGTTTGCGTCCAGACACAATCACAAGCTTTCAAGGTTCGTCTCCCTGTCAAGAGATCCTCTGGCCTTCGCCACAGACGCTCTGACAATTCAGTGGACGGAGTTCCGGCCGACGGAGTTTGGCGTGCCTACATTTCTTAGTGTGAATCCAAGAGTTTTCCTTGTCACACTTTTCTATTTCTAGGATTTTGGAATTTTTACGGCTTAGACCTGGGTCTACAGCTGGGTACCCTCAAGGGTCAGGTCTCTGCTTTGACCATCTTTTTCCAAAGATCATTTGCCAAACATAGGCTGATCAGGACTTTTTTCCAAGGACTTACCCATGTACGTCCACCACGTAAGCCTGTATTACCGGTATGGGATTTGAATTTGGTGTTTTCTGCACTCCAGGGTCCGCCCCTTGAGCCTTTGTGCGATGCTGCTTTGTCTATCTTGACCCTGGAGGTGGTCTTTTTGATTGCCATCACCTCGGTGCGCCGGGTGTGAGAACTGGCCGCTCTTTGTATGAAGCCTCCCTACTTTGAGCGGCAAAAGGAAGTTAGTTTTTAGCTTTAGGCCTTATTTTTTATTTAAGGTCGTTTCTCACTTTCATCTTAATGAGGAAGTTGTTTTGCCTTCCCTGTGTCCGGAACCGGAAAGGACCCTCCATGCCTTGGAAGTGATCAGAGCCATTAAGTACTACCTGGTTGCGACTGAATCCTTCAGGAAGTCGGATTCTCTCTTTGTTCTCTCTGAAGGTTCTAGTAAGGGTTTGCCTCCGGCCAAGTCCACTCTCAGTAAGTGGATTAGACAGGCGGTGGTACAAGCCTACTCTGCCAAGGGGAAGGAACCCCCTTTTCGTGTTACAGCTCATTCTACTAGAGCTATTGGTGCTTCCTGGGCTTTTCAGCACCAGGCCTCTGTTGAACAAGTTGTAAGGCCGCTACCTGGTCTTCTGTTCATACCTTTGCTAAGTTTTACAAGGTTGATGTTAGGGCCTCAGCTGACGCTGCTTTTGGCCGAAAGGTGCTTCAGGTGGTAGTGAAATGAACTACATGCTGTGCCGCTCTGCGGATCCCACCCTATATATGGACACTGCTTTTGGATGTCCCACACGTATATGGATTGGGACGGCCCGGACTGGACATAGGGAAAAATACAATTCTGTGAGTACTCACCTGTAGAATTGGTTTTGCCTATGTCCAGTCCGGGCCGTCCCACCCCGCCCTTGGTTCATTTCCTCTTGTTTGCCTTTTATGGTGATTATCCTTTTGTATTGGACTGTTGTCCTTATTTTGTTGTGGAGAGAGTACATGCTGAAGCATGTGAGTTAACATGTTTTCTTGGTCTCCCGGCCTCATTTACTGCTTTTTGACATTCTGGGAATTCTATGGAGACAGCTCCTTTTATAGGGGGCCGGGAGGAGTTACAGCTCTGGATCTTGCAGTAACTGCGCCACCCAGTGGCGGACTACCCACGCATATATGGATTGGGACGGCCCGGACTGGACATAAGCAAAACCAATTCTACAGGTGAGTACTCACAGAATTGTATTATCTCAACTTTCAGAAGGAGAAGCCAGTAAATGGATAAAGGCTGCAAATGAAGAGATACAATCAATGCATGACACCAAAACATGGACACTTATAGAACTACCACCTGGAAGGAAAGCCATATGCCTTGATTCAATAAAGGTATAAAAAAATTCTAATGGTAGTAAAAGATTCAATTCATGAGAAAAAAGCCTGAGAATTTCACTGTTGCTGAATCACCAGCTAAGATGGCACTTTTTTACTCCTAAGAAAAGTAGAGAACTGTTTACTCCTTTCTACACTGTAGTAAAAGCTGCCATTGACTTTCATTGTATTTTTATCTGGTGATTCAGTAACACTGACATTCTCAGGCTTTTTTCTCATGAATTGAATTTTTTACTACCATGAGAATTTTTTTCTACCTTTATTGAATCAAGGGCATAGATTGTAAATTGACATTTAAAGTGAAGTACAATGCAGATGGCAGAGTGGGGCGATATAAGGCAAGACTCATAGCCAGAGGATATTCTCAAAAATATGATTATGAGAGGACTATAGACTTTTGCTCCAATAGTTAACATGCTACAATGAATTTGCTGACAGTAGCCACCACAAGGAAAATGCAAGTGAAACACTTTGATGTGAAAAAAAGGAGGACATCTACACAGCCACCAGAGCTCAAAGATGAACAAAGGCCGGACCTAGTATGCAAACTTCAGAGGAGTATATATGATCTAAAGCACATGTGTCAAACTCAAGACTCGGGGGCCAGATGTGTCCCACCAAGCCTTTTTATGGGGCTTTCTGACTAGCTGCCCGACAGCAGCGTCCTTTTGAGCTGTTCTGGTGTCTTCAAGGCTGCTGACACAGGCAGCATGTCCCTGGAACTGTGTGAAGTGCTGATGAGTGAAGCACTGGTACTCCGCAATCTACTTCTACTACTTCTACATCTACTGCCTCTGATCCTGCCCCCAGACACTATTCCTATAAAAGGTCCCAACAACCTGACAGTGACTCGAGCAGTGGTTCAGATTAAGGTCCCAACAACCTGACAGTGACTCAAGCAGTGGTTCCGATACCCAGAGACAACGTTTTTTAGAGGTTCCAACGACTTATACCCACCGAGGAAGAGGAAAACGAGGCGAGGCAAGAGACGCAACCAACAAGGTCATGACTCGCAGCTAGACCCAGCCCAGACCCTAGTGGTCAATCTGTCCAAACGAGAACTGACCCCCACCGAAATACAGGTACTTAACAAAGGACTAGGCTTTGTTCCTTATTTTTCAGGTGATCCGACTGACACTGAAATTGAGATGCATAGATTCTTTAGGACTATCCGTATAAAATCTTTTTTTGCTACTACAGCTCCAACATCAGACGGATCTGACATACCAGAACAGAATACAACTACCGAGAGACCTGAACTCACGACATGCAAACCCAAGAGTAGGTGGGTACCCCAGACTACACTCCCCAATGTCAAGACATATATTAAATTAGTACAAAAAGATATCCAACATTTACAATGGTCCAAACTAGACTTTAGACTACATGGGGGTAACTTTACGAAAAACAAATGGAATAAATGATTACCAGATCACCCATCACCCCAGTCTTTTACATCCTGCCCAAAATACACAAACATCCCACCCACCCACCTGGACACCCTATAGTTGCCGGAACCGAATCAGTCTTTCAGAATATTGCAACATTTCTGGATAGAGTATTACAACCAAAAGTCATGCAAACAAGATCTTACCTATTAGACACAGGGGATTTCCTGAACAAAATCGGCAATTTAGGCACTCTCCCTACCGAAACCATCCTATGTAGCATGGATGTGTCATCATTGTACACGTCCATACCACACAGCGCCGGCCTGTCTGCTATAGCCCAAGCACTCGCTGAGATGGGTGACACTTCTGATTTTAACAAATTCTGTCTGGACTTGTTATGGATAGTCCTTACCAAAAACTACTTTAGATATGAGAAGAATTATTATCTGCAGCTACAAGGGACCACTATGGGGTCGAATGTCGCCCCAGCGTATGCAAACCTCTATATGAATCACTTTGAAACACAACATGTATACACTAATCCTCTATTTCTGACCAATGTAATATATTGGGTCAGATACATAGACAATGTCTTCTTTCTATGGCACGGTCCACAACAGACTCTACTACAATTCATTAACCATCTGAATGCAGCTGAACCAACTATTAAATTCACACTTGATTACAGCCATGAACAAGTACACTTCCTTGATGTTCTAGTAACAATACAAGACCACACCATAACTACAGCTCTATACAGGAAAGAGACGGACAAAAATACGTTCTTACACTTCAGCAGTTTTCATCCTAAAAGCATGAAGGAAAGCTTACCCTACAGCCAATATATAAGACTAAGAAGGATCATCACAAACCAGGACACATTCATACAGAGGGCTGACTCCTTGACAAAAGATTTTTTGGAAAGGGGATATCCCAGACACATCCTTGAGGAAGCCAAATAGAAGGCCCTCGCAAAGTCCAGAGCCTCACTGTTACAACATAGACCCAAACAATCACCAACTCGGGTTCCAATGATACTAACGTACTCCAGAGTATCCCCCCAGATAGAACGCATTATCAAAAAACACTGGCACATCTTGACAGCAGATGAACGTCTTCACTAGACCTTTAACCATCTCCCTCTCTTTGTGAAAAAACGACCTAGGAATCTCAGGAATCGACTCATTAGGGCGGAAACTTCAACCATCATGTCTAAGGCGGCCCCCCAGAACTGGCTAACCTCTCACCCTCCAATTAAGGGTATGCACCCCTGTGGCCATTGTGCTCAATGTGGCTATGTGACCAAGGGGGACTTCTTCACAAATCCACATACCGGCAAGAAGCTCCCTATTAGGACTTTTTTGAACTGTAGTTCTGACTTCATCATCTACATCATTAAATGCCGATTTGGCCTAGCGTACATCGGCGAAACAATCAGAGAAGTCAGGACTTGTATTAGCGAACATCGTATTGCAATCAGACGATCTGACTTAGACTCTCCCCTGACCCGCCATTTTATCGAAGCATGACACCAGGTGTCACAACTTAGATTTCAAGCTATCGAGCAGGTTAGACCTCCAATGAGAGGGGGCGACAGGAACCTGACCCTTTTGCTTCGCGAATTCTATTGGATATATACCCTTCAGACGAAAGCACCTAGGGGCCTCAATGAGGAGACTGACTATACACCATTCTTGTGAAATTATTGAAGTCTGCAACTTTACACTATCTTTTATTTCTTCTAAAAGCATACGAAAGGGCTAGCCCCGCTGTGAGGACTAAAACTTCTTTTCTGCTCAATCAGCACTGTCCTTTGGATTCTCCAGAAATTAACATCATTTCTTACCTTCAATTGACCTCTAAGGTAATCCTTAACGTCATGTCTTACCCTCAATTGACCTCTGAGGTAATTCACTAGACAATATGGCGCAAGTTTAGCTGCCTCTCTCTGATATACTCCTTCTGTGACTTTGACTTTAGCCCTTTATCTAGAATAAGGGGACTTTGAGTCTCTGCACCCTAAGAAACCAGCTTTGTGCTCTAATAACTCTCCGCTTTCTTATGTAAATATGGAACAAAAGACAACTGATGCCCATCTCGGGGTGCTTAACATTCTCTGGGTACCCATTTTTACACCATAGTGGGCCATTCAGCAGGTAAATATTTAAGCTACATAGTAATTCTTCGGCCACCTATATAAGTCACCCTGAAAGTAAGATTACCATTCTTGAGAGCTTGACCCAATTCTCTATTTAATTTATATAGCATAACTATTTATGGCTTAGTTAGCCATTTCCCCTAACAACACTTACTTCCGGAGTAGGAAGGCATATGTCCATAGTCCTGTCTAATCATGGATTTATTTATAATAGATTGCCATATCACCTAATCATCAGCAACTTAGGTTAGAAACTGTTCTCTACTTTTATTGGCACTGTTGATCATTAAACTATTCTGTTTTTAATTCTGTTTTTTTAATATTTCATAGGGGCAATTCCTACGGCCTCCACCCTGATTAAACATCTCCCCAGCTGCTTGACACTGCGTTGCTCCTGGTCTCTACAGACAACTACAGACAACTACAGCTGAATGCGCGTCTGTTCATTCATTGACTAAATAAAGCTTGGTTTAAGTTGTCAGCAGCAATCCGTGGGACGCAGGCCCCGCGCGCTGACGTCACCACGAGGTGGATGGCAAATCTGCAATGCCATCCAGCAGCGGAAGTGACGCCAACCGGGACCGCGTCACCGGACGTGATGCGCCGGAACGTGCTCTACGAGCGCGCCCGGAATCACCACACTGGCCGGCCAGGGGGGACGCCTCGCACACACATAAAAGGTACCATTACTTACCTCTCACTATCGCAGCCTTGAGAAAGGGGCCTCGGCCTCGAAATGCTGGCAACGCATGCGATCACGGTGCTTAGTAATCAGACTGTATGCTTACTTTGTCTCTGTACTTTGTTATGATGAGCGTCATGATTTTATTTTGAAAATGATTGTAATATCTGTGCTACATCTGGTATGATGCTTGATTAATTGGAACATATTCTGACCAGATATCTTGCATAGCTAGTTTCAGCGATAATATATCACTATTCTTTCCTTAACTGTGATGGTCAGATATGCTTCCATACAGGCAGTACAACTGTAACACTCTTCAGGACCTATTTAGCAACCCCTCATAGGTAATATAGTCACTAAGGTTTCATTTGCCTGCTATATAAATTTTTTTTATATACTTTTTCATACAAGGTACTCATAATATCTCCATTATTTGAGGTGGGCTATGATCCTGGAGACTGCATGCTTATTGTTTACAGCAATACTGATACTGTATCCTTTTTCTTTGAATATACAATATGAAAGGACGTTCTGTAAGTATATATGTTTGAACTTCTTTTGAATATAATCTTTATTTGCAAACGAATCTTATTAAGTGGTGTGCATTAATCCATTTCCTTTATATATGAGTCTAAGGATCACTCAAGGAGAGGTGCCCCTGGATTAAACTTGCACCCAGTACTGAAAAAACATTTCCAGTTATACCTAATGGTGTGCTGGATACCTACCATTCTTTAATGTACCTATAAAAGTGGCGAGGACACACCATTTTAATGTTCTGCGGAAGAAGAGAGTAATGTCTGCAAATGTTCTGTATCTCTGTGGATATAATTCACAGCCCACAAGGGGAGTCTGCCTAACCCCTCCAAATTTCAGTCACAGCAGAGGGTGCTACAACCGCTGGAGTGCTTATTGCAAGCTATTGCCAGGTGGTAAAGTGCCAAGTGGTGAGTAAAATTGATTATGGGGCTACCCTGGGCAAAATGACTCAGTGTCTGAGTCTGTTCTAGGCAAAATAATTCTGTGGCTGTCCTTGGCAAAATAATTCAGCATCTACATTTATCGTGGCCAAAATAATTATGTGGCAGTCCTGGGCAAAATAATTCTGCATCTCCATCTGTCCTGGGCAAAGTAATTTAGCCAGTGTCTGTAATTGTCTGTAACTGTCTAAAAAAAATAATTTGATTGTTTGTTTTTGCATTTTGTTGCCCACTCCAGCCCCTTCCAACAAAATAAAAATAACCCCCACCAAATAGCGATTAAGCTCATATAATAAATGTAAGAAAAATAAGACACTCATCTTAACTCTAAATCCAGCCCCCGACGTTGGCAGCACTGCTACTGTGGCACCGAAAGGCCACTGCCATCTTCCTGGAAGTCCCAGCCAGCAATTTGGAGCTGCGCTCTACATCGCATGCACTCCCGCCCACCCATTCAATGCACACCATGCGGAGAGCGCCCAGCGTTCGGTTGGGACTTTAGAAAGATGGCGGTGGGCGTTCAGTGCCTGGGCACATATGTACCTTTTCCTGACCCAAGCTAATCTTTTTCTGACCCTGGCACATCTGTACCTCTCCCTGACATGCAGCCCAACTAGACCTGAACTGGGCATAGTTGCACCTCTTCTTGACCCCAGACCACCTTTTATAAATCTACACAAAAGAACAGGTCTAAGAAACTCACGTGCAACCAAAGCAGAGCCTGTTCCTGGACAGATGATGGATATCCGGTGAATCGGCAGCTAATGAAGCCAAACATTTCCTCCATAGAGAAGGGAAGAGGACACAGCTCGATATCAAACATTTTACTGTGAATAGAGCAATGAGTTGGAATGACCTACATATACAATTAAGCAATTAAGCGTTAAATTAGCTTAAATCTGTACACATTATATATTTTGGTATTTTGGTTCAGTTAACCCAGTAGCCTTGCTGTCATACGGTACAGGCTTTCCATAAGCTATCTCATCTCCACAACTAAAGAGCATGGTCTTACTTTATGATGCCAAAAAAGGCGATGGCTCCTTTGTCTTGCAGGCAGTCGTCCTGCACAAAGATACCTCTACAGAAATTTTTTTGGGGGCCGAGAGCCCAGTAGGGGTGGATTTCTCCCATTTAGAGGCCAGTGAATTTGTGGACCTCGCAAAAAGTCATTTCAAAGAAGTTCCAGTTGGAACAAGCCAACAGGTTCCCCTTGATGAACAAGCAAGTTGTACGTATTATACTGTTCCCTGAAAAAACTACTATGTTATCAAAGCACATTTGGTAAAAAGCCATCAATTTTAAGGCCTGATTTATCAATTTTGCCAGGCTACGCCAAATAAGTGCAAATTAAAATGGTGCAAATATGTTAAAACCTTTTTGCAAACACATTTGCTAAAACATTAGCAATGCAGAAAAATGCTGAGAAAAATACAAACTATTTTTGGCCCTACTCTAATTTGCACCGATGTGGCGTAGTCTGGCAAAAGTGCTTGATAAATAAGGCCCACAATACTTGTTTATATTTAAGAAAATATGTGATGTTATATTGTGTACCAAATGATTTGGATAATAAAATATAAATCGATAGGGCCAGGGGACTGCTACAATTTTTTTAATTTTGCCAGAAGCAAGCTTTAAAGCTTTTTTTCAGCATGTTAGTGGTTTAAAAATATATGTGTGGTGTCTCAGGAGTGTCCTGGTTGCTTGCAAAGCTTTATATAATGAGATTTTAAAAAATGTGAACAGGAATGAAAACGGGCAAATGTGCTTCAAGCCATGAATGAACACTGAAGCAGTTTGTATATTACCTGCATGATACCAACAGGAATAAGTAAGCCTTTCCTTTATAGCTAGTTAAAAAATGATGCATTTATTATTAAAGTGGACCAACACCCAGGATTTTGACTATCCTGGGTTTTGGTCCACTTCGGCGGGGCACCCCGATCGGGGGTGCCCCGCTGTGTGAAACCCCCCAGAAAGCCCCAAAATCTTACCTGTCCCCGCTCCCACGTGACTGGACGGTCCAATCCCCGCCAACGTCCAGGCGGGGATCAGGAAAGTCCAAGCGGCTGCCGCCGCCGCCGCCTCCCTCGCGCCACTTTCGGCGCGCGCGCGCCCCCGCCGGCCATTCGCAGACTGCCGGCGCGGGCGCGCGCACGCCTACAGGGGCGCGAGGGAGGCGGCAGCGGCCGGCCGCCGCCGGAGATCAGGTAAGCGATTTGGGGTGTCTGGGGGGGTTTCACCCCGCGGGACATCCCGATCTCGGATGTCCCGCGGGGTGGGAGGTGATCGGCCCGGGAATCTTATAGATTTCCGGGCCGATCAACTCTCGGTGTTGGTCCACTTTAAGAGATACATCCTTTTCTGACTTTACTATAAACTTTAGTTGTTTAGTTGGAGATAGAAGAAAATTTCAGAAAGCTGTTCCCCTTTGAATACAAAAGTTTTCTTCTTTAATGTATGTTAAGACCAAATTGTAAGGTTTGAATTTTTTGCACACGTTTTCCCATTTCTTCCTCTTCCTTTATATTTGAAAATCGCCCCTTCATAAATGTGCAGCTACAGGGTGGTCACTGCTGTGATTTTTTTATTAAGCCGGTGAAAGTTCATAATGTGCTCAACTCTTTGTCCTGTTTCCTCCACAAATGAAGGCAAAATGCACTATGTAATAGGCTGTTGTATATATTGATGCCATATAAATAAACAGATAAACAACTCAAACTCTATTTTGATAGACCTTTAACTGACCTGAGGACTTCCCGGAATTCTTTAAGCTGGTTATCGGGCACCTCGGTTCGAATAGCTTCAAGCCACTCAGGCATAATACACTCCCAGACCGGCTGGTTTATGACATTATATGGAATAAGGCACAAAATTCGGTTCAGACCTTCCTTTAGCTGGGTGACCTTGCTGCAAGACTTGTCCCAATATCCTCCAACCTGGAGAGAGCATGTAATGGTAAGCTATTATAACATGTGTTTCTAGGCAACAAACATTTATGATTGCTTCAGAATAACTTCATTATGGCTTACCTATGTATTGCAAATCGGGATAAGAAACCAGGACCACATTAATGATTAAACAACACAATTACTCTAATTAATTAAGCATTGGAGTAATCTAATTTAATAATTAAACAACAAATTAGCTAATAAAAGAAGAAGACAGAGAATTTATCACCAGGAATTAAAATACAGCGACATTATCACCACACACACCTCTTGGTTGAAAGACAGCAGGCGGTGAGTACCTCTGCCTATATACATCTTACAGAAGAATATATATACTAAGGAGGGGGTCCCTGGGTCCACACAACCTTCCCCCCGTCCCCACAGAGAAGTGTTTGCAAAATAAAATATATATATTTACAAAAAAAGTTCATTTTTTTTTAATATACCAGTAAATTTTGTTGTGTACTCCCCGGGAAAATAGTTTCATATACTTTCTGTATCCTGGAGACCCCTTAGTATATATATAGAGAGATATATAATACGTAACACATACATTGTATTTAGGCTTTAAACAAATAAATACAATCTGAACATTCAAATACATATTGTAATACAGAGGTGATCACTAGGAGAGATTGTAACACTTATCAAAGAAAATAATCTTATACCAGGCAGCAGTGTCTGGAACACTCACTTAACCCCTCAACCCCTGCAGCTGTCCTCTGACACTCATCTAACCCTTTCCCCCCCCGCTGCTGTTCTCCACCTCTCACCTAACCCCACCACCCCCAGTCACAGTCATCTACCACTTACCTAGCCAATTCATCCCCTGCCATTGTCCTCTTCCACTAACCATACCGCTCTCCCCGGCAACTGACCCATGCCTCTGACCCAACCTAGCTCAGCAGCTGCAGCAGAGAAGGAGGGGGAGAAACTGGGGGATCAGACAGGGGCAGCAAGTACCAGAGGGCAAGCAGCATCAAGTGGTGGTGAGTACTAAGAAGCCGATGTGAATGCAGTGCAAGGCAGGAAATTGTAAATACACCTAGCTCAGTATGCAACCATTTACAGGTCCCCCTTTAAATAACGCACCAGGAGAAATAGGTAGGTATCTTTGCACTGCAGGGCTCATATGTGGCAGAAGAGGGAGGGTTAAAGAGGAACAATCACCAGGGTCACTATCACTATCAATATGAATTTGCCTCTCACTAGTGAAGCATCCCAATATAATAATCCTTACCTTGCTAGTGATACCATGGTGCATGCACATGCAATTAAAAGTCAGTAAGAAATGTTACTGTATGAACCTTAAAAGGGCCCCAATTAATGTTCGCCCCAGGGTCCTGCACATTTATTTTCGCCACTAGTTAGGGGTGTGACATGGGCGTGGCCAGGAGGTGTGTCTTAATTGCAAAATTCAGTGCGCTTATTCCCCCCCCATCTTCAAAAGTTTAGAGGTATGCTTCTCATGAGGTGCCACGTCTCTTTCAGGCACCACTATATACAGATTTCCGCAAGACACAAGAGAATATAAGCAATATGCAATGTAATAAAAAAAACAGTTATTTCCCCCTATTTCGTCTCCCATGTCACCATTACATAGTTAAATAATAAGAGCCTGACAGAGGACAAGCTTCAGTAAGCCCTTCTTTTCCCCTGCCTATAAAAATAAGCAAGAACACTCCTAAGAAATGTAAAAACAGCCATTAGTATTATAAACAATATGCTTCCCATAAAACATGTATAGCGTTAATTGGAAAATTAAAAAAAGCCTTACTGCGCTGCCAGAGGAAGAGGGAATGAGACAAGAACAGGCTCTAGAGTCTGTGGGGAAACCCCCCACCTCACGAAAAGGTGGGAAACCAGCTTACCTCACAAAAAGGCGGGAAACCAGCTCACCTCACAAAAAGGCGGGGAACCAGCTCACCTCACAAAAAGGCGGGGAACCAGCTCACCTCACAAAAAGGCGGGGAACCAGCTCACCTCACAAAAAGGCGGGGAACCAGCTCACCTCACAAAAAGGCGGGGAACCAGCTCACCTCACAAAAAGGCGGGGAACCAGCTCACCTCACAAAAAGGCGGGGAAGCAGCTCACCTCACAAAAAGGCGGGGAAGCAGCTCACCTCACAAAAAGGCGGGGAAGCAGCTCACCTCACAAAAAGGCGGGGAACCAGCTCACCTCACAAAAAGGCGGGGAACCAGCTCACCTCACAAAAAGGCGGGGAACCAGCTCACCTCACAAAAAGGCGGGGAACCAGCTCACCCCACAAAAAGGTGGGGAACCAGCTCACCTCACAAAAAGGCGGGGAACCAGCTCACCTCACAAAAAGGCGGGGAACCAGCTCACCTCACAAAAAGGCGGGGAACCAGCTCACCTCACAAAAAGGCGGGGAAGCAGCTCACCTCACAAAAAGGCGGGGAAGCAGCTCACCTCACAAAAAGGCGGGGAACCAGCTCACCTCACAAAAAGGCGGGGAAGCAGCTCACCTCACAAAAAGGCGGGGAAGCAGCTCACCTCACAAAAAGGCGGGGAACCAGCTCACCTCACAAAAAGGCGGGGAAGCAGCTCACCTCACAAAAAGGTGGGGAACCAGCTCACCTCACAAAAAGGCGGGGAAGCAGCTCACCTCACAAAAAGGCGGGGAAGCAGCTCACCTCACAAAAAGGCGGGGAAGCAGCTCACCTCACAAAAAGGCGGGGAACCAGCTCACCTCACAAAAAGGCGGGGAACCAGCTCACCTCACAAAAAGGCGGGGTACCAGCTCTCCTCACAAAAAGGCGGGGAAGCAGCTCACCTCACAAAAAGGCGGGGAACCAGCTCACCTCACAAAAAGGCGGGGAACCAGCTCACCTCACAAAAAGGCGGGGAACCAGCTCACCTCACAAAAAGGCGGGGAACCAGCTCACCTCACAAAAAGGCGGGGAAGCAGCTCACCTCACAAAAAGGCGGGGAAGCAGCTCACCTCACAAAAAGGCGGGGAAGCAGCTCACCTCACAAAAAGGCGGGGAACCAGCTCACCTCACAAAAAGGCGGGGAACCAGCTCACCTCACAAAAAGGCGGGGAACCAGCTCACCTCACAAAAAGGTGGGGAACCAGCTCACCTCACAAAAAGGCGGGGAACCAGCTCACCTCACAAAAAGGCGGGGAACCAGCTCACCTCACGTAATCTTTTCCCTTTGCATAATAATAATATTAAAGGAAAGCCTCCACAAACACATGCAGGCAAGCCCCCCTCCCCACATACACATACATGCAGGCAAGGCCACAACCATAGGAGTACTGGAATTAAACGTCCTGAGATTTTTTTGGGCTACACCGACTGTTCCTGGTCCAGTAATATCATAAATATACATATGCCGTATTTTTCACTTCATAAGATGCACCTGAGCATAAGGGAAAAAAAGAAAAAAAAATATTCTGAACCAAATGGTATGCTAAACCCCCCCCTCCTAATTACCCCATTACAGGAAGTGAGGGGCATCCCAAATTACAGCCAGTGTACCCCCATGCCCGCCTGCCCGCTGCTGCTGTTTCCTCCGCACCAAACACACACACATTACTTTGCTCCCACCGCCCACTGAAAGTATTTTCTTAGCAACTGTGAGCGTTGGTGGGCAGGCAGCGGGAAAAGCAGATGCGTCAGGGGGCAGGCATAAATCAATTACCCTGCCCCTCCGCTCACTAGTTACCACCTGCCGTCTCGCATGCGCCACCACTCGCCCTCTCGCTTCCTCTGCAGTCATTCCAGGTGCCGGCCTACCGTCTTCCTGGCCCATGGCGGCCCTTCGGGACATCTGGACTTGTCCAACCTATGACGGCCATTAAGGAATCGTGACAGTTGGGAGGTATGCTTTGCAAGATAATTAGATAGCAGATAATATCATGGATTAGCCTAATCCTCTAATGCTGAAACAACTAAAATCCATCTGAGAGCATAGCAGCTGGTATGACCGATGAGCACCGAATATATCCTGAGGTAATTCTTTGGTGCTTGGAACTAGACACGCAATCATTCCACTTCCGTAAAGACAAATTTAGCAAAATAACTGCAAAAAAGTCTATTGACAGGCAGAGAGTCCTGCCCATGGCCATTCTCCTCAGGACACTAGTGAGAACTGCTTCAGGTGGCTGTGGGGGCTTTGGTGAGCTCAAAGTTGAAACAAAACTTTATTGACAGTGTCCAAATTTCTCCAGGGAACACTGCATCAAAACCCACAGTTTCAGAGTCCTGACGCGGTGTCCTCCACATGTACCAGAAGAAAAACCCCATTAAAATAGACTTTGGGGGTTATTCATCAAGGGATAGCGGCAGGTAGTGCCTTGTAAGCGGCAGGTAGCGGCAGGTGAACGCCGGCTGCGTCAGGCAATACCACATTTATGAAGCCGATTCTGGTAAACTACTCTTACAGGGATACGTAGCGACTGATTCATCATCATAGACGCCTCAACAGATCCCAATGGCGCTGTGGCTTCCAGAGCCCCTGGCATTACCTGTAGCTACCTGTCGCTCTCCCATACATTTCAATGGATGTTCCTTTTCTTCTGTTTAAACAGGGTTTTTGTCTGTAATAATTTTGTTTTTCTCTCAAATAATTTTGTCACCGCTCCTGGCCTAGAAGAAGTCATTTTTAAAAAATGTATTTTTTTCATTTATATGCAGAATTGTCATTACAGGTCTGGCATTAAAGTTTTAATGTTACAATGTTACAACAATGTAATTCCATGTGTTTTCGCTTTGTTACTGGTGGATATGTGTTCAAAAACAGACTTTAATCACACAGCGTCTGGCGGTCTGGGATACAGCGCCGGCGCTGTGCAAGGCTGTTTTCTTGAGGAATATTGTGTGAGTCGCTCACACTGAGCAGTCACTCCCATTTAGCATTGTACTGGTGTTAGAGTGACCGGCATACATCAAATTCATCAATGCCGGGCAGGTTACTACAGAGACTGAGGCGCTCTGTAATAGCGACTCACGGACGATCAGAGCGACCACTGGCGGTCGCTCTTAGCGCCGCTGCACAGGCGCTCATCTGCCGATACCTGGCACTAGTAATGAATCAGCCTGCCCGTTTTACTGTTCAGACTCATTGTTGTAGCCTAATCTATCAGCAATCATCCCTAAACCCTGCTGCTCCTTCTATATTGGTCCATTTCCACCATTTTTCCTCTCTGGTAAGCTTGTGCTTAGATATGAATATGAAATGAGCAGAATAGACCAACAACAAATTTGGGTTCAACAGGCAAGTTAAACTGTACCAACACCCAAATGGGAGCCCGAGAACGGAACATGTGACAGCTGCCAACCAATCACAGCCACATTTCACCAAGAGAGCGAGGTGAAGGTAAGATTTAGGGCATGATCAGATGACCTGGCCATCGATATGCATCAGACCAACATCCATCTTTTGTAAAAAGTCTGCCTCAAAGAAAGGAAGGGGCCAGAGGGTACCGAGGCATAAACGGGGATGACCCCCGGCCAGCCCTTGTGACTCTCTGGGAGCCGGGAGGTTGCATCACATGCGCGCTGGAGGTGTCCGGATTTCCCATAAGCTGTCCACACACTACCCTGTGGGAGCCCATCATCAATACTTTGCATCTGCATTTTAAAGTTGTATCTCTGCTGGTAACTCACTGTACCTGAAATCTGTAACCCACTACTCGGCATTTGTATTCATTCAATCACAGTCAAATGTAATATATGCATTTAAACTTATATTTAACTTGAGCAATCTTTTCGTCTTAGCAGAGAATCTGTTTGTCAGTGGCCTTGCTGGGCCTTGTATTCCGCTAGGCGGGCAAACGGATGGTGATTTGGGAAAGTGAGCTGTGTGATCATAGGTGCTTGATTGGTAGTTGGATCACGTGACCCGCATTTCCCCGACAGTAGTTATCACAGAAAAAACTGTCACGCTATACAAAAGAACTTCTAATTATGTGTGAGGATAGCATAGGCTCAAATTAATAGTCCAGGGAGGGATTCAGTCTTCCCATGCAGGCTCCCTGTCTATAACGCTGCCGACATCTATGTTTACTTTCACTTTCATCCTGAGGATCACCCCTTTCCTTCTGGGCATCATCCATCAATCGAGGTGATTCTGAATGGATTCAGAATTTATACCTCTGTTCCTCCCCCTCTTGGCTGCTAACCAATCGCTCATTTCCCTTTCTTGTCAATCCTCAGCACTCTACAGGAAAGCCTCATGCTAATAAGTAGTACACCAAGGGAAAGGACATGCCCACTACTTGGAAAATTTAGAAGTCAACATAAAAAAAGTCAGTTTTTGCTGAAATACAACTTTTAAAAATAAAAAACAACTGGGAGCATGAGGACATGTAGGGCTACTTGCTTTTTAGGTTAACAGCAGTGCCTGGACAATGACTTTAATAACATGTTGCTTGTCCTCCTTATTTCTTATGAAACTATGACAGAAAGTTAGCTCTCATAGCCCACCAGATTCAGGCGAGACTGTTAAAGGATTTCTGAGCTTGTGGTGAAGGTCTGAGAGATATCACACTTTGTTCCTTGCACTGTATGCTTCCAACACTTTATTGCAACCTTGTTGTTACATAAGTTTTGAATATGTAGTGGGCTTAAAGGATGGGATAGTACCTCCTAGGGCAGGGAGATGGTTGTCACGAGTGGTAAGGCTTGACACGAAGGTTCTATGGACCTGACCCCAGTGTGGCCCCGTAGGCGGTGTTTTTTTATGTTCCCGTTACCTTCCTCACACAGGTTACCAGTAAAGAACCAATAGCCAGGTTCAAAGGCAACGTTAGCTTTTATTGCTGGAACGGGAGTAAAGTACACACGACAGTTTCCACTGACAGCAGTCAGGATTTGGGTTAGCAGGAAACAGTTCTGGTTTAGGACTAATGCTTGATAATGCTGTAGCTTGGTAGGTAGTCGAAAGAGTCTATGCTTTTAGATGGAGATTTAACTAGATTAGATGAGATGAGAGGAAGTAGACAGACTTGAGATTGAAGATTACAGACCTTATCCTGAGGTTATCTCCAGCCGGAGGGTACAGGTATGGAACTTGAGACTGAGACTTGAAGATTTTGTACGAGTCGCCCAAACTGGAGACCAAGGGGACTACGAGAGGTCACTGACATGGAAGCCAGGAGGTTAGTGAGAGTCCGGGGTATCCCTCTATCTTGACTCACACTGCAGCAGACGTTGATTTTCAATATATATGTCTCGCTGAAGAGGCTATAGATCCTGTACAAATCTCTGGCGATAGGATGCAGGCTGTAGTGAGGCAGGATAGGCTTTAGGGCCTATACTGGGGAAACACAGGTCGTGCAGGTCTAACCAGGAGGACCTCCTGACTAGGACTGACCCGGAAGATTCCCAGCAGACACCACTTAAGGTGGTCAGTGGGAGGGGTAGCTCAACCTTCTGGTTCACCATTGGTTAGCCTGGTGAGTGGCAGAAGTGACGCACGATCAAGCATTAGCCTATCACAGGCAGAATACATTGTAACCAATGAATTTGCAGATATGTACTAGGTAGGAAAATAACAGTAGCAACACCCTTTTCACCACTAGATGGTGCTGTTTCTAACCAAAGGGAACCCTTCCTATATACAGCTCAGTAGGGAAACTAGATGAGAAGAGGTTTGACTATGGATTTAGTGCGTTATGTCATACTAACTCAGACTAGTAGTTACTACGTTACCCGTAGCCTTGTTTATACTCCCAGTCTGGGACATTACAAATACATATAAAATGGGCCATGTGGCAGACCAGAGTTGTAGCCTCCCCTTGTCGAGCAGGATGCACATGCTGTATAGGAGAATTTTCTTAGGGGCACTCTGGCCTGGATGATGCTTCTCTCAGAGTGATGTATCCACCTTTATACTGTATATATGTATGTTGCTTATTCAGTTTATCCATTTTATCAAATTAATTGCTTAATTAATTCATCATATTCATTACATTTTTGTGTAATAATTGTATTGCTGCCCAGGTGAAAAATACAGACACACATACTCACCTCTTGTCACCCACAGCTGAGCCATCCTGGTCATATATATATATATAACACTTACGGGCTCCTAAGATTGAGTATCTGCTCACTGGCAACCTCTGGGAAGAAAGGCAGCACCCATGCTGAAGTCCCTGTGACTGACAGGGTGTGGCCATTTGACATGGAGGGCACCTCTGAAAGGTAGGTAAGCGGGGATGCTGTGGTAGAGGATCTCAGGAGCCGGTTAGTGTTATAGTAAGAACAGATCAGCAGTGGGGATAAATGTGAGTTTAAGTGTTTTTTTTTGCTTGGGCTGCAAGGGTGTTGATTGCCGCCAGGGCAGCGGCTAAACTGACAGGCTGGGGGGACATCCAGAATGCTGGAGCCCCCCCTCCGCACCTAATCCCCCAATACCTTAACCTTGCTCCACCCAGAGCCGTGATTGGCTGACAGGCGGTCACGTGACAGCACCACAATTGACTGCATTCAGTGTCTGGAATGTCACAGCCCACATGACTGTCAGGTGGCCAATTATGCCACTGGATTCCAGACAGGAGAGCGAGGTTAAGGTAAGGTTTACAGGCTTCTGGGGGGGTTATGTGCGCCGGGGGGGCGCCAGCATTCTGAATGCCATGGAGGTGTTGATCCGCTTTAAAGTGGACGTTTACTATAGTTAATTTTGTACATTGCCAAGGCAATACACACTCCTGACACCCTATACAAATACCAGTTCTTTAATCCTTATACCATCAGCATTAAAGCTTACCCTGGCAAACTCCATGGGTTTAGGCAGTAGGCACATGACCATCACATCAAAGCGGATGTCACAAACAGTCTTCAGCCACTTTGTGACAAACTGGGGTTTGAGTTTTTCCACAAGGCTGCCAACTTCATCATCCATCATGTAAGCTGTGGAGTGAAACCATTGAAACACCATGCTGACCAGCCGGGCAAGGCTTTCAGTGGGTGTATTCTCGCTGGGCGTGCATAGGCTCACCTAGTTAAATAAAAACAAGCATATTGGTTAGAAAGTAGCCTACCTTAGGAGTATACCCCACTAAATTATTCTTCATGTAATTTAGCTTGCAATCAACCATCCAGTGAGGTTGCTTGTAATGCGGTTATATCTCTGGCTTAATTTACATACCCAGCTGTCAAAATTTACATAGCATTGATGTGTTATACATATTGTACATACTTATGTGGCGTGGGGGAACCCACTAAACCTACCAGAATATCTTTGCACTGTTAAAGGAACCCCAGGTAACCCCAAAAAGGTGAGCAACGAACTTGTAACAAAGAAGTCCCAAAAGTGTAGTAATACATTTTGTTCTCACCAAAAACCAGATCCCAAACTGGCTAAGAAGACGTTGGTCGTGTTTATCGTCATCTTTGTTATCAAAGTCAGTATTGTCCAATGAGTGATGTGAAGAGGCCAAACCCATCTGTCTCCTACGGTTCATCTCGTACTCTCTTTGCTCCGCATGATATTCCGCTTCTTTTAGCAAACTGGATGGGGGATGAATGAGGATTAGATTTGAGAAAATAAGAAACAAATGACAATCACTATAGTTCAGTAACATGTTTTATCTTCTGCTGATAGTTCACACAAAACAGAATCAACCCTGTAGTATCAGGCCAGTTCTAGATCTGGATATTGTCACAATATTTGCTCTTTTATTAAAAGGAAGGGTTTTTTCTTCCTATCTGGCACTCGTGCCCACATGACCAATGCGTAAGGATAGCCTCAAAAATCAGGATGCCTCCCCCCACCTGGATCCACAATCATTTAGGGTAGAAGCCACGTTGGTCCATTTTAAAAGACAACTCTCTACACCAAAACTGCAACTGGCTTTTCCAAGTTAGACTTAAAGGGTTACTAAACCCACAGGAAAAAAAGGAACTCACCTTCACTTCCACGCAGTTTCAAAGAATGGAGCTAATGGCGGTTCCACAGCACTGTCTATTCATTCATGGAGGGGCGGCCAGGTCTGCACCTCTATTGCAAAGAATGGACTGAGTCACCCGCGTGCTTCTGGCGGAATCTGCAGGGCTCCGACTAAACACTGTTCTCAGAAACTGGCGGACAGTGCTTCGGCTGCTGCACAGGAGCCAAGGCGAGAGCCTGTTTGTGTTTTTTTTGGGGGGGGAGTCTAATAACCTTAACAGTACCAGAGAGAAGATCACCATTTGTCCCCTGCAGCTCCTCTGTGCAGGTCTGGTGTGTACGTGCAGCACATCCATCTTCCAACCCTGGCAGCCCATGCTGGACGATAGACTAACCCGTTTTCCCTCAATGGTGTGTAGGATGATGGCTATATATAGACTTTAATTTTAATGCCTGGAGAAGGACTTTAAATATTACTACTCAATGTCCTCAAGATTGAATGGTCCAATAACATTAGCCTAACAATGGCAGGCTTGACTGCAAAGTTTTAAACTGTGGACACACTGGGTGGATCAGCTACAGCGCCTCCAAATCTCCTAAATTTCCTAAAAAGCCCGAACATGGAACCCACGCGGACAAAAGAGAAAAAAAAGAGGAGACCAAGAAATAGCTAGGAACCTCAACCTAGAGACCAAACTCAAAATGACTGGGATAAGCCAGACATCCAGCAGACTTACTACAAAATCATCAGACAGGCATTTGGGGGGTTATGGTCCATCAATACCTTATGACAGCTTCCACAGCGCACACAAGTTCCTCAGCTCCACACTCTCGTGTATTAATAGGGGGAGGCGAGGTCTGAAATAAGTGGGTCTCTGATGATGAAGCTCCTCCAGCCTCTTGGCTGTGATGGTAGGCATGGCAGCGCTTGCAGTAACGCACAGGACGGTTACCATGACGGTCACAGCAGCCAGCAGAAAAACAAGTTACCACCGCTCTTCTGACATGAGAGCTGCAGTTCTGGAAAAAATAGGAGAGAACCATCCAGATACAATTTAATTGAAATGTCATTTTGCTTTCTAGATGTGTGGACGAAGTATGGTAGTAAAGGGTAAGTCCACTTTTGAAACCTCAGATCAGGTTTTCACCCACAGTGCTGGTGGATGGACATAGCCTTAGTGGGCCTCAATGGACGCCACGGTTCAAAAGGAACTTCCAAGTATGGGAGTGCCCATTTATCTAAATAGGTGCACACTATACTGAGGCCAAGTTTACCCATCATGCTGGCTTCTCATACAGGCACGGAAACATTCAATAAACTAGTGAAAATAATGATTGGGATTTTCCTTTTAGCTTTGGTTCTCACACTTCATTGTGTAAAGAGCCTTATATATTAGGGCTTCTGTGGTGTGTTGTAGTGTGATTCTGTGTGGTGTAGTTTAGTCTGGTGTAGATAAAGTTGTTGAAGAGTAGTATTTACTTATGTGGTATAGTATGGTGTGGTCTGATGTAGTGTGCATTGTGTTGGAATAGTGTGGTCTGCTGTGGTGGGGTGTGATCTAATGTATTATGTGTGGTATAATGTGTTAGTATGCTCTTGTGTGGTATATTGTGGCCTGGTGTGGTATAATGTGCTCTTATGTTGTATATTGGGATGTAGTATGATCTGCTGTGTTGTGGTTTGTGTGCAAGATTGATGTATCTCTGGTTTTGTGGTTGAGACAATGGGGGACTTGTTGATGTTGGTGGGGAGCCCCCCATTAAAGGACTGCTTCATACCATAGACACCCTTAATCTGGCCCAGTTCATTGGAATCTTACCATGCAAAGGAACAATGGTTTTCTCTGTATTTAATTTCTATTTGATAAATAAAGATTCCGAGATTCCTTATTGACTCTAGAGGGTCACATATCCTACCCCACAGCCCCAGCATCCAGCTCCCTGTGCTTCCTAAAGTGAAGTGAGATTAAAATCATGGAAGCACTGCAAGATTCTTTAACACTGGTCCAAGTACGTGATCAGAGCCTCAGAGGTCTCACATTTGGAATCCAAAATATTAAAAAGAGTAGACAAGGCCCATTGAAAAAACTTAGAAAGAAAGAAACATCAAAATGAATGTAGCAATGATATTGAATAAAAGCCGGTGGTCGGTGCATTATTGCACTTTGATTCACGTTTCACGATGGAGGCCACAAGCAGACACGTCACGGTGGCAATGAATGACAACACGATGACAGTATTGGACCCTTCTTACCTTTTTCTGACAAATGGCTGAAATCTCAGCTGTATAAGATACATACACAAAACTCAATGAGAAACGCTAATTGGAGCTTAGTAAAAAAAAAAAAACACTTGACATGTACACTTATCATTAAGACTTTGTCTTTAGTATTTTAGAGATACATGGTGCCTATGGTATAATACAAATGCCTGAGAATCTAGATTTTATTGAGGTAAACAGCAATTAGCCAACCTTATTTGATTTGTTTCAGGTCAGGTTTCACTTTAACCCGTTTAGGGTTTCTCTAAGAGAAAGGTCAGCTGTATATCTGCTTTCTGTATTCTGTATTATTAATGCCATAATATTCTGACAGTCTTAAAGTGATTTTTAATGCAAAAGGTTAAAACAAATAGTCACCGGCTTACCTTGCCAAGCATTCCTCCAGCGCTGTGAATCCTCTCAGCTCAGCACAGTGAATGAGGAAATATACTTCCTCATCTGCCCCTCCAATGCTACCCTGTAGATGTGGAACCCCAATACTAGCTTGAGGAGTTAGTCCAGACCAGACCCCCTGTATTGATAGCACTCTCAGAGCTGCCATTAAAGCCCAGCTAATACCTCCCCCCCTGCCCAGCCTCCTCCTAAAGAGCACTCTTGCTCCCAGCACCCATTATGCTGGTTATTATGCAGAATCACAGGCCATGCCCACATGCTTCAGAAGAGAAATCATAAGGTAAAGCTTTAAACCTTGATATCTCAGCCATTTCACCTTCAATTTGAAAATGGAAAACAGTTTAGGGCAGTGCCAAATGTAGCCCGATACAATGGTCTAAAAAAGACAATTCTGTGAGTACTCACCTGTAGAATAGATTTTACTGTGCATGGCACGGCCTGCTTCACAAAATCATAACATCTGGGATTTCGCCACAAGGTGGCGCAGTGGCACTGCAGAAGAGTTGTGGCTCCGCCCGGTACCATATAAACACAGAATCACCATAGACTTATCCAGTAGTTGACAAGCAGTGATACAAGAACCTGGGAACAAATAAAGATACCAACCCCAACTAAATTGGAACAATCACCATAAAGAGGCAACCAAGAACAGCGTAACAAGGGTGGGGTGAAGCAGGCCGTGCCATGCATAGTAAAAGCAATTCTACAGGTGAGTACTCACAGAATTGTCTTTTTCCTAGTGCATGGCACGGCCTGCTTAACAAAATCATAACATCTGGGACATTCAAAAGCAGTGTCCATAAAGTAGGGTGGGATCCCCAAAAAGAAAGTAACAACAGACGGTTTAGACCACCACGGCCTGGAGAACCTTGCGGCCAAATGCAGCATCAGCTGAGGCCTTAACATCAACTTTGTAAAACTTGGAAAAAGTATGAACAGAAGACCAAGTTGCAGCCTTACAAACTTGTTCAACAGAAGCTTGGTGCTGAAAAGTCCAAGACGCACCGATAGCACGAGTAGAATGAGCAGTAACCCTAAAAGGGGGAATAGGCTTGCTCCACCGCCTGACGGATCCACCTGCTGATAGTGGATTTAGCCGGAGGCAGACCCTTCCTAGGTCCAGCAGGAAGAACAAAAAGAGCGTCAGATTTCCTGAAAGACTCAGTAGCAACCAAATAAAACTTCAGGGCCCTGACAACATCCAGAGAATGAAGCGCCCGCTCCTTGGAATTAGCAGGATTAGGACACAGAGAAGGCAAAACCATGTCCTGATTGAGATGAAAAACAGACACAACCTTAGGCAAGAAATCCGGCTTATCCTGATGCCGCTCAAAATAAGGAGGTTTGATGGAAAGAGCAGCCAGCTCAGAGACTCGCCTAACCGAGGTAATGGCCACCAGGAAGGCCACCTTAAGAGTCATAATGGGCAAGGCAGCCCCACTGATAGGCTCAAAAGGAGGACCCTGCAGAGCAGACAACACCAAATTTAGATCCCAAACCGGTAGCATAGGTTTACGTGGTGGACGCACATGAGTAACTCCCTGAAAGAAAGTCTTGACCAACCGGTGATTGGCAAAAGACCTTTGGAAGAAAATTGCCAGGGCTGACACCTGTCCCTTGAGGGTACTAAGTTGAAGGCCCGAATCCAGGCCATGTTGCTAAAAATCCAGAATCCTGGGAATAGAAAGCACCCTACAAGGCAGAAACCTAGACTCCAATGTAGACCCTAGGCAATGTAAGCATGCCAAATCCTATAATAGATAAAGGACGAGGACTTCTTCCTAGCCCTAATCATGGTATCAACAAGAGAGGCCGGAAACCCTTATCCATCAAGATGGAGATTTCAGCAGCCAAGCCGTTAAAGCCAGCGTTTGTAAATTGGGATGGCACAGCCGTCCCTGAGTGAGCAGATCTGGATACTTGGGCAGGACATACTGATCCACTGCCAACTGCACGACGTCTGCGAACCACACCCTCCTTGGCCAGCAGGGGGCCACCAGAATGGCTGGTACCCCTTCCTGGGCTATCTTGCGCAGCACCCTGCCCAACAGAGGAAGGGGGGGAACACATAGAGGAGCCGAAACTCCGTCCAAGGCATTGCTAGCGCATCCGTGGCGACGGCTAGAGGGTCCTGTGACAGGGAGACAAACCTGGGAAGCTTGTGATTGTGGCGGGACGCAAACAGTTCCTCATCCGGAAGACCCCACCGGTGACACAGGGAGTGAAATACCTTGTTGCTGAGAGACCATTCCCCCAACCGAGACATCCCCCTGCTCAGGGAGTCTGCCTCCAGGTTCTCCACCCCCGGAATGTAAACCGCCAAGATGCAAGGCACATTCTCTTCCGCCCAAGACAGTATCAGGGACACTTCCTTGAGGGCTCGCTTGCTCCGAGTCCCTTCCTGATGATTGATGTAGGCAACTGCCATCTGGTTGTCCGAGCGGATCTGAACAGCCCGACCCTGAAGGTGTGAGGTCAGCTGAGCAAGAACCAACCTAATCGCCCTCAGTTCCAGAACATTGATGGGAGCATGGGCCTCCTGGGGGCCCCATTGACCCTGGAACTGCAGAGACTTCCAAAAGCCCCCCAACCTGTCAAACTGGCATCTGTGGTGACAGTCTCCCAACGCTGGGTCAGAAAAGTCCTGCCCACTAGAAGGATCCTTGAGTCCAGCCACCACAAGAGGAACTGTCTGGCCAGGGGGGACAGAGCAAACTCCTTATCCAGGGACACAGGGTCCCGATTCCAAACAGACAGAAGGTGCAACTGAAGAGGCCTCATGTGAAACTGAGCAAAGGGGACCGCCTCGAAGCAGGACACCATCAGACCCACTAACTGCATCCCCTGCCGGATGGAGGGACGGGGACACAAGAGCAGAGCCCGAGCCTGCTTCTGAAGGCCCTCCACTTTCAGCTGGGGCAGGAAAACCTTGACCTGAGAGGTATCCAGAGTCATGCCCAGAAAGGACCTCACCAAAGACGGAGACAGTGAAGACTTGGGATAGTTGATCACCCAGCCGAAGGACTCGAGAGTGGAGGTCACCACCTGAGTATCCCTCTCTGCCTGCCGAAGAGACTGAGCCGCAATCAGAATGTCGTCCAGGTAAGGAAGGATGCGAATGCCCTGATGCCGCAGCAGAGCCATCACGCCCGCCAGCACCTTGGTGAACACCCGAGGCGCCGAGGTGATACCGAAGGGTAAGGACACAAATTGGTAATGTTGATCCTCTAGAGCAAACCTGAGAAATCTCTGATGATGCAGGAGGACTGGCACATGAAGATAAGCATCCTTGATGTCCACGGAGGTCATGAAGTCGCCCGGGCGAAGGGAACTGACAGCCGAACGAGTCTCCATGCGAAAGTGCTTGAACCTGACAAACCTGTTGAGACCTTTCAAGTCCAGGATTGGCCTCAGGGACCCGTCCTTTTTGGGGACCGTGAACAAATTGGAGTAGAAACCCTGACCCCGTTCCTGGGAAGGCACCGGGCAAATGACTCCTGAGTCCAGCAGACTTTGAACCGCAAGGCGCAACCCCTGAGATAACAGAGGTTTGTGAGGCATCTGGGATCTGAGGAATCTGGGGGGCGGCCAGGCTGCAAACTTGTAACCGGAGGACACCACCTCCTGAATCCACCGGTCTGAGATGCGGAGCCTCCAGACGTGAGCAAAGAGCCCGGATGGGTGAGGGCGCCTCCTCATGCCTGAGGGGGCTTGGGAGAAGGTTTGGGCTTGGGGTCCCATGAGGGACCGGGACGATCACGGGATCTGCCACGGCCCCAAGACCCCCTGCGGGCACCTGAAAAGAGGGAACCTCGACCTCCTCTGGGGGTACGAAAGGAGGAGACTGAAGCCGATGACCCCCGAAAAGGCCGCTGAGGCAGCCTACCATCCTTGGCTAAAACATCCAGGCGCTCACCAAAGAGCCGCAGCCCCACAAAGGGGAGTCCAGTGAGAGCCTTCTTAGCAGCAGCGTCAGCTGCCCACTGACGCAACCAAACAGAGCAGCGCATAGCCACAAAGAGAGCAGTAAGAATAAAGGCAACAAAATCAGAGCACAGCAAAGGGTCCTATACTCATCCCTTCTAGCTGTAGCACCAGCAAGGAGACGATTGATCAGTCTCTTAAGAGCAATATCAGTTAAATGGCAGCGGCACAGGACGGACGATAAAACCAGCCCCCACAAAGGCAAAGGCATGGCAGGCCAGCTGATCCATACGCCGGTCCTCGCTGTCCCGCAGGGTAGTAGTGTCAGGGGAAGGCATAACAGAAGTGTTAGACAATCCAAGAATGGGCGCGTCTACCTCGGGGGGGGACCCGACCACCGCTTAACCAAATCAGCAGGAAAGGGATGCTTCTTATCCAAACCTTTAGGCACCACGGGCAATCTACTAGGACATTCCCACTCCTTGAGCTCCATATTAGTGAAATGACTCTTCTCAGGGAACTCCAAATGCTGCTTAATGGTACGAAAAAGCTCACCCTGCTTCCTCTTAGCCACTTCAGGGGGGGCAATGTGTAAAACCTCAAAAATGTGAGACAACAGATTAGCGGTGTCCTCAGGAAACCAGGTCCTCAGACTCAGACCCAGGGTCACTGTCGCGACCCACCTGCTGGTCCCGAGAGGAGTCAGAGCCCGAGAAAAACTCCCCCTCCTCCAGGGAATAACGTTCATCAAAAAGATCAATTTCCTCCTGCTCCTCAGTAAACAGTGCAGGCGAGGAAGTCAGGTGCCGCTTCTTGCCAGAGGCCTTACGCTGACAGGCCTGGCAAGCTGTCTTTCAAGCGCGGCGGGGTAGGCGATGCCGAAGGGGGCGCAGAGCTTGGTAAAGAAGCAGGCAGCCCAGACTGAAGCAAAAGGACAGCCTGGGCGCAAGGCCCACACACCGTGACGTCATTACTGATAGGGGATACCCCACACATGGAACACAACCGGGATTGTCCCCGAGCATGTTATCCCCAGAAGCCTCCATATGGTGATTAATACAGGCGCAATATGCCAGCACAGAATAAATGCTAATAAAAGCCACCCGGGATGCCCCCCCGAGGGATGCCCCCAGAATCAGTAAGGGGAGATGAAGGGGGGGAATAAGGAGCAGGACCGGGAGTAACCACAACCCACTGGTGTCCCGCCTGAAAGACATAAGCAAACATACATAAGTATCCCACAGCCCATGCCCCAAGGATAAGCAGAAGCCCCAGAGGGGATTCACAGACCAAGCAGGACAAGGATCGCCAGCCGCCAGACCACCGGAGGAAGCGACGCAGGCACAAATCACCGCCGCAGCCCAGGGATTGAAGAGGGCCCCAGACATGCAGCAGAAGCAAGATGGCGCCGACAGAGGAGCCTTGAGTGGCGGGCTGCGGGAGAATGACGTGATACGCGAAACACGAAAACGTCGCTCACGTGACCTCGCCGACGTCATCCCCACAGTGAAAAAATGGCTCACAAATATAGCGCCGCCCGCCGTGGAGCGAAGTACAAAGCGACGGCGGCGGCAAAAGCATACAAAAACAGTCTAAAAACAGGCTAAAAACACACACGCTATCCCTCCCCCCCCCCCCCCCAAACACCTGAACAGAAGGTGGGGGGGGAGATTGAGCAGGCAGCGGCGAAGCCCAGGCCAATGGGAGGGGGGGACCCCGAACATAGAAAAAATGGCCAAAAACACTCACCCCCTCAGAAGCTAGGACAGGAACTCCGCATCCCTAGTAGGCTCACCATAAAGCCTAAGGCCGGCTACCCTTTGTGGTACAGGGTTTGCGGCTTGGAGCAGCGCTCCTTGAGCACTCGACCCCAGTGCTCCGCTACCTTCACCCAATCTGACAGCCGAGGCTGGGAGGCACCGAGGAAATGGGTGGAAATAGATAAGCAGGGCCGCAGGCATGGTTGCCCAGCACACCTGCGCATAGAAAGAGAGAGACATCTTCTATCTTCGCAGTAAGCACTGCAGAGAACAACTGGATAAGTCTATGGTGATTCCGTATTTACATGGTACCGGGCGGAGCCACAACTCTTCTGTAGTGCCACTGCGCCACCTTGTGGCGGAATCCCAGATGTTATGATTTTGTGAAGCAGGCCGTGCCATGCACTAGGAAAAATGGCTTTGCCTGAAATATCACATCAAGGCAAGTCCTACATTTTAGGGTACCTCATTTTAAATAAAGTCTGTCAGTTTACATAAGAATGTCCACCTTGTAAGCTCTTCCAAATAAAGGCATGTCTTCAGGGTGGTTATTATGTTTTAATTGATTACACCAACGTTTCAGTAACATTGGTCACCTGTATTACTTTTTGTGTACTAACTTTATAACTGATCCAATATGAGCAGATTGGATGCCTTTGTACTGACAAACTAAATGTGATAGGCCCTGGTACAAACACTGAATGGGGCCCTTTCACAGCTCATACAGGCAACTCTTTTCTGTCTTTTAACTCAATTAAATGCAGCTAGACAACTAATGGCTAAAACAGAAGAGGCGAATTGTACTACATTTCTCTAAATGATGCAAAGTGAGCACATAAATGATAAAGAAGTTGGAGGAGCAATAATGATGGGGCCCCCTGACCTTACGGGCCCCTGTGCGGTTGCACCCCCTGCACTCCCTCAAGCTACACCCCTGTGTATTGCATGTTGTATTTCTCCTCTGATGTTCACATTCCATCAGTGGTGATCAACAGGACCTTAGTCACCGCTTAAGTCATCTAAGATCCCAAAATAAAAAAATTTACTCCGGCAGATTCCAAATAAGTGTACTCCATTCTTCTTGAAAAGACATGCATTACAGGTACATTGCACCAAGAGTGATTAGTTTCTTGGTGGGCATGCTCGGTATTATTTTGTATGTACCTATACATTCTCTTGTACAACAATGGCAGACAGACAGCCTACATTTCAATAGGACACTGTTCTCTATGAGTTGGCACAAGAAGTGGTGCCACCCCAATGACCTGAGGAGCTCTAAGATGGAGTGTGAGAGTGGTAGGAGGAATACACTAGAGATTAATGCTTAGGACCTCCAGCTGCCTAAATATATCCCAAGCACAGCTCTGGGTGGACTGTGTATAGTAGTACCATGTTCTCTGTGGATGTTATAACAAAGGTGACAGGAATTCCATCTGTCATTGCTACAGGCAGATCATCCATCCTCCAAATTAGAATCAATATATAATAGCGCTAAGCCCAATACAAGAGTCATACTACGAGGAGCAGATTTGTTATTAGATAAATAAAATGCTCTTACAAATTATCCCCATGCAATGAATTGCATTAGTTATTGAATTACTTTAACAGGGCATTTGTCACTGTGCCCTTCTGTCCCTTAAAATGGACATTGTATTTTTAAGTTCTTCAGGGGTGGGGACGCATAATAAAGCTCTGGCATTTTTGTCTGCATAAATTATGTGTGTATGAATCAGAAAACCTTGCCCAGTGAAAATATAATTTATGTGTGCTAAAACTCAAGACCCAAAGCTCATCTGTTACATGCATCACCAATAAAATAAATTAAGGCTAAATAACCTTCAGGTCCAATGCATCCCCAACCCTCGACTATTCTGATTTTGGATGCCCAATTGCTTAGGAAGCCCAACAATTAGGCAGCCATATTCACCTAGTTCTCACTTCAGTGCCACCCATGTGTCATGTGACCATCACTAAGCATGCCAGCCCAGTGAACCTAATTCTCTACCAGTGTAGTGATAAATGCAGGGACAAAGCTGAAGGAATGCTGAATATCTGCTTTTCAGGTTTCATATGGGGCATTATTTGGACTGGTGTCCCAAACTGGATACACCCAGGGGCTGGGAGTTAAAGTAGACCTATGGTCAATTTTGGCTTTGACTTTTGACTAAAAAAGAAAAAGGCTTCTACCGCCTACCCCTCGGCATAACATTATTTATAATTTTGGAAATTGATTTCTGATTATTCTGGCCACAGCATCTGAAGAAGTAAAAAAAAACAGATGCATCACATTGGTGAGCACATATAGTGGCCGGGGATGTGACTGATCTGCGAGTGCGACAAAGGATGTCTGCAGTTGGTGCTATTGATCCATAGTTAACTCTTTTATTTATGGGCCATGGAGTTGCACATTTTATTTAGCAGAAATGGAAATATATTTCTCAGTCAGAATAGTAAAAGTTATATTGGGCAATAAATAAGTAAAATATTATATGTACCTTGCGGGAGAAGAACATCTATTAGCCATTCACTGTGATCCCTGTGCAGAGAAAAGAAACAAAAATATTAAAATATCTGCCCTAGAATACACAGAACTGCAAACACATATATGCATATATATAGCCAGTCCTTGCAGTCAGGGAAGATAATGGATAAACTGAAATGCTGTTGTCATAGCTCATATAAAAGGTTAAATAGAAAATGACCTGGATCAGGTTGTCAGATTCAAGATATTTAATTATTTGAAATGTGAAATTAGATTAAATGCAACAAGTGCACAATTTAGTGTTCAAACAATATACATGTAATGCATTGTATTTGTATAGTTATATAATATTACATTCTTTGTGACCAAAGGTACTGGTGTTCTACCAGAGAGAATTATGTGTTTTCTGGCTTGGTTGCTCCGGTTGTTTACTCAACACATTTCGCCCTAGATTTGGGTTTTTTTCAGGAGTTCAGTTCATAATCAGGAGTAGATGAAGTAGTTGGCGCATGCCCCAAAGTTGGGGATGCTCTGCTGGTTAGACGGTGCAGGGAACCCGCAGCATTTAGCAAGGATGGGTTTAATTCCAGTAAAGTAGCAAGCAAAGTTTATGTCCCAGTTATGTAGCAAGCAGGCAGGCTAGGCTTAATAAATAGGGAGCCATAGGATAAGGCTCTATTCACACCTCCCTGTTGCGTCAAGAGCAGACATTTTGTAAGTATGCCTTGTATCAAGACAAATGCTGCGCTTTTAATGTGTTGGCAATGCATTGCGTTTTTTAAACCATTGCACTTGCGTTACTATAGACTTCTATTGACCTGCGCTGTTGCTACATTGCGCTAAAAAGAGTGTCTGCAATGCTCTTTACGTGGTGTTATGCAGATGTTTGAACTATCCTATCTGGAATTATGTACTATGCAGATTGCCAGGGTGTGAGCCTATGCTGGCATGCAGTTCATGGCATCAGTGTTCGTGATCCCCAGTCAGCCAAAAACAAATGGCCACTGCCTGCTGTAGGTACTCACATGGTGATGGTAAAGTTGGTGATTTTGGTGTGTGAAGAAGAGGTAGGTCAATACTGTTGTCTATTGTCTATTTGTCTGCATCCCTCCTTGTCAATGCCCTTCTTAGGTTATAAAACTGCAGAGGGCATGTTAGCAATGAGAAAAAAATGGCATCAAATTGTTGGTAATATCAGCTAGCCCGACCCATTCCTGCAGGGTGATCATTCTCCAGTCCTCCACTGGATTGGAGAAAAATCACCCTGCAGGAATGGGTCAGGTTGGCATCTCTGGCTTTGCGTAGACCCAAGAGACATCCAGGGAGTAGTAGTTCATTAAGCTGATCTGACCCACCAGTTCAGAACCCATAATGCAAGATACCATGTCCCAAACTTCCATAGAGGTACCATGTAGCCCCACAGAGCACCGGACCACTTCGACCCATTGTTTTGGGGATTTTTTTAGCGCAGCTGCATTGGGGCCCAAAATCTGGGCCCAGCCATCACATAAAGGTTATGAGGGGCCCAGCTAGGCACTATAAAAGTATGGTTAAGCCCCTATAACCTTTTTGTGGTGGCTAAATCCAGATTCTGGGCCCCATTGCAGCTGTGCTTGAAAATACAATTCTGTGAAACTCATCTGTAGAATTGTTTTTGAATATATCCAGTCCAGGTTGTCCCAGAAGTGATGACAGTTGGGGAGTCCGCCTCCCGGCCCCCTATAAAAAGAGCTGTCTCCATAGAATTCCATGTTAACTCACATAGCTTCAGCATGTACTCTCTCCAACAAAAAACTAAGGCCAATGGTCCAGTACAAGAAGGTAATCACCATAACAGGCAAACAAGAGATAATGAAACAAGGGCGGGGTGGGACGACCTGGACTGGATATATTCAAAAACAATTCTACAGGTGAGTTTCACAGAATTGTATTTTTCACTATATCCAGTCCAGGTCGTCCCAGAAGTGATGACTGTTGGGACATCCAAAAGCAGTGTCCATTTAAGGCGGGATCCCCAGTGCGGAACAGCAAGTAGATAATCTCACTACCGCCTGAAGCACCTTTCGGCCAAAAGCAGTGTCAGCTGAGACCCTAACATCAACCTTATAAAACTTTGTAAAGGTATGAACAGAAGACCAAGTAGCGGCCTTACAAACTTGTTCAACAGAGGCCTGGTGCTGAAAAGCCCAGGAAGCACTAATAGTTCTAGTAGAATGAGCTGTAACACGAAAAGGGGGTTCCTTCCCCTTGGCAGAGTAGGCTTGCACCACCACCTGTCTAATCCACTTACTGAGAGTGGACTTGGCCGGAGGCAAACAAAGAGTGAATCCGACTTCCTGAAAGATTCAGTCGCAACCAGGTAGTACTTAAGGGCTCTGACCACGTCCAAGGCATGGAGGGTCCTTTCTTTAGAATTAGACGGTTCTGGACACAGGGAAGGCAAAACAACTTCCTCATTAAGATGAAAGGGAGAAACGACCTTAGGCAAAAAAATCAGGTTTAAAGAAAAACCACCTTATCCTTATGCCGCTAAAAGTAAGGAGGCATCATACAAAGAGCGGGCAGTTCTGACACACGGCGCACCGAGGTGATAGCCACCAAAAAGACCACCTTTAGGGTCAAGACAGACAATGCAGCATCGCACAAAGGCTCAAAGGGGGGGACCCTAGAGAGCAGAAAGCACAATATTCAAATCCCACACCGGTAATACAGGCTTACGTGGTAGATGTACATGGGTAACTCCTTGGAAAAAAGTCCTGATCAGGACCAAGTCTAAGCCGTATTGTAAAAATTCCAAAATCCTAGAAATAGAAAAAGTGCAACAAGGGAAACTCTTGGATTCACACCAAGAAATGTAGGCATGCCAAACTCTGTAGTAAATCATGGAAGAAGACTTCTTCCGCGCCTGAATCATGGTATGAACAACCGTGGGCGACAGCCCCTTTTCCATTAGGATTGAGGTTTCAATAGCCAGGCCGTCAAAGCCAGCGTTGGTAAATTGGGGTGCCGCAGCGATCCCTGAGTGAGAAGTCCTGGGTCATCGGGCTTGATGTAACGATCGACTGACATCTGAACTATGTCAGCGAACCAACTCTGCCTCGGCCAGCGAGGAGCTACCAAGATGGTTGGTACCCCCTCCTGGGCTATTTTGCGCAGCACTCGGCCCAGGAGTGGAAATGGAGGAAATGCATAAAGGAGCCTGAACTCCGTCCATGGAATCGCCAGAGCATCTGTGGCGAAGGCCAGAGGATCTCTTGAGATGAACCTTGGAAGGTTGTGATTGTGTCTGGACGCAAACAGGTCCACGTCCGGCTGACCCCAGCGGAGACACAGAGCGTGAAAGATCTTGTTGCTGAGAGACCACTCCCCCAGATGAGAAGTCCCCCTGCTCAGGGAGTCTGCCTCCTGGTTTTCTACCCCGGGGATGTAAACCGCCGAGATGCAGGGGACATTCTCAAGTCAGAAGTCAAGTCAAGTCATAATCTGGCACACCTCCTGAAGGACTCGCTTGCTCCGAGTCTCGCCTTGGTGATTGATGTAGGCGATAGCCGTCAGATTATCCGAGCGGACCTGAGTCGCACGACCCCTTAGATGGGGAGACAATTGGATACGCACCAACCGAATCGCTCTCAGCTCCAGAAGAAGCCTCCTGCGGCCCCCACTTACCCTGGAATTTCAGCGTTTGCCAAAAACCTCCCCAGCCGGTCAGACTGGCGTCCGTGGTATCTATCTCCCATCGGGAGTCAGAAAGGACTTGCCCACCAACAGATTGCTGGAGTCCAACCACCACAAGAAGGACTGTCTGACCATGGGGTCCCTGATCCAGGGACTCCTGCGTCCGGTCCCAAACGGTCAACAGATTCAATTGAAGAGGTCTAATGTGGAACTGGGTGAAGGGCACTGCCTCGAAGCAGGACACCATAAGGCCCACCAGCTTCATCCCCAGACGGATAGATGGTCTCTGACAAGCCAGAAGGGCCTGCACCTGCGTCTGGAGACCCTCCACCTTAAGCTGGGGGAGGAATACCTTGACCTGAGAGGTGTCCAACATCATACCCAGGAAGGACCTCACCATTGAGGGAATGATAGAAGACTTGGGGTAATTGATTACCCATCCGAAATCCTCGAGAGTGGATAACACCGTCCGGGTGTCGCTCTCGGCCTGCGGAAAGGACTGAGCCGCAATCAGCAAATCGTCCAGATAAGGAAGAACACGAATGCCCCGGTTCCTCAGGATGGCCATGATGCCTTTCAGCACCTTGGTGAACACACGACACTGGGAGCTGAGGCTATCCCGAATGGTAGTGCCACAAACTGGTAATGCTGATCCTACAGCGCAAACCTCAGGAACTTCTGATGCCCCTGAAAAAAACGGGATGTGCAGACAAGCATCCTTGATGTTCACCATGGTCATGAAGTCGCCGGGCCGAAGCGAGCTCACCGCGGACCGTAAGGTCTCCATGCGGAAATTTCTGACAAACTTGTTGAGACACTTTAGATCCAAGATTGCAGCGTTCCGTCCTTCTTGGGCACCGTGAACAGATTGGAGTAGAACCCTCGCCCCCGTTCCTGGCGAGGCACAGGACAAATCACACCTGATAGCAGAAGGCACTGAACGGCCACCTTTAGGCCCTGCGCCGTCAAGACGTTTCGGGAAATCCGTGACCGAAGAAATCTTGAGGGCGGCCAAACTGCCAGCTCTATTTTGTTCCCGGAGAACACCACCTCCTGAATCCACCGATCCGAGACGTGCTGTCTCCATGTGTGAGCAAAATGGTGCAAAATGGGTGAGGGCGCCTCCTCATGCCTGAGAGGGCTTGGCAGGGGGTTTGGATTTAGCTCCCCAGGAGGGATTGGATCGACCGTGAGACCTACCTCGTCCCCAGGAATCTCTGCGGCCACCTGAAAATGAAGAGCCTCTTCCTCCTCAAAAGGAGCGATAGGCAGAAGAACCCCGAAAGGGTCGCGCAGGCTTCCGTCGCTGAGGGAGTCTTCCGTCCTTGGCCAGAAGGTCCAGACGCTCCCCAAATAACCTGAGACCCAGGAAGGGGATACTAGTGAGCGACTTATTGGCGCAGCGTCAGCCGACCACTGCCGCAGCCAGAGTGAGTGACGAAGCGCAACAAGCAGAGCCGAAGCCCTGGCGCCAAGCCGGACACTATCGTCAATGGCCGCGACAACAAAAGCAATAAAATCCACACAGGCTTTGAGGTCTTTATACTCCTCAGGCCGCTTACGAGATTTGGCAAAATCAACAAGGCGCCGCACCTTCTTCCTGATGGCCAAAGATACAATGGCCGTAGCACAGACAGAGCGAAGCCCAGCACCCACAAAGGTAAACGCATGACAAGCCAGCTGATCTATGCGCCTGTCAGCAGAGTCGCGCAAGGAAGCAGTATCGGGTGACGGCATAACCATAGTGTTGGATAAGCCCGAGACAGGGGCATCCACATCGGGAGGACAAGACCAGAGGTGGATCAGCTCCTCAGAGAAGGGATACCGCCTGTCCAGACTCTTAGGCACCGATAGCAATTTATTAGGTCTTTCCCATTCCTTAAACACCATATTGGAAAAGTGGACCTGTTCCGGAAGACAATCCTCTGTCTCTCAGGCCGGAATAAATCACCCTGCTTCTTCTTAGCCGCTTTAGGAGGGACAATATGCAAAGTCTCAAACACAGAAGACAGCAACTTCTCACTGTCATCAGGAAGCCACATGTCCTCGTCCGAGGAGGAACCAGGCTCGCTATCATAGCCAACCGACTGATCCCCTGAGGAAGCTGAGTCCTTAAACAGCTCTCCTTCCTCCATGGAGTCCCGACCTCCAAAAAGATCATCATCATCATCAGCAAAATCCGAGTAACCCAGCTCGATGTGCCGCTTTTTACTCGTGGCCTTCCCAGTAGCCGTGCGAGATAACTGTCTCTCCAGGCTGGCCACCCGGTAAGCCAAATCAGCTTGGGACCCCCTGCTGGCTTCCCCTTCGCTGAGGGCTGAATGCAGTAGTCGGGGGGGTTGGCGAGGCTGCAGGCAAAGGAGGGCTAGGGGCAGGGACGCCCGCCCTATCATGCTCCAACAATACGCTCCTGGCGCAAGTGACACAAACCGTGCTGAGTCCACCCAGGGGGCAGGTACCACACATGGGGCAGAGCTTCACCCGCCAAGAGGGGGCCCCTAGCTCATTGTCCCCAGAAGCCTCCATTATGGTGATTATGGTGATAAAAAAATACAGGTTACAAGGCATTAACGGCCAAACCTAAATATCTTTTTAGTAATCCCTCTTTAAGGGGAGAGGGTGCGGAGAGAGAGGGGGTGTAGGAGACCGGGAGGAACCACAAACCTCAGCTGGCAATGGAAAGGGGGCCCACCTGGAAGAGACAAACGGAAGGATTCATGAGCATCCCACAGCACATGCACATCAAAATCCAACAGAGAAAAAAACCAGAGGGACTCACGGAACCGACCGGCGAGGTAGCGGGGGGTCCGGGAGGCAGGTACCAGAAGCGCAGGCAGGAGTGGCGAAAACTGAGGTTGTCAGCCGTGGGGACCCTAAGCAGGGTCCGCAAATGACACAGTGAGCAGCAAGGAAAAGTGGCGCCCGACTGCAGCAAGGCCGAACCTCGAGGGGCGGGCCACGCAGCAATGACGCAAAGCGTATCACCGCGCGGCCCCACCCCCCAGCTGCGGGCGCGAAAAGAGGCGCCCACAGCGCCTAAAATGGCGCCAAGAGGGCAGGAAGGGGGGGGCGGCCCACAGAGGAGCCCCCCCGGACGCGGAGCGCAGTGCGCCTGCACCACATGTTGAGGCCTTGCCTAGAAGAAGGCCTCGACCAACGCCGCTTATGCCCCCCCCCTCACAGCTACAAGATGGAAGGGAAGGAGAAGGAGGTGAGGGAATGAGGGAAGGTAGTGCACAGCTGCCAGCAACAACAAAGTCTGAGGTAAAAAAGAGGTAAAAGTGAGGTAAAAAGCACAACATATGAAAATAAAGCTAGTGGGCATAGATAAGGGCATAAACCCCAGGCAATTAGGTGCCCCCCCCCCCCCCCCCCCCAATAGGCCCACCATCGCCTATGGCCAGCTACCCTTTAGAGGAGGGTCTGCGGCCCAGCCTAGCTATGTGAACGCCCGACCCTGGCGTTCTCCCTACCTTCACCTGTCCCGTCAGCCAAGGCTGGGAAGCATAAATGGGTCAATGGGAACAGTGGAAATAGAGGTGCAGCGGCCAACAGGCTTAAAATGCCCCGCTCAGCTGCAGTATCCAGAGAGAGTATCCAAGATCATCCTAGCAGCAGCTACTGCAAGATGAATTCTGGGAATTCTATGGAGGCAGCTCTTTTTATAGGTGGCCAGGAGGAGTTACAGCTCTGGATCTTGCAGTAACTGTGCCACCTGGTGGCGGACTCCCCAATTGTCATCACTTCTGGGACGACCTGGACTGGATATAGTGAAAAATCCCCCAAACCAAAGGCCCAACCATCACATAAGGGTTGGGGGGGGGGTGCAAACCATACAGTCAATAGTGCCTGTAACATAGATAGATAGATAGATAGATAGATAGATAGATAGATAGATAGATAGATAGATTAGATAAATAGACAGAGAAATATAGTATTGATATATGGCTGTGATAGATAGATAGATAGATAGATAGATAGATAGATAGATAGATAGATAGATAGATAGATTTCATAGAAAGAGTTTTCGGGATCATGGGATCTTCACACCCTCAGGTCACCCAGCCACACACAGAGACTCACCCGGCAATCCTCTGGCTACACTCCTCACACAGGTATAAAGGGGGAGGCTTATCACCCAAAGCCACGGACAGAGCGGCATCGATGCACATCTGTGGCGAGAGAGAATTGCGTAAGTTAGACACTAAGAGAATGTCATCCTCCCCACCACTGTCCTACTGAACCACCATTAGAGCATGCAGATCACATAACAGCAATAGTTTTTCATCCTTATATTCGTCACATAGTTGATGCAGCATTTTAAAGCTCTCCGCCTCTCTTTTTTGGCCTTCATGTGCCATCTGCTGGTGAGTCTGAAGTATAACATACACCACGCTGATGCTTTAATTATTTGTAAGTGTAGAAAGCCATTCTAGGGAAGGCCTGCAAGGTTTAGTAAAAAAGCTATATGGTCTTTGGGTCAAATTATGAGGAAAAGCATTTTGTAACTCCTCCCTCCCTCACTGTACTACGCCTAATTTGGGCAATAACATAAAAAAACGTTTACTGGGGGCAATCCGCATAAAAGCAAGTCAGTCTCCCAATCATTTCAACAATATAAACACTTTAAATCGAAAAATGAATCATGTATTGATGTAGATCTACATGTTAAACCTTAAAATGGACCAACATTTTTTCCCTGCTAATGGGTAAAAGTGCAATTAAACAAGCTCAGGGGGGCATCCAGAATGCATGAGAATCCCCCCCCCCCCCCACACATCACTTCCAAGAACCACTGCTATCCTTACCTTATCCTCGAGCTTCCCCCTGGAAATGGAGCCCCATGATTGGCCGCCGGGTGGTCACATGGGTCGGGACTGCGTTCTTGGCTTCAGTGGGGCTCCATTTCTGGCTTGAGGCTTGAGGACATGGTAAGGATAATGGGCGTTCTGGGGGGTGATGTGGTTGGAGTCACCAACATCCTGGATGCCCCCTTTGTTTTATTGTGATGGCACCCGGACCAGTACTCATTAGCAGAAAAAACGGGTATTGGTGATTTAAAGAGGGAAAAATGAGAACAAAAAGGGACAGGGGGACATGGACTTAAACTGGACTAACACCCTTACAACAAACAGTGCTCATATACATTCAAATTCAATTTGCTGCACATAACAATTAATTTACTTTTTCTAACTCCTGCCGTGGTCAATTTTAAAAAACAAAATGACGCCTCCTGGAGCTGCAGGCTGCCTGCAAACAGGAGGTGCTGCTGGGTTTCTTATTACTGTGCATTGTCAGTTATGACAGTTGAATCCAGGCAGCAGAACAGCTGGGATGCTGGGAAAGGAAGCTCCAAAAATGGCTGCTACTATTTGAAAACCAGTGAGACGGTTGAGTGAATGCAGGAGCAAATGTAAGTGCTGACAATTATTCTGTATCATGCATGCAAATGGGGCAAATGAGTTTTGTGGAGTTTACTTTTTCAAATGTGCCAGGCTGTTAGTTCGGTTTAAATGAGGGACAGTTGGGAGGTATGTTGTACTGGTCTGTCACTCAAGTCCAACTTAAACCGGACCAACACCCGTTATTACTTTAATGGGTGTTGGTCCCGCTCTCTGCTGATAGGAAGAACCCCCCCCCCCCCCATGGATGTGCATGGAGGTGTTATCATACAATTTTGTCATTTCCAACATGGTTTCTTATTACATTGGGTAATTAGCCTCCAGAGTTGCACAAAGAGAAGATTATTGGCCTTCCAGCCAACTGGGGAGTGTGTTTGAACTTTTGTTGTGCATAATATTTGAGCTGACCTGTTTTCTCAGGTAGGTAGGTAATTACTAGGGCTCTACAGTATAAAACCTTTGTTCCTCCAGATCATTACCCTGGGCAGGGCGTCTAATCTAGATGCCACCTCGCATCAAGAAAAGACCCGGCGTGGGCCAGAGGGTGCAGATGAGGTGGAATGGAAAAATTTAGATTAATAACGGCAGATTTTGTTTTGCGTTTTATTATCTTTACACTGCTTTTGAACTGGTAACCCCTACACCAGTTCAAAGAGCAGGAGGGAGACAAGCCACTTGCATGACATACTGGCGGGCGGCTGGCTGAGCCCTCCTGCTTCATTACTCGCACCCCCAATGGCCAGAGTAGTGCTGGTCTGGGGCTCAGCATCGGACCTGTGCCGAAGGGCATAAGGCATACCAACTAACTGTCCCTTATTTGGAGGGGCTGTCCCTCTTTTGAGTACCCCGTCCTTTGTTGTTCTAATTTGTCCTTCTTTGATGTGTAACAAAACAGTCTGCATCAATAAATAATTCATTTGCATCATCGAAGTTTGTAAATTGTAACTGTTAAAATCTCCTATCCATCCTTCAGTGAGGGGGCGTGAATTTAAGAATTTTCCCTCTTTTCCACCCTGAAAAATTGGAAGGTATGCATAAGGGCTGGAAATTACTAGGGCCGGCAGTCCGGTCCTTGAGCCCTGGATTATCAGTCTCTATGCTCGGTGCGTTGGGCTAGTAAGCTTTAGGGGAGGGGGGGGCCACCACTTTTTTGTCGGGGGGAATCCAAAAAAAGTTCCACTTCTCCCCCAAAAAATGTCCCCTTGCCCTTAAAGTGGATCAAAACCCAAGGCGGCTGGCTGCTGGCCTTCCCAGGGGCATCTCAAATCGTGATGCAGCCCTGATTGCCGAATTTATTTGCAGAAAATGTAATATGCATGGTAAATGGCTCTGACTAGATGAGAACCTGTGCATTTTAATGGACGAACTGGAGGGTTTCACACAGTGAGCATTGCAAATCGGAATGCCGGGGGGCAAAGTACAAAACCAGGGATAGTCAAAATCTTGGGTTTTGTTTCCGCTTTAAGCTTACCAGCCCTTATGCCCGGGGGCTTAACTATGAGGGGGCAGGGGAAGCAAGTGCAATGGGGCCTATAGGGTTAGGGGGGGAATCATTCTGGCTCCTCCACCAATCAGATTTGTGCTTTAATGGCCATTTGATGCTCGCACCAGGGTCACATTCCTTTACACTGCTGCTTATGCCCTTCGGTCCAGTTGCAGATCAGATGATACAAATACCTAAAGCAGCATTCTCCTGCCCTGCAAGTTTTCGTCTCCCTAGGCCAAAGCCTATAAACCCTTGCCATGTCTCCAGACCTGTCATTTGCAGCAGAACAATATCAGACTTGGCACACATACTATTGTTGGTTATCACTCACCTTTACAGCAGGCTTGTTGATAGCATTGTGGCATTCGATGTGCTGGCAGTGGATGGGATTCCATGCTAAGGACAGCACAGCAATGAGACGATTAATGACAAGTTTAGGAGCCTGGGACAAATTCACTATAGCCATAAGCTTACATATCAACCAGCTGGACAACTACCACATTTTCCATATCAGAATTATTTTGACTCACACAAGGCCTCCCAGGCTTACCTGACACTGCTCCAAAGGCACCCCTGACCAGCCTGCAATATCCCTGCTGAGACCCAGCTAAGGTTATATAGCAATTAGGAATAGATCGCATAAAGCGATGATACTGAAGCTTTAGTATTATAGAGGCAGATAATATGGCAGCGTTGGGTATTGTCCCTAACTGTCATGAATTCTCCTGGACTCCCTGTGGCCAGTCCTCCCCTGCTGAGGGTCCAATGTCTCTCTGAGCTCCTCAACAGGTCCTGCGTTTACAGCCAGATGTGTATGACAGAGGACCAAGCTGAGGAGCCCATGGAAACGGGTACCTTGGGGTGGGCTTCCTGTGGACACTACTGTAGCTGACACAGAGATGCAAGGAAGGGGTTACGCCCTCTTTGAGAAAGCAATAAAGCACTGTGTAACCAACTCACCCGTGTACTGCAGCCCGCGATACTCGCTGATCGCCCCTGGTGGTTTTAGGTTAGGCCAGTAATGAAACAACATCTGTACTGCTGGCGGCTTCACCTGGGAGGGTCCATAGGCGATGACATAGAGCAGATCCTGGAGGGGAGAGGAGCAGAGTTGTCCCATTTTCTGAGATTTAGAGCGTGGAAAGCATGCTTCTGTTTCAATCAGCGATAAAAGAAAGAGGAAAGCTCCCTAACTGGGGTGGGAAAAATGTCCCCCACCTTTTGGCTCAGTGATGCCTATGTTTTAGCCCCAGGCAGAGAAAGCGAGTAGTAATACCCCGTCTTGATGAAGGCATTAAAATAAAAGTCCACATTGGTGGACTTTAGACCATGGGGGCATGAGGCCTTCCTGCTTACCTGCCAATGCTTCTGTGCCATTGATTGCACTCTAGCAGCCCAGGTATGTGAAGCTGGGTGCTACACTTCTGATTTACTGAAGGTATATGTTGGGAGTACCAACCTTGGCTTGGGCACCTTGGGAACCTTGGTCTGGCCGTGTACTACGCACACGTTTCCTTGAGGCCAGAAACCGGAGATTTCAGAGTTTCAGAATTCCGATCTTGGGACTGCAGTAGTGCAATTGACATTGCAGGAACAGACAAAAGGTAATTTTATGCCTACATTGCAACCTTGATCTAAGGTCTGGTCAGAAGGTCCATGCAGGTCGTGGCAATAGCTTATTTTTGCCTTGCCAGCAACAAAAAGACTGAGAAGGGTTAATCACCTTATGTTTCTAGAAAACATCTCCTGAAACATCAAACATGGAGGTAGCATGGTTTATGTTGGTGGTGGATTGTACACAACACTCCAGCATGCAGGAACAACAGATGTTTATTCAGCAACAATCAGGAACACAAACATGAGCTTGATACATCAGCACAATATCTCAACATTGAGCAAAGGCAACAGCTCCTTTCTATTAGCAGGTTAAACACACTATGCATACAGTCACATGGTCTGACTTCCTATTTTCTTTTTTGAACTAACATTATCAATAGTATAACAAACAGGCATATAGAGGATGTTGTTGTTGCATTAAAGAGGAACAAAACACAGGAATTTAACTTTCTTTTGTGATGTTACTCTGTGCGGCAGCATCCCAAATTGGGATGCTCTCGCTGTGTGTCACCCCATAAACTCACCTTCCTTCTGCTCCCTTCTGCTCCCACAGCGCATACTCAGATGAGAGCGAGTGCGCTGATTGGCTGAGCTGGGTATCCCATGGACTTCCGGATGCCTCAAGGAGTCAAATTCAGGATGCCCCAAGACGATGTTTCTCTTTAAAACTATTCCAACATTTTAGCAAATATCATATTAATGGAAAATGGTGGAATCCAATGAAGCTCATCACTAACACATGATAAGCTTTCTAATTTACTCACTGCCCCCCCCCTGGAGAAACAAGCAAGCACTGTGCCAGCTCCTCACAGGGAGGTCCAATGCGCTCAGATTGACTTCTCCGATCTAAAATAGATTCAGTGTGGTCGTTGTGGGCATGTGCTCCCCTCTCCAACCAGTGAAGGAACATGCTTACACTTCTGGCAGTTAGCAGTCCTCCAGAAGGCAACAGCCTCAGAAGACCAGAGTAAACAGAAGGGCAGTAAAAGGAAAAACTGTATGGGGCCCAGGGAATATTTTTCTGTGACTAGGGGCCAGATAATATAAATGCAATCTGAAACAACTGAAGCCAAACCTTTGTCTTCTGCTACCCATCCGTATTTGCTTTAGGTATGTATCATTACATATTGAACACATGTCCTTCCAGCAAACTTCATTGGTCGTGAGACAAAGAGGGAGAACATATGGAAGAAAATGCGAAATTTATGACATTTCAGGGGACTTCTCCATGGTCAAGAATCCTGATGTACTGAAGTACTCCTGGACAGTTTGGGTAAATTAAGCGGGCATGACAACTCTCCCAGTTTTCCTGGGGGGTCACTTGATATTTATCATGTCACTCTGTCACCAATGCAAACCTCATAAAAAACATACCCCTACACACTGGCAATAGAGAAAGTATTGAGGGGCAGTATGTGGGCACAGACTGCTGGTGGGCCAGATACTAGGTAATCTGGGGAGGTTTCATCAGATGCCTTGATCCAGGATCCCATGGCACATGTTGCCTGACATCTCTACTGTGCACATTTACTGCACCAGGCTGACACAAATGTATAAAGACACCAACGAATGCTGCAGGGTGCATAGCTTCGCATCTCCTGCTACCTCCACCACCTCTGCAATGCAGCTAAGGAACCCCTGCTATCTCCTCAGCAAGCACACACATCAGGGATGCCAGGGGCAAGTCATGCATTACTCATGAAAGAAAGGCTAGGGGTGTGTTTGTGGGGACACTGGGCGGAGGGGGTTCACAATGCAGAGGTTTTGGTCATCTTTATTATTATAGCCACCACAGAATGGGACATGTGAAGAGACTTATTAGAACTAAGGAGTTACCCTAACGTTAGTAGTCGTAATAGTTACCACTTACCTTCCAGACTTCCTGCTTATACTTCATGAGACACTCCAGAAGTTGACAGTGATACACTGCGGGAAAACACACACAGCTTACACATAAAAAGAAATACTATATAAATAAAAATATTTACTAATAACACATTTGATTGATGTCATTTCAATTAAAGTGGGCCAAAACTGCCACACTGAGCATGGAGTGCAAAGACAGCGCTGCTCTGCATCAGCGTCTACTTATTGACGCATGTCACTGCTGGGGGAATCCACAGGAAGGAGAGTATATAGCACGGCCCTCAGATTTCACTAGCAGGAAGAGTTGAGTGAATCAGGGACCCTGTGCTTGGCAAAGGTTCTAGAGCTGCCAGGAAGGGTTTAGGTATGCTTTAAATTCCACTCACCTGACTGGGTGTTGAGATTCTCCAGGTGGAATATAGGAATTTTTTAAAAATCAGGAAATTACTTCTCACTGGGGTTAATCACTGAGGTGTAGAGCATGCTTAACATGGGATGGCAAGATCTCCCATAAGGTTGAGAGGTCCTCACATGTTTGTGAATGCTCCCTTTAGGAACCTCCAGGGAACCTTTCAGTGTCAATATGACATAAAGCCAGGGTGGAGGGGGAGCATTGTACCTGCCTAATGGGGGAACTACAGTATTACTGAGGTCTGTCCATACAATCAAGGGTGTCTATACTACTAACCACCTTGCTGCCCCAAAGCATCCATGTGCCTCCTACAAAGCCAAGGTCCAGCCATACAATCATTAGTACCTAATACAACCCAGTGAACCTCCCATATCCACTGTGCTACCCCCATTTCATACAAAGGCCTGCTACAAACCTGAAGTCCCCTCATACAATAAAAGCGGACCTACACTTTCCCTATTGAACAGACTTTACTTCCTGACCTACACCCGCCAGCTCATCAAAACCACCTGTCCAGCACGTCTCTATGTCACAGGGACCAGAAGCTGCAGCACTTACTGTAATAGAAAGCACAAGGTTGACTAGGAAGCAACTCTATGCAATGGAACCTAACCCTGCTGCAGTTGTCCATGTGCTGGGACCATATCCCTGAATGGGAGTGAAGAAAGGGTGAGTATCAGGGATCCATGGACTGGGCTTGCAGGGGGGCTATGCTGAGTCAGGAGCACCCACATTGGTTTATTTAGGCCGCGTGTGGGATCACTGTCAAGCCTTCCCTCTGCCCCAAACACAGTATACTTACACCTGCCCTAGGCAGGTTGGAAATACACTACAACCTCTCTACACTTCAATGGATGATACATACCTGGATTGGAGGTGTACTGCATAGCAATCATGAGCATGGAGGAGGCCGACAGATTAACATGTTGTGGGACTCCCCCTTCTCTCCCTCTGGAGCCCACTGCAAGAGAGAAGATCATGTTAGCTCCAAACATTTTATTATCATCATCAGAGGAACCAACTGATGTGTGATTCTCTAATCATGGTGGTTGTGAGGCTATATAAAATATATGGCCAGATAAAACTATGACCAAAACTATGGTTGACAAACATACCTTGTCAATTAGAGGCATGCTAGTACATTTGTCTGGAGATGCCAACAGGAATCCATTTACATATGACAGGACAGAAGAACAAGCCGTTTAAAGCCCTGCGCTAACTAGGCCTCCTGGCTTTGTCAGGTGACACCTCCCTATGTGGTAATTGACATCTACTTACTACAAAGCAGTGAATGAGACATTTGCTGCACACCTCTCTTCAAAAGAAAATAAACATTAAAGCATAACTTTTAACAATGGAACGCCCCTGAGACCCAATTGGCTACATCCAGCATGCTGCCAGCCCCAATAACCAGTTTAAAAATAAGAGAGATGGCATAGATGACATGACATGCTAGGGGATTGCTTCTATTAAGTAGGCTGTTATCACTTTCCGTGTACCCCTCACAGCAGGACATTATCTTCACAAGAGGTAAAGGATTTCTGTTTATTACTCCCTTTTATTTTATAAGCATCTTGCCATATTGTGTCTGTTAAGGATAACATTTAACCATTAACTGGACTTGAATGGATTAGCAGAGTCTTAAAGAAAGGGAAAGAGCGGTATTAACCACCCTTTTGGGTCAAGGGAGCTATCCAGAGTGTGCCCCCCTCCAGAAACTGTACTAAACCAGATCTTTAGCATAATTTAATAAAAAGCCCAAACCTTTAAAAAGCTATTCCCAAGCATTAATGAAAATTAATATATTTTATATTTTTAGTCACTTATTATTCTTTCCCCCACTGGGCTGCAACTCTATTCAGGATATGGGCACCACCATCTTGCCTCAGAAACATCACATACTGAGGAAAAGAGAGAGTTGCAAAAGTGCAGGGGGCGGGTTATATCTGTAAGGACAGCAATCCCAAAATGCAGAGCGGCACAGTGAGAAGGCACTTCCTGTTTGCAGGCAACCTGAGACTCCATGGACCACCATCTTGGATGTTTAAAGGCTCAAAAAATGCAGGAGATGCAGATAGGATGATTTTTAATGTGGGTAATCTGTATGTACAGGGTATGTACAGTGTGGGGGAAACATATAAGATAGGCTTTTATTCAGGGTGAAGGCTGGTTAAAGTCTTTCTGATGGCAGCCAACAGCTCTCTCCAGGATCTGAACATCTGAATGACAACTTAACTTATGGTCATGGCTCTTGTATCTCTTCTGGTGCCACTGAGCTATATATTCACTATATATTGCCAAACTTGTAGTTTATTTCTTTTGGTATTACAGCTTGAAAATACAGTTACATTTTTCATGTTTCTCACCTACTATATGAAAAGTGTTGTTTTCCTTGTGAAACTGTGATAGGGTCTGTGATAGGATATAAACGTCTCTGTGGCCAGCTCAATCCTTTATCCTTTATATAAATGTGGTGTATTGTTTGTCTATGGCATATGACTAAGGGCACTCTGTGAAGTGGAACATGTAAAGTCGCTTTATGCAAAATCTGTGTACTTATTAACATTGGAGAAATAAACCAGTGATTTTATACCTCACCTAAATGCTGGACAATGGATTTATTCTGTGTTAGAATAATCCAGCCCTGCCTGGCAGTGCCTTTTTTATCCTTGACACTATTTTTGACACAAGGCTACCTGGGGGTTTATAAGTAGACTATATTTTCAGTACCAAAATGAACACACAATGACAGTTTCCATCAAATTGAATACTCACAGATGGCCATGGGTAGGAAGGATGAACTAAGATACTCAGTGATGTCCTTGTGCAGGAATGGAGGGAAAGTGGCCAGTGTGGAGATCATGGTATAAGGCAAAGTACTTAATATATCGTCGCTGAGGAATGGTAACAGGCAAGCGGTGGTATAAAATATAGATTGTCCCAGATCTAGAAACACAATGAGGAGAAGTTTACAAACACAAATAACAAAGGTGATACTTTTGATCTTATAACACATCTAGTGCTTTCCCTAAAATGGTCAGAGACAGGTCTTAGCTTCCGCAAGCCAATGGCACTCCAGGTTTGTTGGCATTTATTGGGTCTAAGGAGTCATTTATGGATTGAGATCTGAGGGGTATTTTATGGATAGTCAGGTTGTTTATTTCGGCTGAGGTATCTCTTACTAAATTGAAGGGGTAGCATCGTCTTTGTAACAGCAAGGATAATACATTTCACCCTTTTTCTCTCAGCAAGTAAGAGAAGGGGCATAGTAAGTGCTGGTCAGAGGGGATCACATTGATGTGTTTGACACCAGCTTAGATAGGTATCACAGCTTACTAGTAGTCCCTGTTGTTAACAAGGGTTAGTTATTTAGTGGTTCACCCTTACACTGTCTCCTCAGCCTTGCACACAGTATATTTCCAGATGACCTGCTGTTACATTGTAACAAGCCACCTCCCTCTTTTTTTGTAATTTGTTGAGGGGTACTCTGTTTGGCTAAAGGGCTCCTATGGAATCAATATTTGCTAAAGGGATTATTATGAGTATTTGGATCCATATCAGATATTAATTTGGCAACAAAAGAGGGTTAACAGGGGTATGTGGCTTATAGGGCCTTCAGTGAATTCAATTATGGATAAGCAGGCTTGCTCCTTCCTGTCCACTCTACATTGATTGAGTACACCCCTCCCCTGGACCAGATGGTTGACCGTCTACCGACAGGTTGTCACTGGCCTCTCTCTTCCCCTCTCAGTCTGTACCCTCTGTCGCCTGCTCCCAGTCTGCGCCTCCCTCACCTCCTCCCAGTCCATGTGTAACTTGCCTCCTTACAGTGTGCTCCCTCTCGCCCTGCTCCCAGTCTGTGCCCCCTTTCAACCGGCTCTCTCGTCTGCTCACGGTCTGCACCTCTCTCGTCTGCTCATGGCCTGCGCCTCTCTCGTCTGCTCACAGTCTGCCTTTCTCTCGTCTGCTCACAGTCTGCGCCTCTCTCGTCTGCTCAGTCTGTGCCTCTCTCGTCTGCTCTGTCTGCGCCTCTCTCGTCTGCTCACAGTCTGCGCCTCTCTCGTCTGCTCACAGTCTGCGCCTCTCTCGTCTGCTCACAGTCTGTGGCTCTCTCGTCTGCTCAGTCTGTGGCTCTCTCGTCTGCTCTGTCTGCGCCTCTCTCGTCTGCTCACAGTCTGCGCCTCTCTCGTCTGCTCACAGTCTGCGCCTCTCTCGTCTGCTCACAGTCTGCGCCTCTCTCGTCTGCTCACAGTCTGCGCCTCTCTCGTCTGCTCAGTCTGCGCCTCTCTCGTCTGCTCACAGTCTGCGCCTCTCTCGTCTGCTCACAGTCTGCGCCTCTCTCGTCTGCTCACAGTCTGCGCCTCTCTCGTCTGCTCACAGTCTGCGCCTCTCTCGTCTGCTCACAGTCTGTGCCTCTCTCGTCTGCTCACAGTCTGCGCCTCTCTCGTCTGCTCACAGTCTGCGCCTCTCTCGTCTGCTCACAGTCTGTGCCTCTCTCGTCTGCTCACAGTCTGCGCCTCTCTCGTCTGCTCACAGTCTGCGCCTCTCTCGTCTGCTCACAGCCTGCGCCTCTCTCGTCTGCTCACAGCCTGCGCCTCTCTCGTCTGCTCACAGTCTGCGCCTCTCTCGTCTGCTCACAGTCTCTGGCTCTCTCGTCTGCTCACAGTCTGCGCCTCTCTCGTCTGCTCACAGTCTCTGGCTCTCTCGTCTGCTCACAGTCTGTGCCTCTCTCGTCTGCTCACAGTCTCTGGCTCTCTCGTCTGCTCACAGTCTGTGCCTCTCTCGTCTGCTCACAGTCTGTGCCTCTCTCGCCTGCTTAGTCTGCGCCTCTCTCGTCTGCTCACAGTCTGTGGCTCTCTCGTCTGCTCACAGTCTGTGGCTCTCTCGTCTGCTCACAGTCTGTGGCTCTCTCGTCTGCTCACAGTCTGTGGCTCTCTCGTCTGCTCACAGTCTGTGGCTCTCTCGTCTGCTCACAGTCTGTGGCTCTCTCGTCTGCTCACAGTCTGTGGCTCTCTCGTCTGCTCACAGTCTGTGGCTCTCTCGCCTGCTCACAGTCTGCGCCTCTCTCGTCTGCTCTGTCTGTGGCTCTCTCGTCTGCTCACAGTCTGTGGCTCTCTCGCCTGCTCAGTCTGCGCCTCTCTCGTCTGCTCAGTCTGTGGCTCTCTCGCCTGCTCACAGTCTGCGCCTCTCTCGTCTGCTCTGTCTGTGGCTCTCTCGTCTGCTCACAGTCTGTGGCTCTCTCGCCTGCTCAGTCTGTGCCTCTCTCGTCTGCTCACAGTCTGTGGCTCTCTCGTCTGCTCACAGTCTGCGCCTCTCTCGTCTGCTCACAGTCTGTGCCTCTCTCGTCTGCTCTGTCTGTGGCTCTCTTGTCTGCTCACAGTCTGTGGCTCTCTCGCCTGCTCAGTCTGCGCCTCTCTCGTCTGCTCACAGTCTGTGCCTCTCTCGTCTGCTCACAGTCTGCGCCTCTCTCGTCTGCTCACAGTCTGCGCCTCTCTCGTCTGCTCACAGTCTGCGCCTCTCTCGTCTGCTCACAGTCTGCGCCTCTCTCGTCTGCTCACAGTCTGCGCCTCTCTCGTCTGCTCTGTCTGTGGCTCTCTCGTCTGCTCACAGTCTGTGGCTCTCTCGCCTGCTCAGTCTGCGCCTCTCTCGTCTGCTCACAGTCTGTGCCTCTCTCGTCTGCTCACAGTCTGCGCCTCTCTCGTCTGCTCACAGTCTGCGCCTCTCTCGTCTGCTCACAGTCTGCGCCTCTCTCGTCTGCTCACAGTCTGCGCCTCTCTCGTCTGCTCACAGTCTGCGCCTCTCTCGTCTGCTCACAGTCTGCGCCTCTCTCGTCTGCTCACAGTCTGCGCCTCTCTCATCTGCTCACAGTCTGTGGCTCTCTCGTCTGCTCACAGTCTGTGCCTCTCTCGTCTGCTCACAGTCTGCGCCTCTCTCGTCTGCTCACAGTCTGTGGCTCTCTCGTCTGCTCACAGTCTGTGGCTCTCTCGTCTGCTCACAGTCTGCGCCTCTCTCGTCTGCTCTGTCTGCGCCTCTCTCGTCTGCTCACAGTCTGTGCCTCTCTCGTCTGCTCACAGTCTGCGCCTCTCTCGCCTGCTCACTGTGCCTCTCTCGTCTGCTCACAGTCTGCGCCTCTCTCGTCTGCTCATAGTCTGTGCCTCTCTCGTCTGCTCACAGTCTCTGGCTCTCTCGTCTGCTCACAGTCTCTGGCTCTCTCGCCTGCTTAGTCTGCGCCTCTCTCGTCTGCTCACAGTCTCTGGCTCTCTCGTCTGCTCACAGTCTCTGGCTCTCTCGCCTGCTTAGTCTGCGCCTCTCTCGTCTGCTCTGTCTGTGGCTCTCTCGTCTGCTCACAGTCTGTGGCTCTCTCGTCTGCTCACAGTCTGCGGCTCTCTCGTCTGCTCACAGTCTGCGGCTCTCTCGTCTGCTCACAGTCTGTGCCTCTCTCGTCTGCTCACAGTCTGTGGCTCTCTCGCCTGCTCAGTTTGCGCCTCTCTCGTCTGCTCACAGTCTGCGCCTCTCTCGTCTGCTCTGTCTGTGGCTCTCTCGTCTACTCACAGTCTGTGGCTCTCTCGCCTGCTCAGTTTGCGCCTCTCTCGTCTGCTCACAGTCTGTGGCTCTCTCGCCTGCTCAGTTTGCGCCTCTCTCGTCTGCTCTGTCTGTGGCTCTCTCGTCTGCTCACAGTCTGCGCCTCTCTCGTCTGCTCTGTCTGTGGCTCTCTCGTCTGCTCACAGTCTGTGGCTCTCTCGCCTGCTCAGTTTGCGCCTCTCTCGTCTGCTCACAGTCTGCGCCTCTCTCGTCTGCTCTGTCTGTGGCTCTCTCGTCTGCTCACAGTCTGCGCCTCTCTCGTCTGCTCTGTCTGTGGCTCTCTCGTCTGCTCACAGTCTGTGGCTCTCTCGTCTGCTCACAGTCTGCGGCTCTCTCGTCTGCTCACAGTCTGCGGCTCTCTCGTCTGCTCACAGTCTGTGCCTCTCTCGTCTGCTCACAGTCTGTGGCTCTCTCGCCTGCTCAGTTTGCGCCTCTCTCGTCTGCTCACAGTCTGCGCCTCTCTCGTCTGCTCTGTCTGTGGCTCTCTCGCCTGCTCAGTTTGCGCCTCTCTCGTCTGCTCACAGTCTGTGGCTCTCTCGCCTGCTCAGTTTGCGCCTCTCTCGTCTGCTCTGTCTGTGGCTCTCTCGTCTGCTCACAGTCTGCGCCTCTCTCGTCTGCTCTGTCTGTGGCTCTCTCGTCTGCTCACAGTCTGTGGCTCTCTCGCCTGCTCAGTTTGCGCCTCTCTCGTCTGCTCACAGTCTGCGCCTCTCTCGTCTGCTCTGTCTGTGGCTCTCTCGTCTGCTCACAGTCTGCGCCTCTCTCGTCTGCTCTGTCTGTGGCTCTCTCGTCTGCTCACAGTCTGTGGCTCTCTCGCCTGCTCAGTTTGCGCCTCTCTCGTCTGCTCACAGTCTGTGGCTCTCTCGCCTGCTCAGTTTGCGCCTCTCTCGTCTGCTCTGTCTGTGCCTCTCTCGTCTGCTCACAGTCTGCGCCTCTCTCATCTGCTCTGTCTGCGCCTCTCTCGTCTGCTCACAGTCTGTGGCTCTCTCGTCTGCTCACAGTCTGTGGCTCTCTCGTCTGCTCACAGTCTGCGCCTCTCTCGTCTGCTCACAGTCTGCGCCTCTCTCGTCTGCTCACAGTCTGCGCCTCTCTCGTCTGCTCACAGTCTGCGCCTCTCTCGTCTGCTCACAGTCTGCGCCTCTCTCGTCTGCTCACAGTCTGCGCCTCTCTCGTCTGCTCACAGTCTGCGCCTCTCTCGTCTGCTCAGTCTGTGGCTCTCTCGCCTGCTCAGTTTGCGCCTCTCTCGTCTGCTCACAGTCTGCGCCTCTCTCGTCTGCTCTGTCTGTGGCTCTCTCGTCTGCTCACAGTGTGTGCCACTCTCGTCTGCTCACACTCTGTGCCACTCTCGTCTGCTCTGTCTGTGCCTCTCTCGTCTGCTCACAGTCTGCGCCTCTCTCGTCTGCTCACAGTCTGTGGCTCTCTCCTCTGCTCACAGTCTGCGCCTCTCTCGTCTGCTCTGTCTGCACCTCTCTCGTCTGCTCACAGTCTGTGGCTCTCTCGTCTGCTCACAGTCTGTGGCTCTCTCGTCTGCTCACAGTCTGTGGCTCTCTCGTCTGCTCACAGTCTGCGCCTCTCTCGTCTGCTCACAGTCTGCGCCTCTCTCGTCTGCTCACAGTCTGCGCCTCTCTCGTCTGCTCACAGTCTGCGCCTCTCTCGTCTGCTCACAGTCTGCGCCTCTCTCGTCTGCTCACAGTCTGCGCCTCTCTCGTCTGCTCACAGTCTGCGCCTCTCTCGTCTGCTCAGTCTGTGGCTCTCTCGCCTGCTCAGTTTGCGCCTCTCTCGTCTGCTCACAGTCTGCGCCTCTCTCGTCTGCTCTGTCTGTGGCTCTCTCGTCTGCTCACAGTGTGTGCCACTCTCGTCTGCTCACACTCTGTGCCACTCTCGTCTGCTCTGTCTGTGCCTCTCTCGTCTGCTCACAGTCTGCGCCTCTCTCGTCTGCTCACAGTCTGTGGCTCTCTCGTCTGTTCACAGTCTGTGCCTCTCTCGTCTGCTCACAGTCTGTGCCTCTCTCGTCTGCTCACAGTCTGCGCCTCTCTCGTCTGCTCACAGTCTGCGCCTCTCTCGTCTGCTCACAGTCTGCGCCTCTCTCGTCTGCTCACAGTCTGTGCCTCTCTCGTCTGCTCTGTCTGCGCCTCTCTCGTCTGCTCACAGTCTGCGCCTCTCTCGTCTGCTCACAGTCTGCGGCTCTCTCGTCTGCTCACAGTCTGCGCCTCTCTCGTCTGCTCAGTCTGCGCCTCTCTCGTCTGCTCACAGTCTGCGCCTCTCTCGTCTGCTCACAGTCTGCGCCTCTCTCGTCTGCTCACAGTCTGCGCCTCTCTCGTCTGCTCACAGTCTGCGCCTCTCTCGTCTGCTCACAGTCTGTGCCTCTCTCGTCTGCTCACAGTCTGTGCCTCTCTCGTCTGCTCACAGTCTGCGCCTCTCTCGTCTGCTCACAGTCTGCGGCTCTCTCGTCTGCTCACAGTCTGCGGCTCTCTCGTCTGCTCACAGTCTGTGCCTCTCTCGTCTGCTCACAGTCTGTGCCTCTCTCGTCTGCTCACAGTCTGTGCCTCTCTCGTCTGCTCATAGTCTGTGCCTCTCTCGTCTGCTCACAGTCTGTGCCTCTCTCGTCTGCTCACAGTCTGTGGCTCTCTCGTCTGCTCACAGTCTGTGCCTCTCTCGTCTGCTCACAGTCTCTGGCTCTCTCGTCTGCTCACAGTCTGTGCCTCTCTCGTCTGCTCACAGTCTCTGGCTCTCTCGTCTGCTCACAGTCTGTGCCTCTCTCGTCTGCTCACAGTCTGTGCCTCTCTCGCCTGCTTAGTCTGCGCCTCTCTCGCCTGCTTAGTCTGCGCCTCTCTCGTCTGCTCACAGTCTGTGCCTCTCTCGTCTGCTCACAGTCTGTGGCTCTCTCGTCTGCTCACAGTCTGCGCCTCTCTCGTCTGCTCACAGTCTGCGCCTCTCTCATCTGCTCACAGTCTGTGGCTCTCTCGTCTGCTCACAGTCTGCGCCTCTCTCGTCTGCTCACAGTCTGCGCCTCTCTCGTCTGCTCACAGTCTGCGCCTCTCTCGTCTGCTCACAGTCTGCGCCTCTCTCGTCTGCTCACAGTCTGTGCCTCTCTCGTCTGCTCACAGTCTGCGCCTCTCTCGTCTGCTCACAGTCTGTGGCTCTCTCGTCTGCTCACAGTCTGCGCCTCTCTCGTCTGCTCACAGTCTGCGCCTCTCTCGTCTGCTCACAGTCTGCGCCTCTCTCGTCTGCTCACAGTCTGCGCCTCTCTCGTCTGCTCACAGTCTGCGCCTCTCTCGTCTGCTCACAGTCTGTGCCTCTCTCGTCTGCTCACAGTCTGTGGCTCTCTCGCCTGCTCAGTTTGCGCCTCTCTCGTCTGCTCACAGTCTGCGCCTCTCTCGTCTGCTCTGTCTGTGGCTCTCTCGTCTGCTCACAGTGTGTGCCACTCTCGTCTGCTCACACTCTGTGCCACTCTCGTCTGCTCTGTCTGTGCCTCTCTCGTCTGCTCACAGTCTGCGCCTCTCTCGTCTGCTCACAGTCTGTGGCTCTCTCCTCTGCTCACAGTCTGCGCCTCTCTCGTCTGCTCTGTCTGCACCTCTCTCGTCTGTTCACAGTCTGCGCCTCTCTCGTCTGCTCACAGTCTGTGGCTCTCTCGTCTGCTCACAGTCTGCGCCTCTCTCGTCTGCTCACAGTCTGCGCCTCTCTCGTCTGCTCACAGTCTGCGCCTCTCTCGTCTGCTCACAGTCTGCGCCTCTCTCGTCTGCTCACAGTCTGCGCCTCTCTCGTCTGCTCACAGTCTGTGCCTCTCTCGTCTGCTCACAGTCTGTGGCTCTCTCGCCTGCTCAGTTTGCGCCTCTCTCGTCTGCTCACAGTCTGCGCCTCTCTCGTCTGCTCTGTCTGTGGCTCTCTCGTCTGCTCACAGTGTGTGCCACTCTCGTCTGCTCACACTCTGTGCCACTCTCGTCTGCTCTGTCTGTGCCTCTCTCGTCTGCTCACAGTCTGCGCCTCTCTCGTCTGCTCACAGTCTGTGGCTCTCTCCTCTGCTCACAGTCTGCGCCTCTCTCGTCTGCTCTGTCTGCACCTCTCTCGTCTGTTCACAGTCTGTGCCTCTCTCGTCTGCTCACAGTCTGTGCCTCTCTCGTCTGCTCACAGTCTGTGCCTCTCTCGTCTGCTCACAGTCTGCGGCTCTCTCGTCTGCTCACAGTCTGTGCCTCTCTCGTCTGCTCACAGTCTGTGCCTCTCTCGTCTGCTCACAGTCTGTGCCTCTCTCGTCTGCTCATAGTCTGTGCCTCTCTCGTCTGCTCACAGTCTGTGCCTCTCTCGTCTGCTCACAGTCTGTGGCTCTCTCGTCTGCTCACAGTCTGCGCCTCTTTCGTCTGCTCACAGTCTCTGGCTCTCTCGTCTGCTCACAGTCTGTGCCTCTCTCGTCTGCTCACAGTCTGTGGCTCTCTCGTCTGCTCACAGTCTGTGCCTCTCTCGTCTGCTCACAGTCTCTGGCTCTCTCGTCTGCTCACAGTCTGTGCCTCTCTCGTCTGCTCACAGTCTGTGCCTCTCTCGCCTGCTTAGTCTGCGCCTCTCTCGCCTGCTTAGTCTGCGCCTCTCTCGTCTGCTCACAGTCTGTGGCTCTCTCGTCTGCTCACAGTCTGTGGCTCTCTCGTCTGCTCACAGTCTGCGCCTCTCTCGTCTGCTCACAGTCTGCGCCTCTCTCATCTGCTCACAGTCTGTGGCTCTCTCGTCTGCTCACAGTCTGTGCCTCTCTCGTCTGCTCACAGTCTGCGCCTCTCTCGTCTGCTCATAGTCTGTGCCTCTCTCGTCTGCTCACAGTCTCTGGCTCTCTCGTCTGCTCACAGTCTCTGGCTCTCTCGCCTGCTTAGTCTGCGCCTCTCTCGTCTGCTCACAGTCTCTGGCTCTCTCGTCTGCTCACAGTCTCTGGCTCTCTCGCCTGCTTAGTCTGCGCCTCTCTCGTCTGCTCTGTCTGTGGCTCTCTCGTCTGCTCACAGTCTGTGGCTCTCTCGTCTGCTCACAGTCTGCGGCTCTCTCGTCTGCTCACAGTCTGCGGCTCTCTCGTCTGCTCACAGTCTGTGCCTCTCTCGTCTGCTCACAGTCTGTGGCTCTCTCGCCTGCTCAGTTTGCGCCTCTCTCGTCTGCTCACAGTCTGCGCCTCTCTCGTCTGCTCTGTCTGTGGCTCTCTCGTCTACTCACAGTCTGTGGCTCTCTCGCCTGCTCAGTTTGCGCCTCTCTCGTCTGCTCACAGTCTGTGGCTCTCTCGCCTGCTCAGTTTGCGCCTCTCTCGTCTGCTCTGTCTGTGGCTCTCTCGTCTGCTCACAGTCTGCGCCTCTCTCGTCTGCTCTGTCTGTGGCTCTCTCGTCTGCTCACAGTCTGTGGCTCTCTCGCCTGCTCAGTTTGCGCCTCTCTCGTCTGCTCACAGTCTGTGGCTCTCTCGCCTGCTCAGTTTGCGCCTCTCTCGTCTGCTCTGTCTGTGCCTCTCTCGTCTGCTCACAGTCTGCGCCTCTCTCATCTGCTCTGTCTGCGCCTCTCTCATCTGCTCACAGTCTGCGCCTCTCTCATCTGCTCTGTCTGCGCCTCTCTCATCTGCTCTGTCTGCGCCTCTCTCGTCTGCTCACAGTCTGTGGCTCTCTCGTCTGCTCACAGTCTGTGGCTCTCTCGTCTGCTCACAGTCTGTGGCTCTCTCGTCTGCTCACAGTCTGTGGCTCTCTCGTCTGCTCACAGTCTGTGGCTCTCTCGTCTGCTCACAGTCTGCGCCTCTCTCGTCTGCTCACAGTCTGCGCCTCTCTCGTCTGCTCACAGTCTGCGCCTCTCTCGTCTGCTCACAGTCTGCGCCTCTCTCGTCTGCTCACAGTCTGCGCCTCTCTCGTCTGCTCACAGTCTGCGCCTCTCTCGTCTGCTCACAGTCTGCGCCTCTCTCGTCTGCTCACAGTCTGCGCCTCTCTCGTCTGCTCACAGTCTGTGGCTCTCTCGCCTGCTCAGTTTGCGCCTCTCTCGTCTGCTCACAGTCTGCGCCTCTCTCGTCTGCTCTGTCTGTGGCTCTCTCGTCTGCTCACAGTGTGTGCCACTCTCGTCTGCTCACACTCTGTGCCACTCTCGTCTGCTCTGTCTGTGCCTCTCTCGTCTGCTCACAGTCTGTGCCTCTCTCGTCTGCTCACAGTCTGTGCCTCTCTCGTCTGCTCACAGTCTGCGCCTCTCTCGTCTGCTCACAGTCTGCGCCTCTCTCGTCTGCTCACAGTCTGCGCCTCTCTCGTCTGCTCACAGTCTGCGCCTCTCTCGTCTGCTCACAGTCTGCGCCTCTCTCGTCTGCTCTGTCTGCGCCTCTCTCGTCTGCTCACAGTCTGCGCCTCTCTCGTCTGCTCACAGTCTGTGGCTCTCTCGTCTGCTCACAGTCTGCGCCTCTCTCGTCTGCTCAGTCTGCGCCTCTCTCGTCTGCTCACAGTCTGCGCCTCTCTCGTCTGCTCACAGTCTGTGGCTCTCTCGTCTGCTCACAGTCTGTGCCTCTCTCGTCTGCTCACAGTCTGCGCCTCTCTCGTCTGCTCTGTCTGTGGCTCTCTCGTCTGCTCACAGTCTGCCAGCAGGTAATTTATCTTCACAGGTTTGTATCACTTTCTGCACTTACCTTGCTGGGTCTCCACAATATCTATGATGGGTCATGTCGCTCTGCTGTGCTACTGAAAATATGAATATAACGCAGCAAAGCGACATTTGACCAGCGCAGCCTTCTGGAGTAAAATACAATTTTCCTAGAAGTCTTCTTGCCTGATTTTTTTTACTATGTAAGAAAACATACATTTAAAGAACAGTAGATTAATTTACATTTAACGGGACCACCAGATCTGTGAAGATAACCGCATAATATTCAGTAGATTGGATTAATAACTGCCATGACCAAACGCTACCAGCCTTTGGCAAAAAAACCCAAGCTAAGCTATTGGTGCCCCTTGCTGGGGGCTTGAGGTCTACGTGTGGCCTTTTAGGGACTCCAGTCTTTATTGCTACCATTGGGGGCATGGTGGCAATGTCTGATAATAAGTGTTATTATTGGTGGCACAGTGTAATTGTCTGATCTTTATTGGTACCATAGGCGGCACAGTTGCCTTTTAGGGACCCCAGCCTTTACTGGTATCATTGGTGGCACAGTAGCAATGTCGATCTTTACTAGTACAATTGGAAGCATGGTAGCTAGTATGGTTTTAAGTGATACCATTGGTGGCACAGTGGCATTGTCTGATCTTAACTGGTAACATAGATGGCACACTGACATATTGTGAATTCACAGGGTACCACCCAGGCACAGTAGTATTGTCTGATCTTAACTGGAACCATTGGGGGTACATTAACATTTTCTAATCATTACTGGTACCATTGGAGGCACAGAGGCATTGTCTGATCCTTTTTGGTACCATTGGTGCAACAGTGACATCCTGTGATCTTCATTGGTACCATTGGTGAAACAGTGGAATGATCTGCCCTTTACTGGTACCACTCACGACACAGTGGCATTGTTTTACCTTTACTGGTATTGTCTCATTGGTGGCACAGTGGAATTTTCTAATTTTTAGTGATACCATTAGCAGCACAGTGATTTTTTTTTTCACAGAAAAGTACCAACCATACTATAAGTATGATAATGGTACTGTTCAAAACAAATGCCAAATACCAGTGGTACCATCTTCGGGAGCCATTAAATACAAATGGGAGGATGGATGAAGCTAGTCTAAACTGGTAATATAAACTAAGGAAACGGTTACCACTCTCACACGTCTATAAAATAGTAAGAAGGGGATCCTTGCAGATCTAAACCCTCCAGGCAACTCTGTCCCTATAGACCCTAAGCACCTACTCCTGTTGCCCGCAAGTCTAGAATTCACAAAACACTCAGATGGGGTAGATTCAGAGAAAAATGCCATTCACTTCCGTGGGACTGATTCAGAGCCAGGTGAAAATGTACACCCAGTAGACAATGAAAGTGAACTGCAGTTTTCTGAGCTAGGAAAAGGTCCTTCTAATGCACGGCAGCCATGAGGGACAGGCTAGGTTAGTTTAGGTTGTAAATAAGCACTTAGTTTCCATTCCTCCCAGGCCGTCACTTTCTCAGCCCCTCTGAGCTTCTCTGACTTTGACTAAGCTTCCTTTAGACTAGAGGTGCACAATCTGCAGCCTGAACTGTGAGTCTGGTACCCCCCCACCCCACCCCCCAAGAACACAGGCTCGTTTCTATATGCGTGCAGATAGGTGGTGGAGGGGAGGAATATAAAATACTTGTGGTTAATTTTTTTTTTAGCTCAAAGGACAGGTACTGCGGTCTGCAGTCCAGTCTCTCTGTTGGATGCCCTCCGCTTTGATCAACTTTTTCCACCTCATCTCTGTCAACTCCTTCCCAATTCACCTCTTGCCCAACTCTTCCCGCTTTACCTCAGCCTCCCTCACCTCTGCCCACATCTACTCAACTCACCTCTAATCACCTGTGTTAACTTCTTCTTGCCTCACATCTGCCCACCTGCTCCTGCTAAGGAGGTGAGATGAGTCACCTCTGCCCACTTCTACCACCATGCCTGCCTCCCCCATACTTTACCTATGAACGCCTCACCTTTGCCCATTACACTGTTGCCTACCTCAGCCCTGCCAACATCTGCTCACTGCCTCACCTCTACCCCCCTCTAGCCATCTCTGCTCACAACATTCCACCTCTGTTACACTTACCTTTGCCAACCTCTACCCATCTCTGCTCATGTTATCCCACCTCTGTTACACTTACCTCTGACCCCCGCTACCCATCTCTGTGCAGGTCTTCTTCTCGACTTCAACTCTGCCCACCCCCATGTGCCCCTTGATTATCTATATACAATATTTAGAGGTTATAGCAGTAAGCTTTTAGCTTTTTTTGCAGCTTATGTTTTAAGTGTGACCCCTTAAAGTAGAACAAAAAAAACATGTGGCCATCAGACTTAAAAAGATTGTGCACCCGTACTTTAGGCTCTAGTATGTGGTATCTGAAACTTTTTTCAATTAAGTACCAGTTTTCTTGCTCTAATTATTTCTAATACCAGCTGGACGGGTTATCAGTCACCCAAAACCACCATTTAAAAGTGCATTAAACACACAAGAAACGCACATAAATCCGTTTTTATAACCTTTAGGACCCTTTTGTACTTAAAGGAGCACTATCGCGAAAAAATGTCCCCAATAATAAAAATCCATATAAATGTGCTGGATGGCAGGAGGAGGGGTCACTTATACACCCAGCATCAAGAAATATCCAGCCAGGCTTGTTTTTTTTTTATTTTAACGGATGGAAGAGGACATCCGGGGTGACAGGTTCTGTCACCCCTCATAGACTAAACCTGTCACACCTGGATTTTTTTCCTACCATGTAAGAATAAACCACAAGCTTGGCGGGAGGTTTATTCAGTTCGGGTGTATAAGTGACCCCTCCTCTCATTACATGACATGTTTATATGGATTTTTAACATTATACAATTTCGCGAATCCAGAGTGGGCAAAGTATAAATGGCAGCAGAACGCGCTGTGGTACAGGTCAGTCTGCAACCTTGTTGAGTACCCCCTGATAGGACCTTTGTTGGAAACCCCTGCTCTACAACAAAGGGAAGCTATACCCAGCTCAGCTTGCCCCAAAGCAGTGCGACCCACCTGGATTTCTCCCGGCCCTCGTTTCCCCCCCCCCCCCCGCCCCCTAAAAGAATAACACCATTATTTTTTTTTTTCAAAAGAATTATAATGTCTTACCATGCTGGCCATGTTGGATTAATGGCACCAGGTCCAACAAGGTAACCAATGTCACATAGAGCCCCTGATAATCCAAAGAAGGGTACTCGGACAATTGGGCGTCTCGGCTTTGTTGGCCTCGTTCTGACGGAGAATCTCGCAGGACGCTGTAAAGGAGGGAGCGAGTAACAGTAGGGTTGATGGAACTGACCTGTGGTCTTAGAGATGGGGTGAGTGGGAATGGCACAGGGAAAAGACACATAGTCATGGGCACTGTCAAACTGGAGGCATCTTGATTGTCCTTCTTGCCTGACCGGGACAAAATGCTGTTGAGGGGACAAAGAAAAAAAAAAGAGACAACAAAGACACAAAAAAACAGCACATTACATTGAAATGACACTATAAAACAAAGAATAAAAGACCAGATACGCGCCACATAAGATGCAATGTCTGCCACGTCAGAAACTAGGCTAAAATTCCCCTAAGATCACATTCACTCTCGGCAAAGAAAAAAAAACAATTCGGCAATTAAAGGTTTGGCCTGCTTAATCTCATTGCATCTCATGTGTTATCTGGTTCATAAGGAGCAAAAATATAAGGATGCATGTTTCAGTGCCCCACCCAGGCTTCGGAGGCGAAGTCTCATCGACGGAAAAAAAATCTCACCAGCACATGTGCGTACTGCTTGCACGCTAGCTAGTATTGAAAAGTGTGGTCCGAAATTTCACTTTTAAAGACCTTTTAATCAATTGGTAAATGTTTAGAATTTTCAATTCTTTTTTTTCTTTTTTTTTATGACGATCAGAAAAATCCAGCCCGGCGAAATCTCGGTGCGGCACTTTGAGAAACATGTTTTAGCAAGTAATAAACATGTAAGTTTATTAAGAATTTTTCTTAAAAAAACACATGTTTATTGCACCAAAATAATGTCTGTATGTAAATTTTATGATACTGCTTCATGACATTCCGTCAGTATCATTAAAAGGCGTAATGAGGATTCAACAGGCACATGAATTAAGGAAATCATATTTCTTTCTAAAAAATGTTTACTAAAGCTACAGGGAAGAAGCTTTGGAAAAAGAAGATAATAATCGATGGGTTTGTTGCATAAGGTGAGCTAATGGCAATGGCGGATTCACGTGCTTCGAATTTAGCATTCTCTAAGGTTTGGGGGAAGGGGAAACATTGTGTTTTAGCAATACAAACACTATTTTGTTGTTACCTTCATAAGAATCGCACTATGCAAAACCATGGCAGTTATTGATCGACAGTTGCTAAAATATCATCATACAGCCTAACTGGCTAACTATCTGGTCTGGTATGCCAAAAAAGCACTCAGCGAAAAGACAAAGCTACTAAGAGGCATTCAAAAGCTTGAAATCCTTCTGAATGTATGTTCTAATTGGTTGCATTACAAGGTTGTTAAAGGGATATTCCAATGCATTCAATGGCCAAAAAAGCCTGTTATGGGGTGATTGTGAGTGATTCTGCACATTACATTTATAGGGGGATTAAGGGGATCCTGCATGCTGCCAGTTATAGGGGGGATTCTGCACACTGCTTGTTACATGGTGATTGGTGGGATTCTGCACACTACCTGTTATAGGGGGATTGGGGGGATTCTAAACGCTGCTTGTTATAGGGAGGATAATGGGGATTCCGCACACTGCCTGTTACAGGGAAATTGGGGGGGACTCTGCACACTGCCTGTTACAGGGTGAATAAGGCACACTGCCTGTTACAGGGAAATTGGGGGGACTCTGCACACTGCCTGTTACAGGGTGAATGAGGCACATTGCCTGTTATAGGGGGATTCTGCACAATGCCTGTTATAGGGCGATTGGAGGGGATTCTGTACATTCCTGTTATTAGGTTCTTGGAGGGAAGGGGCAGTCTTACAGATTTCTAACCCTACACCCAGACCCCTCACTACAAACTGCAGCTACCCATGCACAATGTCTTAGTGTTCTCCTGGACTTCTCTCTCACATTCTAACAGCTGAAACCACTACAATTCTAGCGCATGCCATGATCATCATATCCCAACGTGTCTACTACAACAATCTCCACTGTGATCTACACAGACAGAAAACAGACTTGCAATCTATTCTCAACTCTGCTGTTCGCCTCATCCACCTCCCATCTCGCTTCTTCAGGGCTGTGCCCCTCTGTCATTCCCTCCACTTGCTGCCAATATCTGGAATAATTCTAATTAACATACTAGCTTTAACCAACAAAGCTCACTGAATCTAGACCCCAATTTACTTTTCTTTGCTTTCCAAAATAGGACCTGTCCTCAACCTTAATAACTCTCCCATTCTCGCCTTAAGATCTGATTCCCTACCCTATAAAATTTGCCACTCCTCAACTGTTCAAGAGTGTCATCAAACCCCATCAATTCAGACTATCCTATTATTTTGACTAAGAAATTTGCTTTAAATCCCTGGCAACTTCAGATCACTTGTCACCATGCTTAGTGCATACTATTTGTTCTTACCTGTTCCTAATTATTACAGTCAATAACAGTCAAAAGCCCCAAAACTTGCCCCCCTAAGGTTTCTCAGCACAGGCCTTGGTATGATGCCTGCTTCCTTCTTTTGAAATGGTAAGCAACAAGCTTGCTTCAGCATCTCCTAGTCCAGTTAATCAACCAGAACAGAGTGTGTAAGGTTTTAAGCTTTGGCTCTCAGCCTTACTGGGCTTAAACCGGACCTTCAGCATGATTTAATGAAAAGCCCAAACCCTTAAGAAACTATTCCTCAGCATCTAAAACTAATATATTTTACAGTTTTAGTCACTTACTTATTATTCTTTCCCCCACTGGGCTTCAACTCTGTTCAGGACTCTAGCATACAAGTGCGGCCATCTTGTCTCAGAAGCATCCCATACTGAGGAGAGCAGAGGGGGGTAAACTGCCGGGGGCGGGGTTATAGCTGTGCTTTGCACAGACAGAGCAGAGCCGGGTCAGCGAAAGGTCAGAAATCCCAGAATGCAGAGCGACACAGTCAGAAGGCACTTCCTGTTTGCAGGCTGCCTGACGATCCATGAGCTGCCATCTTGGATGTTTAAAGGCTCATAACATGCAGTAGATGCAGGTAGGATGATTTTTAATGTGAGCAATCTGTATGTACAGGGGGTGGGAAAAATATAAGATAGACTTTTATTCAGAGTGAAGGTCCGCTTTAAAGTGGACCTCTCACTAGGATACTGATGATAGGTCCTTGTCTCTTAGGGATCCCTATTTGGGATTTCCTGCTGTGAGAAACCACCCAAAAACCACCCAAATTGTCCACACAACTCAACATTTAGGTTTGAGCCAACAGAGTGCAAGCCCACTCCAGACCGGTCATCGACAGTAACATGATTGCCAGCCACTCGTGAATGAGGAAGTGGTTAACATATGAGTATAGGATTGCTTTTAGTCGGGACAGCAATTAGGATGCTGAGAAAGAAAGAAGCCTCCCGGGTGCTTCAAGATGGTCGCGAACAGGTAAAAATCCATGAGGTGGCCTTTCAGCTTTGAGTGGATGCAGGAGGAAATGTAAGAACTGACAATGATTCAGTGAATTATGTGGCATCTCCTGTGTTGGCTTTTTGCTCCTCTCTTGTGTACACAGAGCTGAAAATCCATTTAACTGCTCTGCCAGTGACCATTTCCCATTATCATTAATTAGGGCACCTACCTGTTCTGATTTAGTTTTCTTTGAATTTACTGTATCTTCAACCCTATAAACCAAATTTAGACACGCTAGATGGGCAGCACTAGCCTTTTTGCCACACACAGTATTCCCCAATAGTCAAGATGTATAATAGTGTGCACCCTACCCCCAGCAACAGACATTCAAACGCCAAAGAGACAAAGGGGAATCCCACACTTCCCCAAAAGTTACCAAGGGCACACAAAGTAAGTGGCACCACCCTCAAAAGTATAAGAAAATATCTCAATTTTATTATTTACAATTACATATGATAAAAAGACATAATGACACTTACACAAATAAACAACATAAACACACAAAGACACAAGGGGGCGCCGGTGGTCTAATAGAAATCATAATAGGAATGTGTCACTGAATTCAAATAACAATATATAGGCTCTCAATAAACTAACCAAGTTGTGCAAAATACGCAATAAATGTGCAAGATAAATACTGGCCAGTACAAAAATCACAATTAAGTATTCCTAATTCTATAACTAACAGCCTAATTAATAAATATAACTAACACTATAAAGCAGGAAAGCGAGCCAGGGTGAACAAAAGAATAACAAAGCAAAGATGTGTATACAGACCAACCGGGGCATGTGGGCTCATATATAGTGGGGGTGGAGGGGCTCTCTGCATGTAATCGCCCTGAGGAAGTAGTGCAGGTGACACTACGACACGCGTTGGCGTTTCACCCTTGTGGGGGGTGCCCCGGTTGTTCTGTATACACATCTTTGCTTTGTTATTCTTTTGTTCACCCTGGCTCGCTTTCCTGCTTTATGGTGTTAGTTATATTTATTAATTAGGCTGTTAGTTATAGAATTAGGAATACTTAATTGTGATTTTTGTACTGGCCAGTATTTATCTTGCACATATATTGCGTATTTTGCACAACTTGGTTAGTTTATTGAGAGCCTATATATTGTTATTTGAATTAAGTGACACATTCCTATTATGATTTCTATTAGACCACCGGCACCCCCTTGTGTCTTTGTGTGTCTATGTTGTTTATTTGTGTAAGTGTCATTATGTCTTTTTATCATATGTAATTGTAAATAATAAAATTGATATTTTCTTATACTTTTGAGGGTGGTGCCACTTACTTTGTGTGCCCTTGGTAACTTTTGGGGAAGTGTGGGATTCAACCCTATAAGACGCACTTATTTTTCCCCAAAAGTGGGGGGAAAATGTCAGTGTGTCTTATCGGGCGAATGTAAAAACGAAAAAAGTCAACTCACATGTCACGGGTGCTCCCACATTGCTGGCTGGGCTGCCTGCCACACGCCAGGAGGCCAGAAGAAGATGGAGGAACGGCAGGCTCTGTCGGTATAAGTAGAGGGGAGCACCTGCATACCCAGTCTCCCTGGGGAGCGCTAAGAAACCCAGAGGGGGTAAGCTCTAGAGAACTTTGGTAAGATAGATGCTTGGGAAACACCCTTACAAGAAATGGTGCTCCCATGCATGCCTCCCCAGGGCAATCCAGATTGCTGCACATACAGTAAATATTATTTCAGAAGATGGAGAAGCGACGGCTCTGTCCCTGTCCCCGCCCTGCTGTTGCTGTGTCTTCCAGCTGGGGCACACACAAACACCCTGCTCCGTGCAGTGGGTAGGCGTGGCCTGTCGCTGCACCATCTTCTTCTGCCTCCTGTTGTTGTTGCTGCCTCTTCCAACCAGGGCACACACAAACACCTGGTGTCCTGACCCGTAAGATACAGTGACAGTAGCTGGCGGGCAGTAGAAGATGGAGGAGCGGTGGGCACTGTCCCAATCCCTACCCCTGCTGTCACTGCTTTTTACCGGCCGCTGACTCAGAGCAGGCTATGCCCACCAGCTGCACGGAGATGGGTGTTTGTGTGCCCCTGCCAGAAGAGGCAGCGACAGAAGCGGAGGGGATGCACCTCCATCTTCTTCTGGCCTCCCGCAGTGTGGCAGCCCGCCCACGAGCGGAAGCGCCAGTAACATATGTGTTGACATTTTTTTATCTTCTTCTGCGAAGAAGAATGGGTGGGGCATGCCTATAGGAGGGGGGAATGCCACACTGCCTATGGGAGGGGGGAATGCCACACTGCCTATGGGAGGGGGGAATGTCCCACTGCCTATGAGAGTGGGAAATGCCACACTGCCTATGGGAATGGGAGGGGGAAAGCCACACTGCCTATGGGGAACGGGAGGGGGGAATGCCACACTGCCTATTGGGAATGGGAGGGGGAAAGCCACACTGCTTATGGGGAATGAGAGGGGGGGATGCCACACTGCCTATTGGGAATGGGAGGGGGAAAGCCACACTGCTTATGGGGAATGGGAGGGGGGATGCCACACTGCCTATTGGGAATGGAAGGGGGGATGCCACTCTGCCTGTAATTGGAGGAATCTGCACCTTGCCTATTATTTGGTTCAGAATGTTATTTTGTTCCTCCAAATCCTAGGTGCGTCTTATGGCCAGGTGCTTCGTATAGGGCAAAAAAATATGGTATATATTGAAAAAATGTTTAGGGTTTGTTTTGCTTTCAACTAGCTTTATGCAGTAGTCCATGAAGTAGTTTTAACACTGGAATACCACTTTAAAAACCTTTAAACAACTTGCGCCAAGAGGGGACTTACAATAAGGTAGCTTGTCCTTTCGCCGAGTGCTTCTATGCTTATTATGACTCCTTTACACAATACTCATTTGGCATTCAAGATTAGAAAGTTTTCTTTTCATTAAGTAATCATTATAATTTTTTTAAGATCTTAAGGAACTTGCTCAGCAAAATTAATTTATTATAAATGACATTTGCAGTAACATTCAATAACAAAACTTGCTCAGGAATGCAATTTTACTGTACTTAATCCAATTTGCATCATTTAAATGGAGACTAGATTTTATAGTAAACAGAGGAGTTTCCAGCAACACACTTAGCTTAAGGCTTTGAGGTTGGCTAACTGATTTCTAAAGAGTTCCATTTTTATACTTAAAGGGAAATTGCAGGCTTTAAACAGTAATAAGGGTGATAGGAAGTAGATACTAATATCCCCTTCCCTTACATCTAGTATATTAGAACAGTGGCAGAACAGAGATAAGGATAACTTCATCATACTCCCCTTCTACAATTTAAAGCCTGCAATTCCACCTTTGTTTTTTAATGTTTTTCTTTGACCAAAACAGCCCTTTCAAAACTAGCTTCTATATAGCAGGGTACCCCAGAAGCATGTGCCTCCATGTCATACCTTAAGGTTATCATATGGGTGTCATCTCCACAGTAGGACTTTTTAATTTTAAGCATTTTGTAACACCATTACAATGGCCATGTAATAGCCAAAGAGGTTACATGGAACTGGGAATACCTTGCATGAGAGCCCAATAGAGAAACCAGCCCAAGATTAATAGTGCCAGCATCCCCAATGGTCTAATTCAAATATACTGGGTGTAGTTGACCTTTCATCGGGATCTGGAGAAACCTTGACCAAGATGCATATGAAAGTCAACAGCAGGATACAATAATGTCCGACTCCTTATCTCTGGGTTACTGTTGTCATATCAACTACTGTAACAAGTTTGGTTGATGAGTCTCCCAGTTACTATTGTTCTATGTATACTTCAAACATTGCAGTAAATCATATTACAAAAGTAATACCCAAAGATTGTCAAAAAATTAGTTATATACATAGTGGCTGCTGGCAATCTAGTGGACAGGCCAATTTACATTCTTTGAGCACCTAAGAAAAGACTGACTGCACATCCAGTGTTTTTAACCAGGGCTCTATTCCCGCTTTAAAGGTCTGAAATCTTTAATACAGTTGCACTGCCAGTTCTGAAATAATGAAACTGATGCACTATTGCATCTCTGGTTTGTGAAGTAGTGGTTGCCTTATTTCTTGTATGGGTATTTTTTCAGGTTTATATCCATTTGTGAAATTTCAAATGTAACAGGCCTGATGGTGATTTAAAAACTGAGGTTTGGAAAAGGCAATGTGGAAGAAGACCTTGTTGGTGCAAAACTGGAGAGGACCTCATTGAGGCAATGTGGGAAAATACCTCACTGTAGGCAATGTGGGAGGAGACCTCATTAAGACAACAAGGTAGAAGACCCTGTCGAGGTATTGTGGGGGAAAACCTCATCCAGTAACCACAGGAGAAGACTACCTTGACAATATGGGAGAAGACATCCTTGAGGAAACATGGGGACGAACTCGTAAAGGAAAAGTGTGAGAAGACCTTGTCAAGAGGACCTCATGATGGAGAGGATCTCATTGAGGCAACATTTGAGAAGACCTTGTCAAACAAATGTGGTGAAGACTTTGTCAAGGCAGAGCGGGGAGTCTTTATAAAAGGAGAGTGGGGAAGTCTTTATGAAAGCAGAGTGGGGGACCTCACTGACTATTTAATAAAGCCATTGAAATGCCAGTGTTAAAAAGTCCAAAGACTTGAATGCATACATCTTTTGGAAAACACAACAAATCTATTTACTTTTGAATGATAAATATACTATGACCTAAACAGGCCAATTTATGACCTAAATAGGCCCTATTATGGGCAAGATAATGATTTGCTAAGCCCTGTTTAGCCAACGCAGGAAAATACCCCCTTGGTCAACATGGGGAACATGGGGAAAGGTCCCAATCAAGTCAGCATGGGAAAAGACCTCCTTGAGTCAACATGAGGAAAGACGACCTCGATCCAACCTGGGGATAAATCCCATTGAGCCAAAGTGGGAACAGACCACGTTAAGTGAATGTGGGGAAAGACCTTGTTGAGCCAACATGACAAAAGACCACCTGGATCCAACATGGGGATAAATCCCATCAAGCTAATGTGGGAATAGACCACGTTGAGCAAATGTGGGGAAAGACTCTGTTGAGCCAACATGAAGAAAGTGGAGCAAACTTTGCTGACACAGAGTAGAGAAGACTTTGTCAAGGCAGAGCAGGGTATATATTATCAAGGCAGAGTGAGTAATTATTTAGGGAAAGCATAGTGAAAACCTTTGCAGAATAGGTTTTTTATAGATGTTCTATATGCTTCTTTTAGGCAGTATATTGGGCAAAGGAATGATTAGCTAAACGCTGTCGAGCTAACGAAGTAAAATTCCACACTGAGCCAACATGAGGAAAGATTTCATCAAGGAAACATGGGGAAGGACCCCAACAAGCCAATGTGGGAAAAATACCTTGTTGAGCCAATGTAGGGGAAAAAAACCCTGTCAAACCAATGTGGGGAAAGACCTTGTTGAGCCAATGTGGGGGAAAAACCCCACTTGAGCCGACATGGAAAATACCTCATTGCGCCAAAATGGGAAAAACGCTGTCAAACCAAAGTAGGGATAAACCCATCATCACCAATGTGGGGATAGACCACTCCAAGCCAACATGGGGATAAACCTTTTCATGTGACCTTGTCGAGCCAATGTGGGGTCTTGAATGACAAATATAGAATGATCTGGAAATGAAATCCTTTGCTAAAAAAAATCACCTTTACTATCCTTTACTAAAAAAAATAACCTTTACATTTTGAAAAGTCTAATCTATGACTTGACTTTTATTATTTGTTTTTCAGAATTAAATTTGACTCTTATTATGAAGATCTTGACAAGATAAATGTGGGGAAAGAACCAATTGAGCCAATGGGGGGGGGGGGAGATCCCGTTGAGCCAACGTGGGAGAAAACTTAATGGAGGAAGTCAAGGCAGAGCAGGGTATATATTATTAAGGCAGATCAGGGAAGTCTTAATGTCAGCAGAGTGAAAACCTTCATGGAATAGGTTTTTTAGAGATATTCTTATTGCTTCTTTTTGACAATATATAATGGGCAGGAGAATAATTAGCTAAATTCTGTCGAGCTAATGCAGGAATATACCCCACAGAGTCAACTTTGGGAAAAATCTCATCAAGGCAACATGCGGAAAAAACCTGTCAAGCCAATGTGGGAAAATATCTCGTCCAGGCAATGTGAGGGGAAAAACCCTGTCATGTCAATATGGGTAAACACCTTGTTGAGCCAATGTGGGGAAATACCCTGTTGAGCCAACGTGGGGAAAGATCCTACTAAGCCAATGTCAGGATAGACCTTTTCCAGGTGAGAATTCTCAATCCTTTTTTAGGAGAGAAAACTGCTCTTGACTTTTATCTGCCACCGGGTATAAATTTTCATCTGGCTCTGAATCATCCTCAAAGTAGACAATGAAAGTCAATGCCAGTTTTCTCTCCTAAAAAAGGAGTGAGAATTATCACCTGGTTCTGAATCAATCCCATTGTCGAGCCAATGTGGGGTCTTCAGTAATAAACAGAAAGTATTGGTGACTGACAAATGTAGTATGATCTAGAAGTCTAATCTATGTGGTAATTCTTCCATAATTAAACTTGACCCTTTTATTCAGTCTGGCAAATCATTGGAAAAATGAATACATTAGTAAATCAGCTTCATTATTGTAAATTCAGCATCCAGTTTAAAATGTAGGAATAATCTTAGGTACTCAAACAATGAAAACTTTTAAAAGGACAAATAATTGCCATAACTGGAAGCCTGCAATCACAATCATATTTTTACCCATTTACCACATTTAGGAATCTAGGTCAATCAACACAGTTTCTGTTAATCAATGCCCAGTGAACATGTCACTTTACTGCTGACTGAAAGACCACTGGACACTGCTGAGTTTCCCAACTGCAGCAATGAGGAAGATTTGGAAAATGAAGTGTGAAGACTTTCCACCACTCACTCAAACATGCATACATCTCCATGGCAACTGGCCTCCTTTATAGAATGAAGAAGATACTGGATTTGATACAAATGAATGTACAAAATAACAACCCCTGGTCAAATTAGAATACCTATGGCTGGGGGCAATCCAGGTGGGTATAGCAATAAATCTGTATATAAGCCTATTGCCCAGACAATGTTAGCTTTTTACTAGTCTTGCTGGAGATGACATATTACTAGTCTACCTGGCCCCTTACTAGACTAGCTGGAGACAACATCTTACTAGTCTAGCTGGAGATTGCTTCTTAGTAGTCCAGCTAGAGATGACCTCTTACTAGTCTAGCTGGAGATTTGTTTTTACTAGTCTAGCTGGAGGTGGCCTTTTACTAGTCTAGCTGGAGATGGCCGTTTACTAGTCTAGCTAAAGAATATATATTACTAGTCTAGATGGAGAAGGCCTTGTACTAGCCTAGCTGGAGATTGCTTTTTAGAGGTCTAGCAGGAGATGACCTATTACTAGTCTAGCTGGAGATTGATGTTTAATAGTCTAGCTGGAGATGTCCTTTTACTAGTCTAGCTGGAGATGTCCTTTTACTAGTCTAGCTGGAGATTACCTTTTACTAGTCTAGCTGGAGATGACCTTTTACTAGTCTAGCTGGAGATGACCTTTTACTAGTCTAACTGGAGATGGCCTTTTACTAGTCTAGCTAGAGATGGCCCTTCCCTAGTCTAGCTGGAGATGGCCTTTTACTATTCTAGCTGGAGATGGCCTTTTACTAGTCTAGCTGGAGATGGCCTTTTACTAGTCTAGCTGGAGATGGCCTTTTACTAGTCTAGCTGGAGATGGCCTTTTACTAGTCTAGCTGGAGATGACCTTTTACTAGTCTAGCTGGAGATGGCCTTTTACTAGTCTAGCTGGAGATGGCCTTTTACTAGTCTAGCTGGAGATGGCCTTTTATTAGCCTAGCTGGAGATGGCCTTTTACTATTCTAGCTGGAGATGGACTTTTACTAGTCTAGCTGGAGATGGCCTTTTACTAGTCTAGCTATAGATGCCCTTCCCTAGTCTAGCTGGAGATGGCCTTTTATTAGCCTAGCTGGAGATTGCCTTTTACTAGCCTAGCTGGAGATGGCCTTTTACTAGTCTAGCTGGAGATGGCCTTTTATTAGCCTAGCTGGAGATGGCCTTTTACTATTCTAGCTGGAGATGGCCTTTTACTAGTCTAGCTGGAGATGGCCTTTTACTAGTCTAGCTATAGATGCCCTTCCCTAGTCTAGCTGGAGATGGCCTTTTATTAGCCTAGCTGGAGATTGCCTTTTACTAGCCTAGCTGGAGATTGCCTTTTACTAGTCTAGCTGGAGATTGCCTTTTACTAGTCTAGCTGGAGATGGCCTTTTACTAGTTTAGCTGGAGAGGGCCTTTTACTAGCCTAGCTGGAGATGGCCTTTTACTAGTCTAGCTGGAGATTGCCTTTTACTAGTCTAGCTGGAGATGGCCTTTTACTAGTCTAGCTGGAGATGGCCTTTTACTAGTCTAGCTGGAGATTGCCTTTTACTAGTCTAGCTGGAGATGGCCTTTTACTAGTCTAGCTGGAGATGGCCGTTTACTAGTTTAGCTGGAGATGGCCTTTTGCTAGTTTAGCTGGAGATGGCCTTTTGCTAGTTTAGCTGGAGATGGCCTTTTACTAGTATTACTGGAGATGGCCTTTTACTAGTCTAGCTGGAGATGGCTTTTTACTAGTTTAGCTGGAGATGGCCTTTTACTAGTCTAGCTGGAGATGACCTTTTACTGCTCTAGCTTTTTCTGTGATCAGCACCCACACACCACCCATACAAGCACCCTGATGGTGGAGAAGAAGATGAGTTGAAGGATTATTAACCACATAATCTCTGCTTTTGTGGGCCTTCCAGCACATCTGATTATTTAGGCACTCAACATTGATGGTTATGCAAGCAATTGGCAGATCCAGTTACTGGCTACAGATTTACATACTAGAGATGGGTCTGTCGTAGCCCTCCACTAACCCACCAAGGACGATGTAGTGGTGACAGGAAGATAAAAAATTGTAGCATGAGTTGATCCCAGAGTCGTTAGATATAGGCCTATTTCAGTTCAAGATTTAGGGGCCCGATGGCACGCTTCAACTGTGACAGCAGCAGTGGGACAGAATCCTTAAAAATGACTTCCTCTTCATTATGCAGGGAGGGGGGATTGTTCTGAATAGGGATGCCCCACTGTGAATTGACAATCTGTAAGCCAGAAGAACAGAGACGATCCTTGTGGGACCTATTGCCTGGCTTGCAGGGCATCAATGCACAGTGAGGCATCTTGAATTGGATGCAGATGTAATAGCAAGTCCTGTTATTTGGGACAGGACTTCCCCTTAAAAGGAGCAATATCACAAAATTGTCTCAATTTAAAGAGCAATATAAACATGCTATATAGGAGGCGTTACTAAAACACCATAACCAAAAGATTTCCTACCAAGCTTGTGTTTTATTTTCTACTAGTTTCCTTGCTATCTAGCACATTTCTGTGGATTTTTATTACTGGACCATTTTTTCGTGATAGTACTCCTTTAAGTCTGACAGAAACTATCCTCTAGCTTTGGGATTCCACAGCAAAAATAAATGGCAATAAGCAGAGCACGTTACATTTCCGTGGCATCCCCGCTCTGCATGTACTGAAGACCTGATGATTTTCTAGTGGTGGTGTGCAGAGCGGTGGAAGTACGAATGCCGCTGCTATGCAGAGTGCTCTGCTTATTGATATACTAGCTGAGTTGCCCCTTACGGAAGGGTGTCTGTCAGACCTAGAATAGGTTAGACGTTAGGGTCGAGATTCAGTAAACTTGCCTTAAAATAACTCATGAAAATATGGACTGTTTGTTGCTTAAGTTCAAAATAAGTTGTCAGTTCAAATAGTGATTCAGTAAAGGGAGTAAGTTAGATCGTTATTTGCCCCTAAAATATTCACTAGTGTTATGTGACACTTTATTTATTTTGGTTTTTAAAGAGAATCATAGTCAATTTTAAATTGTTCAGTCATCTGTTCAATTCTGTACAATCTGTGGATCTTTATACCTCCCTGGATTGAAGGTTGTAGCTGTTAATAACCAGATTATGTGCCTTTTTAAGCATTGTAAACTGTTGTAATGCTTTCACCTCTTTGAATCACTCTTTATTTTATCTCATGCCTTTTTCTGAAATAAAGCAAGAAATAGCCCTTATTTTTGTGAGATATATTAAAGTGGAACAAAACCCTGGGCTGTCTTAAAGACTCCAGGGTTGGCCTCTGCCCTTCCCCTGGGCGTCCCAAATCGGGATGCCCCACTGTGTGAACCCCCCCCCCCTTGGGTTGCCACAAAACTCACTTTACCTTGGCTCCCACGTTGATGTAAACAATGCTGGAGGAATACCCAGCATCTCTGGGCTGAGGTGGGCTCCCGTGCCCAGCCTTTCAGATAGGCTAAAGAGAAACTGGGGATGTGACTGCTCACTCACGCTGAGTGGAGAGCTCCCTTAACAGCTGATATACTAAGGCAGAGATTGTGTGGCTAATAAGCCTGTTTTACAGGAGCATTGAGAAAGCAGAAAACCTGGCGACTCCCGTCATTCCATAGATCTGTCATTACAGTACGAAGGGAAATCTCACCTTAACAGTGTCTGCGAGAAGTACTTCAGGGTGTTGGCGATGTCCGTCCCGGTGGGCACTGGGTAGGTGTTATGGATGACCCGGTGGTGGTACTCGTGCAGGTAGCGGATCTTGGAGGCAACTGTACAAAAAAAGGGGGGGACAAAAGCCAAGCATGCTGTTTATTATTGGACACTGGCCCCTCTCCAGGTGAAACATCCAGGCAGGGTACATATTACAAGTGGTGGGCTTTCTAATGGCACATGTTACAATTGTCCTGGTTATAAGGACTGACAGAAGACATGCACTAGACACTGCACCACTAATGATCTGACAATGGGCCCACCAGGGAAACATCCCGGTACCCCACCAGCTCTTAGCCTGTTATATAAGTTTCATTTACAGTACAGTAACTTAAGCCTCAGTCTGAACCCGCCAAGGATTCTAACTAGTGTCGGGCAAAATTGTGATGTCGGGTGTGGCGGGGTCTGTAAAAGTTACCTGAGCCAATCTGGCAGTGCTGGCACTAGGAGTGTCCTCACTCATGGGAGCGGTGGCCATCTTTCTGTGGCCCGAATCATAGACCATTTGAAAGGTACGTCGCCACTGACCAGGAACTGGTAAGCTGTATAGCCTCTTCATACTGCTGTACCCTTTAAGCGAAGCTGGTTGACCCATCAACCAGCTTTTCCGTGTTGGGGCCAAACATTGAACTCGAACCCGAACTTCTGGCTGAAGTTCGTGTTTGGGTTTGGGAACCCCAACACTAGTTCTAACACTCCATGTGCTAGGAACAAGGGGTTACTGGTTTGAATAATATATAAATATACTGTGTGTACCTTACTTTTAAAGCACAACTCCTTCTAAAATGTTAAAGAGTGGGAACAGGTTATGTTCTTTATTTTGACTGCCACACCTTTATGGAGATATAACCTCATTTCCTGACTATGAGGACTAACCTAGGATCCTCAGACGAGATAAAGACCAGGAGGATGTCATTTTATATATCATCATACCATACCAATACATGCTGCTTTTATGGCCTTGCATTGTTCTTAATTTAATAGCAAACCAACAGTTGAAAATAACTTAAACCAGACCAAAATGATCATGCATTTGCAGGCCACCTTCAATCAGGAAGTGCTGCTGGGCTTCCTGTTACTGTGCATTGTCAGTTATGTCAGTTGAATCCAGGCAGCAGCATGGCTGAGATGCAGGGAGAGGAAGCTCCAAAATGGCTGCTACCTTTCTTTTCCAATTGTGCCAGGCTGTTGGTCCGGTTTAAATAGTTGTAAGCTCTTTCTTCTCCCTTATACGCTAATAGATTCTAAGCTCTTCCTCCTTCTATTTCCTATGTTGTACGTTAATAAATTGTAAGCTCTTCCTTCTTCTGTATCCTTCTGAATCATTGTAATACCCTAATAGATTGTAACTTTTTTTATTAAGTAAAATCAAGCAATCATATACAATATATACAATATATACAAAGTTACAATAATAAATAAATAAAATAAAATAAATAATAACTAAACAAAAAGAAACAGGCCTAACAATTCGGCATATAATATCCATTATTCTGTATACAATCCTATCTACAACCTAACACTACACTATACACAATTCAGCAGGAAGACTAAGAGACCCCGTCACCTGTGCATGCAGCCGTTCTTCAAAAATCTGTCGTTGTTATAAAAAATCTATGGGTGATAAGAGATAGGAAAGCTCACCCAGAGGGAAGTCATGGGGATCAAGGAGGCCTGATGTTCCTCCACGCCTTCATCCAGGCCCCCCGTTCCCACCTGTCCCTCTCCAGCACCCGGATCTTGCCCACCTCATGCAGGATGTCATGCACCACCACCGGGACAGGGAGGACTTTCTTCCTAATGCAGAGCTGGCACCGTGCATTCCATGTGAAATAGCGAATCACTAGACTAACTATATATAAAGTGTCCAAACAAAAATCCCCTCTGTTCTTGAATGCCCCGTACACCCACTCAGCATAGGAAAGCTGGGAGAAGAAGGGGGCACCGAGGGCCAACCCCACCTGTTTACACACATCTACATTAAAGGGACACCGGAGCAGGAAGTGGTCCATAGTCTCCACCTTATCCTGACACTCCTCACGGAGACAAATTATCTCTGGCAGGCTGCGACTCTTCCAGATCCCCCTAAGGTAGAGTTTTCCTTGGAAGGAGAGCCAGGCTATATCCCGGTATTTCAAAGGAATTCTTGAGGAGTTAATAAGCCTCAAACCCTCCCTCATGATGGAGCCTGGGCAATCCCTGAGGGACAATGGCTCATGAAAAGCCAGACCCAGAACCCGACTCACCAGAAGCTTCCTCGGAGTAGATCTCATGTCCTCTGCCGTCAATTGCCATTGCCGAAGTATTTTCAAGCACGGGGCAACATAGGCTGGGAGCTGAGCCTGAGGAACTCGAGGGCTTTTCACCCGGCCACCATTCTCCCAGTCTCGCAGGAAGGGCTTAAACCAGGACTGGAATATACCCACCCAGCCAGGCGGGCTCTCTGCCAACATGCTTCCAAAATTATGTTTCAGAAACAAGAGAGAGAAAAACACTACTGGGTTGACCATCCCTAGGCCACCCTCCCGCCTGGATAGGTGACATTTCTTTTCACCAGGTTCATGCGGTTTCCCCATAACATCTGGAAAAACACGCTGTAGACCCTGGTGTAGAGAGATACTGGCAAAACACAGACGAAGCTGACGTATAAAAAGATGGGGATCAGGTAGGTCTTGATAAGGTCAACCCTTTCCCTGAGAGACATTTTCCAGCTCTTCCAGACTGCAACCTTGGCATTGGCAATTTCCAGCCTGTGCTTTTAGTTTTTTTGGCCATAATCACCAGGACCGAAATTAATGCCAAGGATCTTAATTTCCTGCTGGGGCATTGGGAAGGCGTCCGGAAGTTCGAAGCCCTCACCCTCCTCACCCATCCAGAAAACTTCACTCTTCTCATGATTGACCTTGGAGCCAGACACTTCTGTATACTGTGCTATCAGAGAGGCCACCTCCTCCGCCTCATTTGTCCCAGAGACAATCACAGATACATCATCAGCATAGGCAATGACCTTCAGAGGAGGCTCACCAGGCACACCCAGAGGAACCCCACATAACATGCTGCTCTCGACCCTCCTTATAAAGGGATCGATTGCAAACACATACAGTAGGGGACTCAGAGGGCATCCCTGTCGCACACCAGAGCCAACTTTGAAAGGCCTTCCAACCCAACCATTAACAAGAGGGAAGCTCTCAGCCCCTTCATACAGGGTTTGTAGCCAATTAATGAACCGCCCTGGCAGGCCGTACTTACCAAGAAGCAGCCATAGGTACTCATGATTGACCCTATCAAAAGCCTTTGCCTGATCTAACGCCAACAAGTACTTTCCCCAGCCTGCAGCCCTGCATCGCTCCAAGGCCTCCCGGACAGCTAAAACCGCTGAGAAGGTGCTTCTACCTTGGATGGAGCAGTGCTGATGACGGGAAAGCAGTTGCTCCGCTACTGACGACAAGCGCCAGAACAAAATCTTTGCCAGTATCTTTCTATCGACATTGAGAAGGATGATGGGGCGCCAGTTCTCAATCATCGAAGAGTCCTTTCCTTTTGACAGAAGGATCACAGCCGAGCGCCTCATGGAGGGAGGGAGGGAACCCTCTGCCAGACAGCAATTAAAGACCTCCACCAAATGTGGTGCCAGGATGGTCTTAAAACATTTATAAAATTCAGCTGTCAGACCATCTGACCCGGGCGACTTTTTGATGGCAAGGTGATCAAACGCACTTACCACCTCATCGTCAGTGACCGGCTCTGTCAAGCTAGTGATAGAACGGTCACCATTTTCCAATTCTGGAGTAGAATCCAGGAAACTTTCCATCTTTGCCCGGTCAAGAACCTTTCTGCCCAGGAGGTCAGCATAAAAGGACCTAATAATCTCCAGGATCCCAGATTTAGATCTTACCAGGGAACCTGTGCTATCCTTCAGACCAAGGACAGTCTTGAGAGCTGCAGCCTGTCTGCAATTCTGATAGGGATCGGGTGAGTGGTATTTCCCATAATCCCTTTCCAGAACCAGAGAAGCATGCCGGTCATACTGACACTTCCTGAGGAGAAGCTTGACTTCAGAGATTGCCCCTTGATCTCCACCATTCGAGACAAGGATGTCAAGTTTCCTCCACAAGCGCTGGTAGGCAATGTATTTATCAAGCTGTTTTCTTTTTCCTAGGCCCCTGAAAAGCCCAGCAATTCGCATTTTGGTCAGCTCCCACCACTCAGACCTGCTGCTGCAAAAATCCTTAATGGAAACCTGTGCCTGAAAAAAATCCTCAAAAGATTGTCTTACCCCCTCCTCCTCAAGGAGAGCCGAATTCATCCTCCAGATGCCCCTTCCTCTAGGGGGTGTGTCAGAGGCATTCAAGACCATCGATAGTAAAAGGTGATCGGAGAACTCGACCGCCTGCAGCTGCGGAGGCTGAGAAGCCGAGCCCTCCTTCAAAAAAAACCTGTCTATTCTACTCTGACTGCTACCTCGCTGAAAAGTGAAGCCTGTGAGGTCTGGGGAGTGCGTAATGTGCACATCTTCCAGACCTGCCTCTCTAACCATGCTATTCAAAAAGAGACTATCGCAGCCCAGCTTGCCTTTGAAGCCTCTCCTGTCCATGGGCCTAGTCACGGTGTTAAAATCACCTCCAAAGACTACTGGCCGGGCTGTAAAAAGGAACGGCTTGATCTTTGTAAGGAGGCATTTCCTGTCCCACTTAGTTTGGGGTCCATAGATATTTATTAGGTGCAGGTCCTGCCCCCTTACAATGACGTCCAATACCATGCACCTCCCGATCTCCACCTCAATGACTCGCCGACAAGTTACCATGTCGGTTTTAAAAAGCACCGCCACTCCGCTGTAAGGCTCGGCCGCAAGAGACCAAAAAGAGGGTCCGTGCCTCCACTCCCGTGTCACAGCGTGAATGTCAGCCAGACTGGCCAATCTGGTCTCCTGCAAAAACAAAATGTCAGCATCAAACTGGCTGAGAAAAAAATAAGGCCATAAAACGAGCGCTTACTGATTTAATGCTGGCAACATTAATGGTTGCCACCTTTATCGGAGGGGGAACTGCCATCAGAGTCATTCGGGAGAATGTCTCTTAGCCTTCCCTCCGGCCTCACTATCGGATCCCTCACGCTTACTGGAGGAGACTGGTGTTTCCTCCTCCATATCTGAGGCCTCAGAATCAAAAGAAGAAATCTCTATTGAGTCCTCAGAAAGTACCTCAAACCGGTTGAAGAGCTGCACCCCATGACTCTTCCCCAGTTCTGGCACTCCATTGTCCTTTTTTCTTTTCTTCTTGGTAGCAAACCTGAGAGCAAGGTAATCCTGATCCTTGGGGGAGAGTCCAGACCACGCTGTCTTGGGATCTGAACTCCCACCCTGCTCAGAAGGGGGTGCAGGATCAGGATCACCTAGCCCCAGCCTGCAAGGTTTTACAGCAGGGGCCACAATTACTGGGACCCCCTTGGTACATGCAGTGCCAGCCCCCCGGGCCGCCTCAGCTATTAAATTACTAGATCTTACATTGGTGGTTGCTGACTTGGGGGCAGACTGGGGATTCACTTTAGGGGCCCCTGCAGATGGTACAGGAGCGGGCGCAGGGGCCTCAGGAACCCCCAGCTGAGTGGGGGGAGGGACTGTAGACAGGACAGCACGGGAATGTTCCTCCCTATCCAGCTGCAGCATTTCCTGCACCACTTCCCTGTCCAGGTTGTGCCAGGCCTCAGGACACTGACTATAAGGGTGGCCGAGCTGGTTACATAGATTACAGCGGATGGTATTGCAGTCCTTAGCCAAGTGTCCCAAGCCCTGGCACAACGAGCACCTAAGAAGCGAGCAGGAGGAGCTGAAGTGACCCTTGGCCCCACATTTATGGCAAACCTTCGGCTGACCAGGATAAAAGATGGTCAGCCGGTCACGGCCAATATAGGCAGAAGATGGCAAGTGGGTGACCTGGTTGCCATTCCTGCGGAGCCTCAGGGTCACTGACCAGCCCCCAGTCCAGATATCCCGATCGTCTAGGATCTTCTTCAGGGGAATGAGAACATCACCATAACGCTTCAGCCAGACAGTCAAATCAGAAGGGGGAATGGACTCATTTCTAACCAGTATGGTAACATTTTTCACGAGCTGCTGTCTGGAGACCTGGATGGGAGTTAACCCCTTCCAGGCAGGGTCTTGCTTCAGCAGCTCGTACTGCTCCCAAAATAAATCCATCCCTTCTGGTCTGACGAAACTCAAGTCATGTTCTGCACTCCCCACTGGACTGATCAGGGCAAAAATGTCTGCGGCTGCGAATCCCATGCCAAGGATGAGATCCACCACCGCCCGCCGGGTGATAACTGGCCCCTCCCCCTCCCACCTAAGCTGGACCAGGTTGAATTGAATCCGCTGGCAGGGGCGTTGGCCTCACTGGGCACAGATGCCCTTTCACCAGCAGCTTCTCCACCACGCCTGGCAACCTGGGCATAGGACACAGGGGACTGCACTGCAGCACCAACAGCATTATTGGCCCTACTCCCTGTGCCACCTCGCTGGATGAAATACAGGGCAGGGCGGACAGCAGGGGCCCCAGCATTAGGTGGCACAGTCTTCTTATAGTCCACCAGAGGTGCAGGTGAGGGGACAGTCACAACATCAGCAGCAGTCACAGCATCAGTCACAGCAGAAAGTCCAACAATAGAATTTACCCCTGTGGACTCAACCCCAGACACAGCAGCAGTAACAGGAGCAACAACATCAGTAACAGCACCCAAACCAGCTGAAGCAGAAACAATAGAAGCCCTGCCAGCAAGACCCAAACCTGCGGGTGAGTCACCCATGGCCCCAGGCCCACCAAGTTCGGCGCACCCAGGAACCCGGATGGGTGCCAGGATGGTACTTACGGCTGGCGCCACCTCACCCTTTTCAGAGCAAGGAGCGCCACAGTCTTCCATACCCCCTGACACAGCGCCTATGGCGCACTCCGCAGGCTGGCTGGACAGATGGACGTTGTCCTTAGCTGGCATGGGCTCCTCGGGCTGGCGGCTGTTCTCTGGAAGATCTGCTCCAGTAGGGGCTTCCTGGATGCCCAGCGATGTCACGCACTCCTGATGTGTTGCCTCAGCAAGAAAGTCTTCCAATGCTGGTTCCGGGGCTCCCGGCTCTGCTACTGCTGCAACTTTGGGTGGAGGTACAGCTGGAGAATCCTCCACCATCGGGGTCTCATCTACATGGTCGGCCTCTTCCTCCTTCACAGTGGGGCCTGAGCGCTGCATGGACTTAAATCGCTCCTCGTTTTTATATTTTTCTTTAAAGGCCCCACTGCTTGCTTTAAGGGACGAAACAAGCTTTTCCTGCTGCCGACATGCTGATTCAAGCTCAGCTAAGTCTGCTTTACTTGCCCGCCGATCCAGTCCCCGCGCCTTGCTGGTGTCCATTTTCTTTTTCTTTAATGAGATTTTCATCTTACACAGCTTCTCCTCCTCCTTCGCCACACTGCACAAGTTGCTGCATACACGGCTGCGAAAGGCTGACAAACTCTCACCGGGCTGGGGCACCGTGGTGTTACTAGCGCCGCTGGTGAAAGCAGTCCCGGGATCCGGAGGTTTAATATTCCTTCGGGGGTACCGGCGCGACTCACCCCCGGAATCATCCATGCTGCCTGGGGAGGCACTCCCAGGAAAGCCCCAGGCTTCACAGGCTTCCGGTAATTAGGAGCAGTTGTGTGCTCTGGCTCTCACAGTGTGTGACCACACCCACCTAATTACCCTAATAGATTGTAAGCTCCTCCTCCATCTGTTTCCTCCCCAAATACCCCAATATACATGAAGCTCTTTATCCATCTGTATCCTCCCTTATACCCTAATAAATTGCAGCCTTTTTTCCTTCTGTATCCTCCCTTATACCATAATAGATTGCAAGCGCTTCACCTTCTGTATGCCCGTTATACCCTAATAGATTGTAAGTTTATCTGCTTCATGGATCCTCCCTTATACCCCTGAATTTAGAATTAATGGATGGAAGGGACCTATCCCAGTGTTACTGGCCATTCTTAGAATTTATTTTCATTTTGTTCTTTTTGCTAATCCAGAAATATTGGTAAAATGGGAGAGGGCGGCTTACAGAGAAGCTAAAGGATTAGAGATGCATTACATTATTAAGCAGTGAATAAATATGGTATGAATAAATCCTCTGCAATATGCCCATGCAATACCCTACTAGAACCAGTTCAAGCATTTTCATTCTGTGTCCCCACTAGCAGCAGTGAGATGCCCCTTACGTTTTATTACGTTTATTATCAGCACCATGGACAATTCAGGCGATCTGTTGGAACTGTTTCAGTTAGGTGTCTGATTACACAACCAATTTAATTACGAGGTAAATTAACATAAACCCAGGAGGTTGAATCTTGTTCCAGACTTGACAGGTTTAGGGTGAGGCTGGCAGGTATCCACAGAATGCACCTTCAGAGAGGAGGAACAACCACCGCCCTAGAGTATATAAGACTCTAGGGCCATTGTGCTCCCTCCTTATTGGGCATCCCATATTGACATGCCTCCCTGTGTGAATCCCAGGGGATCTGATAGTACACTCACTTCGCCGGCGATTCCACAGCACATTTCCAGGTCGCAGCCGCATTACTGCCTTTAGATGGGATGCATATTCTGAAATGACTGGCACGGGTCAACGGCTTAATGGTGATAACCCCGATTGTATCCGCTCCTGCTAACCCCCCCCCCCCTACTGACCTAATCATAAAAAAAACGTTGTTGTTTAAGTAATAAACATCCTCCCCAGAGTGTTCTGAAAGCAAGTAAACAAACCGCATCAGAAAACAGATCCCAAAACCAGAGAGCCAGGTCCCTCTCCTGCTCAGTTTCCCCCTCCCCTTGGAATATCTCCTTCTCCTCCCTTCAGAATGTCACCAAAGGAGAGGGAATATCATGCAGACCAATCTTAAGGTACTAAAGATGAACCAAACTATGTGTGTAACCCCCAAGTCTGCTCTGCCCATGGGAAGCTGACGCTTTCTCAGATTGAATAAGGTCAACAAGAGAATAGCAAGGGATACACTCCTTTTTTACTTTCTAAAGAGACTGCTTGCACCATGGAGTATAGGATTTACCAGTTGATTTGATCGGACTTTGAACAGACTTGCAGCCCAAACTCTAAGTATTGGTTTTCCAATTTTTCTACTTTTAAGTTGGGCTACTCTTTATTTACTTGTACCATGTTTTTATAGTTAATCCCCTGCACTGCTTTTCTTGCCGATTTGTGTAAATTTTCTGTTTCTGTAAAATACAGTGTCACTAATGCTCTATATTAAAGATCTAAAAAGCCTTTGCCAGTTCCAAATAGCCTAGCTACCTTAAGTAATTGGGAGGAAAGGCTCCATCCTTCCTGCCTGGAAGATAGATCTGTTCAATCTGATCATATTGTATGTTGATTCAATAGCGGGGACATGCTGCTTCCTTTGTGTCTGGTGGCAGCCTTTATAGATACAAACGTATTGCTAATCGGACAGCGCCTGATGTTGCGTTACCTCGTGTGCGATGGGATTGATCAGTTTGATCAGACAAATGACCAAAATGTCTCATCAACCCGTCCAATCATCATCCTGGCTGTACTGGGTGTTATCTTTACCCGGACAATTCCTTTCAAGGGGCTCTATTGGAAAAAAAATTGTCCAATAGGGATCCTCATAAATGTGCTAGATGGCAAAATAAGGGTCATTCATACACCCTACATCAAAGAAATTCTAGCCAATATTTTTTTTTTCTTACTGAAACGAAGACCAATCAGTGACAGCAAGTTTTCAATGTACTATCCTACTTTTTCAGGGAATTACTGCTCAACACTAATGGACTCTCCCCCTGAACGAATAGGCCACTATTAACTGTTCTGCTAATATGTGTCAATGCTTTTAACAAGAGGTTAGGCTGACTCACAACAGGCAGTTTGAGGTAAGTGGAATGGTACTGTACACTCCAAAACCCTGTTTCTTCTTTCTTCCTGTGAAGGAGAAGTTTGGATGGATTTCTTTTCACAAAGGGAGTATAAGTTTGTTATCAAGCATGTTTATACATTATTCCATTTTAAGTCACTTGGTCATTTATTAGGAACTTACCCTATCTTGCCAAAATACCTTTTAAGGCACTTACCCTGAACATACAGCTGGCCTACCTACCCCATACTGTCAGTAAAATGGCCATTCACCAATAGGAGAGGTCTCTGGCTATAAGGTTGTAGTGTTAGTAGTTGATGTCAGGAGGAATCAGACCCAGGAGAGGATTTTTGCATGAGCTCCATGGGTGGTGCTATAGGGGAGCCGATATGGCAGAGCTGGAGTCTACCCACCCTCTTATTATACAAACATGTTTCCATTTTTGGATTAAATTTATTAGGTAGTAGACATTTGGGTGCGGGATGTCCATTAAACAAATTGATGAACTATTTATTTTTGTTAGGGTGTGTCTTATGTATTAAAAGGGGTCTAAAGCCAAAACAGCCCACAAGATCTGGTATGGGATGCCTGTCTGCTGTTAGATACCCCGCAATCATGCATAATACTTGCCCTTCTGTGGCTGCAGCATTAAATTCAGATCACCCCCAGCAGGGCTAGCACCAAGGTTATGTGGGCCAACCGAATCTCAGTTGACCCCTTTGTGTTGTGTTGCGACACACATGGCAGTAAAGCTGCAGGTGTGGTGGCTGTTGCCCCTTGTTGCAGTTCCCCCTTGAGGGAAAGTCCTCTTTCCTAAACTTACACCAAAGACCTCCGAGCAGATAGTGCCAGGTGAAAGAAAGAAAGAAAAAGAAAAGAAGGAATAACAAAGAAAGAAAATAATAGGTTGACAAAGAAAGAAAGTAAAAAATAAGAAATGACAGAGACTAAAATGAATGACATAAAGAAGAAATGAAAGAAAGAAAAAAGGATAGAAGGGTTGACAGAAAGAAAAGAAGGAATGACAAAGGAAGAAATAAGAAAATGAAGAAATGACAGAAAGAGACTAGAAGGAATGACATAAAGAAGAAATGAAAGAAAGAAAGAATAGAAGGGTTGACAGAAAGAAAAGAAGGAATGACAAAGAAAGAAATATGAAAAAGAAGAAATGACAGAAAGGGACTAGAAGGAATGACATAAAGAAGAAATGACACAGAAAGAAAGAAAAAGGAATATGAAAGACAGGAAAAAAGAAGGTATGACAGACCGAAAAGAAGGAATGACAAAGAAAAACATTGAAGAAGAAAATACGCAGAAAAAAAAGGAATGGCAAAAGAAAATAAAGAAAAGAATGAATGAATGAGAAAGAAAGAAAGAAAGAAAAACATAAATGCAAAAGAAAGAAAGGAATGAATGACAAAGAAAGACATTAAAGAAGGGAATACAAAGGATCAACATGAAATGAATGCCTAAGAAAGAAAAGGGGAATGTGAAATAAAGAAAGAAAGAGGTATGACAGAAGTCAGAAAGTGAGAACCATTGGAAAGAGGTGTGTCACATGACCACCATTTGAGGTGGGCCCTTCCGAGGTGCAGGGGCTCAGTGCTGATGCCAGCCCTGACTCCCATCCAACAAACCCTGTGGTCATCCAAGACAGATGCATAGTACACACATGAGAGCAGACAGGGTGAGTAATATTGGGCATTTTGATTTGTTTTATGGCAGATGGGGATCCCAGATCTGTATTTGGGGGAAGCAAGTGGACAGGTAGGCTGGAGATATGCTTTAAGTGGTATTCATTTAGGGATGGGTGCATTATATGTATAAGGGGATTCATTCTGAGTAAGCAAGAATTGTATACACCTGAAGAGTATTTATTTGGATAAATGCGTTTCTTGCTAAATGAATCACCCCCCCCCCCCCCCCCCATTACCCCAAACACGTTTTGCCATATTTAGTAAAATACTTACCAAGCCAGTGCAAGGATTTCCTTTAATGAAAAAATCATAGTTTAAGGGTGTATTTACTGCATATTTATATTTATAAGGTGACTTGGCTCCTTATGGATTAGGGGGTATATATTTGACTGATCTGTTATAGGTAAAGGGGATATATATTTGGCCTTGGAAGTTTATGGTGGGTTCAGATTTATTTATTTGTCCAGCAGGGTATTTATTTGGCAGGAGGATTTGTGTTGCTGGAGAGGCCGGAAGAATATTAACAGAATATTTAAAGCAGACCAACAGCCAAAAATGATTTAAACCAGACCAACACAACAAACCGTGCTCATATGCACCCCCCCCCCCCCCCCCATGGCAATTCACTTTGCTGCACATATAAATGATTTTACCTTTTTCTAACTCCTGCTGGGGTAAATGTTAAAAACAAAATGGCAGCTCATGCATGTGCAGTCCACTTGCAAACAGGAAGTGCTGCTGGGCTTCCTGCTACTGTGCATTGTCAGCTCCAAAATGGCCGCTACCTTTCTTTTCCAACTGTGTCAGGCTGTTGGTCAGGTTTAATTGGCAGGAGTGCTCCATGATAGATAAGGGGACTTAAGTCGAGGACTGGCTTTAGCAAAGGGGTATTTGTGGTTGGAGTGGTCTGTTTTTTTAGAGGGGTATTTGTGTGGCTGGAGGGATCCATCTTTGGTTAGAGCGGTATTTATATGGTTTGAGGGTGTGTCTTTGGAGAAGTGGGTATTTGTCACTGGATGCATCTATAAAGGGCTGAGGGTTATTTAAATGGCTGAAGAGGGGTTCTTCAGTAAAGGGGTAATTATTTGGTTGGGGGAGACTTATTTGCTGGGGGGGGGTGCTTTGAAGGATCAGAGGGCTATTTGATTGGCAGGAGGGGTCTATGATGGGTTGAGGTATAGTTATGTGGCTGGAAGGGTCTATTTCGTTGGTTGTGGGTGTATTTATGGCTGGAGGCATCTTTAAAGAGCTAAGGGGTAGTTATGTGGCTTCAGATGGGGATCTGTCTTTGTAGAAGGGGGCATTAATTTGGATGGAGAGGTCTGTCTTTTAAGGAGGTGGTATTTATTTTGTTGGAGGGGTCTTTTTTTAGGAGGGGTATGTATTTGGCTGGAGGGGGTCTGTCTTTATATGAGGGGTTATTTATTTGGCTGGAGGCATCTGTCTTTGTCAAAAAAGGTATTTATTTGGCTGGAGGGGGTCTGTTTTTGTAGGAGGGGGTATTTATTTTGGCTGAAGGGGTCTATCTTTGTAGGAGGGGGTATTTATTTGGTTGGATGGACTCTCTTTTTAGGAGGGGGTCTTTATTTGGCTGCAGGGGTCTGTCTTTTTAGGAGTGGGTATTTATTTGGCTGGAGGCAATTGTCTTTGTAGAAAGGAGTATTTATTTGGCTGGAGGGTGGCTGTCTTTGTAGGTGGGGGTATTTATTTGGCTGTAAGGGGATGTGTTTTTAGTAGGCGGGTATTTATTTGGCTGAAGGGGTCTTTCTTTGTAGGAGGGGGTATTTATTTGGCTGGAGGGGTGTGTCTTTTTAGGAGGAGGTATTTATTTGGCTGAAGGCATCTGTCTTTGTAGAAAGGGGTATTTATTTGGCTAAGGGGGTCTGTCTTTGTATGTAAGGGTATCTATTTGGCTGTAGTGGTATGTCTTTTTAGTAGAGGGTATTTATTTCGCTGATGGGGTCTATCTTTGTAGGAGGGGATATTTATTTGTCTGAAGCCCCATTATGATTGCCCCAGGCGGGGCAATTAAGCACCATGGACAACCCCCTCCCCATTGGTCGGTCAGGCAGGTTCAGCACCATGGACAGCCCCATCCCCATTGGTCGGTCAGGCAGATTCAGCACCATGGTCAGCCCCTTTCCCCCCTTGCAAACCCGGGTAAATCGGTCGCTGATCACAGCGGTTAGTACTCACTGTACCCCCACAGCGGTCAGTACTCACTGTACCCCCATCCTCAGTCGCTAGGCCAGTAGGTCGGGGAGGGGGGAATATTCCCCACGGATGGCACTCACACTGCTCGGCCTTGGTGGACATGGCGTCCAGCTGGAGGCGGCGGGCGCAGGACTCCGTGATGCTGGCGGGGCCCGCCTCCCGGGCGAGCTAAGAGTGGCCCGGACACCCAGATCGGAGCTTCTGCCGGATGCTAGCGAAGGACATCGGGGGAGGCCAGAGAGCGCCGCGATGGCCGTCAGCTGGGAAGGATGCTGGAGCGGGGCGGAGCTTCATCGGGCTCGCTCCAGCCAATCAGGATCCTGCAGCAGCAACAGGGGACTGCTGCAGCCAATCAGGGCCATCGTTGGTGCTCTTTCTGCCATAAACATGGGCCAGGGCCTTATTATATAAAATAAATGACAAATATATACACAGAAATCCACGAGCTGCTATCGCCATTTATTACTAACACACAGCAAGTGCACACACAGAGCCTGGCTATAGAGAGCTTAGGAAAAGGAGTGTGGTTGCCCATAGCAACCGGCCTCGCTTCCCGCCCATACAAAAAGATACAGAACCATCCAGAGATAAACCAATAGCAATCCAGAGATATACCTATTGAATCCTTCAGAGATCGTATCAGCCAAATAAATACTCAATTCTTTACAGATCCTCAGCTTAAATAAATGCCCATCAATGCATGACCCACCTAGCTCAATCAATGGTACCTTAAACACAGTGTAAAAATTACCCCCTCAATACACAAAGCGCACCATTAGGTAAATAAATATACCCTCGACATCAGCCTCTTCGGGTAAGTAAATATCACCTCAATATATGAAGTGCCCTGTCAGATAAATAAATGTTCCCTCAACACATAAGGAGCCCCTTCATGTAACTGAAAACCCCCTGAATACCCAGTGCACCCCATTCATGTAATTAAATGCCCCCCTCAATATTTGTGGTACCTTGTCACTACATAACTGCCCCCTCAAAACATGAGGCTCCACCTTCAGGAATATAAATGCTACCTCAATACACTAAAATGCCTCTTCAATACATGAGGTGCCCATTCAGGTAGATAAATTACCTCTCAATACATGAGGTGCCCCTTCAGGTAGATAAATTACCTGTCAATACATGAGATGCTTCTTCAGGTAGATAAATTTAATTACCTCTCAGGTAGATAAATAATTTAATTCCCACCTCAGGTAGATAAGTTACCTCTCAATATATGAGGTGCCCCTTCAGGTAGATAAATTACCTCTCAATACATGAGGTGCCCCTTCGGATAGATAAATTACCTCTCAATACATGAGGTGCCCCTTGAGGTAGATAAATTACCTCTCAATACGTGAGGTGCCCCTTCAGGTAGATAAATTACCTCTCAATACATGAGGTGCCCCTTCAGGTAGATAAATTACCTCTCAATACATGAGGTGCCCCTTCAGGTAGATAAATTACCTCTCAATACATGAGGTGCCCCTTCAGGTAGATAAATTGCCTCTCAATACATGAGGTGCCCCTTCAAGTAGATAAATTACCTTACATGAGGTGCCCCTTCAGGTAGATAAATTACCTCTCAATACATGAGGTGCCCCTTCAGGTAGATAAATTACCTCTCAATACGTGAGGTGCCCCTTCAGGTAGATAAATTACCTCTCAATACATGAGGTGCCCCTTCAGGTAGATAAATTACCTCTCAATACATGAGGTGCCCCTTCAGGTAGATAAATTGCCTCTCAATACATAAGGTGCCCCAGAGACATCAGCCCAACCCATTCCTGCAGGGTGATTTTTCTCTAGTCCTGCACTTATCTCTGGCCACTTACCTGAGCACACCTGGCTTCAGACAATTATCTGAGGTGAATGAGATCTAATGATCTAAGTCCAGGTATGTTCAGGAAATGGTCAGTGCTAAGTGCACCCTGAAGAAATAGGTTTGGCTGAAATACCTAGGTGCCCCTTTAGAGTGGACCAATCACCAGAATTTTGACTATCCTTGTGACTGGTCCCTGCCCCGGGGGCATCCCAATGTAGCTTTCCCCCTATGTGAAAGACCCCAGATCATCCACTTTCACTCACATTTCCACTGTTCACACGACGCATGCGGCGTGTCCGGAGAAGCTGATTGGATGAGAGGCCGCACATATGCCATTGGACCAAGGAGATGTGAGTTTACTAGTCGAGGCGCAGGGTTTCACACAGCGGAGCATCCCAAACTGGGGTGCCCCAGGAGGACAGACCAAAACCCAGGATAGTGAAAATCAGGGGGTTTGGTCCACTTTAAAGGGTAAGAGTACCTATGTATGTTGGGTATTGTTCTGTTCAGGGGACCTTGCTGTTTCAGATTTAGCTTGTTTTTTCTTGTTTGCATATTGATATTTTAGGAAATGGGGTTTTGATTCTGCTTTTTTATAAATCTTTTATTAATCTTTTCGGGAAACCCTGTGCAACCAGTGAATGCCTCAGGGGTTTGAGTCCAGAAAACTGTGCCAAGGACAACAAGCCTGGTATGCCTAGAAAGCTTGAGGTGTTTACTTTGAGAGAATGTATACTTACTGACCATGCTGCTTCTGTCAGGCATAACAGAACTGACACTTTTACATTTTCAAAAAGTGTTGAGACAGTCATGCCTGACAGGTGGATTGTCCACGGTAAGTGTCCGATTACAAAGGTTTCAAGCACAGTATTGTATCGTCACACACATCATAAGTATATTGGGTAAATGAGGGGTCTTTAGGTCACTTTAGCACCCCTATATTAAGCCTAGCATAGGTCTCTCCACATGATGGCTTGCGACTCTCTTTTGAAACTCACCAAGTGTCACCCCCCCATACAGCCAAATACATCTAACCTAGTGCTGATGAGAGCCCTTGGCATTGTACAATAAGTGGCTTCTGAGTGCCTTGAATGGCTCAGAGGTGTAAAGAGATGATTTGCATAGCTCTGCCCACTGCAAGGAGTGGTGGATAATTCTATTCAATTATTCTTGTGCGAATACTTGTTGTTCTTTCGTACTAGGAAAGAACCTCTTTTCCTATTTTATTATTGAACATTAATTAACTTTTGTGGTTTCTTTTTTAAATAGATGGCTGCTCTGGCTCTACTTTCTTCTTTTTTTACTACTTAGAGATGCTACTACCCCCACTGTCCTCTTCATCCTCCCGTTACCATAGAAACTTAAGAGGTAATTCACAAAACAAGTTTTTGCCACCCCTAGGGGGGTAATTCATTGAACTGTTCAAACATACAAAGCATGATGAGCTCTCCCACACGGGGTGAAGAACTCACAACAGGTTAGTGCAGCTGTTTTCTGTCTTCATATAGTTAACAGAGAAGGTCATGTCCACATGGACAATAAACTAGCTTAACCTACCCCCTTATGCCATTAGTAATCCCTTGTGCTATAGAGATACCTGTGGGTCTTGAGACAGGTAGTGTTCTGCCATTTGGACATGTCAATATTTTTTAGCATCTCATTACATTCTATTGTGTTTAATAGTTTAATGAATTTTCTGCACTTGGCACCACCTGCTTTCCATTTCTTATAACTGTTGGTTCAGTATGTGTTCTGAAGACATTTCTGGGGAAACAATATGTCACACACACTTCTGATTAATAAGTTCTAAGGTGAGTAACAGAGGAAACATGGTAAGAGAGACAAAGAGATGGGGCGAGAAAAAAAAAAACGTAATGTAAAAAGACTGAAAGCAGACAAATAAGAGAAAATGTGGAAAGACAAGAGAGGATGAGGGAATGTGGAAAGGACAAAAGATTTTAAATAAGACAGGATGACAAAGAAAGTAAAAGCGAGAAGGGGACTGAGGGAATGTGACAAGCGAAAGACAAAGAGAGAATGTGCACATAAGAGCAAGATGGGGGGAAAGTGAGGAAAATGAGGGAGAATGAATGAGGGAATGGATTGGATTAATGTATAAAAATAAATGAGTGCAGTAGAAAGAGAGAGAGGGTTGAATAGGGCTAAAAAAAAGGTGGAATCCAGCGAAAGAGTGTGAGTGAATGAAAGAATAAGAAGAACAGAGGAAAATAAAGAAACAAAGATGGAGGAAAGTTAAAAAAATAGGGAGTGAAGAACCTGAAAAGAGAAGCAGACGTGAGAAAGATACATTACAAAGATGGAATAAATGTAGAAACAACCTGAAAAGGGGGGGGGGGTATAGAAAGGGGGATGGAGGGATCATGAAACAAAAAAGTGAAAAGGAGAAAAAGAAATTTGAGAAGAAGGAATATGTTAAAAGAAGATTATAAAGAAATGTATAAAAAAGAGAGAGAAGGGGGCGCTATTTTGGAAAAGAGGACTGCTGGTACAGCTAAGAGCTTCAGGTACCCCCTTGGGGTGGTGCTCTGTACGACTTATCAGCACATATCCAGGGCCGGATTATTTGTGGTGGAGGCCCCTGGGCACAAAATCTGGTGGAGGTTTGCCAGCCAAGTAACTGATTGGTGGTTGTCTGGCACCCGCCTACTTACTGGAACGTCAGATCGAGTCCCTTGTGCCACCCTTGTGCGGGTGCGTGCTGATTGGGAACTCCTGCTTTGCCATTCTGGGCGGGGGTAGTGTAGTCACCCAGCTGGTCCAGCAGAAAACAGTTCCAGCGGCTGTGCTTGGTGGCTTATGTGCAGTGACAGCTCTGCACCCATCACATTAGTGTTGCTGATGGCGGCTTTGCTGCTCTAGACTCTCTGTCCTGCCCTGTGGTGGCTTTGGCTGCAGGTTGGCAAAAACAAAATAAAGGCTTGCCCAGGCACGGGAGGCCCCCACTGCCACTGATAGCTTTGTTGCTGGCCCCGTGGCCCATCAGACCAAAGACTGAAAAGCCTCCTGGATCAGACCATAACCCAAAAGTTGGTGGAGGCCCCCTTTGCAGGCCAAGTGGTGGAGGCCCCGGGGCTCTAGCCCCTTGTGCCCCCCTCATAATCCAGCCCTGCTCGTACCCCCCAAACAGGAAATCAACCAGCCTCAGAAAGCCTTTTCCTTTCAATGCCATCCTTTCTTCATCTGCACCATCGGATACTGGCCAGTAGATGGCAGCAGAATGTCTGTTTTCAATGCATTTTACTGTTTTTTTTATGGATAAAACACAACAGCAGCCACATTTGTGGGTAAGAATGGGTTAGAACTGTGTCAGCTGCTTAATGGAAGAGTTTTAAAGTGGACCAACACCCCGGGGGGATCGGCCCAGAAATCTATAAGATTCCAGGACCGATCAGATGGAGGCCGCGGCTCGCGCTTCCCTCTAGCAGGGCGCGCACCCGCGCCGGCCGTTTGTGAATGGCCGGTGCAGGCGCGCTCCCTATTAGAGGGAAGCGCGAGACGCGGCCTCCAGCGCTCAGAGCCAGCTGAGCTGGTATGCGCGTCCAGGCGGCCTTGGACGCGCATACCACAGCGGCTCTGAGCGCTGTGATTGGCTGGCACGGTCACGTGGGAGCGGGGAGAGGTGAGTTTTTTGGGGCTTTCTGGGGGGTTTCAGACAGCGGGGCACCCCCGATCGGGGTGCCCCACCGAAGTGGACCAAAACCCAGGATAGTCAAAATCCTGGGTGTTGGTCCACTTTAAAGGAAATATGTATTCTAAAAGCATTCCTAAACCCTTGTAAGCAACTCTGTACCAGGGTGGATGATGATTCCAACCTGCTCTATCCCCAGCCCTGCACTGCAGAGATACTTTACTGTTTCCTCAAAGTAATTCTGCAGCAGGTTTTCTGGGATCCCCATTGAATGGAACACCAGTAGAAGTAGAATACATGTTCATAGTTCTGGGCTCTTTGCCCACTGTTGGAAAAGATATTCAGAGCGGGGCAAAAAGGCTGAGCGGGGAGTACAAAGAGATTCGAAAAGGTCTAGATAAGAGATACAGAGAGAGCCAATAAGGACAAGCTAGGGGATTCAGAGATGGGCAAAAATGGAAGGAGAAGGGATACACAGAAAGGCAGAAAAAGAGGGGGGTGCAGAGAGAAAGGGGCAGAAAAAAGTAGCGAGGGTATTCAGAGAGGGGCTGATAGCGATGGAAAGAGGAATGCAAAGGATGGCAGAAATCGGTGGAAATGGAATGCTAGTGGGAGGAGATTCATAGGAGATGCAGAGCGGGTTGGAGAAGTGATGCAGAGAGAGGCAGAAAGGTCTGGAGAGGGAATACAGAGAGAGAGACAGAAATAGGTGGAGATGAAATTCTAGGGGCTGTCAAAACGATCTGGACAAGAGCTAGAGAGGCAAAAAAGGCTGATCAGGAATTTAGAGATTGGAATAGATGGTTGGAGGCTCAGACTGTACAGAGGAGGGGATGCAGAGGGGCATAAAGAGGTAGAGAGGGACAAAAAAGGCTGGGCAGGGGATACAGAGAGAAGTGGGGATAGGGTGCAGAGGAGGCTGGAGAGGAGATGCCAAGAGGGGCAGAAAGGCTGGGCAGGGGATACAGAGAGAAGTGGGGATAGGGTGCAGAGGAGGCTGGAGAGGAGATGCCAAGAGGGGCAGAAAGGCTTGGCAGGGGGTACAGAGAGAAGTGGGGATGGCATACTTCCCAACGTTTCAGGGTGGTGAAAAGGGACAAATTAGGTCACGCCCCCTCATTGATTGATGGATAGGAGATAAGTTGTAACAGTTACAACAATATAAACACTTTAAACAGGTAAATGAATTATTTATTGCTGCAGATCTGCATGTTACACCTCAAAGAGGGACCAATGAGAACAACAAGGAACAGGGGGACATGGACTCAAAAGAGGGACTGTCCCTCCAAATCAGGGACACTTGAGAGATATGAGATGGGGTGCAGAGAGGGCTGGAGAAGAGATGCAGAGAGGGGCAGAAAGGCTTGGCAGGGGATAAAGAGAGAAGTGGGGATTGGGTGCAGAGAAGGCTGGAGAAGAGATGCAGAGAGGTGCAGAAAGGCTAGACAGGGGATACATAGAGGAGTCGTGATGGGGTGCAGAGAGGGCTGGAGAAGAGATACAGAGAGAGCCAGAAAGGGCTGGAAAGAGGAACGCAGATAAAGGCAAAAGAGAAGGACAGGGGATACAGAGAGGGGCAGAAAGAAGTATTGAGGAGATGCAAAGAAGGGCAGAAATGGCTGGATGGTGCATGCATAGGTGGGCAGAAAGGGAAGGATGGAGTTTGTGGAGAGGGGCACTAAGATCTGTAAAGGTGAATGTGAAGAGGGGCAGGCAGGGTTGGATGGGGCTTGTAGAGATGGTCAGAAAGGCCTGCCAAGATGCAGAGAGGGTTAAAGAAGAGAGCTGGACTGGGAAGACAGAAAAGGCTGGAGAGAGGATGCAGAGAGAGAGTTGGGATCTCTCTCCCTCCCTCCCTTTCTCTCAGATATTGTAGAACTTCAATGAGCTGTTTGGTTGATTTATTCCAGTTTGAACATAATGTCATTCTGGTATCGCCTTTTGGTGATGGGTGGCCTCTCTCTTTTTGTAACATGTTGTCAGACCCGATTGCATGGTCTGACCAAGCAGGGACAACACAGGCATCTGGAGCTCAGAGTGCAGCACCCCACCATAGAGGAAGTTGGAAAACCATGACCTACAAAGAGCAGCCAAGATAATTCCCAGCCTTACATGTTCCCAGCCTGCTTCAGCTACATCACCCGTGAATCTGTCTCTTCACTACCATCAGCTAAAGAGAACCTGTCATGGGCTAAATTTTGGGATGCTGTCACCCCCTTCTAAATAAGCCTGGAGGTCATGTTTATCAGAGCTGGAACCACACATGGAGATCAGTGTCCAGAGCTAAGCTACAGATAGGGGAGGAGCTTACAATCTATTAGGGTATAGGGGATGAGACAGAAGCTGGAAGAGCTTACAGTCTATTAGGATGTAAGGTAGGATAGAGGAGGGTATTCCTGTCTCTGGTGATTAGACAGCAACTGAAGCTAGATTTCCCCATTAGTTACAGACAAAGCAAGAAGGGCACTAAAAGAGTTTTGACTCACCATTCTGTTAACCCACTGTTTTATTTCCTGGAATTGGGCTGCTTTGAATATCAGCCCTGTGTTTGGTAACCAGACAGGAAGTGATGTACTCACACAGTAACTAGCAGCAAACACCTTCCCTTTAAAGTGGACCAAAACCAGGGATTATCCTGATTTTAGATGTCTCGCTGTGTGAAACCCCCCGGATCCCCAATAAACCTTACCTGCCAATCCAGTGGCGCAGCCAATTAGCATGCTCAACTCCATTTAGCTTCTAGGGATTCTGTGAGGGGGGTGTCACACAGTGGAGCAGCCCAAATTGATACGCCCCGGGACTTCAAAGCAGATCCACACTCTCTTTGCCAGCTGTGTCTGGTTCACAGGGATACTAAACTAACTTAACCTAACCCCTCCTGTCATCAGTGAAGCCTCTGTTAGAGAGATACTCACCTTTTCCTAGCAGAGCTCCATCTAACGGAGGACAGAAAACGTACCCATGCAGCAGCTGCACTGCCTCCAATAGGAGGCATGCTTCACTGCAGTTCACAGCTATTTCTTATCCCCCATCATACAGGGCCCAATGCCTGATCTGGGCTTACTAAGAAGCTTTAACGGTAAAGGTATCTCAAATCAGAATCCCCCCTATGTGGTTAAAAGGGACCTAAAGTCATTTTTGGCTGGAGTTCCACTTTAAAGCCAGAATGTAAAAGTATAAAATGAAGGGGCTACAATATGCAGCTCTGGCTCTGGACCCCTCACAGATTGCTGTAAGGTACAGAGAACATTTAAGCACCTCTGTTCAAGGAATGGCTTTATTGGATTATGTGCACTTGAGTCCGATTTACTGTCATGACAACGATCGGGTGACAGTGACGCCCAGGGGTGGGGGGTTGGGTTAATGAAATGAATGTTGGCTAATTGCACCAAGCATTAATAACAGCGTCTGCTCTTCATCACACCGGGCGCTTCTGTTTGATGTCAACAATTACTCTTTATTAGATCAAGAGATAGAACCGAGCAGCTGCCTATCTCATTTGCTTTGGGAATCATTCAGCAGCTAATGCTGGCACTATGGGGCAGTGGGGCCCGGCCCCTGTAATAAGGGGATAAGAGGGTTCTCAACACCTTTCCATGGTCCACACGGGAGAGTCGCTTTGCAGCCTGGATGCCCAAAACTTTTCCAGAACTTTAAAGTGCAACTCTGGCTCACATTCTTATCTTTATTTTATATAAAGTGTCTTAGAACCTCTTTAGGTTTATTTTCGACGAAAGAGACTCCACTGAGACAACCAAACATCTGTGGAACATCATTCTCTTTTAGCCAAATAATGTATTAATTCAGTTAAATAATAATCACATTTTAACATATCTGCTAGAGTTCCCTAGCAGCAAAATAATATATGTTCAGGTGAAAGAAAAATCCCACATTAAAGTGAACCAAAACTCTAGATGAAACAGCCCTGGAATCTCCAGGGCCAGCTGATTCTCTTTCCACTGAAGTATCCCAATTTAGGATGCTCCTCCGGCTGATGCACCTATCTAAAGGGCCACCTCTTTAATTTTTTTTAATCAAAGAAGAAATTTACTCCAGTAATTAATTGGCAAATAAAGGCAGAGGTCTCCTTTAGCTGTCAAATTACATTTTTAGTAGTATATATATTTTAAAGGGATCCAAAAGTCACAAATTATTTTTCCCTTTTTAAAGTGGGTCAAAACCCATGCGGCTGCGCCCTGGAATCTAAAAGATTCCTGACCCTTTCTCTAGCCTGCCCTGGGGCATCCTACACCCGATGCACCGCTGTGTGAACCCCCCCTCCCTCAGGACGCTGGAAATCTTACCATGATGTGATCTCCAGCAGTGCCCATATCCCTGGCTTCCCTGCGGCCGCATGCGGCCCACACCCAGCCTTTCTAAATAGCTGGGTGTGGGAGCAAACACGCACCCGAACAGCATGCCAGGGATGCAGCCAGCTGGCTGCACCTCCTCGCTGCTGCACCCTTGAGATTAGCCAATTGGCTATCTCAAAAGTGGCGCTGGGTGTTGGTTTGGCGGTTTATTTGAAAACCGGGCAGCCGCCAAGCCAACAGTAGCGCAGGGGGGGGGGCGCAAAGGATAAGTGGTGGGTTTACAAATGGGTTTCTATCCACTTTAAGCTGGCATGGGTTGTATAGATGAAGTGATGGAATCTTAAAAGCTGCTTCAGTCGGCCCTGGTACATCCTGATTAGAGAAAGTCCCACTGTGTGAAATCCCCTGAGATTGCCAGAGAAGAACTGCTGACACCCAGCAATCCATTCAGAATGGCGATATTTATCCACCAATTCTCTGCGTCGCTCCCGTTTCCCCCAAACACTTCCGGCTGGTGACAGCAGCATTGGATGCGGGGAGCATGTGGGTAGGTAAGTAGAAAAAAGAAATAAAGGATATTTTCTGTGCATGTTTTTTTTTTTACATTTAACCCTTTGTGGACCGGTAAGGGGTCCTTGAAGACCCCTATACCAAAAATGGCTGACAAGTCACCTGCCAGCAAACAGGTGACTTGCCAACCCCCCCCTGCCCCATTACCTGCATCTCCAAAGCCCTGAGGGCTATGGTCCATGTGGGCTATGCAGGCTGGTAGCCTTGGGGCCAAGGGGGGGGGGGCGGCTGCTCGGCTTCTGTGCCTTGGTCTACCAGCCCCCATAGCTGGTGCCCAGGCTGTATTTACTGGGGAGGGGGATCACAATGCTGTTTTTATTTCATTTTTAAGAGAATAAAAAAATGAGTGGACAGGGGTATGCATGGGTATAATATTTAATTTTATTAGAAAATCCCATAAAGCACTTGGGGTATATCAGCTTGGGGCGTATCTTTAATCAAGAAGAATGGGGCTTTTACAAGCAATATGATTCTCTTGAAAAACTTTTTTTTAACATATTCACTCCTAAATATTTAAGAGGCAATGAAAAAATTACAAATAAGCCCAAACTCTGCTGAAAAAAACAATATATAAGTTTCCTGGGACTCCCTGGAAATTACTGCAAAAATGGCAGTTAAACATAAGGCGCATAATGGTGAAAAATAGTCCGGCAAAAGAGGGTGACAGCATTTCTAGACTGGCAGTTAAAGGATTAAAAGCATAGCCTGGGATCACAGACCTATCTTAGCCTTGGGAGAATGAATCAAATGAGTAAACCACCCACCGTTCAGACTTGCCTGTTGATCTGATGTATTGTGGTCCCAGACACCTTCCAATCAGTTTTCCATTATCTAATCTTAGTAAGCCATTGCAGTATTAGAACCCTAACTGTATAAATTCATGCTGGCCACAAGCCATCCAATATGATTTTATGGTTTTACCAAACTTTTGTAGTGTGTTCCCGTAAATAAGACAAGGTTATACATTAATTTTTGCTCCAAAAGATGAGCTAGGGCTTATTTTTGCCATAAACCTAAAAATCGACATTTGCCCTTCATTTTAATTCCAAAATTGATAGAGCTACTGTAATATGGCAGCCCAGCCCCCCTGCTCAATGTTCCTGGTGGGTGCTGCTCCATAAAAATGTGGATATTTACTATGGGTGCTACTGTGCCCGTAGTGTGCTTGGGGGCAGACGGACGCCACTGCAGAGTGTGCAGCGTGAGGCGCTGCCTCCTGCATGCGGCTCCCCGACATCTGCACGGCTTCACAATACAACACAGGCTGTCACATGATGCCTGTGTTTAATTGGCGTGGCGGTTTGCTAGAACACAGGCGTACCTGGAGGCCTGACCAAAAAATGCTTGACAGTGATGGGGGACTTCTGGTCCTGGTGCCCAAGGCAATTGCCTTATTTGCCCCTGTAACTGTAACTAGGACTTATTTGGGGGGGGTATGGCTTATATTTAAAGAACCCTAAAAAATCCTGAAAAATCATGCTAGGGCTTATTTTCGATGAAACAGGGTACAGCAGGAGTCCCAGCTGTAAAATTTTCCTGGCCGCACACACATTACAGTCTGACTGTATAACATAAGCTATTCCTACCAAGTCTTTGTAGTATTAGAGCCCTTGTATATGCTGGATGTAATAAGTGTGTTTTTATTGTTGAAAAATGTTGAAAAAAATTTGGCGAGTGGCACACGGCCGGGATGCCGCCACCGCCGCCAAGATCACGCGTGATTATGGCCAGGACGAGATCTGGGGGTGGAGCCATAGAACCAAGCCATGAGGGAAAACGAGGAGGGTAGGCACCAGTGCGCCCTGAGAACCGGAGGTGTCCTTGGAGAACTTTGCTAAACTGCCTCCATACTCCTGACTCCCCAGTTGAGGGAGAGGCCCCAGTCTGCTGTTGCTGGGATACACCCTAACTGTATAAATTCATGCTGGCCACAAGCCATCCAATATGATTTTATGGTTTTACCAAACTTTTGCAGTGTGTTCCCGTAAATAAGACAAGGTCTTACATTAATTTTTGCTCCAAAAGATGAGCTAGGGTTTATTTTTGCCATTAACCTAAAAATCGACATTTGCCCTTCATTTTCATTCTAAAATTGACAGAGCTACTGTAATATGGCAGCCCAGCCCCCCTGCTCAATGTTCCTGGTGGGTGCTGCTCCATAAAAACTGCCTCCATACTTCTGACTCCCCAGTCGAGGGGAGGCTTCAGTCTACTGTTGCTGGGATACACCTGAGGTGGCCACCATCTTGGTTGTGGGCAGGAGACCTTAGCTTGTCGGAACCCTCAAAATCACAAGGGATTATGGCCTAGGACGAGATCTAGGGGGGAGCCATATAAAAGGGAGGGTTGGGAAGCCCTAGAAGAGAACCAAGCCATGAGGGAGAGCGAGAGGCCCCAGTCTGCTGTTGCTGGGATGGCTGATAGCCATTTCCTGAGGTAAAATCTTGGGCCTATAGCTTGGAGGAGTGACTGGGGTGGTGGAGTGGCTCCCCAGTGACAGGCTGCCGTGTAGTGGCCCGCAACTGGCCAGCACCATGGAAACTTGACCCGGTACCGCGAAGTGAGTGGAAAGTGGGGCCCAGCTGCTGAGGGGGCCCCGGAGTCTTATGTCCAGCATGGTGGGGTGAGCTATCCCCTTAAATGTGACCTTTCAGTGGGGTGGCCCAGAGGGTTTTACATATCTGGTACATGTGTCCTGTGCCCAGTCCCAAAAGAGGCCGTGCGAGAGACTGTTGACCTGTTATTTGCTGCAAGTAATCCTTTTACTGCTGAATGTGGAATAAACTTATTTACAGTTTGAAGAGAATCCTGTGTGGCTCTGACTACCAAATCCAGAAGTAACAGTTTGTGTTGGGGTGCAGCAGGAGTATATTTCTTGTCCCCAACCAAGGACGTAGATTACAATTGCACACCTTGTCCAGTCTCCATATAATCTTATATAAATTATAACTGGTTAGGGATCTGAAGATACAAAGACAGTACAGATTCAGATTGGGAGGCGGTGTATGTGTGTGGTCACCATTGTGAACTAAAGATATGGCCGGCCTTTGGGGTGTGCGGTCGCACAGGGCGCCATCCCAACCTCCCTGTAAGGGGACTCCAGGGACTATCAACTTCTTTTTTTTCAAAATAAACTCTCTCCTTTATTGCACATTTTTTATAATTAGCTTTTACCCTTTTTCTTTCTTTGTTTCCCTTTCTCCCTCTTTCTGTATTATGTCATGATCCCTCCATTTCCATATCCCCTCCTATTCTTTTCATGTTGTTTCCACATTCCCTCCATCTTTCTCTTGTCACCCCCCCTTTCAACGGCTTCACATTTTTCACGTTATTATCTTCCATCGCCATCTTTCTCTCTCTCTCTCATTCTTTCTCCCTCTCTCTATTTTCCTTTCTTTATTTGTTTCTCCCTCTTTCTATTTTCCTTTCTTTGTTTCTACCTCTCTCTTTTCCTTTCTCTGTCTTTCTAACTCCCTCTTACTTCTTCTTTTCTTTCATTGACTACCCAGTCGGTGGAGAGGCCCCAGTCTGCTGTTGAGGTGCCCACCATCTTGGTTGTGGACAGGAGAACCTTAGCTGCCCGGGACTCGCAAGATCACGCGGGATTATGGCCTGGACGAGATCTGGGGGTGGAGCCATCTTTTTCTCTCCTTCATTCTTTCTCCCTCTCTCTATTTCCTTCCTTTAATTTTTCCTCCCTCTCTTTTGCTTTATTTGTCTTTCCAATGTCCTCTCCCTTCTTTTCTTTCATTCTATCTGTTTATTATTTTTCCCTCTCTTTTTCTTCATTTTTTTATTTTCTCTTTCTATCTTCACTCCTCCTTTCTCTTTTCCACATTACCTCCATCCTCTTCATATTACATTCCTTTTTCCTTCTTTTGATCTCTTTTCCACATTTCCATCTCTCGGTCTCCCTCTTTCACATGTTTACTCAGTTCCTCTCTGTCCATCTTTGTGTGTTTCTATAGGGGCACCATCCTGAGACCATGCACAGGGTGACACATACCATAAGGCCAGCCTTGAGTAAAGATACGATTAGGGCAGCAGGACACAACAATAACATGACACAGGATCTCTTTATAGATTGATTCTCCTTTAATAGAATCCCAGTAATCCCACCAAGCTCCTGTCATATTTATTCAGCCTCCGTTCTTTCTTCAGCAGCACCTATGTGTCGTCTGGACGAGTGCGATCTCCCGCTAGCGCTGTGCCGGCGTCGGGAGGGTCATCAGAATATATCCCGCTGGAGAGAGCAGCCCAAAGGTAAAAACGGAGAGACCAATGATGGTTTCCTGGGAAAGGGGAAGAAAAAGAAGTGATGAATTTCAACTCTTATGGCAGCAATTACCTGAGTAGAGGCATAACTAAGGGAGTTATTTAAGAAAGGCTAGCGCCAGGTAATGCTGCCTAGCGGCACGTATATCCTGGTGAACGCTGGGCAGTGTATGTGAAACCACATTTAAGGAAGAGAATTTGCTTACATTCTATTAGTGTAAAAGGGAGGATACAGAAGGAGGAAGAGCTTACATTCTATTAGGGTATAAGGGAGGATACAGAAGAAGGAAGAGCTTACAATCTATTAGGGTATAAGGGAGGATACAGAAGGAGAAGAGCTTACAATCTATTAGGGTATAAGGGAGGATACAGAAGAGGACGAGCTTACAATCTTTTAGGGTATAAGGGAGGATACAGAAGGAGAAGAGCTTACACTCTTTAAGGGTATAAGGGAGGATACAGAAGGAGAAGAGCTTACACTCTTTAAGGGTATAAGGGAAGATACAGAAGGAGAAGAGCTTACAATCCATTAGGGTATAAGGTAGGATACAGAAGGAGAAGAGCTTACAATCTATTAGGGTATAAGGGAGGATACAGAAGGAGAAGAGCTTACAATCTATTAGGGTATAAGGGAGGATACAGAAGAGGACGAGCTTACAATCTTTTAGGGTATAAGGGAGGATACAGAAGGGGGAAGAGCTTACAATCTATTAGGATATAAGGGAGGATACAGAAGGAGAAGAGCTTACAATTTATTAGGGTATAAGGGTGGACACAAAAGGGGAAGAGCTTACAATCTATTAGGGTATAAGGGTGGATACAAAAGGGGAAGAGCTTACAATCTGTTAGGGTATAAGGGAGGATACAAAAGAAGAGCTTACAATCTATTAGGGTATAAGGGAGGATACAGAAGAAGAGCTTACAATCTATTAGGGTATAACAGAGGATACAGAATGGGAAGAGCTTAGTTTAATAGAATTGGGCCCCAGAGTTGGGCTTCAACATTAGCATGTGGCGACATCCCTTGTAAGCTCTTCTCTATTCTTTTATCTTTTCTTATATCTTAGTTGACTGTACAGAAAGATAAAGAAGAGATAAAAGCTTACAAGCCTTTGTGGCAGGGAGACTGCCGCATGCTCATGTTAAATCCCAACTCCGGGCACAGTATTTTTACAGATTAGCTGACCACAGACCTGACCATAGTCACCCCTCTGTGTTACTCCCATGGCCCATACGACTGGTGGTCATGTGGGGATCTACTGGGCTCTTACATAAGCAAATTGGTTTTGGTCTCCTGAGAGTTTATGCCGAATGGTGTAAAAAAACAAAAAAACATCCTGTGAGCAGCAGTTCACAGAGAGGAAATGGCTTTATCCTAAGAGAGAGTTCAGATGAGCATGAACAGACTACTTGGACATGACAGAAAGGCTACCTTAACTCTTATAACATCATTTAACAACTATGGAGTACAGGTCATGAATCCAGCCCGAGCTCTGGTGGGCCCTCAGATTGGGGCGTAGGCTGTATTGAAGTATTGAGTTTTTTTTCTTGGTCAACTAATCTTGGCAGTAGGTTTAAAGAAGCATGAAAGCCTCCCCTCCCCCTCACTGGAATGTACTAATGAATGAATATCATGACCGATGGGAACAGATATTAATCAGATCACCATATGCATCACTAAGCATGCAGGAACTGTATGAAGAACCAATAGAAATCCAGTTAGATATAGCCTCAAGCCTCAGTGACTGGTGAATTGTGTGGCTCTGACACACCAAGGCCTCCAGTATGTGGCCCAGTTAGCCACTTAACGGACACGTCAAAAATGAAGAAGCCATCCTAAAAATGTGTAATGTTTGTATTGCAGATCTGGGCCTTTAAAGGGAAATCCCACCTAAGAATTATATATTAAAAATAATAAAGACAACCCCCCGCCCCCACAGGCAAACCCCCAACCAGGGATGGACCCAAAGAGGGTCATCCCTCCATTACAGCCTGTAAGGGGCATCCCTCCATTACAGCCTGTAAGGGGCATCCTTTTATTCCAGCCAGCGAGGGGCATCCTTTTATTCCAGCCAGCGAGGAGCATCCTTTTATTCCAGCCAGCGAGGGGCATCCTTTTATTCCAGCCAGCGAGGAGCATCCTTTTATTCCAGCCAGCGAGGAGCATCCTTTTATTCCAGCCAGCGAGGGGCATCCTTTTATTCCAGCCAGCGAGGGGCATCCCTCCCTTGCAGCCAGCGAGGGGCATCCCTCCCTTGCAGCCAGCGAGGGGCATCCCTCCCTTGCAGCCAGCGAGGGGCATCCCTCCCTTGCAGACAGCGAGGGGCATCCCTCCCTTGCAGACAGCGAGGGGCATCCCTCCCTTGCAGACAGCGAGGGGCATCCCTCCCTTGCAGACAGCGAGGGGCATCCCTCCCTTGCAGACAGCGAGGGGCATCCCTCCCTTGCAGACAGCGAGGGGCATCCCTCCCTTGCAGACAGCGAGGGGCACCCCTCCCTTGCAGACAGCGAAGGGCACCCCTCCCTTGCAGCCAGCGAAGGGCACCCCTCCCTTGCAGCCAGCGAAGGGCACCCCTCCCTTGCAGCCAGTAGGGGGGCATCCCTCCATTACAGCCTGTAAGGGGCATCCCTCCATTACAGCCTGTAAGGGGCATCCCTCCATTACAGCCTGTAAGGGGCATCCTTTTATTCCAGCCAGCGAGGGGCATCCTTTTATTTCAGCCAGCGAGGGGCATCCTTTTATTTCAGCCAGCGAGGGGCATCCTTTTATTCCAGCCAGCGAGGGGCATCCTTTTATTCCAGCCAGCGAGGGGCATCCCTCCCTTGCAGACAGCGAGGGGCATCCCTCCCTTGCAGACAGCGAGGGGCATCCCTCCCTTGCAGACAGCGAGGGGCATCCCTCCCTTGCGGGCATCCCTCCCTTGCAGCCAGCAAAGGGCATCCCTCCCTTGCAGCCAGCGAAGGGCATCCCTCCCTTGCAGCCAGCGAAGGGCATCCCTCCCTTGCAGCCAGCGAGGGGCATCCCTCCCTTGCAGCCAGCGAGGGGCATCCCTCCCTTGCAGCCAGCGAGGGGCATCCCTCCCTTGCAGTCAGCGAGGGGCATCCCTCCCTTGCAGCCAGCGAGGGGCATCCCTCCCTTGCAGCCAGCGAGGGGCATCCCTCCCTTGCAGCCAGCGAGGGGCATCCCTCCCTTGCAGCCAGCGAGGGGCATCCCTCCCTTGCAGCCAGCGAGGGGCATCCCTCCCTTGCAGACAGCGAGGGGCATCCCTCCCTTGCAGACAGCGAGGGGCATCCCTCCCTTGCAGACAGCGAGGGGCATCCCTCCCTTGCAGACAGCGAGGGGCATCCCTCCCTTGCAGACAGCGAGGGGCATCCCTCCCTTGCAGCCAGCGAAGGGCACCCCTCCCTTGCAGCCAGCGAAGGGCACCCCTCCCTTTCAGCCAGCGAGGGGCATCCCTCCCTTGCAGACAGCGAGGGGCATCCCTCCCTTGCAGACAGCGAGGGGCATCCCTCCCTTGCAGACAGCGAGGGGCATCCCTCCCTTGCAGACAGCGAGGGGCACCCCTCCCTTGCAGACAGCGAGGGGCATCCCTCCCTTGCAGACAGCGAGGGGCATCCCTCCCTTGCAGCCAGCGAAGGGCACCCCTCCTTTGCAGCCAGCGAAGGGCACCCCTCCCTTGCAGCCAGCGAAGGGCACCCCTCCTTTGCAGCCAGCGAAGGGCACCCCTCCCTTGCAGCCAGTAGGGGGGCAGCCCTCCATTACAGCCAAAGAGGGTCATCCCTCCATTACATCCTGTAAGGGGCATCCCTCCATTACAGCCAGCGAAGGGCATCCCTCCCTTGCAGCCAGCGAGGGGCATCCCTCCCTTGCAGCCAGCGAGGGGCATCCCTCCCTTGCAGCCAGCGAGGGGCATCCCTCCCTTGCAGATAGCGAGGGGCATCCCTCCCTTGCAGACAGCGAGGGGCATCCCTCCCTTGCAGACAGCGAGGGGCATCCCTCCCTTGCAGACAGCGAGGGGCATCCCTCCCTTGCAGACAGCGAGGGGCATCCCTCCCTTGCAGACAGCGAGGGGCATCCCTCCCTTGCAGACAGCGAGGGGCATCCCTCCCTTGCAGACAGCGAGGGGCACCCCTCCCTTGCAGCCAGCGAAGGGCACCCCTCCCTTGCAGCCAGCGAAGGGCACCCCTCCCTTGCAGCCAGCGAAGGGCACCCCTCCCTTGCAGCCAGCGAAGGGCACCCCTCCCTTTTAGCCAGCGAAGGGCACCCCTCCCTTTCAGCCAGCGAGGGGCATCCCTCCCTTGCAGACAGCGAGGGGCATCCCTCCCTTGCAGACAGCGAGGGGCATCCCTCCCTTGCAGACAGCGAGGGGCATCCCTCCCTTGCAGACAGCGAGGGGCATCCCTCCCTTGCAGACAGCGAGGGGCATCCCTCCCTTGCAGACAGCGAGGGGCATCCCTCCCTTGCAGCCAGCGAAGGGCACCCCTCCTTTGCAGCCAGCGAACGGCACCCCTCCCTTGCAGCCAGCGAAGGGCACCCCTCCCTTGCAGCCAGCGAAGGGCACCCCTCCCTTGCAGCCAGTAGGGGGGCATCCCTCCATTACAGCCAAAGAGGGTCATCCCTCCATTACAGCCTGTAAGGGGCACCCCTCCATTACAGCCTGTAAGGGGCTTCCTTTTATTCCAGCCAGCGAGGGGCATCCTTTTATTCCAGCCAACGAGGGGCATCCTTTTATTCCAGCCAGCGAGGGGCATCCTTTTATTCCAGCCAGCGAGGGGCATCCTTTTATTCCAGCCAGCGAGGGGCATCCCTCCCTTGCAGACAGCGAGGGGCATCCCTCCCTTGCAGACAGCGAGGGGCATCCCTCCCTTGCAGACAGCGAGGGGCATCCCTCCCTTGCAGACAGCGAGGGGCATCCCTCCCTTGCAGACAGCGAGGGGCATACCTCCCTTGCAGACAGCGAGGGGCATCCCTCCCTTGCAGACAGCGAGGGGCATCCCTCCCTTGCAGACAGCGAGGGGCATCCCTCCCTTGCAGACAGCGAGGGGCATCCCTCCCTTGCAGACAGCGAGGGGCATCCCTCCCTTGCAGCCAGCGAAGGGCACCCCTCCCTTGCAGCCAGCGAAGGGCACCCCTCCCTTGCAGCCAGCGAAGGGCACCCCTCCCTTGCAGCCAGCGAAGGGCACCCCTCCCTTGCAGCCAGTAGGGGGGCATCCCTCCATTACAGCCAAAGAGGGTCATCCCTCCATTACAGCCTGTAAGGAGCATCCCTCCATTACAGCCTGTAAGGGGCATCCTTTTATTCCAGCCTGTAAGGGGCATCCTTTTATTCCAGCCAGCGAGGGGCATCCTTTTATTTCAGCCAGCGAGGGGCATCCTTTTATTTCAGCCAGCGAGGGGCATCCTTTTATTCCAGCCAGCGAGGGGCATCCTTTTATTCCAGCCAGCGAGGGGCATCCTTTTATTCCAGCCAGCAAGGGGCATCCTTTTATTCCAGCCAGCAAGGGGCATCCTTTTATTCCAGCCAGTGAGGGGCATCCCTCCCTTGCAGACAGCGAGGGGCATCCCTCCCTTGCAGACAGCGAGGGGCATCCCTCCCTTGCAGACAGCGAGGGGCATCCCTCCCTTGCAGACAGCGAGGGGCATCCCTCCCTTGCGGGCATCCCTCCCTTGCAGCCAGAAAAGGGCATCCCTCCCTTGCAGACAGCGAGGGGCATCCCTCCCTTGCGGGCATCCCTCCCTTGCAGCCAGCGAGGGGCATCCCTCCCTTGCAGCCAGCGAGGGGCATCCCTCCCTTGCAGCCAGCGAGGGGCATCCCTCCCTTGCAGCCAGCGAGGGGCATCCCTCCCTTGCAGCCAGCGAGGGGCATCCCTCCCTTGCAGCCAGCGAGGGGCATCCCTCCCTTGCAGCCAGCGAGGGGCATCCCTCCCTTGCAGCCAGCGAGGGGCACCCCTCCCTTGCAGCCAGCGAGGGGCACCCCTCCCTTGCAGCCAGCGAGGGGCACCCCTCCCTTGCAGACAGCGAGGGGCACCCCTCCCTTGCAGACAGCGAGGGGCACCCCTCCCTTGCAGACAGCGAGGGGCACCCCTCCCTTGCAGACAGCGGGGGGCACCCCTCCCTTGGAGACAGCGGGGGGCACCCCTCCCTTGCAGACAGCGAGGGGCACCCCTCCCTTGCAGACAGCGAGGGGCACCCCTCCCTTGCAGACAGCGAGGGGCACCCCTCCCTTGCAGACAGCGAGGGGCACCCCTCCCTTGCAGACAGCGAAGGGCACCCCTCCCTTGCAGCCAGCGAGGGGCACCCCTCCCTTGCAGCCAGCGAGGGGCACCCCTCCCTTGCAGACAGCGAGGGGCACCCCTCCCTTGCAGACAGCGAGGGGCACCCCTCCCTTGCAGACAGCGAAGGGCACCCCTCCCTTGCAGCCAGTAGGGGGGCATCCCTCCATTACAGCCTGTAAGGGGCATCCCTCCATTACAGCCTGTAAGGGGCATCCCTCCATTACAGCCTGTAAGGGGCATCCCTCCATTACAGCCTGTAAGGGGCATCCCTCCATTACAGCCTGTAAGGGGCATCCTTTTATTCCAGCCAGCGAGGGGCATCCTTTTATTTCAGCCAGCGAGGGGCATCCTATTATTTCAGCCAGCGAGGGGCATCCTTTTATTCCGGCAAGCGAGGGGCATCCTTTAATTCCAGCCAGCGAGGGGCATCCCTCCCTTGCAGACAGCGAGGGGCATCCCTCCCTTGCAGACAGCGAGGGGCATCCCTCCCTTGCAGACAGCGAGGGGCATCCCTCCCTTGCAGCCAGCAAAGGGCATCCCTCCCTTGCAGCCAGCAAAGGGCATCCCTCCCTTGCAGCCAGCGAGGGGCATCCCTCCCTTGCAGCCAGCGAGGGGCATCCCTCCCTTGCAGCCAGCGAGGGGCATCCCTCCCTTGCAGCCAGCGAGGGGCATCCCTCCCTTGCAGCCAGCGAGGGGCATCCCTCCCTTGCAGCCAGCGAGGGGCATCCCTCCCTTGCAGCCAGCGAGGGGCATCCCTCCCTTGCAGCCAGCGAGGGGCATCCCTCCCTTGCAGCCAGCGAGGGGCATCCCTCCCTTGCAGCCAGCAAAGGGCATCCCTCCCTTGCAGCCAGCAAAGGGCATCCCTCCCTTGCAGCCAGCAAAGGGCATCCCTCCCTTGCAGCCAGCGAGGGGCATCCCTCCCTTGCAGCCAGCGAGGGGCATCCCTCCCTTGCAGCCAGCGAGGGGCATCCCTCCCTTGCAGCCAGCGAGGGGCATCCCTCCCTTGCAGCCAGCGAGGGGCATCCCTCCCTTGCAGCCAGCGAGGGGCATCCCTCCCTTGCAGCCAGCGAGGGGCATCCCTCCCTTGCAGCCAGCGAGGGGCATCCCTCCCTTGCAGCCAGCGAGGGGCATCCCTCCCTTGCAGCCAGCGAGGGGCATCCCTCCCTTGCAGCCAGCGAGGGGCATCCCTCCCTTGCAGCCAGCGAGGGGCATCCCTCCCTTGCAGCCAGCGAGGGGCACCCCTCCCTTGCAGATAGCGAGGGGCACCCCTCCCTTGCAGACAGCGAGGGGCATCCCTCCCTTGCAGACAGCGAGGGGCATCCCTCCCTTGCAGACAGCGAGGGGCATCCCTCCCTTGCAGCCAGCGAGGGGCATCCCTCCCTTGCAGCCAGCGAAGGGCACCCCTCCCTTGCAGCCAGCGAAGGGCACCCCTCCCTTTCAGCCAGCGAGGGGCACCCCTCCCTTTCAGCCAGCGAGGGGCATCCCTCCCTTGCAGACAGCGAGGGGCATCCCTCCCTTGCAGACAGCGAGGGGCATCCCTCCCTTGCAGACAGCGAGGGGCATCCCTCCCTTGCAGACAGCGAGGGGCATCCCTCCCTTGCAGCCAGCGAAGGGCACCCCTCCTTTGCAGCCAGCGAAGGGCACCCCTCCCTTGCAGCCAGCGAAGGGCACCCCTCCTTTGCAGCCAGCGAAGGGCACCCCTCCCTTGCAGCCAGTAGGGGGGCATCCCTCCAATACAGCCAAAGAGGGTCATCCCTCCATTACAGCCTGTAAGGGGCATCCCTCCATTACAGCCAGCGAGGGGCATCCCTCCCTTGCAGCCAGCGAGGGGCATCCCTCCCTTCAGCCAGCGAGGGGCATCCCTCCCTTGCAGCCAGCGAGGGGCATCCCTCCCTTGCAGCCAGCGAGGGGCATCCCTCCCTTGCAGACAGCGAGGGGCATCCCTCCCTTGCAGACAGCGAGGGGCATCCCTCCCTTGCAGACAGCGAGGGGCATCCCTCCCTTGCAGACAGCGAGGGGCATCCCTCCCTTGCAGACAGCGAGGGGCATCCCTCCCTTGCAGACAGCGAGGGGCATCCCTCCCTTGCAGACAGCGAGGGGCATCCCTCCCTTGCAGCCAGCGAGGGGCACCCCTCCCTTGCAGCCAGCGAAGGGCACCCCTCCCTTGCAGCCAGCGAAGGGCACCCCTCCCTTGCAGCCAGCGAAGGGCACCCCTCCCTTGCAGCCAGCGAAGGGCACCCCTCCCTTTCAGCCAGCGAGGGGCATCCCTCCCTTGCAGACAGCGAGGGGCATCCCTCCCTTGCAGACAGCGAGGGGCATCCCTCCCTTGCAGACAGCGAGGGGCATCCCTCCCTTGCAGACAGCGAGGGGCATCCCTCCCTTGCAGACAGCGAGGGGCATCCCTCCCTTGCAGCCAGCGAAGGGCACCCCTCCTTTGCAGCCAGTGAAGGGCACCCCTCCCTTGCAGCCAGCCAAGGGCACCCCTCCCTTGCAGCCAGCGAAGGGCACCCCTCCCTTGCAGCCAGTAGGGGGGCATCCCTCCATTACAGCCAAAGAGGGTCATCCCTCCATTACAGCCTGTAAGGGGCATCCCTCCATTACAGCCTGTAAGGGGCTTCCTTTTATTCCAGCCAGCGAGGGGCATCCTTTTATTCCAGCCAGCAAGGGGCATCCTTTTATTCCAGCCAGCGAGGGGCATCCTTTTATTCCAGCCAGCGAGGGGCATCCTTTTATTCCAGCCAGCGAGGGGCATCCCTCCCTTGCAGACATCGAGGGGCATCCCTCCCTTGCAGACAGCGAGGGGCATCCCTCCCTTGCAGACAGCGAGGGGCATCCCTCCCTTGCAGACAGCGAGGGGCATCCCTCCCTTGCAGACAGCGAGGGGCATCCCTCCCTTGCAGACAGCGAGGGGCATCCCTCCCTTGCAGACAGCGAGGGGCATCCCTCCCTTGCAGACAGCGAGGGGCATCCCTCCCTTGCAGACAGCGAGGGGCATCCCTCCCTTGCAGACAGCGAGGGGCATCCCTCCCTTGCAGACAGCGAGGGGCATCCCTCCCTTGCAGACAGCGAGGGGCATCCCTCCCTTGCAGACAGCGAGGGGCATCCCTCCCTTGCAGACAGCGAGGGGCACCCCTCCCTGGCAGCCAGCGAAGGGCACCCCTCCCTTGCAGCCAGCGAAGGGCACCCCTCCCTTGCAGCCAGCGAAGGGCACCCCTCCCTTGCAGCCAGCGAAGGGCACCCCTCCCTTGCAGCCAGTAGGGGGGCATCCCTCCATTACAGCCAAAGAGGGTCATCCCTCCATTACAGCCTGTAAGGAGCATCCCTCCATTACAGCCTGTAAGGGGCATCCTTTTATTCCAGCCTGTGAGGGGCATCCTTTTATTCCAGCCAGCGAGGGGCATCCTTTTATTCCAGCCAGCGAGGGGCATCCTTTTATTTCAGCCAGCGAGGGGCATCCTTTTATTTCAGCCAGCGAGGGGCATCCTTTTATTTCAGCCAGCGAGGGGCATCCTTTTATTCCAGCCAGCGAGGGGCATCCTTTTATTCCAGCCAGCGAGGGGCATCCTTTTATTCCAGCCAGCGAGGGGCATCCTTTTATTCCAGCCAGCGAGGGGCATCCTTTTATTCCAGCCAGCGAGGGGCATCCTTTTATTCCAGCCAGCGAGGGGCATCCTTTTATTCCAGCCAGCGAGGGGCATCCCTCCCTTGCAGACAGCGAGGGGCATCCCTCCCTTGCAGACAGCGAGGGGCATCCCTCCCTTGCAGACAGCGAGGGGCATCCCTCCCTTGCGGGCATCCCTCCCTTGCAGCCAGCAAGGGGCATCCCTCCCTTGCAGCCAGCGAGGGGCATCCCTCCCTTGCAGCCAGCGAGGGGCATCCCTCCCTTGCAGCCAGCGAGGGGCATCCCTCCCTTGCAGCCAGCGAGGGGCATCCCTCCCTTGCAGCCAGCGAGGGGCATCCCTCCCTTGCAGCCAGCGAGGGGCATCCCTCCCTTGCAGCCAGCGAGGGGCATCCCTCCCTTGCAGCCAGCGAGGGGCATCCCTCCCTTGCAGCCAGCGAGGGGCATCCCTCCCTTGCAGCCAGCGAGGGGCATCCCTCCCTTGCAGCCAGCGAGGGGCATCCCTCCCTTGCAGCCAGCGAGGGGCATCCCTCCCTTGCAGCCAGCGAGGGGCACCCCTCCCTTGCAGCCAGCGAGGGGCACCCCTCCCTTGCAGCCAGCGAGGGGCACCCCTCCCTTGCAGCCAGCGAGGGGCACCCCTCCCTTGCAGCCAGCGAGGGGCACCCCTCCCTTGCAGCCAGCGAGGGGCACCCCTCCCTTGCAGCCAGCGAGGGGCACCCCTCCCTTGCAGACAGCGGGGGGCACCCCTCCCTTGCAGACAGCGGGGGGCACCCCTCCCTTGCAGACAGCGGGGGGCACCCCTCCCTTGCAGACAGCGGGGGGCACCCCTCCCTTGCAGACAGCGGGGGGCACCCCTCCCTTGCAGACAGCGGGGGGCACCCCTCCCTTGCAGACAGCGGGGGGCACCCCTCCCTTGCAGACAGCGGGGGGCACCCCTCCCTTGCAGACAGCGAGGGGCACCCCTCCCTTGCAGACAGCGAGGGGCACCCCTCCCTTGCAGACAGCGAGGGGCACCCCTCCCTTGCAGACAGCGAGGGGCACCCCTCCCTTGCAGACAGCGAGGGGCACCCCTCCCTTGCAGACAGCGAGGGGCACCCCTCCCTTGCAGACAGCGAGGGGCATCCCTCCCTTGCAGACAGCGAGGGGCATCCCTCCCTTGCAGACAGCGAGGGGCACCCCTCCCTTGCAGACAGCGAGGGGCACCCCTCCCTTGCAGACAGCGAGGGGCACCCCTCCCTTGCAGACAGCGAGGGGCACCCCTCCCTTGCAGACAGCGAGGGGCACCCCTCCCTTGCAGACAGCGAGGGGCACCCCTCCCTTGCAGACAGCGAGGGGCACCCCTCCCTTGCAGACAGCGAGGGGCACCCCTCCCTTGCAGACAGCGAGGGGCACCCCTCCCTTGCAGACAGCGAGGGGCACCCCTCCCTTGCAGACAGCGAGGGGCACCCCTCCCTTGCAGACAGCGAGGGGCACCCCTCCCTTGCAGACAGCGAGGGGCACCCCTCCCTTGCAGACAGCGAGGGGCACCCCTCCCTTGCAGACAGCGAGGGGCATCCCTCCCTTGCAGCCAGCGAGGGGCACCCCTCCCTTGCAGCCAGAGAAGGGCACCCCTCCCTTGCAGCCAGCGAAGGGCACCCCTCCCTTGCAGCCAGCGAAGGGCACCCCTCCCTTGCAGCCAGCGAAGGGCATCCCTCCCTTGCAGCCAGCGAAGGGCATCCCTCCCTTGCAGCCAGCGAAGGGCATCCCTCCCTTGCAGCCAGCGACGGGCATCCCTCCCTTGCAGCCAGCGACGGGCATCCCTCCCTTGCAGCCAGCGACGGGCATCCCTCGTTTGCAGCCAGCGACGGGCATCCCTCGTTTGCAGCCAGCGAAGGGCATCCCTCCCTTGCAGCCAGCGAAGGGCATCCCTCCCTTGCAGCCAGCGAAGGGCATCCCTCCCTTGCAGCCAGCGAAGGGCATCCCTCCCTTGCAGCCAGCGAAGGGCATCCCTCCCTTGCAGCCAGCGAAGGGCATCCCTCCCTTGCAGCCAGCGAAGGGCATCCCTCCCTTGCAGCCAGCGAAGGGCATCCCTCCCTTGCAGCCAGCGAAGGGCATCCCTCCCTTGCAGCCAGCGAAGGGCATCCCTCCCTTGCAGCCAGCGAAGGGCATCCCTCCCTTGCAGCCAGCGAAGGGCATCCCTCCCTTGCAGCCAGCGAAGGGCATCCCTCCCTTGCAGCCAGCGAAGGGCATCCCTCCCTTGCAGCCAGCGAAGGGCATCCCTCCCTTGCAGCCAGCGAAGGGCATCCCTCCCCTCCAGCCAGTGAAGGGCAACCCTTCCCTCGCAGACAGCGAGGGGCATCCCTCATTACAAGAAGTGAGCAACATCCCTCCATTTCCGCCAGCGAGGGGCATCCCACATTACAGCCAGTGTGCAGCATCTCCCAATACAGCCAGTGAGGAGCATCCCTCATTCCAGGTAGTGAGGGGCATCCCCAGATTACAGCAAGTGAAGGGAATCCAACCTCCCTCCCCCAGAAAGCTGGGCAGGACACCGCTTCTACCTCCCACTGCATTCTTGCCTTCTGCACCTGAGCCTGCACAAGCAGGCTCCTTTCTCTGTAGTCCTGTCCACCCACTGGACCACAAATAAAAAATGTAATTGTCCTGTGGAAATCAGGACAGTTGGGGGCTATGCCTAAAAGCTTATAAACTCTCCTGCCTTCTGTATCCTTCAATATCTCCTAACAAACTCTTATAGATTGTAAGCTCTTCCTCCAACTGTATCCTCCTTTTTACCCTTATAGATTGTAAGCTCTTCACCCTTCAGTATCCTCCTTTATACAGTAAGTTCTTCCTCCTTACATATCAACCTTTATACTCTTAACAGCCTGTCAGCAATTCCTCCTGTAACCTCCCTTATACCCTAATAGATTGTAAACTTTTCATCCTTTTGTATCCTCCCTTATACTCTCATAGAATAGATTAAAAACTATTTCACCTTCTGTTTCCTCCCATATCTCCTAACAGATGTTAATCTCTTGCACAATCGGTATCCTTTCTTATACCCTAATACAGGGGTTCCCAACAATTTTTTCATCAAGTACTACTTTACATTTTCTGATTAAATCAAGTACCACCTGGGTGATGCGTGAGCATTGTCACTCGCCTAAACCTATAATCAAAACATACAAAACCGCCATTTAAGTGAAAGAATCGCACAAAAAATGTTGCAGTTTTTTATGGTGCAAATCTCGCTTGAGTTTCAGATGGAATCAGATCAGGTTGGGGTACAAGTAAGTCTGCAGCCTTGTCGAGTTCCACCTGTGAGGACCTCAAGTACCAACAGTGGTACTAGTACCACCTGTTCGAAACACCTGCCTAAAAGATTGTAAGACCTTCCCCTTCTGTATCCCTCCTTATACCCTAGTACAGTAGGTTGTAAGCTCTTTCTTCCGTATCCTCCCTTTTACCTTAACAAATTGTAAACTCTTCTTCCTCCCTTATACCCTAATAGATTGTAAGCGCTTTTTCTTCTGTATCCTCTCTCATACCATAATAGATTGTAAGCTCTTCTCCTTCTGTATCTTCTCTTATACCCTAATAGATTGTAAGCGCTTTTTCTTCTGTATCCTCCCTTATACCCTAATAGATTGTAAGCTCTTCTCCTTCTGTATCCTCTCTCATACCCTAATAGATTGTAAGCTCTTCCATATGTTCCCAGGGAACATTGGGGGCTGAAGATCAGAGCATGACAGCCAGGTAAGTGCAGGTACAGGTGCCTCCTTGTCACAATTTCAGTCACAATCCCCCTTTCTATCACTCGCAGAAGCAATAAGTTGAAATAACTTACCAAAACTCCGACTTTTCCTGCAGGAGGTTTGCTGTGGCTCGCCCTAAAAAGCGGACGTATCTCGCCTTTGCGCCGCACATTTCCACCAATCAGTGACAGCGCTCTGTGGAGCCCAGGTGACATGGTGCTGGTGACCAGGAGCAGCAGCATGAATTAGATGATTTGCAGGGATCTGAGCATCTGTGTGTCCTGCAGGGGAGAGGGATGGAGGCAGAGCCGGGGATGGAGCAGGGGGGGGGGGGCATGAGACCGCCTCATACTGACCCCAGAGAGCGTCATCTGAGCGACAGTGAAAACAATTCAATTTATTCCGGAGATGGCCACAGGGACTACATGTCTAAAATATAAAAAGTAATGCAAACAGCCAACCAATAGGGTGACCAACTGACACCATCTAATGATGCCCATACGCATGGAAATCAGATCTTTCCAATTCCTACTCAATATATAAACATGGAAACACACACACACACACCTCAACTTCCCCGAAGAGCCACTGGATGATCTATTCAATTTGTATTCAGAGATCCTGGCCACACGCACGTCAGCCACACAGAACTAGATCATATGTTCCTCATTGTGTAGCTCGAAAACCAAATTTGGCTAGTGGACCCCTGCTGTATGGCTCACCAGCTGTCACCTAGACCAGAACATTTGAGGATGGCTAGCACATTAACACACCTTGAAGCTAGAGGGTACCATAGCACCCAGGTTTGGGCATTGTCAGCGTCATGGATGGCGTTACTGTAGATTCTGGCAGACAGGGAAGCATGCTCACTTACCTTTCTTGTTAGCTTGGCTTCCCAGATTTCCAGCTTTGTCTGGGTTTAGATTCCTTACTTTTAAACAGAACAAAACCCAGGATTTTTACTATCCCAGGTTTCATCCCTGCCTGGGGAAAATATCTACTAAATAAAATAAGCTCACTGTTTTAGTCTTGGATTTGTTGTACTTCCCTGATCATGGCTCTGGGTCAGTGCCAAGGGTCCCCTCGGAGGATCCTCTGATGCTCAGGTGGACCAGTCCGACACCACCTGTCTTTATGGCCACTAGGTGCATGCACAGCCAGAGGCTCCATGCAAATCATTAATTCAGAATATCTTGCCAGGCGTTAATATTCACAGCAATATTTTCTGATAGGTTATTCTGTTGTATATTCTGTTGTTTATGGCAAGATTTTCTCCAGAACCCCTAGAGGTTCAGGTGAACTTTGAACAAAAGTTTGGTTCGGCAACCCGACTTGAGCCAAACCCAATCCCCATTGACAATTCTGCCTCCCCCAAACTCCTCACCCACCTGGGCGGAGGGAGGACCCGCCTGTCAAGGGGTCCCTAGAGGCTGAATGGCCACCAGGGCTGTAAAAATAAAAAATTGGAGGGGCACTTTGACTTATGAGAGTGTACAGTAGGAAGCGGTTGGGCATTTATGTGAGCCGGTGATCCGGTCCGCGGTCCTACTGTCAATTTGGCTATGACCAGGGCTCCAGAAAGATGGCTGCCCTCATGATTGAGGGCACTAGCAGCACTACAAGTGTCCTCATTCATGGGAGCAGTGGCCATCTAGGCACGTATACAAGTTGTCACTTCTCAGGTTTTGTTCCCTGCCACGGGGGCATCCTGATTGGTGTGAAACCCCCCGGATCGCTCAGAAAAACTTTCCTTTTCACGCTCCTAAGGCACATGCATGGGAAAACTTTTAGATTCCATGGCCATCTGTGATGGGTTTTGTTCCAATAAAACATTACAAAACAGGTGACCAGAAGGAATCAGCTGCACCTTTCTGCTCCTGTGATTGAGTGATGGGACTCTCAATCATCCCTGTGCTGCTCAGCAGAAGGAGAGGCCATGACTCCATCTCTGAGCTTCCAGCATGGGAGCAGCCTAAAGTCAGGTTTTGTTTCCATTGATGAAGTTCACTGGACATCACTGGTGGGGAGGAATGGCAGGAGGAATTTTATTAGAAACACAGTTGATATAAAGTGATTTTTAAGGCTAAAGGTTAAAAAAATAAGCAGCATCGTACCTTGCCAAGTGTTGCTCCAGTGCTGTGCCTCCTCTCTTCTCGGCACCCTGAATGAGGAAATATAATCCCTCGTCTGCCCCTCCAGCACCACCCTGCCGACCTGGGCCACCGATATTACCTTGAGGAGCTAGACCAAATCAATTTAAAAACAAAACATAGCCCAACATAATAGGCTAACAATTGCTTTTACCTGAAATATCAATTTAATGTTATTCCACGTTTACCCAAGAAGATTTCCATTTTACCACCAGAGTCCACCAGGTGGCATACCGAGCAATGTCCTGCCTTTACAGAAAGAAAACCAGATCTGAAAGCAAAAGTCAACACGGGTATAAGGGAGGATACAAAAGAAGAGCTTACAATCTATTAGGGCATAAGGGAGGATACAGAAGAAGAGCTTACAGTCTATTAGGGTATAAGGGAGGATACAGAAGGAGAAGAGCTTACACTCTATTAGGGCATAAGGGAGGATACAGAAGAAGAGCTTATAATCTATTAGGGTAAAAGGGAGGATACAGAAGAAGGAAGAGCTTACAATCTATTAGGGTATAAGGAAGGGTACTCAAAGAAGGAAAAGCTTACAGTCTATTAGGGTATGAGGGAGGATACAGAAGGAGTAAGAGCTTACAATCTATTAGGGTATAAGGAAGGGTACTCAAAGAAGGAAGAGCTTACACTCAATTAGGGTATGAGGGAGGATACAGAAGGAGGAAGAGATTACAAGCTAGTAAAGATACACAAAGGGCAAAGAGCTTACAATCTACGAAAGTATGAATAACGATAAAGAGGGGGAGAAGCAAACAACTAATTATAGTATAAGGGAATATAGCAAGGGAAACCCCAAACAGTTTACTGGTAATGGCAATGGCTCCTCCCACCTAAAAAGGAAACACAAACTGGACACGGTTAAAACCCTCTCTCCCCCTGGACCTCAGTGTTTTAAACGAGGAATCCCAGAACAAACATATCTAAACCATAATATCAAATATACTTAGCCTAGGTGGAATGTAAGATGCCGTCCTGGAGGACTTCCGGAAATGCCATTAATGGTAAGCTAAAAGGGGTTTGCCCTCCAGGACGGCTTAGCCGACGATAAGCGAGAAATACTAATAGCATCCTACCTCAGGGAGGGGAAAAAAACTTTTAGAATCTTCCTGCAAAATTCCTGTTTCTCATCAGAAGAAAGATCCACTCTGTAGTGCTTCAAAAATATGTGCGAGGAAGCCCAAGTTGCTGCTCTACAAATCTCCTACAGGAAGACTCCTGACCAATTCGCCCAGAAAGCAGAAATTGTTGCTGGTAGAATGTGCCCGCATGGATTTTGGGGCCTGTCCCCCAGAACCTTCGTAAGATAACTGAATGGCTTCTCTAATCCACCTGGCGATGGAGGCTTTGGAGGCTTGCAGATCTTTATCTCTCCCTGCAAATGAAAGCAACAAATGGTCAGATCTCCTCCAATCCGAGGTCCAATTCAAGTATGTCAACAGAATGATTTTGGCATCCAACAGATACATCCCCTATTGGCCCTTAACGTCCTCTGGCAAGTAGACCTCCTGGGACCTGTGAAATTCCGAAGCAATCTTCGGCAGGTAAAGAGGGTCAGGTCTGATGGTAATATGATCTCAAAAAATGCTAAGATAAGGTTCCTTGATGGACAAGGCTTGCCTATCACTAATCCTTCATGCCGAATTAATGGCCAATATAAAAGTCACTTTGAGAGTCAGAAACGTAACTGTGGCCTCTTTCAGGGGCTCGAAAGGTGGCCCTGTAAGACCATTCAGGACGATGGAAAGCTCCCAAAGAGGGAAGGCCTTAGGATTCAATGGTCTTCCTCTAGACAGAGAAACAAAAAACCTTTTGATCAGATCCTCCTGTCTAAGCCTACGGTTCAAGAAAACCGATAGTTCTGCCACCTGAACTTTTAAAGGTACTATCTTTGATGGTGTAGCGATAACCCTTATCGCCAGAGGGCTTCACCGCCTGAGACGTCCTTTCCCAATGGTGAGAGGTGCTGCTGGAATTCCAGAGTCGTCCGTGAGGAAAAAGGAACAGCCCTTACAAGGGCTAGTGAATTGTAATATAGCGTTTCCCCCAATAAGAGATAGAACTTCAGTATTGAGGGTGAAGGTGAAGTGAACTTTATTAGTGCCACACTGGGCCTTATATACACAAGTCTCTATTGCATGACACACACACCGACCAATAGCAGCAGGGCAAACAATCCCTCAACTCTGCCGGTGACGTAATCAATCAATACAATGGCAGTCAGAACAATGAATAACGTAATCAATCAATACAATGGCAGTCAGAACAATGAATAACGTAATCAATCAATACAATGGCAGTCAGAACAATGAATAACGTAATCAATCAATACACTGGCAGTCTGTAACATGCTTAAGAAAAGCCTGTGTAAAGTCCAAAGGGGCAGAGAGTCTGTCACAACGCCCCCTTTTTGGGGAACACCCGGCAGACCCGGATTTACCCTGTTCGGGTTAACGTGGGGCTGTCCGGACTCTTGTTAGGGGCAGAGTTCTGTTTGCCGGGATAATCCATCTGCATTACCGTTTTGTCTACCGGGCCTGTATATACACACACACACACACACACACACACACACACACACACACATACAGTTGTACTCACAGGGTGCTGGTCTTGTACACACACATGTACTGACAGGGTGCTGGTCTTGTACACACACATGTACTCACAGGGTGCTGGTCTTGTACACACACATGTACTCACAGGGTGCTGGTCTTGTACACACATACAGTTGTACTCACAGGGTGCTGGTCTTGCTTTTCCCCCCAATAAGAGACAGAACTCAGTATTGAGGGTGAAGATGATACACACACACACACACACACACACACAGTTGTACTCACAGGGTGCTGGTCTTGTACACACACATGTACTCACAGGGTGCTGGTCTTGTACACACACATGTACTCACAGGGTGCTGGTCTTGTACACACACATGTACTCACAGGGTGCTGGTCTTGTACACACACATGTACTCACAGGGTGCTAGTCTTGTACACACACATGTACTCACAGGGTGCTGGTCTTGTACACACACATGTACTCACAGGGTGCTGGTCTTGTACACACACATGTACTCACAGGGTGCTGGTCTTGTACACACATACAGTTGTACTCACAGGGTGCTGGTCTTGCTTTTCCCCCCAATAAGAGACAGAACTCAGTATTGAGGGTGAAGATGATACACACACACACACACACACACACACACAGTTGTACTCACAGGGTGCTGGTCTTGTACACACACATGTACTCACAGGGTGCTGGTCTTGTACACACACATGTACTCACAGGGTGCTGGTCTTGTACACACACATGTACTCACAGGGTGCTGGTCTTGTACACACACATGTACTCACAGGGTGCTGGTCTTGTACACACACATGTACTCACAGGGTGCTAGTCTTGTACACACACATGTACTCACAGGGTGCTGGTCTTGTACACACACATGTACTCACAGGGTGCTGGTCTTGTACACACACATGTACTCACAGGGTGCTGGTCTTGTACACACATACAGTTGTACTCACAGGGTGCTGGTCTTGCTTTTCCCCCCAATAAGAGACAGAACTCAGTATTGAGGGTGAAGATGATACACACACACACACACACACACACACACACACACACACACACACACACACAGTTGTACTCACAGGGTGCTGGTCTTGTACACACACATGTACTCACAGGGTGCTGGTCTTGTACACACACATGTACTCACAGGGTGCTGGTCTTGTACACACACATGTACTCACAGGGTGCTGGTCTTGTACACACACATGTACTCACAGGGTGCTAGTCTTGTACACACACATGTACTCACAGGGTGCTGGTCTTGTACACACACACACACACACACACACACACACACACACATACAGTTGTACTCACAGGGTGCTGGTCTTGTACACACACATGTACTCACAGGGTGCTGGTCTTGTACACACTCTCTTAGCTCTGGTTGCAAGGCATTGAGAAAATGTTCTAGTAAAAACAACTGTAGGCTTCCGGGGTGACAGCGTTCCGGGCTAACAAAGCCTCCTTTACAAGATGGTAGTGTGGTAAGTCCGCATCAGGGATGGCCCGGAAAGCATCGGAAGCTTTCCCAGATTTTCCCTGATAATATGGTGACCCATTCCTCCGTGGGTACCCGGTGTGAAGCGCACTGCCGTTCAAAATCGGCCAAAAATCCATCAATCTCATTGTCACTTTCCTGGAAGGACTTAAATGCTGCAAATTGAATCTTTTTTCCCCCCAGTGTAACTGAGGCTGAGAGGCTGCTGGGTTGCGAGTCGCCAATATTCCCTTGGCTTACTGGCCTCTGCCTCCGCTGCGGCGACGACTTGGTCGATCAGTTCTTGTGATGGATTCGGCCATAGACCGACAATCTGTTCCGAACCGCTTGAACGAGAGCAGCGTCTTCATCGGTCTCTATATTGGTTTCGGTCCTCACTGCTGCACGATCCATTTCGATCAGCTCGGCTATCAGTTCCTGACGTGGGCGGTTGCTAGCCGACCTTCCCCGGCTCTCGAATAGATCCCTCAGGGTCAGCCTTTTCAACTTGTCCTACTGACTCTCCATCAGGGTAGCACTCTCTCTGGGTACAAAGGACCATCCGACCGCTTGCCACCAATTGTAGCGATAACCCTTATCGCCGAGGGCTTCACCGCCTGAGACGTCCTTTCCCAATGGTGAGAGGTGCTGCTGGAATTCCAGAGTCGTCCGTGAGGAAACAGGAACAGCCCTTACAAGGGCTAGTGAATTGTAATATAGCGTTTCCCCCAATAAGAGACAGAACTTCAGTATTGAGGGTGAAGGTGAAGTGAACTTTATTAGTGCCACACTGGGCCTTATATACACAAGTCTCTATTGCATGACACACACACCGACCAATAGCAGCAGGGCAAACAATCCCTCAACTCTGCCAGTGACGTAATCAATCAATACAATGGCAGTCAGAACAATGAATAACGTAATCAATCAATACAATGGCAGTCAGAACAATGAATAACGTAATCAATCAATACACTGGCAGTCTGTAACATGCTTAAGAAAAGGTAAGTAATGAACCTGTGTAAAGTCCAAAGGGGCAGAGAGTCTGTCACAGATGGCAAAAATTGATTCCATACGGAATTTCTTGTATCTGATCCCCAAATTTAACTGCTATAATAAATCGAAATTTTCCTGATGGTTTCTAGACCAAAAATATGTGGCAGTAAAAAACGTTGGCGCCACGGAAACTCCTCTATGACTTCTATTTCCTTTAGTTGTGTGATCACTAAAGGGAGGGCTGTGCTTTTACAGTATCCCTGGAACAGTGGGTTACTACTGAATTGTCTGAAGAATGAAGGCGTTCTGAGAGGTCCTCTGCCAGGCCAGAAGTCTTGCCCCTACAGGCCCTTCTCCAGGACTGCTGCTTAGGCTGCTGAGGCAGTTTGAACAACAAACCTTCCTTGGCCTTTAGCTTCTGGGTTGACCAAGACTTCTGGGAATCCGAGCATCGGAAACCCCTCTGAGGAATTCTAGGTTTTGAACAAGGTGGGGGAGGGAGTTTCCTTCTAGCCGGAAACGTCTTCCCCACCTTAGAAGAAAGGGTTAGAATCTTATCAAGTGCTTACTCAAACTAAAACTTACCCTCAAATGGTATGCTACACAGGTGTGACGAGTCGTCCCCCTGCCAGGTCTTGAGCCAGAGAGTTCTACGTGCACAATTAATCAATGCCATACATTTAGCGTTGGCCCTAATCGCCCCTGAAGCAGCATCGAAAATAAAATTCACTGCTTTGGAAATAAAGGGTGTCCAATACTTCCTCCTTCAGGGCGTCATTGGTTATCCCAATCCTGACCTTGACTACCCAGAGTACCAGAACTCTACTCACACAATCTGTAGCAAACAGGGGTCTAAACTGAAAGTAATCAGTATCCCATGCTCATTTGAGTAGAATATCTGATCAGTATCCCATGCTCATTTGAGTAGAATATCTGACCTTTTATCTAGAGGAGCTCTAAGGGATCCCATTTCCTAGAAGGAGAGATTTGATTTCCGCCTTGAGGGGTGGGGCCCGACTTTCCAGATCCGGTGTGCGCGCCCACACGCACTCCGCTACCTGACCCGGACGCCGCATGCTGGCTCGAATCTACACCGTCGAAGCCAAAGCGTGCCACAGCCTCGGCCGGAAATCCCAAAAGCGAGGGCTCAACCAGCCCCAAAGGTGAGCCCTGTACTACCCGTCCCCCTTGAAGAGCGTTGGGGGGAGCTCCTGATGCTTCAACTGACCCCTCACCTCAGCACAGCCCATAGGGTAAAATGGTGGGACCCAAAAACAGACTGTATCCTGGGTCCTGCCCTGGAGACTGTCACTGGGACTAGCTCCGGGGATGGGAATTCCCAGGGGGAGTGGAAAAAGAAAGGGGAGCCCCCTGACTCTGGCAGCAGTGGGTCACCCGAAGCATCACCTAAGCCTGCATCACCTGAGGGGAGGGCATCCGGACCCAAAATCTTTCCTAGGCAAAAACAAAAAATAGGGAACACAAAAACACGGCAGCCAGGAGAAAGGGGCATTTAACCATGTCCAGTTTGTGTTTTCTTATTTAGGTGGGAGGACCTACTCGGCTAAGCCATCCTGGAGGATGTTTGGAGAAAACATTTTGGAGATTATAATCTATAAAAGCCACACGGCGGACCTGGAGTCTAAATGACTGATAAATTGGAAGCTCTTCCCCCTGTATGTTCCCTTATAGATTATAAGCTTTTCCCCCTGTATGTTACCTTATAGCCTAACTTCCCCATGTCTATATCCTCTCTTATACTCTAATAGATTGTAAACTTTTCCCCCTGTATTCCCGTATAGTCTAATAGATTGTAAGATCTTCCCCCTGTATGCTCCCTTATAACCTAATATATTGTACGCTTTCCCCCCTGTATTCCCTTATAGTCTAATAGATTGTAAGCTCTTCTCCTTCTGTATCTTCCCTTATACCCTAATAGATTGTAAGCTCTTCTCCTTCTGTATCCTCCCTTATACCCTAATAGGTTGTAAGCTCTTCCCCTTGTATGCTCCCTTATAGAGTGTAGGAAAACACAGAACAATCCTAATTGATCCAGCCCCCCCCCAGACACCTCTCAGCAACAAGCAGTGGATTTGGGGATCAGGAAAGGAGGGGGTTGATGGAGATAACACAACTTAGCCTCAGCCTTATACATCTGTAACACACCTGAGCCACAGCCTTATACATCTGTAACACACCTGAGCCACAGCCTTATACATCTGTAACACACCTGAGCCACAGCCTTATACATCTGTAACACACCTGAGCCACAGCCTTATACACCTGCATCACACCTGAGCCACAGCCTTATACACCTGCATCACAGCTGAGCCTCAGCCTTATACACCTGCATCACACCTGAGCCACAGCCTTATACATCTGCATCACACCTGAGCCACAGCCTTATACATCTGTAACACACCTGAGCCACAGCCTTATACACCTGTATCACACCTGAGCCACAGCCTTATACATCTGCATCCCACCTGAGCCACAGCCTTATACATCTGCATCCCACCTGAGCCACAGCCTTATACACCTGCATCACAGCTGAGCCACAGCCTTATACACCTGCATCACACCTGAGCCACAGCCTTATACACCTGCATCACACCTGAGCCTCAGCCTTATACACCTGCATCACACCTGAGCCACAGCCTTATACATCTGCATCACACCTGAGCCACAGCCTTATACATCTGTAACACACCTGAGCCACAGCCTTATACACCTGTATCACACCTGAGCCAAAGCCTTATACATCTGCATCCCACCTGAGCCACAGCCTTATACATCTGTATCACACCTGAGCCACAGCCTTATACATCTGTAACACACCTGAGCCACAGCCTTATACACCTGCATCACAGCTGAGCCACAGCCTTATACATCTGTATCACACCTGAGCCACAGCCTTATACATCTGCATCACACCTGAGCCACAGCCTTATACATCTGTATCACACCTGAGCCACAGCCTTATACATCTGTAACACACCTGAGCCACAGCCTTATACACCTGCATCACAGCTGAGCCACAGCCTTATACACCTGCATCACACCTGAGCCACAGCCTTATACATCTGCATCACACCTGAGCCACAGCCTTATACATCTGTATCACACCTGAGCCACAGCCTTATACATCTGTAACACACCTGAGCCACAGCCTTATACACCTGCATCACACCTGAGCCACAGCCTTATACATCTGTATCACACCTGAGCCACAGCCTTATACATCTGTAACACACCTGAGCCACAGCCTTATACACCTGCATCACACCTGAGCCACAGCCTTATACATCTGTATCACACCTGACCACAGCCTTATACATCTGTATCACACCTGAGCCACAGCCTTATACACCTGTAACACACCTGAGCCTCAGCCTTATACACCTGCATCACACCTGAGCCACAGCCTTATACACCTGCATCACACCTGAGCCACAGCCTTATACACCTGCATCACACCTGAGCCACAGCCTTATACACCTGCATCACAGCTGAGCCACAGCCTTATACACCTGTATCACACCTGAGCCACAGCCTTATACACCTGCATCACAGCTGAGCCACAGCCTTATACACCTGCATCACACCTGAGCCACAGCCTTATACACCTGCATCACAGCTGAGCCACAGCCTTATACACCTGCATCACACCTGAGCCACAGCCTTATACACCTGTATCACACCTGAGCCACAGCCTTATACACCTGCATCACAGCTGAGCCACAGCCTTATACACCTGTATCACACCTGAGCCACAGCCTTATACACCTGCATCACAGCTGAGCCACAGCCTTATACACCTGTATCACACCTGAGCCACAGCCTTATACACCTGCATCACAGCTGAGCCACAGCCTTATACACCTGCATCACACCTGAGCCACAGCCTTATACATCTGTATCACACCTGAGCCACAGCCTTATACACCTGCATCACACCTGAGCCACAGCCTTATACACCTGCATCACACCTGAGCCACAGACTTATACACCTGCATCACACCTGAGCCTCAGCCTTATACATCTGTATCACACCTGAGCCTCAGCCTTATACACCTGCATCACACCTGAGCCACAGACTTATACACCTGCATCACACCTGAGCCTCAGCCTTATACACCTGCATCACACCTGAGCCTCAGCCTTATACATCTGTATCACACCTGAGCCTCAGCCTTATACACCTGCATCACACCTGAGCCACAGCCTTATACATCTGTATCACACCTGAGCCTCAGCCTTATACACCTGCATCACACCTGAGCCTCAGCCTTATACATCTGTATCACACCTGAGCCACAGCCTTATACACCTGCATCACACCTGAGCCACAGCCTTATACACCTGCATCACAGCTGAGCCACAGCCTTATACACCTGCATCACAGCTCAGCCACAGCCTTATACACCTGCATCACACCTGAGCCACAGCCTTATACACCTGCATCACACCTGAGCCTCAGCCTTATACACCTGCATCACAGCTCAGCCACAGCCTTATACACCTGCATCACACCTGAGCCACAGCCTTATACACCTGCATCACACCTGAGCCTCAGCCTTATACACCTGCATCACACCTGAGCCACAGCCTTATACACCTGCATCACACCTGAGCCTCAGCCTTATACACCTGCATCACACCTGAGCCACAGCCTTATACACCTGCATCACACCTGAGCCACAGCCTTATACATCTGCATCACACCTGAGCCACAGCCTTATACATCTGTATCACACCTGAGCCACAGCCTTATACATCTGTATCACACCTGAGCCTCAGCCTTATACACCTGCATCACACCTGAGCCACAGCCTTATACACCTGCATCACACCTGAGCCACAGCCTTATACATCTGCATCACACCTGAGCCACAGCCTTATACATCTGTATCACACCTGAGCCACAGCCTTATACATCTGTAACACACCTGAGCCACAGCCTTATACACCTGCATCACACCTGAGCCACAGCCTTATACACCTGCATCACACCTGAGCCACAGCCTTATACACCTGCATCACACCTGAGCCACAGCCTTATACACCTGCATCACACCTGAGCCACAGCCTTATACATCTGCATCACACCTGAGCCACAGCCTTATACATCTGTATCACACCTGAGCCACAGCCTTATACATCTGTAACACACCTGAGCCACAGCCTTATACATCTGTATCACACCTGAGCCACAGCCTTATACATCTGTAACACACCTGAGCCACAGCCTTATACATCTGCATCACACCTGAGCCACAGCCTTATACACCTGCATCACACCTGAGCCACAGCCTTATACACCTGCATCACACCTGAGCCACAGCCTTATACATCTGTATCACACCTGAGCCACAGCCTTATACACCTGCATCACACCTGAGCCACAGCCTTATACATCTGTATCACACCTGAGCCACAGCCTTATACACCTGCAACACACCTGAGCCACAGCCTTATACATCTGCATCACACCTGAGCCACAGCCTTATACACCTGCATCACACCTGAGCCACAGCCTTATACATCTGTAACACACCTGAGCCACAGCCTTATACATCTGTAACACACCTGAGCCACAGCCTTATACATCTGTATCACACCTGAGCCACAGCCTTATACACCTGCAACACACCTGAGCCACAGCCTTATACACCTGCATCACACCTGAGCCACAGCCTTATACACCTGCATCACACCTGAGCCACAGCCTTATACATCTGCATCACACCTGAGCCACAGCCTTATACATCTGCATCACACCTGAGCCACAGCCTTATACATCTGTATCACACCTGAGCCACAGCCTTATACACCTGCATCACACCTGAGCCGCAGCCTTATACACCTGCATCACACCTGATCCTCAGCCTTATACATCTGTAACACACCTGAGCCACAGCCTTATACATCTGTATCACACCTGAGCCACAGCCTTATACACCTGCATCACACCTGAGCCACAGCCTTATACACCTGCATCACAGCTGAGCCACAGCCTTATACACCTGCATCACACCTGAGCCACAGCCTTATACACCTGCATCACACCTGAGCCACAGCCTTATACACCTGCATCACACCTGAGCCACAGCCTTATACACCTGCATCACACCTGAGCCACAGCCTTATACACCTGCATCACACCTGAGCCACAGCCTTATACACCTGCATCACACCTGAGCCACAGCCTTATACACCTGCATCACACCTGAGCCACAGCCTTATACATCTGTAACACACCTGAGCCACAGCCTTATACATCTGCATCACACCTGAGCCACAGCCTTATACACCTGCATCACACCTGAGCCACAGCCTTATACACCTGCATCACACCTGAGCCACAGCCTTATACACCTGCATCACACCTGAGCCACAGCCTTATACACCTGCATCACACCTGAGCCACAGCCTTATACACCTGCATCACACCTGAGCCACAGCCTTATACACCTGCATCACACCTGAGCCACAGCCTTATACACCTGCATCACACCTGAGCCACAGCCTTATACACCTGCATCACACCTGAGCCACAGCCTTATACACCTGTAACACACCTGATCCTCAGCCTTATACACCTGCATCACACCTGAGCCACAGCCTTATACACCTGCATCACACCTGAGCCACAGCCTTATACACCTGAGCCACAGCATTATACACCTGTATCACACCTGAGCCACAGCCTTATACACCTGCATCACACCTGAGCCACAGCCTTATACACCTGCATCACACCTGAGCCTCAGCCTTATACACCTGCATCACAGCTGAGCCACAGCCTTATACACCTGTAACACACCTGAGCCTCAGCCTTATACACCTGCATCACAGCTGAGCCACAGCCTTATACACCTGCATCACACCTGAGCCACAGCCTTATACACCTGCATCACACCTGAGCCTCAGCCTTATACACCTGCATCACACCTGAGCCTCAGCCTTATACATCTGTAACACACCTGAGCCACAGCCTTATACACCTGCATCACACCTGAGCAACAGCCTTATACACCTGCATCACACCTGAGCCACAGCCTTATACACCTGCATCACACCTGAGCCACAGCCTTATACACCTGCATCACACCTGAGCCACAGCCTTATACACCTGTATCACACCTGATCCTCAGCCTTATACATCTGTAACACACCTGAGCCACAGCCTTATACATCTGTATCACACCTGAGCCACAGCCTTATACATCTGTAACACACCTGAGCCACAGCCTTATACACCTGCATCACACCTGAGCCACAGCCTTATACACCTGCATCACACCTGAGCCACAGCCTTATACATCTGTAACACACCTGAGCCACAGCCTTATACATCTGTATCACACCTGATCCTCAGCCTTATACATCTGTAACACACCTGAGCCACAGCCTTATACATCTGTATCACACCTGAGCCACAGCCTTATACACCTGCATCACACCTGAGCCACAGCCTTATACACCTGCATCACACCTGAGCCACAGACTTATACACCTGCATCACACCTGAGCCACAGACTTATACACCTGCATCACACCTGAGCCACAGCCTTATACACCTGCATCACACCTGAGCCACAGACTTATACACCTGTATCACACCTGAGCCACAGCCTTATACACCTGCATCACACCTGAGCCACAGCCTTATACACCTGCATCACACCTGAGCCACAGACTTATACACCTGCATCACACCTGAGCCACAGCCTTATACACCTGCATCACACCTGAGCCACAGACTTATACACCTGCATCACACCTGAGCCACAGCCTTATACACCTGCATCACACCTGAGCCACAGCCTTATACACCTGCATCACACCTGAGCCACAGCCTTATACATCTGTATCACACCTGAGCCACAGCCTTATACACCTGCATCACACCTGAGCCACAGCCTTATACACCTGCATCACACCTGAGCCACAGACTTATACACCTGCATCACACCTGAGCCACAGACTTATACACCTGCATCACACCTGAGCCACAGCCTTATACACCTGCATCACACCTGAGCCACAGCCTTATACACCTGCATCACACCTGAGCCACAGACTTATACACCTGCATCACACCTGAGCCACAGCCTTATACACCTGCATCACACCTGAGCCACAGCCTTATACACCTGCATCACACCTGAGCCACAGCCTTATACATCTGCATCACACCTGACCACAGCCTTATACACCTGCATCACACCTGAGCCACAGCCTTATACGTCTGCATCACACCTGAGCCACAGCCTTATACGTCTGTATCACACCTGAGCCACAGCCTTATACACCTGCATCACACCTGAGCCACAGCCTTATACATCTGCATCACACCTGAGCCACAGCCTTATACACCTGCATCACACCTGAGCCACAGCCTTATACATCTGTAACACACCTGAGCCACAGCCTTATACACCTGCATCACACCTGAGCCACAGCCTTATACACCTGCATCACACCTGAGCCACAGCCTTATACATCTGCATCACACCTGAGCCACAGCCTTATACATCTGTATCACACCTGAGCCACAGCCTTATACACCTGCATCACAGCTGAGCCACAGCCTTATACATCTGTATCACACCTGAGCCACAGCCTTATACACCTGCATCACACCTGAGCCACAGCCTTATACATCTGTATCACAGCTGAGCCACAGGCTTATACATCTGCATCACACCTGAGCCACAGCCTTATACATCTGTATCACACCTGAGCCACAGCCTTATACATCTGTATCACAGCTGAGCCACAGGCTTATACATCTGCATCACACCTGAGCCACAGCCTTATACATCTGCATCACACCTGAGCCACAGCCTTATACATCTGTATCACAGCTGAGCCACAGGCTTATACACCTGCATCACACCTGAGCCACAGCCTTATACACCTGCATCACACCTGAGCCACAGCCTTATACACCTGCATCACACCTGAGCCACAGCCTTATACACCTGCATCACACCTGAGCCACAGCCTTATACACCTGCATCACACCTGAGCCACAGCCTTATACATCTGTATCACAGCTGAGCCACAGGCTTATACATCTGCATCACACCTGAGCCACAGCCTTATACACCTGCATCACACCTGAGCCACAGCCTTATACACCTGAGCCACAGCCTTATACACCTGCATCACACCTGAGCCACAGCCTTATACACCTGAGCCACAGCCTTATACACCTGTTTCACACCTGAGCCACAGCCTTATACATCTGCATCACACCTGAGCCTCAGCCTTATACATCTGCATCACACCTGAGCCTCAGCCTTATACACCTGTATCACACCTGAGCCACAGCCTTATACACCTGCATCACACCTGAGCCACAGCCTTATACACCTGCATCACACCTGAGCCACAGCCTTATACATCTGTATCACACCTGAGCCACAGCCTTATACACCTGCATCACACCTGAGCCACAGCCTTATACACCTGCATCACAGCTGAGCCTCAGCCTTATACACCTGCATCACAGCTGAGCCACAGCCTTATACACCTGCATCACACCTGAGCCACAGCCTTATACATCTGTATCACACCTGAGCCACAGCCTTATACACCTGTATCACACCTGAGCCACAGCCTTATACATCTATAATACACCTGAGCCGCAGCCTTATACATCTATAATACACCTGAGCCGCAGCCTTATACATCTATAATACACCTGAGCCGCAGCCTTATACATCTATAATACACCCGAGCCGCAGCCTTATACATCTATAATACACCCGAGCCGCAGCCTTATACATCTAGAATACACCTGAGCCGCAGCCTTATACATCTATAATACACCCGAGCCGCAGCCGTATACATCTATAATACACCCGAGCCGCAGCCGTATACATCTATAATACACCCGAGCCGCAGCCTTATACATCTATAATACACCTGAGCCCTAGCTGCTGTACACAGCCACATCCTCCCCCCTGCTCTCCGCTTCTGCAGAGCTCACAGAGCCACGCCCCCTGCACTGAGAGGGATGTTCCCGGAACGTCACGACCAGGTCACGTGTCTCCCTCTCGCTGACGTCGACTGAGGGAGGGGAAAACGACAAGATGGCGGCGGCGGGGCTGTGAGGCGGATTGGGGAGGAGAAAACCAGCGAACACCGGGAGAATGGCCGCCGGGGTGCACCGAAGAGAGGCGGGGCCTGAGCGGAGCTGCTGAGTCGCCGGTAGGTTTGTGCTGGCAAGGGGGAGGTGCCGGGGCCTCATTATTTGAGAGCGGCCAGAGTTCAGTCACTCCCCAGACACCCTTTACTACCCAAACCCGATACCTGAGGGGTCGGCTGCCTACCTCGGTCCTGTGAATTAATGTATGGTTGGTACTGGCCTATGCTGGGGCCCCTGTATGGTTGGTACTGGCCTACGCTGGGGCCCCTGTATGGTTGGTACTGGGTTATGCTGGGGCCCCTGTATGGTTGGTACTGGCTTATGCTGGGGCCCCTGTATGGTTGGTACTGGCTTATGCTGGGGCCCCTGTATGGTTGGTACTGGCTTATGCTGGGGCCCCTGTATGGTTTGTACTGGTCTATGCTGGGGCCCCTCTATGTTTGGTACTAGGTTATGCTCAGGCCCCTTTATGGTTGGTACTAGGTTATGCTCAGGCCCCTGTATGGTTGGTACTGGCCTATGCTGGGGCCCCTGTATGGTTGGTACTGGCCTATGCTGGGGCCCCTGTATGGTTGGTACTGGCCTATGCTGGGGCCCCTGTATGGTTGGTACTGGCCTATGCTGGGGCCCCTGTATGGTTGGTACTGGCCTATGCTGGGGCCCCTGTATGGTTGGTACTGGCTTATGCTGGGGCCCCTGTATGGTTGGTACTGGCCTATGCTGGGGCCCCTGTATGGTTGGTACTGGCCTATGCTGGGGCCCCTGTATGGTTGGTACTGGCCTATGCTGGGGCCCCTGTATGGTTGGTACTGGCTTATGCTGGGGCCCCTGTATGGTTGGTACTGGCCTATGCTGGGGCCCCTGTATGGTTGGTACTGGCCTATGCTGGGACGCCTGTATGGTTGGTACTGGCCTATGCTGGGGCCCCTGTATGGTTGGTACTGGCTTGCTGGGGCCCCTGTATGGTTGGTACTGGCCTATGCTGGGGCCCCTGTATGGTTGGTACTGGCCTATGCTGGGGCCCCTGTATGGTTGGTACTGGCCTATGCTGGGGCCCCTGTATGGTTGGTACTGGCCTATGCTGGGGCCCCTGTATGGTTGGTAATGGCCTATGCTGTGGCCCCTGTATGGTTGGTACTGGCCTATGCTGGGGCCCCTGTATGGTTGGTACTGGCCTATGCTGGGGCCCCTGTATGGTTGGTACTGGCCTATGCTGGAGCCCCTGTATGGTTGGTACTGGCCTATGCTGGGGCCCCTGTATGGCTGGTACTGGGTTATGCTGGGGCCCCTGTATGGTTGGTACTGGCCTATGCTGGGGCCCCTGTATGGTTGGTACTGGCCTATGCTGGGGCCCCTGTATGGTTGGTACTGGCCTATGCTGGGGCCCCTGTATGGTTGGTACTGGCCTATGCTGGGGCCCCTGTATGGTTGGTACTGGCCTATGCTGGGGCCCCTGTATGGTTGGTACTGGCCTATGCTGGGGCCCCTGTATGGTTGGTACTGGGTTATGCTGGGGCCCCTGTATGGTTGGTACTGGCCTATGCTGGGGCCCCTGTATGGTTGGTACTGGGTTATGCTGGGGCCCCTGTATGGTTGGTACTGGCCTATGCTCAGGCCCCTGTATGGTTGGTACTGGCCTATGCTCAGGCCCCTGTATGGTTGGTACTGGCCTATGCTCAGGCCCCTGTATGGTTGGTACTGGCCTATGCTCAGGCCCCTGTATGGTTGGTACTGGCCTATGCTCAGGCCCCTGTATGGTTGGTACTGGCCTATGCTGGGGCCCCTGTATGGTTGGTACTGGCCTATGCTGGGGCCCCTGTATGGTTGGTACTGGCCTATGCTGGGGCCCCTGTATGGTTGGTACTGGCCTATGCTGGGGCCCCTGTATGGTTGGTACTGGGTTATGCTGGGGCCCCTGTATGGTTGGTACTGGGTTATGCTGGGGCCCCTGTATGGTTGGTACTGGCCTATGCTCAGGCCCCTGTATGGTTGGTACTGGCCTATGCTCAGGCCCCTGTATGGTTGGTACTGGCCTATGCTCAGGCCCCTGTATGGTTGGTACTGGCCTATGCTGGGGCCCCTGTATGGTTGGTACTGGCCTATGCTGGGGCCCCTGTATGGTTGGTACTGGCCTATGCTCAGGCCCCTGTATGGTTGGTACTGGCCTATGCTCAGGCCCCTGTATGGTTGGTACTGGCCTATGCTCAGGCCCCTGTATGGTTGGTACTGGCCTATGCTGAGGCCCCTGTATGGTTGGTACTGGCCTATGCTGGGGCCCCTGTATGGTTGGTACTGGTCTATGCTGGGGCCCCTCTATGGTTGGTACTGGTCTATGCTGGGGCCCCTCTATGGTTGGTACTAGGTTATGCTCAGGCCCCTGTATGGTTGGTACTAGGTTATACTCAGGCCCCTGTATGGTTGGTACTGGCCTATGCTCAGGCCCCTGTATGGTTGGTACTAGGTTATGCTCAGGCCCCTGTATGGTTGGTACTAGGTTATGCTCAGGCCCCTGTATGGTTGGTACTAGGTTATGCTCAGGCCCCTGTATGGTTGGTACTAGGTTATGCTCAGGCCCCTGTATGGTTGGTACTGGCCTATGCTCAGGCCCCTGTATGGTTGGTACTGGCCTATGCTGGGGCCCCTGTATGGTTGGTACTGGCCTATGCTGGGGCCCCTGTATGGTTGGTACTGGCCTATGCTGGGGCCCCTGTGTGGTTGGTACTGGCCTATGCTGGGGCCCCTGTATGGTTGGTACTGGCCTATGCTGGGGCCCCTGTATGGTTGGTACTGGCCTATGCTGGGGCCCCTGTATGGTTGGTACTGGCCTATGCTGGGGCCCCTGTATGGTTGGTACTGGCCTATGCTGGGGCCCCTGTATGGTTGGTACTGGCCTATGCTGGGGCCCCTGTATGGTTGGTACTGGCCTATGCTGGGGCCCCTGTATGGTTGGTACTGGCCTATGCTGGGGCCCCTGTATGGTTGGTACTGGCCTATGCTGGGGCCCCTGTATGGTTGGTACTGGCCTATGCTGAGGCCCCTGTATGGTTGGTACTGGCCTATGCAGGGGGTACCTCAGGTGGGGGATTTCTGTGGGAATTTCCTTCAGTCATTTTTCTGCTGCTGGTGAACTTCCTGTACAGGAAAGAAGGGATCTATCTGCTGCACCTATGGTTGTTCAGCTTCCCTCCTTGTAGAGGGGGTTGTGTCTTGTGTCTAAAATAGTGTTGACAACCCACTGTTTTCCAAGTCTGATTGTGGCCTTTCTTAAAGCGGACCTAAACTAATGCCAAGTAGGGTCCATGTTGGGTAGGATGCTAACTTTCATTACCAGTGTGCCCAGAATTTAGGAGATATAACAAGCACACTGCACTGCCATTGCTTCCTATTGGTGGAGGTGCAGCTGTTTCCTGTTTCCCGGCTGGGCTAAATCCACTTGTTTCCAGCCCTGGAGTGTAAAGGGGTTTATGGCTGTTGTATTAACTACCCAATGGCGAATCTGGATTTGGGGTGCCTCGCTGTGTGAAACACCCCTTGAATCGCTGCTAATCCCACGTCCCCATGCCCAGCATCTCACAGCTGGGGCGCATTCCGGGGCCCAGCCGGTCAAGTAGGCTGGGGGAAAAGTACCAGAGCTTCGTTTTCTAACAGGTGTATGCTGTGCATTAATATGCACCACATGCAGCCTGTGCATGCTCTCTGGGACTGAGAAGATTTTACTGGGATTGGTGGGATTTGACACAGCAGGGCATCCCAAGTCTGGATGCCCTCTGGTAAGAGGAACAGTCACCAGGATAGGTAAAATCTTCAAGCTCTGCTAGGACATGTTGATCATGTCTTTAGTGTAGGGTTCACTGTTGGTCCAACGGGGTAGGCGAGACGAGGTTAGTTTAGTGTCGCTGTGGACCAGCAGTGTAAAGAAGTCCACAAGGGACCTAAACCCTCCCTAGCAGAGGTGTCCATGGAACCCTTATCCACCTCTTCCATCCATAAACCCTGCAGTAAAGAAACCTGCCTTTTACTCCTGGCACTCCATCTGGGGGGTGGGGGGGACAGCAGCCGCCTCACCAAAACCAATAGAATTTCAGACGGAGTGCCTTGGAATGTAAGGTAATTATTTATTTATAGTGGAGTTTACCTCCAAGTCCTGACCAGATTCACGCCCCTGTATTCATCAGATTTATTTGATGCGGCATGTAACCCTAAGTAACCACCTTGCTCTGTGGCATATTTTTTCAGAATGTTATTATTGGGCCACTTTTATATGCATATCTATGGCCACTGGATGCTTGTGCACACATATAATTTTTTTTTCTGCATTTAACCCATCCATGCAGTGAGACAAGCACTGGCACAAGCGGCATAAACCATTCCTTAAGACCCAGGATTTTTGTTCCATTTCCCAGGGGGCTTCCCTATTGGCGATTCCCTGCCGTGTGAAACCACCCAGAAAGTTCTAAACAACCCACGTCCCAACGGCGCATGAGCGGGTGCTCAACCAATGTGAGCCGTTTGCTTTGTTTACTTCTTTTGGCAAATGGCTCTTATTGATTTTAATGCCTCGTCGCCCACATTCCCAGCCATGTGCACGCTCCTGCTCTTAATGGCTGGGCCGGAAGTGTGTTCATGATGTTGGGGATGCAGGGGATTCAACAGCGTGCGCCCTTCCCATTAAAACAATGAGAGGGGAAAGGTGAGTGTTTATGGGTGAACTGGGGGACTTCATACAGTGGGACATTCCGATTCTTATAGATTCCAAGCTGGCCGCTGCTGGGTTTGGTCCTGCTTTAAAGGGCATCCCAAATCAGTAATGCAGTGTATAAGATCCCCGAAAGATCAAGGAATCAGCTGAACACTCTGCACTGCGGAATCTTGTGGGAGCCTTTTGCCCATGGGAAAACAAACTAGTCCTGTTAATGGTTGCTATAGACTCTGTCCCCACTATCTCCTTGAAATGTTTGTAATATATCAATAAGGAGGGATAGCCAGGCAATACATTGCAAAACACTGGTTCCTGGCCCCAGACGGCAGTGTCAGAAGTGCAGCAGAAGGGAGTGTGGTACATGTGGTTGCAGCTTTTTGAAGGAAAGATTGGCTTTCTGATGTGAGGCTTTACCAACTGACCAACATGGATTGACAACCCCACCAACCCACTGTAAATTAAGGTACAGTCTAGGTTTCTAGGGGAAATTAGTTTCTATGTACCAAATGCTGGTTGTTAAGGTATGTGTCTTTCGTTCAGTGGTGCTTTAGATTTCCACAAAATGCACCTGCTTGCTCCTGCTATCCTTGTTGATCAGAGTCCGAGAGCAGCAACCTGTGATGCTGCTTGTAGAACAGGAGGGCTTAATAAAAATGTATGTAGCAAGCTGCCCACTTTCAAGTCCACTTTCAATGGAACATTCTACAGTGTATATTTCTGTGTGCCTAAATGATGTCGTCAGTGTGCTAAGCCAGCATTTTTTAATTTTTTTTTTCTTATGTTAGCAATTGTGTTTTTACTGCAGTCTTATCCTGTGGCAACTGTACATCTACACGCAAAAAATACAACTTATACACTTTGAAAAATAAAGTTGAAAGTGGACTTTCCCATTAACCCTTTGCCTGGACTGTCCCTTTAATGCAGGCCTCTAATCAAAAATGACTGAAGGTCCACTCGCCTGCATTGCTTGAGATGCTCCAAGCTGCAGGGGTAATTGGACCTCCAGTCATCATGACTGCCAATCATGCTTGCTTACTGTATATGCAACCTCAGTTATGGCCTAGTGCAGGGGTACTCAACAAGACTGCGGACTAATCTGCTGCCATTTATACTTCACTCAGTTGTTAACAAATAAAAATCTGCCACATTTTTTGAGTGACCCATTAATTCGGTCTTTTGATTACAGTACCCCTGGTCTAGTGGCCTTGTGACCAGAGGGTTGCAGGTTCGAAAACCAGCCAGGACATGACTGAAGTGCTCTTGAGCAAGGTACCCACTGCTCTGGACGTGTGTGTTCTCACTGAACGGATGGGTTAAATGCAGTGTGTGCAAATCTACCTCTATCTGAGGCTCCTTTCACACTGGGACGATGCTTTGCGGCGCTTTAGTAGCAATGGTGTTTGTGAGCGCTATTTGCTATACAGCAATTGCCATCTCCGCAAAAATGCTGCTTGCAGGGCGAGTGGAATCGCCCCGTCAGTATGTGAAAGCGCCCATAGTTTTTTATGGGCAGCGTTTCACTGGCAACTGTGGGGCAATTGCTCCAGTGTGAAAGGAGCCTTATAGTAACTAGCTCCCTTCAGTCCTTCAGTCCTGCAGTTTCCCAGTCAGAACACATTGCTGATTTTTTTTTTTTTTACAGAATGATCTTGGCTCACCATGACTCAAGGGATGCAGGATTAATAGCTAGAGCTGTACCAGTTGTAAGCGGTGTACCCCAGGGTTCAGTGCTGGGCCCACTATTATTCAACTTGTTTATAAACGACATAGAAGATGGAATTATAAGCACTGTCTCTATTTTTGCAGATGACACAAAGATATGTAGCACAGTGCAGTCTATGGAAGATGTTCACAAGCTTCAGGCTGACTTGGACACATTGAGTGTCTGGGCATCCACTTGGCAAATGAAGTTCAATGTGGAAAAATGTAAAGTCATGCACTTAATAACCCGAAGGCCACATATGTCCTCGGGGGAGTAAAACTGGGAGAGTCCCTTGTTGAGAAGGATCTGGGGGTACTAGTAGATCACAGACTAAATAACAGCATGCAATGCCAAGCAGCTGCTTCCAAGGCCACCAAGATACTATCGTGCATTAAAAGAGGCCTGGAATCACGGGATAGAGATGTAATTTTGCCTCTTTACAAGGCACTGGTGCGCCCTCACCTGGAATATGCCGTCCAGTTCTGGGCACCCGTTCATAGAAAGGATGCCCTGACTCTGGAAAGGGTGCAAAGGAGAGCCACCAAACTAATAAAGGGAATGAAAGATCTTAGTTATGAGGAAAGATTACGAGAATTAAATCTGTTTAGTCTTGAGAGGAGGCGATTGCGGGGGGACATGATTAACTTGTATAAATATATAAATGGACCATACAAAAAATATGGGGGAACACTATTTCACGTAAAATCCTCTCTAAGTACAAGGGGGCACTGCCTTCGATTGGAAAAAAAGAAATTTAGTCTCCGGAGGCGACAATCGTTTTTTACCATAAGAACTATAAATCTATGGAATAGCCTCCCACAGAAGCTTGTTACAGCATCAACCGCTGACCGCTTCAAAAAAGGATTAGATGCTTATTTTGAAGAAAATAACATTAACAGTTACTACTACGGTAGTGGTTATCAATAAAAAAATAAAAAAAATAAAGACAAAAAATAAAATAAATAGCTTCCCCTATGAAATAAAAAATAACTTCCCCCTACCCCAACACCCTTGGTTGAACTTGATGGACATATGTCTTTTTTCAACTGTTTTAACTATGTAACTATGAGCGGTCTGTGTCACTTTGAGCAGTGTTGGTGTAGATGTCTTGCTTACATAGAGGATTCTTATTTGTTCTTAATGTGGAAGGGGTGATCAAAGCAGACCTATACTCCCCCCCCCCCCCCCCCCCCCCCCCCCCCCTTGACAACATCGTGCAAAGTAGGGCCCAGGTCTGAATTTTGAACTTCCAACTTTCCCTGGAGCTGTAATGTGTGATGGAGGACAGGAAACAGCTGCACCTTGCAATGTATTAGGGCTCCTAGTCGGTACAGCCGCTACATAATTGTGTAACTGTTTCATGTCCCTTTCTTTTTGGAAATGTGAGGGATCAAGGAAGTGAAGTCATAAAGTGAAATGACTGAGGGCCTGCTTTAACCCCCCCCCCTCCTCCCCCAGAGCTGCCATTGTCAGCAGGGTTATTGGGATCACTATATAGACTCTGGCTGCATTGGATAGATTGTTGTTGTATTGTTTGGGCAGAATAATGTTTAATTTTAAAAACATGGAATATTCCCCAGCGCATGGACGCCTGACATGTCTGCTAGGGGTGTATATTGGCAAACGCCGTCATCCACATTTGCTAACCAGATGTAAGTGACAGCAAGGCTGAAATCTATAAGAAGTGCATTGTGTCATTCCTGAATGTTGTTCATAAAGTGCTGTTGCAGCCCTTAGATGGAACAATGGAGGTGTTCCCATGCCAGTCTATCCATCCTGGGAACCATGGGACACCCAGTTCGAGAGAGAGTAGGAACATCTGAGTAGTGAGTAAGTCAGGAGCCATGGGGGGGGGGGGGGGGGGGGGGGGGGGGGGGGGGGGGGGTGGGGGGGGGGGGGGCTGTAAAGTGCCAGTCTGGGAGACAGGAGGGATATCTGAGTTGTGAGCCAGTCCAGGAGCCACAGGTGACCCCCCTAAAGAGCCAGTCAGAGACAATAGGAATAAGTGGGCAGCCAGTCCTTTCAGCAACCATAGGTGACCACTAAGGAATTAGTCTGGTAGATGGTAGGAATACATGGGCAGCCAATCTGTTCAGCAACCATAGGTTGACCCCTAAGGAGCCAGTCCTGGGAAGACAGTAAGAATACGTGATCAAGCGTATCAGCTCAGCGTATATTTTATGCAGAATTGCATTTACAGGTCTGCCACTAAAGTGTTATTGTCACAGTGTTAAAACAATGTCATTCCATGTGTTTTCCGCTTTGTTACTGGTGGATATGTGTTCTAAACAGACTTTAATCACACAGCAAATAAATCCAGATACAGCCGCACTCTTACCCTATGTATATTGTGTGGGTGCACGGTTCGCGGAGGCGCCGCAAATAACGATCCAAATGTGAAGAACCAGCACTCCAAAAGCGTTCATCAAGATGTTTGTATTGCTATAATATCAGCGAAGTACAGCAGTGAAGTGAGTCAACGTTTCGGGGTGCGCTGAGGCCCCCTTCATCAGGACCCACCGACACGTACAAGAGAAGAGTTCTCAGCGCACCCCGAAACGTTGACTCACTTCCACTGCTGTACTTCGCTGATATTAAGTCAATACAAACTTCTTGATGCACGCTTTTGGAGTGCTGGTTCTTCACATTTGGATTTTTAATCACACAGCGTCTGGCGCTCTGTGCTACAGCGCCGATGCTCTGTGTGTCTAGTGTTTGGTTAAATATGGTGTGAAGCGCCCAACCACACATCACATTCATCAATGCAGGACAGGTTACTAGAGCAACTGAGATGCTCTGTTACAGCCCCCGATATCCGCTACAGCGTCTACTAGCAGTCGCGCTAAGTGCTGCTATACAGGCGCTTAATCTGGCATTAGTAGTGAATCGGCCTCGAGGTATATTTAGGCAGCCAGTCGGCCTAGTCCAACTCTTGTAAAACCAAACGCTCAGTCCAAAGGCTGTCGGGAACCTTTAAGGCTACTTTCACACTGGGACCTGGTCTTTGCGCTTGTGATCCTCTATAGAAATTGCTAGAGCAAATGTGCATGTGCAATTCAATAGAGTGTGATTGCAAGTGCTAATGTGAATACGCCCATAGGTTACTAAGGGCTGCGCTCTCACAGTGATTACATGCCGATTGGGAACTGGTCACAAATGTCCACTCTTACCAGCTAGTAGATAGTGTCAGCTTGTCTGCAACAACAGAATTCTACACAGACATTCATTGTGTCTCTCGACCCCCCTATTAAGCCAGTCAGTTCAGACAAAAAATATTATGAACCATCAGCCCAGTCCAAGGAACTTGTCTAGGATCCACCTAGGTTCTCTGAGGAGCCAAATGGCCCAATTAGGAGCCACCAGGATACATCCAGGAACCAATGGCCCCAACTGCTTGCCACCAGTGTCCTCTTAGGAGTCGGCTGAACCAGTCAAAGGGCCACAAGGATCTTCTCAGGATTCAGTTGCTCCAGTCTAGGAGCCACTAGTGTCTTCTAAGGAGCCAGTTCACAAATCTGATAAAAAAAAAAAGCAATGGGTGGTACTGGATTCTGACCAAAACATTGATACCACTAATCTCCTCTCTTTGCATATACTCTACCAGCTGCCCCCCTTTCCTTCTCAAGCAAAATCCCTTTATATATAATCTGTGCTAACTGCCTCCTGCCCCCCCCCCCCACCTTAAATGTTCCTTTCAGTTGCCTCCATAGCCATGCTGCAGAAGTCCTGGCTGCATTCGGATCCCATGACCCGCAATTTGTACACACACAAACACATTCCATCTGGCTGATTGTTTCGGCTGCTCGTTCAGAAGAATCTTTTTTTTTTATTTGAGAATCTTTTCCACGAACGTTTAAAAGCCAAATTCTGTTAGTAGTTTTGACTAGTGTTAGGGGAGGGTTAGATTATCTGTCAAGTTTTAATTGCCCTCTGTGGCCCAGTTAGGAAGAGTCCCTGTCCCCGGTGTCTCTGTGATCTAAAACAGGAAGCCGTGGGTGCCACTGAAACATAAAGAGAAGGGTTTTTCTCTTATTGAATGCAAAGCAGATGCTGTTGTCTGAGTTACTTTTATTGTGATACACTACAAACAAACCCCTCTGACAATTAGGGGGGGGGGGGGGTTATCATGCTGGAACTTTTGTGCTTTCCTCCTGTGGGTGTAGGGGGCCCTTCACACCTATCTGCTTTCTCTGCGTTGCACTGCTGTCACAGCATAGGGAGGGCACTATACTGTGCATATTGCAGAGGAGTAGCTAGGCTTTCTGGCACCCGGGGCAAAGATTCGAAATGGCGCCCCCAGACCTACTGCACCCAGGGCTAGTGCCCCTCCCTGCTCCCCCCTAACTACACAGCTCCACAACAGGTATTCAATGCGGTACAGTACTATGTAGTGTTGCATTCCTTCATTTTCCCCCCGCAACACAAGTAGACATGCATATGTACATAGGTGTGATCAGGCCCTAAAATGAGATCAATACCATAGTTTTGCCCTCGTATGTATTTTATTGATTCTCTTTACACTAAAAGTCTCATGTTCCCCCCTGTAATCTGGTTATTTGCACCCTGGAAAGGGCATTCAGAGTTCAGAAAGTGCCCCTGCTCTCTTCAACTGCAAATCCTGCATCCCTTGTGGCATGCGGATGTGAACGCTCCCTGCTGAACTTGAGAGCGTTTATTAAATAAGCATTGACGTCATGCTGGGGAAGCAGCATTTGCTTTTTGTCTGAGAGCCGCTGATCAGACTGACAAAGAACCTATGTATTCTAAGAAAAGCAGATTTCTTTGCTTCAGTTTCTGAATCATGGCTGAGCTTGGAATGGCATGTCATGGCGCAGGTTTATGAGTCATGTGCCCGCTCAGACACAGCTGTGGGACCACTGAGGCTTGAGGTGCTTGCTCATGCTGAGAGCAACAAAGGACAGAGTGACTTTTTAGCTTGATCCTGGAGAAATTGAATTGAAAGGAGGACAAACTTTAGAGCCCTTCCATGGCTTCTACTTTGTGCTGCAGAAAAAGGAGGAGAGGCACATGGGGCAGGCATCAGGTGAGCTCCTTGCTGCCTTATTATTGCCAACAGCCCCGTTAATTTCTGTTATTGCTCAGTTGGGAGGGAGGTGTCATGGGGGCAGATTTAGGAGTCTTGAGCATGCTCTGCTGCGGTCAGACAGCTGTGGGGCCACTGTGGTTGCTTGCCCTGAGAACACCAAAAGATAAGAGTAGCTGTTAGACCACTTTCTTGCATGGTCTTGAAGTCCAGTCACATTAAACCCCTGCCCCCCCAGGCCCTGGTGCTGCTCCCCTGGGGGGTTCCAATGACAAAAAGGCTCCTTACCTTAGCGAGGATCCAGCACCAGTCCTCGATTTTTTAATCCTGTGCGTGGCCGTCTTGGATCCGTTCCACAGAGTGGCTTGAGCAAGGGGACAGCACAATGTATTCTGATTGGACACATGTGCAGTGGGAGCTGCCCAAATCTGTTTAGTCCAATATAAACTCTTCTGACAACTCTTTTTTTTCAGGTAGGGTCTGGGCCGGACCCTAACCCACCACTTTTGCCTCCTTGATTCCTAAATGCAGTAAATACTCAGCATTTCCTCATGGTGCTCTGTGCTCCTCTTGGAAGATGCTCCATTTCCTGTCTCCTGCCAGATGGAACTATGCTAGGAATAAATGAGCAGCTCTATAATGTTCACATTTTACAGCACCATGGACGATGATGGCACTTTATAAATAAACATTAATAATAATAAACCTCAATAATGCAGAGCTGCTGGTATGAGGGGGTGATGTTGAGGTTAGTTCAGTGTCCATGTGGACCAGAATTTACAATGGAGACTTTAGGTCCACTTTGATTCCTTTGCCTATTCCCCAGAGCTGGCAGCCCTATTTTCCACCTCATTAGTTCTTGGCTTGTCCCTACATGCGTTTCAGGCCTCTCACATGCAAATGAAGGAGGCTAAACAGCTGTTTCAGGACACTAATTGAGTTTGCTCTGATCTCGGCAGTGTCCTGGAACAGGAATGTGCCTTTTATTTTCCCTTTAATGATGTTTGGCCACTTAGCTGTCACGTCGTCCTCACAATACATGTCATGTCTGCTTTGCGTCTCCGCTGCCCGCTTTTGTTCCCGGCTGCCAGGGATCCTTTCTGTTGCTTGTTCATGCAATTGTTTATACACATTTTAGGGCTTCGTTGACCAAAACAGTTATAATCAAGGTGCTGCAAAAATGGTGGCTTTTGGGAAGGGGAATGTTTTTTTTTTTTAAAGCGGACCTAAACCTTCCTGGCAACACTGCAGCAGGGAGGGTTTAGGTCAGAAAGGCCCTTAACCCACCAACTTCTACCACCTGGAAACCCTAGATTGATTCACCTTTTCCTCATGTAGCTCTACATGTGGGCAGTGCATTGATAATGACCTCCTATTGGAGGTAGTGCCGTGGCCGCATGTGTACAGATGTTTCCTGTTCCCCTTCAGATGTAGCTCTGCTAGGCAGAGGTGGGTGTCTCTGGAACGCATAGCTCACAGATAGTGTGAGCAGGTAGGTGAAGTTAATGTCTCTGTGGACCTGAGTTTAGGTCTGCTTTAAAGAGGAACTCCATGACTATCTGAGTTCCTCTCCTTGGGGCATCCGTCTGATCCTGAGGGGCACTAAACTAACCGCCCCTACCTCTGCATTAGAGAGATGTTCACCTTTTCCTATGAGACCTCCATCTGATGAGGGACAGGAAATAGCTGCAGACACAAGGTGGCGGTTGCACCTCCTCCAGTAAGAGGCATTCTCCATTAAAGCAACAGCTATTTCCTGTCACATATTATATAGAGTTGCATGCCTTATTTTGGCTTCCTATGGATCTTCAGCTTTAAAGGCATCCCAAATTAGGATCCCTTTGGGGTGACTTTTTTTGACTAGATGTCCACTTCTAGGCGCTGTCGGGCCATATACAAAAAAGAAGCCTATAATTTCCTTCCCTCCCCTGCAGCATCCTCTATATCCTGTTGAGTGGTATCTACCATTGTGTCTGCAAATGGTGGCAAGCCTCCTGAAGTGTCAGCTTGTGCACGCCGCTGGTTGCATTCTCTGTTTTTCTAGGACATTCTCTACTGGTACACTTTAAAGGAGAACTGTAAGCAGATATATTCTAAGTATACAGTACGTCCTGCTCCAGATATAATACTTACACTTGGGCTATCCTCCGCCAGATGGCGCTGTGCACTGCAGACATGCAAAAACAGGCTCCTCCCGGCCCTTCACACACCCGGGGACCTCCCACAAATCCCCAGATTTCTCTGCAGTGCTGACTGCGAAGACATGAAGTATCACTCTCTCGCAGATGAGCGGGGCTATTACAGCCTGCGGCCCTGTTGGACTATTCCCACCCGTCCTGCCAGTCATATTTCCATGGGGAGATTCAGCCTGCTTGCCCCACTACCCTCATTCAGGTCTCTGTGTGCCAGGACTATGTGACAATCTGACCACAGCCTGGTAGCGGGGGCAGTTGTGGCCTAGAGGTAAGGGAGCGGACTTGCAACCGGAGGGCGGCAGGTTCGAATCCCGGTCCTGGAACATGACTGAAGTGCTCTTGAGCAAGGCACCTAACCCCCCAACTGCTCCCCGGGCGCCGTTATTAGGGCAGCCCACCGCTCCGGACATGTGTACACTCACTGCACGGATGGGTTAAATGCGGAGGACAAATTCCTATGTGTGCCCAAGCATACAATGGCCATCTATGCATTAAAAATTAAATTAAAAATTAAAATTAAATAAAATGCAGACACACAAGACAATGGCTGTCACGGACAGCATGTGTAGCCAGACTCGCCTCGTCATTATTTTCAGAGTTCTGCCTTTTGATAACGGCATGCCTGCCCCTGTCTCTGTCCATTGGCTGTATGGGCTCCCAGTAACTGAAAACAGGAGGGCGGGCTTCTCTACTCCATTCCCTTCAGACATCTCCTATTGCAGCCTGCTGTGTGATGTCCAACCAGCATGTTACAGGCTCAAGCATTGCATGCTCGTAGCTGACCACGTTACAGATTTTGGTTTAGGTTAAGTCAAGTCATCCAAGGCTTATCACATTCTCATTCCCTTATGGCTGCCAGTTATGTGACTGACCTATCGGGCCTGCTTCGTAGGCTTGCACATCAAAGCTGAATGGTTGTCGGTAGTCACGTGATACTCATTCATACAAGGGAAAGTGGAGGTGGTATGCCTTGGCTATCTTTACTTTGGACCTCTGTGTGGGAATAAAAGCCTGTCCCCTAAACATAACTAACCTCTAACTAACCTCTTGCCCCCTTTTTCCCTAGTTTACCTAATCCGCCAAAATCTTGGGTGGCAGATTTTTGGAGTTAACCTGCAGTAGCCTGAAGGGAGGGGCTAGGGAGGCAGAGCTAAAGTTCTCCTGCCTGTCTTTCAAGCATGAGGGGACTAGAGGGATGAAACGAATGTTCTCTAGCCTGTCGATCAAGCACAAGGGGGCTGGATAGGTAGGGACTAATGCCCTGCATCCAGCTTATCAGACATGAGGGGGGCGGAAGGGTGAACCTTATGTTTGGAGAGGTGTACCGAATGCCCTTCCAGTCTTTGAAGCTGGAGGAGTGGGGCTAATGTTATTTAGCTAGTCTCTCAAGCAGACCTAAAGTTCTCCAGTCTGTCTATCAAGCATGAGGGAGTTGAGACTGGAGAGGTGAGACTAATGCTCTCCAGTATGTTTACTAGCTGCATTCTGCTGTGTGCAGAGATTTCATGTGAAAGTTTGCAATTTCCTGTTTTCTTTAGTCACCTGTTTATTGTATTTTATTAGCAGGTTATAGAGGTTGTGTGAGGCGCTACTTGAACCTCTCTTTTCTATATTTCAGACATGGCTGCTCGTGGCGCAGGAGAAGCCGGCACTGGGAATCACGTGGCGATGTGGCCTCGTACATTGGACAGCGGTCAGCCGAGACGCCTGAGTGACTGACGACATGGGGGTGAATGCATCGAGCTACCCGCACTCGTGTTCTCCGAGGGTCGGGGGTAACGCACAGACCCAGCAGACTTTCATAGGTAAGCCAACACCAATTAGATCTCCTCAGCACACAAGCTGGAGCGTGGAGACTGCTCTCCCTTGTAAATCCGGTATTTTAGGAATTTGGGATTGCCCAGAGAAGAATAAACATCCTTTATGGATAGTGTGTTAATGCCAGCACATGACATTTTAGAGTTGTTTACATTTTAGTTTCTACAAAACCAACTTAAGAGTGGTTAAATATGATAAAAACGTGTATAGGGGAAATAACTTAGAATAAAGAATATTCACAAAAACCTTTCCACATTTAAAGTTGATTAAAACCCAGGTATTCTAAGTATACAGCACATCCTGTTCCAGAAGATATTCCTTACTCTTGGGTTATACATCCAGTAGATGGCGCTGGACTCCAGAGACAGAAAAGTGGCTCCTCCCGGCCCCATATATACCAGGGACCTCCCACCTCTGCATTCTGGGCTGCGATGACTAGAAGATGGCTCTCTCTACTCGCAGGTGAGCGGGGCTATTAGCCTGCGGCCCTGTAGGACTATTCCCACCCGTTTCCTTTTACTGCCTCCCAGCTCAGGCTGCACTGGTTCGGGTGAAGGTAGGCAGCACCGCTGCTAGGTGCTAAGGAGCGCTGCTCCAACCGCAGTCCCCCACCAAAGGGTAGGCGGTACAGGCCCATGGTGAGCCTTATGGGATGCCCCTGCTGCGTCTTATATGTATTGTATTTTTTGTTTTGATCCCTTTTTGAGTTGGTTGCACTGGTTTCTTTTGCCACCGCCGCACGCTTGTACTCCGCTCCGCCATCATTGGTTGGCTTTTTCATGTGGGCGCTTTTTCACGCTCTTGGGGGGGTGGGCCGCAGAGACAGTGATGCAGAACGTGTCAGCCGCAAGGCCCGCCCCTCGAGGTACATGCGGGCGCCATTTTAGTTCTCTGCTGCATGGGTCTGGCGTCTCCCTATCGCGGTCCGTAAGTGCCCCTGTGGGCTGATTTATTTTGTCTTTCTCTGTATCGCACATTGCTTACAGGATCTTTGCGTTTATGTCTTGCAGGCGGGTCAAACTTTTGTGGTTTCTCCCGGTCCTATCCCCTCTATTTAGTGTTAACTCCCTATTGGAGGGCTATTGTATTTTATATCTCCCACTTCCCTAGCGGGCTATTGGGGCATCCTTATTGATGTCAATCCCAATTGGCCTATTGTGCCACAATAATCACCATATGGAGGCTTCTCGGCATAATGTGCTTGGGTTTCCTTCGGGACAAGCCCGGCTGTGTGTGGCGTGTGGGGTGTCCCCTATAAGTGATGATGTCAGGGTGTGTGTACACTGTGCCCAGCAGACGCTTGCATTGCAGTCTGGGTTACGCTTACATCTTACTCCCAGTGAGGTGCATACCAGTGGGGAGTCTCAACCTGATTTGGCTACTCGGGTGGGCAGCATTGAGAGACATATTGCTGGCTCTGGCCCACGTAAGGCTTCTGCTAAGAAGCGGCATTTATGACCTGGTGTTTCCCTCTTTCCTATGGAGGCAGAGGAATTTTTTGATGTTATCGGTTATACCCCCCTAGAAGAGGGGGAATTGTTTTCTGATTCAGAATCATCTGAGGAACATTCTAAAGCGTGTGGTGCAGATTCTGGGCATGACCCATGGGCTTCAGATGATACGGACAGGCTTTTGGCTCACATATTTGATGTACTCTGTATCTCTCCTCCTGCTGTGGCTCCGCGGCAGCAGGGGGAGCTGTTTTATACTGTTAAACCACGCTTGGAGTTTCCTGAACAAACTCATTTTAATAATCTGGTGCTCAAGGAGTGGGAACGGCCTAGCCGGCTCCCCGGGGTGCCAAAGAGTTGGGATAAGAGGTATCCCTTTCCTGCTGAAATGGTTAAACGGTGGTCATGTCCTCCTGAGGTGGATGCTCCAGTTCTGGTGCCGTCTAACACATCTGTCATGCATTCCCCTGGTTCTACTACACTGAGGGATGGGGAGGACAGGCGCATTGATCAGCTGGCTTGCCGTGCTTTTGCCTGTGTGGGGACCGCGCTCCGTCCCGTCTGTGCCTCTGCCATTACGGCTGTTTCTATTAAAAGCCTGCTCAGGGTTCTCTTAGATGTGGCCCTGCTGATGCAGGTAGTGAAGAGTATAGAGCTCTTCTGCTTTGTGAGGAATTTGTTGCATATGTTCTCTCTGCCTTGGATGATACCATTAGAATGTGTGGCAGGGCATCTGCCTTGTTGGTGGCGATACGCCGTTCGGTCTGGCTGCGCCAGTGGGCAGCTGACAACGCTGCTAAAAAGGCTCTCACTTGGTTTCCCTTCAAGGGTGCTGCGCCTCTTTGGTGAACGTCTGGACTTGTTTTCTAATGGAGGCAAGGTACCTCAGCGTAGAAGGCAGCCCCGGTCCTTTTGAGGTTCAGGTGCTTTTTCTCCTTCCTTCAGGGGCTCCAGAATTGGACGGGGAGCTTCCTTTGCTGGAGCCTGCTGAGATTTTTGGGGCAGGGGCAGAGGACGTGGCCGCCCTGGCCCCCCCTGGGTCCCAAGATTAAGTCTTCCCCCAAGCCCCCTCAGGCATGAAGGGGCGCCCTCACCCATCCGGGTGGGGGGACGGCTTCGGCTCTTGGCTCATGTCTGGAGGCTTCACGTCTCAGACCGGTGGATTCAGGAGGTAGTATCCTCCGGTTACAAGATAGAGTTTGCAGCCTGGCCGCCCCCAAGATTCATCAAATCTCGGTTAGCTCGGTTAGCTCAGCTCAGGGTCTGTCCCTGGCTGTACAAGGCCTTCTGGATCTGGGTGTCATCTGCTGGGTGCCCCTTGAGGGAAAGGGGCAGAGGCTATTATTCCAATCTTTTCATTGTTCCCAAAAAGATGGGTCCATCAGACCCATCCTGGATTTAAAGCACCTCAACAAATTTGTCAGATTCAGACACTTTCGCATGGAGACTCTGCACTCAGCTGTGACTTTCCTACGCCCAGGGGACTTCATGACCTCTGTAGACATCAAGGATGCTTACCTTCATGTTCCTATCTTTCCAGGTCATCAGAGATTCCTCAGGTTCGCTCTGGAGGATCAGCACTACCAGTTTGTGGCCTTGCCTTTTGGTCTCACCTCGGCTCCCAGGGTATTCACCAAGGTGCTGGCAGGAGTGATGGCTCTGCTGAGATCTCAGGGCATTTGCATCCTTCCTTACTTGGACGACATGCTTATTGCTTCTCAGTCCTTCCATCAGGCAGAGCTGGACACTCAGCGGGTGGTGTCCACACTGGAGTCATTCGGCTGGGTGATCAACCACCCCAAATCTTCCCTGTCTCCTTCCATGGTGAAGTCCTTTCTGGGCATGATTCTGGATTCATCTCAGGTCAAGATCTTTCTTCCTCAGCAGAAGGTGGAGATCCTTCAAAAGAAGACTCAGCTCCTGCTGCCTTGTCCTCATCCATCCATCAGCCAGGGAATGCAGCTGGTGGGCCTGATGGTTTCCTGCTTCGAGGTGGTTCCATATGCTCAGTTTCACATGAGGCCTCTTCAGCTTCACCTCTTGTCAGTATGGGATCAGGACCCTGTGTCCTTGGATCAGGTGTTTGTCCTGTCCCCTCTGGCCAGGCGGTCTATTGTGGTGGCTGGACTCAAAGAACCTGCTGGGGGGGTGGATCCTTTCTGGCCCCCTGCTGGGAGACTGTCACCACGGATGCCAGTCTGACAGGTTGGGGGGGCTTTTGGAAGTCCCTGAAATTCCAGGGTCAGTGGGGCCCTCAGGAGGCCCATGCCCCTATCGACATTCTGGAATTGAGGGCGATCAGGTTGATTCTCGCCCGCTTAACCCCAAACCTGCGGGGCCGGGCTGTTCAGGTCCGCTCCGACAACCATATGGCGGTTGCCTACGTCAATCATCGGGGAGGGACCCGGAGCAAGAGGGCCCTCAGGAGAGTGTCCCTGATACTGTCCTGGGCGGAGGAGAATGTTCCCTGCATCTCAGCTGTGTACATCCCGGGGGTGGAGAATCTGGAGGCAGACTCTCTGAGCAGGGGGACCTCTCGTCTGGGAGAATGGTCCCTCAGCAGCAGGGTGTTTCGCTCCCTGTGCCACCACTGTGGTCAGCCGGATGTGGATCTGTTTGCATCCCGTCACAATCACAAGCTTCCAGTCTTTGACCAAGAAGAGTGTGGTTCGCAGACATCGTGCAGCTGGCAGTAGATCAGTATGCCCTGCCCCGGGTTCCAGATCTGCTCACTCATGGGCACCTACGCCACCCCAATTTGCAAACGCTGGCTTTGACGGCCTGGCTGTTGAAACCTCCATCTTGATGGAAAAAGGGCTGCCTGTCTCGGTTGTAAATACCATGATCAGGGCTAGGAAAAGGTCCTCTTCTTCCATCTACTACAGGGTTTGGCGTACTTACATTCATTGGTGCGAGTTAACTCGTTTCCCTGTCGTGTGTTTTCCATTCCTAGGATTCTGGAGTTTCTCCAACATGGTTTGGATCTGGGTCTTCAGCTCAGTACTTTGAAAGGTCATGTTTCTGCCTTGGCCATTTTTTTCCAAAGATCCTTTGCTCAGCATCCCCTGGTCAAGACCTTTTTCCAGGGGGTTACTCACGTGCGTCCCCCACGTACGCCTATGTTACCAGTCTGGGACTTGAACTTGGTCTTATCTGCCCTGCAGGGGTCTCCCTTTGAGCCCTTGCAGGGGGCCCCTTTGTCCATTCCTACGCTTAAGGTGGTCTTTTTGGTGGCTATCACTTCTGTTAGGCTTCCTTATTTTGAGAGACACCAGGACAAGGTGGTGTTTCGTTTTAAGCCAGATTTTCTGCCTAAGGTTGTTTCTGCCTTTCATCTCAATCAGGACATTGTTTTGCCTTCTCTGTGTCCTAATCCTAGTAACCCTAAGGAGAGGGTTTTGCATTCTTTGGATGTAGTCAGAACTCTGAAGTTCTATTTGGTGGCTACTGGATCCTTCAGGAAGACTGATGCTCTTTTTGTGCTCCCGTCTGGACCTAAGAAAGGTCTGGCTCCGGCTAAGTCCACTATCAGCAAGTGGATACGTCAGGTTGTGATACAGTCCTACTCTGTTAAGGGGAAGGAGCCTCCCTTCCGCCTTACTGCTCATTCTACTCGTGCTGTTGGTGCCTCTTGGGCTTTTCAGCACCAAGCTTCTGTTGAACAAGTCTGCAAGGCCGCTACTTGGTCTTCTGTTCATACTTTTTTACAAGGTTGACGTTAAGGCCTCAGCTGATGCTGCTTTTGGCCGCAAGGTTCTGCAGGCGGCAGTGGTTTAAACTGTCTGCTGTTACTTTTGGGGATCCCACCCTACCTTACGGACACTGCTATTGTATGTCCCAAGTGCAAGGAATATCTTCTGGAACAGGATACTTAGAATAATACAATTCTGTGATTACTCACCTGTAGAATTGGTATTAAATGTATACAGCACGTCCTGTTCCACCCCCCCTTGTTATAATTTTTCTTAGTTACCTCTGTATGGTGATTGTTCAATTTTTGTAATGGTTATAGTTCTCCCGGTTCCATTTTAACTGCTTTTCAATACTGGGGAATTTGTGGGAGGTCCCTGGTATATATGGGGCCTGGGAGGAGCCACTATTCTGTCTCTGCAGTCCAGCGCCATCTACTGGATGTATAACCCAAGTGTAAGGAATCTCTTCTGGAACAGGACGTGCTGTATACATATAATACCAATTCTACAGGTGAGTAATCACAGAATTGTATTTTTTCACTCTCCTGGAATTTGATCTGGTTTACTAAGGCATGAACAGGCTCTCCTGCAATCAAAATACATTGCGTCACCCGGTAATCTATTCTTGATAGATGGCGCGCCTGCTGTAGGCTCCCCTCTAAGTCTGTGTGTTCCTGGTGTGCTGGAGATGTCACAGTGGGATTGCCAGATCGGTTAGTATACCAGGCAGGTTTTACAGAGCCGGGCATCCCGATTTGGAATGCTTTGGCAATAAAGTATATTTTAGAATCTAGGGCCAGGACTTGGAAGCGTACCTATAGCCAGATAGGAAGTTTATACCATCACCTTTTACCCCCAGCCCAGTGCCCCAAAACAGCTTGTGCTACTTTTTTTTCTACTACAGCCTTAGCCCAATATGCATAAAAATAGTAACAGGAAACTGTATGATGTTGAATGGTATCATATGGAAATTCATTCACTTACAAGCTAAGATGTCACATAAAGGCAGATAGGTTGTAGTGCTTTAACATTTATTGCAGTTATTATAACTGATAAGGCTGAGCTGTGTGTACTGTAACTGAATGTATCATCCATCACTGGAAAGCATCAGGGAGCGGCGCTGCTCGACCAGGGAGCAAAATGGGCGACTGCATCCAGTTTTGTTGTGAATATTGGGAAAATGCTTTATTAGAAAAACTTTTAGACTCCAGAGCTAGCATGTCAGGGGTTTTGTATGCTTGAAATGTGTTTTATTTCAATTTTATGTGATATGTGTTCAGTCAGTAATTTGTAGGTCCACCCCTAGCTGCAATTACAGCTCCCAGTCTATTGGGGTATGTCTCTACAAGAACTTTTTCTGAAAAAATACTGCACTCAGGATATACAGTGTTCAGATTTTACAAGTAATATATATCTAAAACACACAGTTAACCATAGACTCAAATGGCACACATGACCTAATAAATATAGAAAATAAACCACTGTGTGGCGCTTGTGCTCAGTTCCTCTAGAGTGACCTGTACATATTAAAACTTAAAAGCAAAAATTAAAGACAATTTTTACACTGTTGTTAAAATTACAGCAATAAAGTCCTTGATTTTGAAGATTAAAGCGGACCTTCACTCTGAATAAGAGCCTATCTTATATGTTTCCCACACCCTGTACATACAGATTGGCCACATTAAAAATCATCCTAACTGCATCTACTGCATGTTATGAGCCTTTAAACATCCAAGATGGCGGCTTATGGAAGCAGCCATCTTATCAGGCAGCCTGCAAACAGGAAGTGCCTCCTGACTGTGCTGCTCTGCATTCTGGGACTGCTGACCTTTACCTGACCCCAGATCTGCTCTGAGCAAAGCACAGCTATAACCCGCCCCCCTGTACCTTATCCCACTCTCCTCTCCTCAGTAAGTGTGATGCTTCTGATTCAAGATGGCGGCGCCCATATCCTAAATTCCTGAACAGAGTTGCAACCCAGTGGGGGAAAGAATAATAAGTTAGTAACTAAAAATGGGGAACCGTTTTTTTAAGAGTTTGGGCTTTTCATTAAATCACGCTGAAGGTCCGGTTTAAGATTTAAATAACATTCCTCCGTCTTCTTATCTCTATATAAATAACCCTCCACCACATATGACACCGATTTCCTGCTTACCAGATATCCAAGTAGGCAGAAAGATCTTTACCTCTTTCACTTTGGTTCCACCTTAAGGTGAATTCTTAGTTGTAAATATTCGATTCCGTTCATCTCATAGTATACTGTAATTAAAAGTTTTTAAAGCAATATCACGCGATCTTATGCATTTATATATTTTTCTTATGCATTTATATATTTTAATTCGAGCTTGACCAGTAAGAATCCACCCTACACAGACGCTCCACACAGTGGTTTATTTTATATATTTATTGTGTCTCTATCAGCCTTGCACATCTAAAGTCTGAAATCTTTCCCCATTATTCTTTACAGAATATCTCTAGCTCGGTCAGCTATTTTGGGGTTGATTCAGAGCCAGGTGAAAATTCTCACTTATTTTTTTAGAGTGAGAAAACTGCCATTGACTTGCATTGTCTACCTTGGGCCTGATTCAGAGCCAGGTGAAAATTTACACCCGGTAGACAATGGAAGTCACAATAAAATACATATACAGTGGCTCATGCTCTTTCCTTTATTTCCTATTTCAGGCACCTCCTCCTATTCCCAGCAAGGCTATGGCTACGAGTCCAAGCTCTACAGCCTTGAACATGGGCACGAGAAACCTCAAGACAAGAAAAAGAAAAGCTCCGGCCTGGCCACGCTCAAGAAGAAATTCATCAAGCGCCGGAAGTCAAGCCGATCGGCAGATCATGCCAAGCAGATGCGGGAGCTCCTCTCCGGGTGGGACGTCCGCGACGTCAATGCCCTTGTGGAGGAGTATGAGGGAACAGCAGCCTTAAAAGAGCTCTCTCTGCAGGCCAACCTGGCCCGGCCAGAAACCAGGACTCTGCAAAAAGACATGGGCGACCTATACGCGTACAAATACTGTACAGACGTTGATTTGATATTTCAGGAGACATGCTTTCCTGTCCACCGCGCCATATTGGCAGCAAGGTGTCCGTTTTTTAAGAAGCTTCTCACGTCCTCACCGGAGTTTGGAGCGGAAATCATTATGGACATTAATACGGCAGGCATAGACATGTCCATGTTCTCTGCGTTGTTACACTACCTGTACACAGGCGAGTTTGGCATTGAGGACTCCAGGTTCCAGAATGTGGACATCCTCTTACAGCTAAGCGAAGAGTTTGGCACGCCCAACTCGTTGGACGTCGACATGCGCGCGCTGTTCGATTACATGTGCTACTATGATGCGGTGCTCATCTTTTCCTCTGATTCCGAGCTGGTAGAAACGTACGGCGCTCAAAGCTGCCTGGAAGAGGAGCTGCGAGCACACAAGGCCGTCCTCTCTGCGCGCTCTCCATTCTTCCGCAACTTGCTGCAAAGGCGTATACGGACTGGAGAGGAGATCACCGACCGAACTTTAAGGACTCCGACTAGGATCGTTCTAGATGAATCCATAATACCAAAAAAATATGCAAAGGTCATTTTGCATTGCATGTACACAGATGTGGTGGACCTCTCCTATGCCTTGCACTGTAGCCCAACCATTGGGAGCCTCAGTGAGGTGCAGGCTCTGGTAGCAGGAAGGGCCAGCATGTCCCGGGCTGAGGAGGCCATGGAGCTCTACCACATAGCACTCTTCTTGGAGTTTAACATGCTCGCGCAAGGTAAGGAGGGGGGGGGTGCAGCGCCGCTTGTAAAGTGAAAAGGTTTTTTACTGTTCTCAGATGATGATTTTGAAGAGATCCACTCTTAGGTTTTGGTTTTGTATTCTGTAGCTTTGTATTCTGAATTTTGATCCCCTTTACATAACTTCTGGAGGGCGTCACAATTTAGGACCACTACCCAAACCCTCTCCCCCTACATCCAGGATCCTACCCCAAATCCTGCAGCAGCATTTATACTCCCTCTGCATCCCGGGATTAGGTGAGTTTTAATGCTCAAGATTCAATGCCTCCTAAGGGAGAGGGTAGTTCAGCTGGAGTCTTGGGCCTGTTTAAACAGAGGAGTATCCCAATCATTAGTATGCTTTTGTTTCGCTTTAGACTCAGAGATCAGCAATATTGTGCGGAAGTCTCCGCATCCCAATTTCCATTTAGACGTGGGCCTGCTCCCACCCCCAGCCTGAACCGCTGGGCGCAGGAGCGCTTCTCAGCCCAGAGATGTTGGGGGTGCAGCCACTAATGTTTACATCTCCGTGGGAGTTAGGGCAAAGGTGAGTTTTGCGGCAACTTGGGGGGGGGGGTTCACAAGTGCTGGCCATCCCAGGTTTTGGTCCCCCAGGGGCATCCTAATTTGTAAGACCTGGCCACCCATGTTACTCTACTCTATTGACCTGTGACTGCACAGAGTAGTTAAATTATGTCTACAGGCATCAAGTAAAAGTCACTCCTAACAAATGATTTCTGTGGATTTGTTTGGAGGGAGTCCATCCTCCAATGTCTATAACCGTAGCAGAGGAAGAGACCGGTTATCACTGTACACACGGAATCTAGTGATGCCCTTCATGGAGGTGTAACAGTAGCAGAGGGAGTAAGGAGGGTGACTAATATGTGGAACTCCATTCGGCCACGTTTTCTGAGCAGCGGTTGTCAGATCGTATAACTGCTCATTAGCATTGGCCGATCTCCACAAATTGCTGCTCTTGTGTTTGTTTTTCCTCAACTGGGATATTTTTGGAAGCTCCTGCGGCAGGAATCCAGCGACCTGTCTTCGAATTCCCTCCAAACATACTATTGCTCGGTCCCCTTTAGAAGAGACAGCCCCTTAAAATGGACCTAAACCCTTCTCTGCAGTTCTGTAGCTGGGATTCTCCTGGTCTATAGGGAACCTATCCTAAACTATTTTATAGCAGAGCTCCACTCGACAGGGCAGTAGCTGTACACATGTAAGGCAATGCAGTATGCAGCTGTTTCCTGTCCCTGTCATATTGGGCTGCATGAAGAATATATCTCTTGAATTTTGAGCTCACGGGCAGTAGCTGAGTTATGGTCTTTTTCTGGCACTGAGCTGCAAAGGAGAGTTTAGGTCCACTTTAACATATCGCAGGTCAAGTAACCTTTCCTGGACAGGAGGGTTGTTCACTCACCTGGTTTCTGGTCTACTTTACTTGAGCATCCCATGTCGGGAGGCCCCTGTGTGTGAAAATTCCCAGTTCGTACAGTATTCTTGCCTCTATGGTGATCCCACAGCACGTGCGCCAATTGGCTGATCTCAATATTGCCAGATGACGTAGGCCAACCGGTTGGCAGCATCATGGGAGCCGCTGGAAAAGATGAGTTTACTGGCACCCTGAGGGTTTTACACAGCGAGGTATCCTGCTATAGGGTGCCCTGGAGGGAAGGATACCTCGCTGTGTAAAACCCTCAGGGTGCCAGTAAACTCATCTTTTCCAGCGGCTCCCATGATGCTGCCAACCGGTTGGCCTACGTCATCTGGCAATATTGAGATCAGCCAATTGGCGCACGTGCTGTGGGATCACCATAGAGGCAAGAATACTGTACGAACTGGGAATTTTCACACACAGGGGCCTCCCGACATGGGATGCTCAAGTAAAGTAGACCAGAAACCAGGTGAGTGAACAACCCTCCTGTCCAGGAAAGGGACTGCAAAGAGTTTTGATGCGCTTTAGTTGACAAAAGTACTCTAGGAACAGTTGTCTTTCTCTCCGTGGGCTCCATCTCACAGGGGACCTGGAAACAAATGCACACTCTCCTCAGCAGCACCTCCTCTGCAGTTTGCAGCTGTTGCCATCTTTCTGATGAAGGGCTCACTGAAGTTGTGAGTTAGCTTTGCTTAAAGTGGACCAACACCGAGAGGTGATCGGCCCGGAAACCTATAAGATTCCCGGGCCGATCACCTCCCACCCCGCGGGACATCCGAGATCGGGATGTCCCGCTGGGCGAAACCCCACCAGGCACCCCAAACCGCTTACCTGATCTTCCGCCTCCCTCGCGCCCCTGTAGGCGTGCGCGCGCCCGCGCCGAAAGTGACGCGAGGGAGGCGGCGGCGGCAGCCGCTTGGACGTTCCTGATCCCCGCCTGGACGTTGGCGGGGATTGGGCCGTCCAGTCACGTGGGAGCGGGGACAGGTAAGATTTTGGGGCTTTCTGGGGGGTTTCACACAGCGGGGCACCCCCGATCGGGGTGCCCCGCCGAAGTGGACCAAAACCCAGGATAGTCAAAATCCTGGGTGTTGGTCCACTTTAAGGGAACCCTCGCTGGCATAAGTCTGCATTGGGCAACTTAGAGCGAACTACAAAAAAAAAGTAAGTTTTCTTTATCATGGGCCAAAATGATGAGCTCAAGGTGCTGATTGTATCTGTTATTTGTTTGCAACTCATGGTGTAAAAGAAAACCATGTTCCCTAGCAACAATGTGTTTATATTAGCAGTAGTCACCAAAGTGGTGTTTTGGAGTACATATCAGAAACTTCCTGGCTTGCTAATTATCTGATTGGCTAAGGCAGAGACAGGTTTAACCCCTTCTGTATTATCAACTTCTTCAGATGGGGGATCACAATCTTGTGTTCCAGCAGCTAAAAGATTACTGGCAGCTTTCTCAGCTAGGGGACGTCATTACTGCTGCTTTGTTTAGCCAAAGCTGCCAGTAAGCTCATCCCAAATTGGGATGCCCTACTTCGTGAACCCCCCCCCCCCCCCCCAGTTCGCCCAATAAAAGTTGTTTCTCATCAATCCAACGGTGCATGTGCGGGCTCTCATTCAATCAGAGCCCTTTGCTGTGTTTACATCCTTCTGCGAATGGCTCTGATTGTTTTCAAAAGGCAGCTAAATAAATGGCTGGGACAGGGACACGCCACTGGGGTTGCTGGCGATACGGCAGCGTGCTTGCCGCATTGAAAACAACCAGAGCCGTTTGCTGAAGGATGTAAACACAGCAAAGGGCTCTGATTGAACAAGAGCATGCACAGTGGGTTTCACACTGCAGGGCATCCCAGTTCAGGACAGTCTCTTGTCGAGCGGGGTCCTGGTCCACCAGAAAGTTTCAAGTTCCGCTTTAAGTAGGCAGGTCACATGCACAGTATAGGACACTCACTCAGCTGAAAGAGCGCCATTTTGGAGCTTCCTTTCCCAGCTTTCCAGACTTGCTGCTGCCTGGATTCAACTGACATAACCCCACAATGCTCAGTGGCAGAAAACCCAAATTGACCACAGCAGGAGTTAGAAAAAGGTAAATTAGTTTTTATGCGCTGCATCTGAGTTGCCCTGGGGAGGGATGCATTTTAGCACGGTTTCTTATAAGGGTGTTGGTCCAGTTTAACGTGATTCTTACTCGGTTATTGTGATCAGAGGTAAATTGGAGCTACTTGACTTTGTGACAGTGGCATAGGAGTACCCTGAGCCTGTGCTGTCTGCTTCCCTCGGCAGGCTGCGAGGACATCATAGCAGAGAGCGTATCCCTGGACACATTAATCGCTATCCTGAAGTGGAGCTCCCAGCCGTACGGCTCCAACTGGGTGCATCGGCAGGCGTTGCACTTCCTGTGTGAGGAGTTCAGCCAGGTCATGACCTCCGAAGTCTTCTACGAGCTCAACAAGGACCATCTGCTGACTGTCATACAGTCTGACTATCTGCAGGTACCAGAGCGTGGATGGGTGGGGTCGGGGGGTATGATATCTGGGGGCTCAGGGTCCCACTTGCATTGGTCATAGAAAAAGACTCAAAAGTCTGGGTACACCCCTGGAAGTTTGGGTTTAACCCGGGTTTGCTTAACCCACCACTTAAACCAAAATTTGAACTGTAAGTCTCTAGAAAAGTGAGCAGAACTATAGCTGGTCTACTCTTAATCCTCAATGGCCCTCTTTAGTTGCAGAAAAGGAAAGATCCCTCCCTGGGGTATAGTAGACCCTCTCCCCAGTTCGGTAATAGTTAAGACAGGGCTCATGGGAAGAGACCACGCCTATACAGAAGATTATTACAATAATAATATTATTATTAATAATAATATTGTAATCTTCTGTATAGGCGTGGTCTCTTCCCATGAGCCCTGTCTTAACTATTACCGAACTGGGGAGAGGGTCTACTATACCCCAGGGAGGGATCTTTCCTTTTCATAGAAAAAGAACTGAAGGGAGCCATACTCCCATATAAGTTTATGACTTGCTTGCATTTTCCCCTATTACAGTAGAACTCTGGTTTGCCCCGTAGCACCTCCCCCCCCCCCCCCCCCCCCCCCAAAAAAAAAATGACGAAGAGTCACTTACTATCTTTGGAGCAGCTTACCTGCCAGCAGCCACTGCAAATCCAGGGAGAAGCTCCGGGATGGGGGGGGGGGGGGGGGGGGGGGGCATGAGTGGAAGTTCACTGAAAGGAAGAGTCAGCTTCTGTGGACATTTCCTACATTCTCCAGATCTGTTCAGTCCACATAGGGACTAGACGACCCGTTTACTGCCGCTCCCGCACAATCGATTGGTCCCACACAACCTTGGTTTGTGAAGTTTGGTGCTGTGCTTCTGGGTAGTGATCCCTGGCCATATAGCGGTGCCCCCTGGTGCTTCTGGTGATACATTCCAATACAAGCTAAACTGCCACAAACTGCCACATTGACTACATCATTTGCCCAAAGGCTCTGAGTGAAATCAATGGGGACCGTGCCCTGCCGCATCCCCTCTATCGCAGATGATCACATAGGCAGTCACATGGGGCAAAGGAGTGAGTTATTTGCCCTTTTTCTAAGAATGTTTAACCAAAGAGATATTTTGGGTTAGTTTGCCTTGTGGGGGGCGGGGTTTAATTTTATAGCACAACCCCCTGTAAAAATCTCCCTGCAACCGACATGATCATGAGCTGTACTGAGATGTGATTCTTATCTTGTTACAGGCCAGTGAGCAGGATATCCTGAAATATCTGATAAAATGGGGGGAGTACCAGTTGATGAAGAGGATCGCTGACAGAGGTAAGGCTCCATATATTAAAGCCCAGCTCCCGACTTGCTTGGCTCCTTTTTCTGGCTACATTTAGGGTCTCAATAGGGTTTTTAAGTGGACCAAAACCCACGTTTTTAACTAACATCCCCTGAATTGCTTGCTCCATGAAGAGTACCTTTTGCCAATTTTCACTGCTCCTGCTTTACTCTAATCCCAGATAAAGGCACCTGTTTTATCTGGAAAGCTCCGCCTCCTCCATTCATCGCCACTGTTGTGTGTGGCAATGGCTGATCACCTGCCATCTCACATCGAGACAGGGCAAATAAATCAGTGTTCCAGAACAAATCGAAAAGCGAAAATATTCATTTATAGTTCTACTCCCTAATAAAAGTATTGGCAGGGGCTTTGGCCAATTGTAAATTTGGTGGGTTTTGGTCTGCTTTAAAGGGTAATTCCACTTTTGATGCCATTTTTTGAAGTTTCCATTATTGTGTGCCACAATGATGTCTTCAAAAAGATTTTTTGTTTATATTTTTATTTTCTATTTGTTATAAAAGAAAAATGTTTTCCCTAGCAACAATGTGTTTACTTTAGCAGTGTACATCAACTGGTACATTAGATGTACAGATCAGACTCCCTCACTTGCTAGAGGCAATTGTTTTAACCAAAGCTGTTACAGTGGAAGGATTCTGGGATATGTGGTCAGTAATTTACTGAACGTCAGAAAAAATACACTCCCACCTTAGGATCACAGACACTAGAGAAAAAAAAACACCACATGGAGTTCAATAATGAATGGGCACTCAGCCGGGTTTAAAAAATATATCAATCAATTTCTAAGCCACCATCAACTCTAAAAAAAAAAAAAAAACAAAAAAAACAAACATAAATACACATAGATACACAAGACAATTAAAATACTAAGTAACCTGGGAATTTACATAATGAAATGTTCCAATATAATTTAAATATCAATGGAAATGTCACAAAAACTGTTCTAATTATTTTAAAAGTACAGGCGGAAAATACAGATGAAAAGTAAAAACAAATACTCTTAGGTAAAATGTGCCATCAAAGATTGTGCTGTCCCTTTAAATAATTCAACAGGGCAGCCAACAATATAATTACTAAAGCCCCTTAAATTACAATATACCTAAATACCACTACTAAATTGTGCCAAATCAACTAACTATCTCTATAATAAAGTGCTGAGTGCAAATGAAAAACGTTCTCACATGTAGTAATTACTAAACCAAACAATATCCTATGTCAATCCCCTGAATAATTCCCTAGTGCAAAAAGCATACAAAGTGCTAGATCAATTATAACAATGAATTACAATACCGCCCTGTACATCATCCTTCCTCCAGGTACTATACTCTGTGCTCCCCCGCACGCTCCGCCATGTGCCCACAGCTTCTGAAGGGGTGAATAGCAGACTCACCTGAGCCTCCCTTTATAGTCCGGGCACGAGTACCGTGCCGCAGCACGCCATCCCCTGTCCCCCTCTGCTGATGATGACGGCCGAGCCTTACCATCACCACTCCAGCCGCTGGATATAGCAAGTAGAGGTGGGCAGTGACTTATACACCCAGAATTGAAAAAAACCCAAGCCAGTCTCTTTCTTTTAGCGAAAGGAAAATAAACCCGGGGTGACAGGTATTGAATGTTCCATGACCCTTTTACAAGAGAGATCTGCTGAGTTCCTGTAGACTGTCCCCGGAACCAGCCTTTGCTGGAATAACTGCTTATTGCTAATGCAATTTTTCTAATATGTGCAAATGCTTTTACCCATCATTGAATGCTTTGGGCAGATAGTTACAGTTAACACCTGATGCAAGGCAGAAGTGTCAGTTTGGCTGTCGCTTGATGTTACTTTTGTTCTTCTCTCTTACTTTAGAGCCCAACCTGCTGAGCGGGACAGCGCACAGTGTGAACAAGCGAGGAGTGAAGAGGAGGGACCTGGATGTTGAGGAGCTGCGGGAGATCTTGTCTCCTTTATTACCATTTGTTCGCATTGAACACATCCTGCCCATGAACAGCGACGTGCTGGCCGATCCTGTAAGTCTACAAACACTCAGGACTCCCACTGTTGATATTACTAGAGCAATCTGGGGCTGCCATTTTAATGGTCTCTAGAATGTACAGGAGTCTATAGTAATAAATCAAGGCAACCAGACTTGAAGTTGGAAAAAAAATAACAGTTGTGCAGCTAGCGGAAAATGCAGCATGTCCAGTGCCGAAATTTACTACCATGGAGAAACAAGAAACAGGCTATTGGGGAACACCTTCTATTGAAAGGCAATGAAATAGCCGCTCTGGAAATTAGTATTGGGTAACTCATTTACACCAGCCTTGTGACTTGTTCCAGGGAGGATCCTGGTCTGCAGGTACACTAGACTAAGCTAACGTACCCCCTCCTGCCATTAGCGAGCCCTCTCTTTTACCTAGTGGACTCCCATCTAATGTGGGACATGTACTAGCTGCACACACGGCCCGGGCCCAATCAGGTTGTCCCTGGTCCGGTCAACTGGCTCAGGTGCCTAAAACCCTTTTTAAGCTTTTTTTCAGCTTTACACAGCACAGGTTACCGGTAAAAATTTATTTTCACTATATCCAGTCCAGGTCGTCCCTGAAGTAATGACAGTTGGGTAATCCACCGCTAGGTGGTGCCTGACTGCAGGATCAAAAGCTGTCGCTCCTCCCGGCCCCCTACAAAATAGGGGTGTCTCTATGATTCCCCAGTGTTCTTCCTGCAGTCTGCAGCATAAGGATCGTATGGATACTCTCTCCTGGAATACTGCAGCTTAGCGGGGCCTCCTAGCCCGTCGGCCGCTGCATCCTTATTGCCACGTTCCCGTTGGACCCACTACTGCCTCCTAGCTTCGGCTGACTGGGACGGTGAAGGTAGGATGAACGCTGGGGTCAGGCGTTGGCAGAGCTAGGCTCTGAGCCGCAGACCCTGCCTAAAGGGTAGCCGGCCATAGGCTGATGGTGAGCTTATATGGGGGGGGGACCACTATATGCCCACAGGGGTTATGCCCTCCCTGCCCCTCAACCTTTATTGTTGTATTGTGCTGGTGTTTATTGCCTAGATTTGCTGTCCCTTGCGTGCTGGTGTGTTTTTTACTGACTTTTTACCTCACATATTTACCCTCCTGTGTTTTTTAATGACTTTTTACCTCACATATATTCTAAGTATGCAGTACGTCCTGCTCCAGATAGTATTCATAACAGCTGGGTTTACCTCCACAAGAGGGCGCTTTACTGCAGAGATGGCAAAAAAGAGGCCCCTCCTGGTCCATATATACCCGGGACCTCCCACTAATTCCCCAGATTCTTCTCTGCAGTGGGCTGCGAAGGTCAAGATGATGGCTTCTCTTCTCGCAGGTGAGCTGGGCTTACAGCCCATGCCCCTTTAGGACTATTCCCACCCGTTCCACCTTTTATTCTGCCTCCCAGATTTGGCTGCGTGCTCGGGTGATGGTAGACAGCTCCTATTATTGGTGCTTTGTCAGGAGCTTGCTCCTACCGCAAATCCCCCACCAAAGGGTAGGTGGGTAGGGTTATGGGCATCCATCTCCCCCTTCTCCCACTATCCCGGTTCGTCGGGGGGGGTCACGTGCACTGTACTCGTATGTGTGTGTTTTTATGTGTGCACTTTTGCATGAAGCTACCGCACTGGCTATCCGGGCTAGTCCAGGAGTCCTCTATGATCCGGCGCCATTATGCTGCCTACTCTCTTTTAAAAATTGCTGCCACTGACACGCGCACCCTGCGGCGTCAGCGGTGACGTCATCGGGGCGCCTGTTTGGTGCTGATTGGCTGCGGGGAGGCTGTCTCTCAGCCTGTCCCCGCGCTTCCTGGAGGGGGCGTGGCTTAACAGTCGGCGCTCCACGCGTTTTCCTTCTTGCTACCCGCCCCTCCAGGATCCTTCCTGCGCCATTTTGGATCCCCGACTGGCTCATCGCTGCTCCCTCCGCAGTCCGTGAGTGCCCCTGCGGGCTGTGTGTTTTTAATTATCACTTTATTGCATTTTCATGGGTGTATTTTTTATGTCTTACAGGCGGGAAAACTGCTTTAGAGGTTTCTCCCGGTCCTGTCCCCTCTATTAGTTCCTTGTAACTTTATTAGAGGCCTAAGTGGTTAAATCCTCCCACTATCCCAGCGGACATTTGGGGCATCCCGGGTAGCTGTATAGCGTAATTCCCATTGGCTTGTTGTGCTACTGAAATCACCATATGGAGGCTTCACAAGATATTGTGATCGGGGTCCCTTCGGGACAAGCCCGGCTGTGTGTGGCGTGTGGGGCATCCCCTGTTAGCGATGATGTGCGGGTCTGTGCACCCTGCGGTCAGCAGGCGCTTGTGCGGCACTCTTGGCTGCCTGTGTCCGGGTCTGCGCCCACCATGTCCTCTCCCACACCCCCTTGCTTAATTATGACTCCCAGTGAGATCAATACTAGTGGGGAGTCTCAGCCTGATGTGTCTTCTAGGCTGGCCAATATTGAGAGATTGATTGCTAGCTCTGCGGCCCCAGCTAAAAGACGGCACGTGGCGCCTGTTGCGTCAGCCTTTCCTTTGGAGACTGAAGATTTCCTTGATTTATCTGACTATACCCCGCTTGAGGAGGGGGAATTATTCTCTGATTCAGAATTTTCTGATGATCAGCATTACCTTGGCGCTGATGCCGGCTCAGAGCATTGGGATGCTGATGACACCCATAGACTTTTGACTCAAATCTTTGAAGTGCTTTCCATTTCCCTCCCTGCTGCGGCACCCAAGCAACAGGGGGAATTGTTTGGTACTGCAAAGCCACGTTTGGAATTTCCAGAACAGGCACATTTCAATAATCTGGTTCTCAAAGAATGGGAGTGGCCTAGCCGGCTTCCTGTTATCCCTAAGGGATGGGATAAAAGGTACCCTTTTCCCTCGGATGTGATCAAATGTTGGTCAACCACCCCGGAAGTGGATGCCCCTGTTTTGGGGTTGTCTAACACTTCTGTGGTGCATTCCCCTGGTTCCACTACCTTGAAGGATAGTGAGGACCGGCGTATTGACCAGCTGGCTTCCCATGCCTTTGCCTGTGCAGGATCGGCCCTGCGTCCGGTCTGTGCTTCTGCTATTACTGCAGTGGCCATTAGGTCTCTGGTCAAGGGCCTTTTGGAAGGCTCTCCCTATGATCCTTCTAGTGCCGAATTTAGAGCCTTATCACAATGTGAGATGTTTATCGCTTATATTCTTCCTGCCGTAGATTAGGATGTGTAGCAGGACCTCGGCTCTGGTTGTTTCTATTCGCCGCTCGGTCTGGCTGCGCCAGTGGGCAGCTGACAATGCTGCTAAGAAGGCTCTCACAGGGCTACCCTTTAAGGGGCTGCACCTTTTTGGTGACCGTTTAGGCCTTTTTGCAAAGGGAGGTAAGTTGCCCCAACGCAAAAGACAGCCGTGGCCCTTTCGGGGTTCAGGGTCCTTTACTCCCTCCTTTCGTGGATCCAGGTCAGGGAGGAGGGTTTCCTTTGCGGGGCACAGGGATGACTTCTGGAGCAAGGGCAGAGGCCGTGCCCGTCCCGGATGGCTGCGGCTCTTCGCTCATGTCTGGGGGCAACAGGTCTCAAACAGGTGGATTCTGGAGGTTGTGTCCTCCGGCTACAAGCTAGAGTTCGCTGCATGGCCCCCTCCAAGATTCCTCAGGTCTCGGATCCCTCTAGACCCCCTAGCAGCTCAGGGTCTGTTTCTGGCTGTACAGAGCCTATTGGATATGGCAGTCATCTGCCCGGTCCCTCCGGGGGAGAGAGGTCAAGGTTATTATTCCAATCTCTTCACAGTACCCAAAAGGGATGGTTCCATCAGGCCCGTCCTGGACTTAAAGCTTCTCAACAAGTTAATCAGAACCAGACACTTTAGCATGGAGACCCTGCGCTCATGACTTCCATAGACATCAAGGATGCTTACCTTCATGTGCCAGTCTTCCCAGGGCATCAGCGGTTCCTCAGGTGCGCCGTGGAGGACCAGCACTACCAATTTGTGGCACTTCCCTTCGGTCTCACCTCAGCCCCCAGAGTGTTCATCAAGGTGCTGGCGGGGGTGATGGCCCTCAGAGCCGGAGGCATTCGCATTCTCCCTTATCTGGACGACCTTCTCATTACATCTCATTCTCTCCAGCAGGCAGAATTGGATATCTAGATGGTGGTAATTGCCCTG